>JAPDEJ010000002.1:0-1200000 GCA_027569045.1 Aspergillus biplanus | reverse complement strand
ATAAAAAACTATATTTTATATATAATTATATTATTTAGACTAATTAATATATTTATAATTTGTTAAAATTATATTTATACTGCTTTATATAATATTTTAGATATCTTTTATATAATATATTTAAATAATATTTTAATCTTTTTCTTTACTTAAGAAATCTATACTAATTATATTTATTAAATATTAAAATATTAAAATATTTTTTTTATTAAAATTTAATAAAGTTTCTTAGTTTTATTATAACTTATAATAAAATTAAAATAAATCTAAAATAAGTTAGGGCTATTACTAAATAAAAAAATTAATAATATTTTAAAATATTTAAGTTTTTCTAGGATTCTATAATTTTTATTAATATTTTATATATAAATATTCTAAAATTGCCCTGCCTTTAATTTTTATATTAAAAAATATAGTTAATAAATAACAACCAGAAAAGATTAAGCTTAATAATTATAAAAGATTCATGTTTTATAATTTTATTAATATTTTTTAAAAAGCTTTTTTATTATATTATTTTAATTTTAAATATTATATCTAAATTAAAATAGATGGTTTTTTTAAATATGTAACTAAAATTATCTTCTAATTAGATAATTAAGATTAATATTATTTAATTATCTTTTAATCCAGGAAATTTTTTCTAGTAAAAATAAATTATAAAATTCTAGATTAAAAGCTTTTTGCTATTATATATTTTTTTAAATACTAATATTAATATTTAGAAAAAAATAAATATATTATTAAAGTTTTATTAGATTATTATAATTTGCAAATCTTTATAAATTAATCTAAATTAAATAATAGACAAGTTAGATAATGCATGTTTTTAATATTTTATAATTTTATAATTAAGTATTAGTCTAGTAAAATTAATCCTGCAGACAAGTCTTTTTAAATATTAAATAAATTTATAAAATACTCTTATTAAAATAAATTAATAACTTTAATTTATAAAGAACTTGTTTAATTCTTAATTAAGAAAGTCTAGAAAAATAAACTAGCTTGTAAAGTATAGAATATTTATTAAAAAAAATTAGATTCTTTAAAAAAAAGGATTAATTTTATAAATAGCCTAGAGCTAGAATAAACTATTTAGAATTTAATAATATAATATAATTATTAAATTAAAAACATGTTTTTTCAGAAGACTAGTAAGAACTTAATAATTTTTATATTTATAATCTAAAAAAAATCTTAAAATATAAAAATAAATTATATTTATATCTTAATTAAATTATTTTAGAACTTTAAAGATTAATTAAAATAATTTTTTATAATATAAAAATTATATTATTATCCTAGACATGGGATCTTTAAAAAAAAATCTTATTTTTTTATATTATAATAATTTCTTAGCTGGCCACTTTAAGAGAAATTATATATATAATTTATTAATCTATTAATTTTATTAAATAAATATGCAGAATAATATATAAAGTTATATTTAAAAATATTTTATATATTAATAAATAATAACTAGAAGATATTAATCTCATGATTAACTTAATTCTTTATTTATTTTTAAATAATTCTAAAATAAAATATTTATAAATTTTATAACAGATTTGCCCCTAGTTTTATATAATAATAAAATAGTTAATTATACTTTTATTATAGTAAATTAATATATTAAATATTATTAATTCTTTTTTATATTATTTATGATTAATGCCCCAGGATTCGCTAAATTATTTTATTTAATAATAAAATTAATCTATAGATCTTTAGATAAGATTATCTTAAATTAAGAATTTTTATTTACTAGTTAATTTTAGAAATAACTCTATAAACTTAGCTTAATTAAATTATAATTATTAACAGCTTTTTACTTATAAACTAATAATTAAATAAAATAAATAAATTAAATTCTAGAATAATATTTAAAATATTTTATTAATATAAAATAATTTATATAATTTAAATTATTTTCTAAAGCATAATTTACTTGTAATAATACTATAAATATAATTATTAAAACTTTTTTAAATAAAGCTTTTATAAAATATTATTTTAATTTTTATTTTTAAATTAAAAATAATTCTTCTCTGGAGATATTAGTTATAAAAATAAAATTAATAAATTAATTATTAAAAAAAAATCTTATAAAAAATATTAGTAAAAAGTTATAAAAGCCTATATTAAATATTATAATAAAAAATATAAGCTAATAAGATTTAAATAAAGAAATTTAATAATTTTATTAATTTAAAATTTAAAGCTAAAATTATTAAATTAAAAACTTGCTTTTTAATATATAGAACCTCTTTAAGTATTAGATTAAATTAAAATCTAAGTAAGTATATTATTTATATTTATTAAATAAATATAATTATACATATAATATCTTTTATATCTTGCTCTTAAAATTATAGACTAGCTAAGATAAGAAGATCTTATCTATATTAAAGCTTAAAGATAATAATAAATAAAAAATAAATAAAATTAAAAATTAATATTGATTTTATAAAGATATTTATTATTTAATTAAATAAAAGAACTGGCCCTTTAAATATAATTAATAATTATTTTAAAAAAATTTAGAGAATGTACTATAAAAAGTAAAGATATTTTATTTAAAAAAAAATAAAATTTAATTATAAGTATAGTAAATAAGAAATTCTACTAAGTTATAGAAAGAATATATTTAGAAAAATTTTTTATAACATTATTAACTTAAAAATTTCTAGTTTTTTATTAATTTTTTAATAATTTTTATATTTCTATCTAGAATACTTTTTTTATAATTATTTAAAAAATATAACTAGTATTACTAAAAATTATATAAAGAAAATAATCTTTATTATCTACTAAGTTAGTTTAATATTTTTTTATATAAATATTATAAATAATTATTTTATTTTATATTATTTATTAGTAATGCTTAAAAAATTTAATAAAATATATTTATAAAAAAAATAATTCTTAATTTTTTTAAACTTAAATTATAACTAATGTTTATATAATTTAATATTTAAAAAAGCAAGTCCCAGTTTTAAAAATAACTTATTTATTTATTTTAAACAATTATTTAATAAAGAAAATTAGTTTTTATTATTTATTATAATAAATTTATAATAAAATATTTATAACTTAATTAAATTAGCCTGGTCCTTTACTATTTCTTAAGTAATTTAATTATTAGCATTTTTAAATAAAATAATAAAAAAATAATAGAGACACTTACTAGATAATATAAAATTTTATTTAAATTATACTTAATATACTTAATTAATATTATAGCATTATATATATATAATTAAACTAAAAAAATATTATTTAATTAAAATTATAAATAAAAATTAAAAAATAAAAATAAAGTACACAGCATAATATAATAAAAAAAGTATAAATTTTATATAAAGCATGCTTTTTAATATTATACTTAAAAAAAGAGAGATTATTAAATATAATAAATTATATAAAAATAGTTAAAGAAAATACTTTATTTTATAAAAGTATAAATATAAAAAATAAAAAAAAGTTATTATTTTATAAGCAAGAATTATTTTTATTTATATTTTTATAATACTATAAAATTTTATTATTTATTTTAATTTAATTATATATTTTATAAAGCTATTTAAATCTTTAATTTATATTATTTATTATATAAAAAATTAACACCTACTAAGATACTATTATAAAATAATTTAATTTTTAATACTATAAGATTATTTATATCTTTATAATTTTTTTTTATTTATATTTTTTATTTATAATTCTTTATTTAAATTCTTTTTTTCAATATAGCTATCTAGAGTATAGTAGCTTTAAAAAATTATAAAAATTATTTAATTTTTATATTAAAATATTTTATTTTTATTTTAAAATAAAAACTTATAACAGGCCTGCTTGCTAGATAAAAAATTAGGGATCATGTCTAAAATAATAAAAATAAATCTCTTAATATTATTTATTAAAGAAATATCTTTAATACTTTTTATTAAAAAAATATTTTTATTATATTTTAACTTTACTTCTACTTACTAGACATCTTTGGCTGTGAATAGCTATATTAAAAGAGAAAATAAATTATAATAAAATTTAAAATTTAAAAAAATACTACAGTTCAGATTTGCCACAATTTTAATAAGATTTTAAATAATATATAATCTATATTATAAATTAATATTACTTTATATTATAAAAGTTTTTGTATCATTCTTTACTTTAGAATTTCTTTTTTTTCCTCAAGTATTAGTTTCTTTGTTTTAAAAAGTTCTTGTTGTATCACCAGAACCTTTGATAATTTCTTTGTAATATGGTAGCATTGTTTGCATCTAGTTAAGTATTATTATTCCTTTGTAGGAAGATTAATCTGTTAATTAATTTTCTTAACAATTATTAAATTATAAATAGTTTATTCTAGCTCTAGACTATTTATAAGATTAATCTTTGTTTTTAAAGAGTTTAATTCTTTTTAGAAAAATTAATAAAAGATTTAAATTTTTTTTTTAATTTTTTTTAATAAGTACTCTATGCTTTATAAGCTAGTTTATTTTTTTAGATTTTTTTAATTAAAAATTAGACAAGTTCTTTATAAATTAGAGATGCTAATTTATTTTAATAAAAATATTTTATAAATTTATAAAATATTTAAAAAGCCCTGTCTATAAAATTAGTTTTACTAAATTAATATTTAATTATAAAATTATAAGATATTAAAAACATGTACTATCTAGCTTATTTATTATTTAATTTAAATTAATTTATAAAGATTTATAAATTATAGTAATTTAATAAGACTTTAATAATATATATATATTTTTTTAGATATTAATAATACTAGTATTTAAAAAAATATATAATAATAAAAAGCTTTTAATTTAGAGTTTTATAGTTTATTTTTATTAAAAAAAGTTTTCTTAACTAAAAAATAACTAGATAATTTTAATTTTAATTATCTAGTTAAAACATAATTCTAGCTTTTATTTTAAAAAAGTATTTATTTTTAATTAAATATAATACTTAGAGTTAAAGTAATATAATAAAAGATTTTTAAAAAATATTAATAAAATTATAAAATATAAATTTTTCAAGATTATTAAGCTTAATTTTTTTAATTTTTAATTATTAATCATGTCTTTTAATATAAAAGTTAAAAATAAAATAATTTTAAAATATTTATATATAAAATATTAATAAGAATTACAGAATTTTAGCAAGACTTAAATTTTTAAAAATATTGTTAATTTTTTTTATTTAGTAATAGCCCTAACTTATTCTAGATCTATTTTAATTTTATTTTAAGTTATAATAAAATCAAGAAATTCTATTAAATCTTAGTAAAAAAAATATTTAGATAGTTTTATATATAATTTAATATTTTTTAAGTATTATAATACTTAGTAAATATAATTAGTATATGTTTTTTAAATAAATAAAAAAATTAAAATGTTATATACAATTATATAAATATAGTTCTAAAAGATTATAAATATATTAATTAGTTTAAATAATATAATTATATATTTATAATAATTATAGTATATATAAAACATAGTTTTTTATTCTTGATTTTTATAGATTTAAATATAATAATAGATATTTTAAATATTTAATTTTAAAAAATATTTTATATTATTAATTCAATCAAGAATCTCCAAGATTAAGAGTAAAAAATAATAATTCTTAATAAAAATTTTATTTAAATGTTAATAATTTCTATATAATTATAAAAAATTATTATAAAATTTTAATATAAATAAAATAAAGCCCCCTACAGAATTTTTTAAAAATTAATTTTTTTTAGTTTTAATATTTTTATTTATATAATCTCTAAGAATCTTTAATTTTTTTTTAAAATAAAAAATAAATAAGTTTAAAAAATTTTATAATTTATTTTAGATTTTAAAAAAAAAATTAGATTTTTTAGTATTAAATATATCTCGAAATCATTTAAATTTTAAATTATTATATTTATTTTATAAAAGTAAGATAGATAAAAAAATTACTTAATATAAAGCACAGGATGCTTATTAATTATTCTAAAAAAGAATTAAATTCTTTAGAAAAAAAAATTAATTTTTATAAATAATCTAGAGCTAGGATAAACTATCTATAATTTAATAATATAATATAATTATTAAATTAAAAATATATTTTTTAAAAAAATTAGTAAGTTAATAATTTTTATATTTATAATTTAAAAAAAGAATCTTAAGATATAAAAATAAATTATATTATTATTCCAGACATGGAATTTTTAAAAAAAAATCTTATTTTTTTTTATATTATAATAATTTCTTAGCTGACTACTTAAAAAGAAATTATATATATAATTTATTAATCTATTAATTTTATTAAATAAATATATAGAATAATATATAAAATTATATCTAAGAATATTTTATATATTAATAAATAATAACTAAAAGATATTAATCTCATAATGAATTTAATTTTTTATTTATTTCTAAATAATTCTAGAATAAAATATTTATAAATTTTATACTAAATTTGCCCGTAGTTTTATATAATAATAAAATAATTAATTATACTTTTATTATAATAGATTAATATATTAAATACTATTAATTTTTTATTATTTCTATTTACTGCAAGAAATTTACTTAAATTATTTAATTTAGAAGAAAGTCTCTTTAAGATTAGAATAAAAAAAATAATCTAAATTAAAATTTATTTTTAATTTTTATTTATAATATAAAAATTATAATTTACTTTAAACTTATTTATAAAAGTATTTTATTATTTAACTTTAATTATATATTTTATAAAACTATCTAGATTTTTAATTTATATTATTTATTATATAGAAGATTAACACCTGCTAAGATACTATTATAAAATAATCTAATTTTTAATATTAAGAAATTATTTATACTTTTATAATTTTTTTATTTATTTATATTTTTTATTTATAACTTTTTCTTTAAATATTTTTTTTAATATAGCTATCTAGAGTACAGCAGCTTTAAAAAATTATAAAAATTAAATAATTCTTATATTAAAATAATAACTTATAATAAATCTGCTTACTAAATAAAAAGCTAAAAATTATATTTAAAATAATAAAAATACATCTCTTTTTTATACTTTAATATATTTTAATAAAAAATCTTTTTAATATTATTTATTAAAGAAACATCTTTAATATATTTTATTAAAAAAATATTTTTATTATATTTTAATCTTACTTTATTTATCAAATATCTTTGGCTGTGGACAGCCATATTAAAAAAAATAAATTATAATAACATTTAAGATTTAAAAAAATATTATAGTTCAGATCTACTATAATTTTAATAAAATTTTAGATAATATATAATCTATATTATAAATTAATATTACTCTATATTATAAAAATCTTTATATTATTTTTTACTTAAGAATTCCTTCTTTTTTCCTCAAGTATTAGTTTCTTTTTTTTTAAAAAAATTCTTGTTATATTATTAGAACCTTTAATAATTTTTTTATAATATGGTAGCATTATTTCCACCTAGTCAAGTATTATCTTTTTTTTAAAGAAAGATTAATCTATTAATTAATTTTTCCTAATAATATTTTATATTTTATTTATTTTTATATAAAAAACTTTTTATATTATTTTTTTTTTATATTACATGCCTTTATTTATATAATTATATAAATATTAGCTAAGTTTTTTATTTTTATATATATTTTTATACTGCCTGTATTATTATAATAATATTATCCCATTATTTAATTAATATAATATAATATAAGTTATTTTTTTTTTTATATTTTAATATTTTTATTTTTTACTTTTTAAAGAGTTATCTAGATTTTTTATACTATACTATCATTTTTTTTGTATAAATTTTATAATTTTATAATAGTTTTTATATATTATATATATTTTTTGTATTTAATTAGATATAGTAGATTTTTTCTAGTATTTTTTAAATATAGAATTTCTTTTATTTTATATTTATTTTTATTTTTAATAAATATTAATTCTAGCTATAGCACACTTTCTTCATTTTTTTTAAAAAATTTTAGAAATAATATATAAAAGATATTATAGATTTTTTTTATTTATAATAAGAATTATAATTTATATGCTTACTTATTTTATTTATTTATAATTTAAAATAGCTTTTTATATTCATAATTTAGTTTATAATTTATATAAATTCTAGCAAGATATTTTATATTTAATTATATTTAAACTTTAATTTACTAAATCTTTACTAGATATTTTTTATTATATTTACTAGATTTTCTTTTAAGATTTTTTTAAGTTTTTTAATATTTTTTATATATAAAATTATGTTTTAATTAATTTTTTAATTTTTTATTTTAATTTTAGCTTGCATAAATAAAAAATAGCTAATTAATATTTTTATAACTATAGCTTTTAATATATTATATATTAAAATATTATATAAAAATTATATTATAAATAATTATTTTAACTAGTTATTTTACTCTTAATTAATGTAATATTTTAGATAAAATTTAATAACTAGTTTTAATATTCTATTTAATTATTAATTTATGAATAAAAAATAGTACTTAGTCTCTGCGTAATTATTAAATAATAATATAATATTAATTAGCATTAAATAATAAAAAAAGTTTTTTTATTATTGACTAGATTTTATAGTACTAAATACTTTATTTATTAAAATTTATACTATCTTTTTTATTTCTATATTTTTTATATATAAAATATAAAATATATATTTTAGAAATATATTTACAATTACTAGTATTATATTATAGACTTTTTTATAATATTTTATAAATTTTATTAATACTAATAATAATTTTAGTTAGCTATATAATTTATATTTATATATTATACTTTTCTAGTAAATTATATATTTTATAATATGATTTTTAATTTCTTAGAATAGACTTTACTAGTAGTATTTTTAATAAATTAAATTAATTATATAAATCTTTTTTTAGTTACTGTTTTATAAATTATTATAATTTTTTTAAAAAATATTATATTAAATATATAGACTTTCTACTTTTTTATAAGTAGTTTTTTAATAAATTTATTTTATATTATATTTTATTTTTATATTTTTTAATAGCCTAGCATAGATCTTTTATATAAATATATTATATTCTTATACTATTTATAAAAGTTTTATTATTATTAACTTTATATTTTATAATAAGTCTATCTACTTTTCTTAAGTTATTTAGTTTTAAATATAAAATAATTTTAAATTTTATTTTTATATTATTTAATTAAAATAGCTTTTAAAGTTTTTTTAATTTTATATCTTTATATTTTTTTTTATTAAATAAATAATTTATTTTTTTACTAGAAGTATCTACTAGATTTTTACTTTTTATATAATAATTAATAATAAAATTAAATTTTATAAGTTACTCTCTCTACTAAATTTATTTAATAATAATTTTTTTATTATTACAAATTAATATAAATTTATATAATTTATTAAAATTAATATAAATTTATATAATTTATTAAAATTATAATTAGCTTTTTTATATTTTATAAATAATATTACTATTTCTTTATATATTTAATTATTATAAAAAGTTCTTTATTATATATATTATATTTAATTTCTATAAATATTTTTTTATATAATTAAAAAATAATAAAATATTACTAATTATTTTTAAATTTTTAATATATTATATTTAAAATTATAAAACCTATTCTATCTATTTTAATATAAATATCTAATTTAAAATTAAAATATTATAATAATAATTTTTTTATAGATTCTTTTTTTTATTTTTTTAAAGACCTTTCTTTTATTCTTATTTAAAAAAAGTTTAAATATTATATTTTTTTTAATTATATCTAAAAGTAGTGCTGTAATTTAGCTATAATTATTAATATATTTTTTATAAAAATTTATAAATCTAAGAAATATTTATATTAATTTTAAGTTTTATAATTCTAGTTATTTAATAATTATTTTTATATAATTTTTCTTTACCTTAATTTTTTTTATTATAATTATAAATTCCACAAAATTAATTTTATTTATATAAAATATATATTTACTTAACTTTATATATAATTTATATTTATGTAATTTTTATAAAATTTTATAAACTTAATTTATATATTTATTCTCTTAATATAAATAAATAATAATATATATATCTAGAAGACTACTTAATATATAATTAATAATAATTTTATATATAATATATATATTTTTCTATATATCTAGTATTTTATATAATAAATAAGCTTTTTATTATATACAATATTAAATAAATATATATATACTTTTCTTTATATATTATTATGTTTAATAATATTTTAAAATTATATTTTTATATATAGCTTTTGGATTATTTATTAATTTAAAAAAAATATAATAAATTCTTTTTAAATATATAATTTTTTTATTATTTTATAGTTTTTTATTTAATTTTTAAAATAATCTAGTATCAGAAATAATGGTACTTTTTTAATTTTAATATAATTATTTTAATAATTAATAAAAAATTATTTAAAATATATTTTTATAATATTAAGAAAATCTAGTAACTTTTTTTCTTTATTTTCCAGATTTATAAATGCTAAAATTATATTTTTTTTTTATGTTTTATATTATATATTTTAATTATATTATTAATATATTTCCTGCTATTTCTACATGTATTAGGCTATCTTAATTATTATAGAGTAGTTAGAACTATTAGCCTACTTATATAAAAATATATTACTATAAAATAAGCATAATATAAAAAATAGTATAATATTATAATATATATTAATAAAAAAATGCCTAGTAATAAAACTAATTACTAAGTTACTTTACTTAGTAACTTTATAATAACTAAATATATTATGTGGATTGTGGGTCATGTGTCCCTGCATGTGATTGCCTGTAATACTGTATCTGTGGTATCGATCCTAACATGTATCTACAGTATTAATGCTAATATATATTATAATAAACTACTTTAAAATATTTAAAAACTTTATAAATTTATTAGAGGAAATTACTATATTTAAGAAATTTAAAAAAAATTTAAAAAATATATTAATAATTATAAAATTTTTTAAAAAATAAGATATTATAACATGTATTTTATAAATAACTATAATTAATAAAAATACCAGGAAAATCTTAGAAATAAAGTATTATAAATTTTATTACTAAATTACTATATTTAAAAGAATATAACTTTATACTAGTAATTATATTATTTAAAAATATGTTTATATATTATAAATTAAGAAATATTATTTACTTTAAATTTTTAAAAATTACTTATAAATTAAATTAATATATAATAAAGACTATCTACTATTTATTATCTATAAATAAATAAAATAAATAAATTAGATAATACAGTAATATCTTAAACTTTATATTAATTATTAATAAAATAATTAAATAAAATTATTTTTTATAATATAATTTACGTATAATAATATTATTATTAGAGTTGTATAATCTACTCTGCAGAATCTGCTGTGCATCTGCCCCAACCCGTGCGGCGCGAGTTCGGGGGCAAGAGCCTAAAGTTCGTGTGGATTTAAGAATATCTTAGAAAAATCTATATAAATTAATATAGCTTTAAATAAATTAAAGATTATAAATCAATTTTAAATCTATAATCTATATTCTTTAATATAAATCTAATATATATTAAAAGTTATATTTAAAATAATTATTATATAATAAATTTAACTATAGTTAAAATTTTAAAATCTATAACTTATTTAAAATCTTAATTTTTATTAAAGCTAACTTTTTTTATTATTTAATTAAATAAAATAATTTAGTAAGTAAATAATTTATTACTAATTTTTTTTTAAATTATTTTTTTTTAATTTAAATCTATTTTTTTATTTAAAGTAATTTTTTATTTTTATTTAAAGTCTTTTTTTTTAATAATCTTATTATATTAGCTTATTTACTAAATATAAAATCTATTTTTAAGTCTTTTTTATATTTTTATTCTTGTTTTCTAAATATTTATTATTATGAATAAAATATAATATTTTATTATTTTTATTATTAAGCTCTAACTTCTTAGCTAGTAAAGACTTTATTTTATTATAAAATATTTTAAATATATTTATAATATATAAGTCTTAATTATATCTAGCGCAAGCCTAGTTTAATAATAATAATAAATATTTTAAGTATTATTAAATAAATTATATAAATAGTAGTCTTAATTAAAAAGCTTACTTTAATATATTATATATTAAATTTTATTAAGTTTTGTAATTAAAAATTAATAAAACTAGTTAGCTAGTTACTATTTAGCATATTATTAAATTTAATAAAATTATTTATAATATTAATAGCTAGTATTTATAAATTATAATATTTTTTAAATCTAAAAAATCTTATTAATTTTAATAAATTTAATTATAGTTAAATTTTTCTTATTTCTTTTAAATTTTTAAAGTATATTTTTATTTTATAGCTTATACGTTATATTATTATTTAAAAATATAATCTTTACCTTATTTTAAAAAGCTTAAATAAATAAAATAAATAAAATAAATAAAATAAATAAAATAAATAAAATAAATAAAATAAATAAAATAAGATTTATAATTAAATATAATAATTAATAAAAATAAGTCTAATTAATAATTTAAAATAATAAATAATAAATAATAATAAATTATAAAATTTAATTAATAAAATTTTTATAGATATATTTCTCCTGCCTATTATTTATTTATATAAATTAATAAAATTTAATTATAATTAAATTTAATATACTTACTATTTTCTTATTAAAATAATTTTATATAATTTTTTAACTAGATTTTGTATTTTTCTTTTTTATTTAATTATATTTATATTTTTATAATACTAGATAATTAAGAAGTATCTTTATCTTAGCTTAATTTATATTAAAATATTAGATTAATGCTAAGTACTATATATAGTAAATTTTTAAATTATTATAATTTTTTTAAAAATAAATTAAATCTCTAATTATTTTGGCCCATCTTATTAAAAAAAACTTTTTTTTTTAAATTCTTTTTTTCTATCTTAATATTATTTTATTAAAACTTAAATTTATTATAAGCTTATAGTATAATATTATTATTTATAAAATCTTATTTTATTAAATATTTTAAAAAATATTTTTTATATTTAATTATTATATTATTAGATATAGTTAAATATTTTTATAATATAAAATTAATAAAATTTAATTATAAGGCAAGATTACTTGGCCCTAGTAAATTAATAATCTTAAAATAATTTATTAATAATTTATTAAAGTATAAAAAGCTTGATTATCTTAATAATATATTAATAAATCAATAAATCTTTAATAATAAATTTGTAAAGAAATAATTTAAAAAATATATTACTGACTAAAAGAAATTTTTAAATTTAATTATAGTTAAATATAAAAAAGCCCTTTACCTAAAATATGATATTAAATAAATTTAATTATAAATAAAATTTAAAAAATTATTATATAAAAAATAAGACTACTAATTTTATTATAATAAGTTTTTTTTATATTTTAATTATTTTTTTTTTTTTAATATTTTTTTTTTTAGTTTTTTAGTAAACTTTCTCTTTATCTTTAAATTTAATATTTATAATATTATTTTTCTTATATTCTTGGATCTTTAAAGCCTATTTATTAAAAATTAGTATAAAATATCTAAATTTTTATATAATTTTTTAATATTTTTTATAATTATTATTATAGTAGGTGTATTATTTATATTTATAATAATTTTAATAAAGTATTATATTTCATTAAAAAAGTTTTAAGTTTTTTTATAAAATAATACAGTCTTTATATTAATCTTAATTCTTTATTACTTGGGTGCCAGAGTAAAGCCTTTAATTTTATTTATAAAAAATATTAATAAAAATAATTTATTTAATTATAATTAAATTTAAATTACTTCATAGTTTAGATTTCAGATTATTTTTAGTAATTTTTATTTAAAATATTTTAAAATTATATTTTTATTAGTTTTTTTTATTTAGCATGCTCCCTATCTTCTAGTAATATAAAATTAAATAAAATAATATTATGAAAATTAAGCTATAAAAAATAAAAAAAAAATATAAAAAATATTAGATTTTTATTTTACTTATTAAAGCATAACCTCTAGCTATAATTATTTAAAATTAAGATTAATTTTTAAAAAAATTTTATTACTGTATTGTAACGGAATTCAAGGTTCAGAATGATATTGTGGTTTGAATTTGCTATAGTTTTAATGAGGTTCTGGATGATGTATAGCCTATATTATAGATTAATGTTATTTTGTATTATAAGAATCTTGGTATTATTCTTTGCTTGAAGATTTCTTCTTTCTTCTTTAAGCATTAGTTTTTTTCTTAAAAAGTCCTTGTTATATGACTAGAACCTTTGATTATTTTTTTATAATATAGTAGCGTTGTTTGCACCTAATTAAGTATTATTATTTTTTTATAGAAAGATTAATTAGTTAATTAATTTTCTTAATAGATTTTAATGCTTTTTTTATTTAACTACCTGCAAAATAAGTTTTAAATTTTATATATCTTAATAATTCGCCAGTGAAACACCAGAATCTGTGAATCTATTAATTTAAGTAATTTCTACAGGAAGTAATTATATTTTTAAGAGTATTATAGAAAATAATTTAGCTTCTAAAAGTTTTATTATTAATAAACCTATTACTATAAAATATTTTAAATAAAGAATTGCTAAACTAGAACAAGCTCTGTCCACAGTCTAATAAACTAGAGTATTTACTATAAATATCTCTTATATCTTCTATGTTTTACTATTAAAACAAGATTATTTAAAGAAATTTTTAAAATTTAATCTTGGATTTTCTTCCCAATAATACTTAGAGTGGTTGTGAAAAATTGATTAGTTTTACTAGTTAAATAAGAAAGATTTAGATAAGAGTAAAATCCAATTTGCCATCTATTATATAAATAAAAAGTGTCAGAGAAGATAATTATAGTAAATTAATCAAGCTTTCTAAATAAGTCAGGCTCTATCAAGAATTGTGACTAATTTTTAAGAAATAGATTAAATATCTTATTTAAAATTTTTTAACTGTGAGAACTAATTTTATAAAGAAAAAGAAGATTATTTATTAGTAAAAGAATTAAAGACTCTAAGATTTTAATATTTATCTTGCTTTATTAAAGGGCCATTTTAATCCAGCTTCTAATAATAAGTTAATATTTTTTTAAAAATTAATTTTAAAATTTTAAGACTTTGTATTAGAACGCCTTCTAGATTTACCTAACAATTGAGATACAATAGTAAATTAGATAGAAAAATATTAGAACTTATATTAGAGAAGTCTTAAGTATAATAAATAAAAGTCTCCAGAATTTTATAAATTTTTTACATTAAATAAAAGGCCTCGAGATAATTCTAAGAGAAATTCTTCTAAGAATTTAGAAAAGAACCCTTCTAATAAGAATAAGAATTTAAAAAAAGATTAATTAAATAAGAATCCTTGTAGAAAGCCACGTAGGAATTTTATTAAAAAAAATAAAAAATATTTATAATATTTTAATTATAATAGCAATTGATATTTAGCTCCCAGATATAATAAACTAAGAAAATTAGCCAAAATTTAAAATGTAATTTAAGGAGAGAAAAAGAAAGAAGTTTAAGAAAAATTTAAATAAGCTTTTTTTATAATCTCTAAGAATTTAATAAAAAAACTAATAAAGTTAGATTAGATTCTATAAATTTAACTTCTTACTTTAAAGTAGGGACTTGCAAATATTTTTATATACTAATTTATATATAGAATATTTTATTAACCCATGTGGATATGGATACAGAAGTGAAAGTTAACTTAATTAATAAAGAATTTACTATTTTATATAAACTAGATTAAGTTTCTTTAACAGCCCTGATTTTTAAGGCTATTAACAAGTTAAAAATATCTACTTATAGAGTATGGTAAGTATCTATAATTATTACTAATTTAAAAAAAACTACTAAATTATTTAAATAATTTTATATAAAAATTAATTAAGACTCCTGATTTAGTGGCTCTTTAATATTTTTATTTATATTTATATTAAATAATTTTTTTATACACCTTTCTCCTGTAAAATAAATATAGTGGTTTAAAATTTAAAAAGCTAAAAATTTATTTTTTTATAAATTTATTAAATAAGAATGCTACTATACTTATATATATACTATAATAATATTTCTAGAAGAAGTATAATTATTTAAAAAAGACTTCTTAAATTCTTTAGAAATTAAATAAGATCTAAGTAAATTATCTTTAAAATTTAAGTAATTTTAAAATATATTTAATACTAAGAAATTTAAAACTCTTTCTTTAAAACCTGAAGCAGACTATAAAATTCTTTTTTAAAGAGATTAAACTTCATTCTTTGGACCTATTTATTTCTTATTTTAAAAAAAATTAAAGATTTTTAGAAATTATATAAATAAAAATATTAAGACTAGAAAAATCTAATTTTTAAAAAGCCCTGCTGGGGCTTCTATTTTATTTATATTAAAATTTTATAGTAATGCTCTATGATTATATATAAATTATTAAGATTTAAATAAAATTTTTATCAAGAACTATTATTCTTTATTCTTAATTTTAGAGATTCTTGATTAAATTAATAATATAAAATATTTTTTAAAGTTAGATATTTAAGATGCCTATTATTATATTTGAATTTATAAAGATAAAGAATAAAAAACTATATTTTGTATATAATATAATTACTATGAATATATAGTTATGCCATTCGGGCTAATTAATATATTTATAATTTTTTAGAATTACATTTATACTACTTTATATGATATTTTAGATGTCTTTTATATAGCATATTTAGATAATATTCTGATTTTTTTATCTACTTAAGAAACCCATACTAATTATATTTATTAAGTGTTGGAATGTTTGAAAAATATAGAGTTATATATAAAATTATCTAAATATTTTTTTTATTAGGATTTAATAAAGTTTCTTAATTTTATTATAACTTGTAGTAGAATTAAAATAGACCTAGAATAAATTAAGGCTATTACTAAATAAAAAGAACTAATAATATTTTAAAATATTTAAGTCTTTCTAGAATTCTGTAATTTTTATTAATATTTTATATATAAATATTCTGAAATTACCCTGCCTTTAACTTCCATGTTGAAAGGCATGATTAATAAATGAAAACCAGGAAAAGTTAAGCTTAATAACTATGAAAGATCCATGTTTTATAATCTTATTAATGCCTTTTAAAAAGCTTCTTTATTATATTATTTTAATTTTAAATATTATATCTAAATTAAAACAGATGCTTTTTTTAAATGCATGGCTAGAATTATCTTTTAACTAAATAACTAAGGCCAATATTATTTAATTATCTTTTAGTCCAGGAAATTTTTCCTAGTAAAAATAAATTATGAAACTCTAGATTAGGAGCTTTTTATTATTATATATTTTTTTAAACACTGGTGTTAATATCTAGAAAAAAGTAAATATATTATTAAAGTCTTATTAAACCACCATAATTTATAAATCTTTATAAATTAATTTAAATTAAATAATAAATAAGCTAGATGGTGCATGTCTCTAATATTTTATAATTTTATAATTAAGTATTAATCTAGTAAAACTAATTCTGTAAACAGGTCTTTTTAAATACCAGGTAAATTTATAAAACATCCCCATAGGAATGAATTAACAGCTTTAATTTATAAAAAACTTGTTTAATTCTTAATTAAGAAAGCTTAGAAAGATAAACCAGCTTGTAAAATATAGGATACTTATTAAAAGAAGTTAAAAAAAAATTTTAAATCTTTTATTAATTTTTTTAAGAAAGGATTAGATTCTTTAAAAGAAAAGATTAATTCTATAAATAGTCTAAAGCTAGGGTAAACTGCCTATAATTTAATAATATAACATGATTACTAGACCAAGAACATGTTTTTTTAGAAGATTAGTAAGAACTTGATGATCCTTATATTTACAGTTTAAAAAGAGAATCTTAAGATATAAAAATAAATTATACTTATATCTTAATTAAATTATTCTAGAACTTTAAAGATTGACTAAAATAATTTTTTATAATATAAAAATTATATTGTTGTCCCAGACGTGGGATCTTTAAGAAAAAATCTTATTTTTTTATATTATAATAATTTCTTAGCTGGCTACTTTGGGAGAAATTATATACATAATTTATTAATCTGTTAATTTTATTAGGTAAATATATAGAATAATGTACAGAGTTATATCTAAGAATATTCTATATATTAATAAATAATAACTAGAAGATATTAATCTTATAATTAACTTAATTTTTTATCTATTTTTAAATAATTCTAAAGTAAAATATTTATAAACTTTATAACAGGTTTGCCACTAGTTTTATATAATAATAAAATAGTTAATTATACTTTTATTATAGTAAATTAATATATTAAATACTATTAATTCTTTTCTATATTATCTATAATTAATGCCCTAGAATTAGCTAAATTATTTTATTAAAAAATAAAATTAATCTATAGACCCCTAGATGGGATTATCTTGAATTAAGGATTTTTATTTATTAGTAAATTCTGGAAATAACTCTGTAAACTTAGTTTAATTAAGCTATGATTATTAACAGCTTTTTACTTACAAACTAATAATTAAATAGAATAAATAAATTAAATTTTAAAATAATATTTAAAATACTTTATTAATATAAAATAACTTACATGGCCTAAACTACTCTCTGAAGCACAATTTGCTTATAATAATATTATAAATATAACTATTAAAACTTCTCTAAATAAAGCTCTTATGGGATATTATCCTAACTTTTATTTCTAAATTAAGAATAATTCTTCTCTGGAGGAGATACCAGCTATAAAAACAAGAATTAATAAGTTAATTATTAAAAAAGAATCTTATAAAAAATATTAATAAAAAGCCATAGAAGCCTATATTAAATACTATAATAAAAAATATAAGCTAATAATGTTTAAATTAAGAAATTTAGTAAGCTTATTAACTTAAAATTTAAAGCTAAAACTACCAAGTTAAAAACTTGCTTCTTGATATTTAGAATCTCTTTAAGTATTAGATTAAGTTAGAATCCAAGTATATTGCCTATGTTTATTAAACAAGTATAATTATATATATAATATCTTTTATATTTTGCTATTAAAATCATGGACTAGCTAAGATAAGAAGATCCTATTCATGCTAGAGCTGGAAGACAATAATAAATAAAAAATAAATAAAATTAAAAATTAATATTAATTTAATAAAGATATCTACTACCTGGTTAAATAAAAAACTGGCTTTTTAAATATAACTAGTAGTTATCTAAAGAAAATTTAAAGAATATATCTTAAAAAATAAAGATATTTTATTTAAAAAAGAAAAAAAAAAAAAAGATAAAATAAATAACCACCTAGTTATGCTATATTTATAAGAAAATAAATAAAATCTAATTATAAATATATTAAATAAAAAATTCTATTAAGTTACAAGGAGAACACACTTAGAAAACTTTTTTATAAAATTATTAATTCAAGAATCTCTAGTCTTTTATTAATTTTTTAATAATTTTTATACTTTTATCTAGAACACTTTTTTTATAATTATTTAAAAAATATAACCAGTATTGCTAGAAATTATATAAAGAAGATAATTTTTATTATCTACTAAGTTAGCTTGGTGTCTCTCCATGTAGGTGTTATAGATAATTATTTTATTTTATATTATTTATTAGTAATGCTTAAAAGATTTAATAAGATATATTTATAAAGGGAGGATAATTCTTAATTTTTTTTAATTTAAATTATAACTAATGTCTATATAATTTAATGTTTAGAAAAGCAAGTTTTAACTTTAAAAATAACTTATTTGCCTGTTTTAAATAGCTATTTAACAGAAAGAACTGGCCCTTATTATTTATTATAAAAAGTTTATAATAAAATATTTATAATTTAATTAGATTAGCCTGGTCCCCCACCATCTTTTAAGTAATCTAATTATTAGTATTCTTAAATAAAATAATAAAAAAATAATAGAGATACTTACTAGACAGTATAAAGTTTTATTTAAATTATAATAAGTATACTTAATTAATGCTATAGTATTATATACACAACTAAATTAAAGAAATATTGTCTAATTAGAATTATAAGCAAGAATTAAAGAGTAAACACAGGATAAATAGCATAGCATGGTAAAAAAAGTATTAATTTTATGTAAAGCATACTTTTTAATATTATACTTAGAGAAAGAAAGATTGTTAGACATAATAAATTATATAAGAATTATTAGAGAAAATACTCTATCTTATAAAAATATAAATATAAAGAATAAAAAAAAGCTGCTACTTTATAAGTAGAAATTATTTTTATTTATATTTTTATAATATTATAAAATTACTTTATTTATTTTAGTTTAATTTTTTATTATTTACTGCAAGAAATTTACTTAAATTATCTAATTTAGAAGAGAGTCTCTTTAGAATTAAAATAAAGAAATAATTTAAATTAAAACCTATCTTTAATCTTTATTTATAATATAAAAATTATAATTTATTTTAAACTTGCCTGTAAAAATGCTTTGTTACTTTTTTTAAATCATGTATCTTATAAAGCTTTATAAATTTTTAATTTATATTATCTATTATACAGGAGATTAACATCTACTAAGATATTATTATAAGATAATCTTGCCCAGGTGATTTTTAATATTATTAGATTAATTATATCTTTATAATTCCTTTTTTTATTTATATTTTTTTTTTATTTAAATTCTTCTTCCAGACACAGTCACCTGGAGTATAATAGCTTTAAAAACTATAAAGACTGTTTAATTTTTATACTAAGATATTCTATTTTTATTTTAAAATAATAACTTATAATAAATCTACTAGCTGAATAAAAATTATAAGCCGCGCCTAAGATAACAAAAATAAATTTCTCTTTTATATTTTAATATATTTTAATAAAGAAATATCTATAACTATTTTGTCCTTTTTTAATCTTATTAATATCAGCATAACAAAGACACTTATTATTTATAATCTATCTTTTAAACATGTCTTATAATCTCTTTAGTCTTTAATATTATTTATTAAAAAAATATTTTTTACCTGGCGAGCCCTGTGTTGACTAAATATTAAATATTAATTATAAGTAATAATATTAATATTAAAGACACCCTCGGCTATAGACAGCTATATTAAAAAAGAAAATAAATTATAATAAAATTTAAGATTTAAAATAATATTGCGGTTTAAATTTACTATAGTTTTAATAAGATTCCAGATAATGTATAGCCTATGTTATAGATTAATGTTATTTTATATTATAAGAATCTTAGTATTATTCTTTGCTTAAAGATTTCTTCTTTCTTCTTTAAGTATTAATTTCTCTCTTAAAAAGTCCTTGTTATATGACCAGAACCTTTGATTATTTCTTTGTAATATGGTAGCGTTGTTTGCACCTAGTTAAGTGCTATTATTCCTTTGTAGAAAGATTAATTAGTTAATTGATTTTCTTAACATGTATTATATATTTTTTAAATTATTAATTTTAATTTAACTATAATTAATTTTATTAATACAAGAAAACTTATTAATAAAATAATAATAAGTTTTTTTACTTTTATATAAATAAACTTTTTAAATTTTTATAGATATATATATAGTATAAGTTTTTTAATTATATAATATTAAATTAAAATATTATCTTTACTAGTAATAATTTATTTTATATATATTAAATTTAAATATAATAGCTTTTAAATAAAAATATTAAAAAAAACTTTTATTTAAGTAGTAATAAAACCATATATTAAATATAATTAATATAATAATAACTAATAATAGTTAAAGTAAACTTATTAATTTTTTATTATTATTATACTTAGCTATTAAATTAAAAAATAAATTATTTTTTATATTTAATATTACTGCTATTATTTTTGCTTAGTATAAATATTTAAAAATTTTTTTATAATTAAGAAAATCTTTATTATTAGACTTTTTATTAGCTAGATCTTCTAGGCTAGATAATTATTAAGATTAACTAAATAATTAAATTTTATTAACTTAAGTTATGTTTTATTTTAATTTATATAATTATAATAAAATTAATTATTTTTATTTTAAATTTTTAATACTATGCTTTAAATAATATAAGATATATTTTAAAAATAATATAGTAAAAATAAGAATTTATAAAAGTTTTTAAATTTATTAAATATAGACATGAGATAGTACTACTTAAAATTAATTTAAATTATTATATATTTAGGAGTATATTATATTTTAAAATTAATAATTTACTTAAGATTATATTATCTCTTCCTAAAAAAAAGTTAGTAAAAAATCTAATTATAATTAAATTTAAATTATTTATTAAAAGAAATAAAAAAGATTTTAATTATTATATAAAACTTAAAAAACTATTCAATACTTTTTATAAGTCTATTTTATTAAAAAATCTAAATATTAATTAAAATATTTTTTATTATTTAAAAAAATAGTTTTATCTATTTCTAGTTTTATCTATTTCTAGTATTATAAATTTTTTTTAATATAATTTTTATTAAATAATTATTTTATTTTTTATCTTGTGTTATTTATATTATAATTTTTAATTTATAAAAAAAATAGAAGTCTTAGCTTACTCTTAATTAATTTATTATTAAAATTTATAATAAAATTTTAAATTTCTAGTTTAATATTAAATATTTTTAGACTAAAAACTTTTTTTTTGAAATTTTATAAATAATTATATTTTAATAATTTAAATTTAATTACAATTAATTTTTATTTTTATACTTAGAGATAGGACTCTTACTTTATTTAATTTAAATAATAATATTTTTTTTATTGATAATAAGTTAAAAAATTATTTTTTATATTTTATACAATAATACTTTAATATAAGTTTCTAAAAATTCTAGTATTAAAATAATATAAAATATTTTTAAAAATAAATAATATTTAAGCTAAATACTTACTATTTTTATTAAATAAAAAAAGCTAGCTTAAATAACTTTTTTTATTTTTTATTTAAAAGCTAATTTTATTAATAAATTACTTAATATATATTATAATTATTAAATATATTTTTATTTAAACATATATACCCAGAAGAATTTCTAGATAATAATTAGCTATTAATTTAATTATAATTAAATTTTATTTATAGTATTTATAAAAGATTTAATATACATATAATCTAGATTAATATATTTAAAAATAATATATTTTAATTATTTTTTTATTAGCTTAAGCAAGAAATTAATTTAATATTATTTTTTATAAATTACTGAAGATTTTAAATTTTATAAAGAGATTAAATAAACTATTATTATATATAATTAAATAATTATATATTATTAAAAAAAAACTTATTATAATTAAATTTTTAAATAATAAACTTACTTTCTTAGTAGTATATTTTTTAATTTATAATTTTAAATTTTTTAAAATATTTATTTTAAAAATATTTTTATTAATAATAGTTATAACATAATTCCCGACCGAACCGGCCGCCTTGATAAATTGAAGCCATTCAATCAACCATCAAAACATGCATTTTTCATTAAATCTAGCTAGCCTGGGCGTGCAGGGCATGGAATTCTAGTATACCCTTTAGTATTATAATTAGAATACATAGGTGGAGCATGTCTTGGCACCTCTATAGATAATATCTTAGGTTCTAGAGATAGATCTTTCTCAGCATTTCTTTGCTTATTTCTCTCTTTTATTAGATCCTGGGCATCTTATATAGAAAGATCTTTATTAAAAGTTATCTAGTATCTAAATTACTTTTTTTTTTTTTTTTTTTTTTTTTATTAGCAAGGCATAGATTATGATTTTTCTCTGCTAAAATAATAGTATTATATATAATTATTTTATAATTCTTTACAAGCTACTGCAAGGCCATTTTTAAAAATAATAAAAAACTTTAAAAGCTCTTTTTAAAAAGTTTCTTTATTAATAAATAATACTTATTACTATAATTAATAAACTATATAAAACATTATTAATATTAATAAGTTTATAAAGGTCTTATCATGGCTGCTAGATAATATAAAAATTACTAGTATAATATTTAGCTTATTAAGTATTTTTTAAAAATTAAGAGGCTGTATACTAGCTATAATAAAATTATTTTTAATATTTTAAAACTTAAAGATCTTTAGATAAACTATAAAATAGATCTTAAAAAAGTTAAGCTTGTTAATATAATTATATTTAAAATATATTTTTATTTTTACTAAGTTTTTATATATATATTTTAAAAAATTAAAACAACTAATATTTAGAAATTAAAAAAAATAAGATAAATATAAAAATATATAAATAAAAATAATTTTATTATTTATATAAATTTTATTAAATTAAGATATAAAATAACTTTTATAATTATTTAAAATAAATAATTAATATTAATTTATTACATAATTTATAATTACAGGTATAAAAATTTTTTAAAGCTAGTAAAGATTTATTTTATTAATTATTTAGTTATTTTTATTTATTTTAATTTTTTAATTAATAAAAAAAGGCCTTTTTTATATTATCTTTTTATATAAATCTTTTTTTTAAAAATAATATATATAGAAAATATCTAGCTACTTAAATTAATATATTTAATAACTATAACTTATTTCTCGTTCCTAGGCTATATAAAATAAGATTTTCTAGATATATTAGCTCTAATAACTATTTTAGTAATTATAGTTAAATTTATAATAAAATTAGTTTTATTAAAATTAAAAATATTTTTATTTAAGATATTATATTAAAGCTGTACTTTTTATAGTTATTTAAACTAGATTTTAATAATCTTAGAATTTTTATATTTAACTTTTTTATAGTTATATTTTCATGCAAACTTGCTTTTAATTTTTTTATAATAATTAATAAAAGTTGACATCTAGTTCTTGCTAATAAATATATATCTAGATAAGATATTTGCTTATAGAAAAATATTTATTATTTTTTATATATATAAAGACCTAGGAGCAACTTTATATATATTTTATTATAATTTATTCTTTCTTCTAATATAGCTGTTTATAGCTAAAAGTATCTTTAATATTAATATTATAGTTTATAATTAATATTTAATATTTAATTAATATAAAGCTTGCCAGGTGAAAGGCACTTCTTTAATAAAGAATTTTAAAAATATTTCTTTAATAAATAGTATTAAAAACTAAAGAGATTATAAAGTATATTTAAAAGATAGATTATAAATAATAAATATTTTTATTATATTAATATTAATAAAATTAAAAAAAAATTTATTTTTATTATTTTAAATACAGCCCATAATTTTTATTTAGCTAGTAAATTTATTATAAGTTATTATTCTAAAATAGAAATAAAATATTTTAATATAAAAATTAAATAATTTTTATAGTTTTTAAAACTGCTATACTTTAAATAGCTATACTAAGAAAAAAAATTTAAATAAAAAGTTATAGATAAAAGATATAAATAAAAAAAAATTATAAAAATATAAATAATTTTTTAATATTAAAAACTAGATTATTTTATAATAGTATCTTAACAAGTGTTAATTTTTTATATAATAAATAATATAAATTACTTAAGAAATAATAGAGAATCAGGCTAATCTAGCTAAGTTATAAATATTTTATTATAAACTTTTTATAATAAATAATAAGAACTAATTTTTTTTATTAAACAATTATTTAAAATAAATAAATAAATTATTTTTAAAATTAAAACTTACTTTTTTAAATATTAAATTATATAGGTATTAGTTATAATTTAAGTTAAAAAAAATTAAAAATTATTCGTTTTTTATAAATATATTTTATTATATTTTTTAAGCATTGCTAATAAATAATATAAAATAAAATAATTATCTATAATATTTATATAAAAAAATATTAAGTTAATTTAATAAATAATAAAAATTAATTTTTTTATATAATTCCTGGTAATACTAGTTATATTTTTTAAATAGTTATAAAAAAATATTTTAAATAAAACTATAAGAATTATTAAAGAATTAATAGAAAATTAAAAATTCTTAAGTTAATAATTTTATAAAAAAGTTTTTTAAATATATTTTTTTATAGCTTAATAAAGTTTCTTGTTTAATATATTTATAATTAGATTCTATTTATTTTCTTTTAAATATAATATAACTAGATAATTTTTTTTTTTTTAAATAAAATATTTTTACTTTTTAAGATATATTCTCTAAATTTTTTTTAAATAATTATTAATTATATTTAGAGGGCTAGTTTTTTTATTTAATTAAATAATAAATATTTTTATTAAATTAATATTAATTTTTAATTTTATTTCTTTCTTATTTATTACTATTTTTAAGCTTTAATATAAATAGGATTTTCTTATCTTAACTAGTTTATAATTTTAATAACAAGATATAAAAAATATTATATATATAATTATATTTATTTAGTAAATATAAATAATATACTTAGGTTTTAACTTAATCTAATATTTAAAGAAATTCTAGATATTAAAAAGCAAGTTTTTAACTTAATAATTTTAACTTTAAATTTTAAGTTAATAAGCCTACTATATTTTTTATTATAATATTTAATATAGGCTTTTTTAACTTTTTACTAATATTTTTTATAAGATTTTTTTTTAGTAATTAATTTATTAATTCTCGCTTTTATAACTAATATCTTCTCTAGAGAAGAATTATTTTTAATTTAAAAATAAAAATTAAAATAATATTTTATAAAAGTTTTATTTAAAGAAGTTCTAATAATTATATTTATAGTATTATTATAAATAAATTATACTTTAAAAAGTAGTTTAGGCCATGTAAATTATTCTATATTAATAAAATATTTTAAATATTATTTTAGAATTTAATTTATTTATTTTATTTAACTATTAGTTTATAAATAAAAAGCTATTAGTAATTATAACTTAATTAAGCTAAGTTTACAGAGTTATTTCTAAAATTTATTAATAAATAAAAATTCTTAATCTAAGATAATCTTATCTAGGGGTTTATAAATTAATTTTATTTTTTAATAAAATAATTTAACTAATTCTAGGGTATTAATTATAAATAATATAAAAAAAAATCAATAGTATTTAGTATATTAATCTACTATAATAAAAGTATAATTAACTATTTTATTATTATATAAGACTAGGGGCAAACCTGTTATAAAATCCATAGATATTTTACTCCAGGGTTGTTTAGAAGTAGATAAAGGATTCAATTAATTATAAGATTAATGCCTTATTATTTTGCATATTTACCCAATGAAATTGACGGTTTAACAGATTATATATATAATTTCTCCCAAAGTGGCCAGCTAAGAAATTATTATAATATAAAAAAATAAGGTTTTTTTTTAAAGATCCTATATCTAGAATAATAATATAATTTTTATATTATAAAAAATTATTTTAATTAATTTTTAAAATTCTAGAATAATTTAGTTAAGATACAAGCATAATCTATTTTTATATTTTAAGATTTTTTTTTTAAATTATAAATATAAAAGTTATTAAGTTCTGTTAGATAAGGCCTGCCAATCTGTCTTAAGGGTCTAAGAGGATCGAAGATCTTAAGGATATTCTATTAATAATGGAGAGAGTAGTATAAAATATATTAATAACTAGATAGTCTAAAAGATAGGCTATATTAATTACTGAAGATTTAACATAATAAGCTAATCTTACATGTAATAATAACTGTATTTATATATATATAATTTATTATATTTATTATACTCCTGGGGCTCTAATAACTATAATATCTTTTATAATTATTATAGTTATTTATTTATAATAGCTATAGAGCTAGTATCTTGGTATTATATTAATATAGTTATATTACTATAATAATAAAATATTATATTTTTATAAATATAACAGCGCTAGCTATAGCATAGTAAATTTATTAATTAATAATTAATTAATTTTCTAATAATCCCCCTTCTTAATATTTTTTATTTTTAAAAAAAATAAGTATTGCACTATTTTCCATAGTTATAAAAAAATAATTATCTTTCTTTATTATTTCTGTAGTAATATACTAATTATAATATTTTTTAAATCTCGTATTATTAAAAATAATCTCTAAAAATATATTAAAAATAAAGATTTTATTATAACTATTTTATATATTTTTTATAAAAAAAAAGATTATTCTTGCATTAAAGCAGAGGGTTCTACTTATAATAATAGTTATATTAATATTAAAAATTAAAGATATATTAAGATAAAGCTTCCTGTAAATATAGTATAAAAATAAAAATAATTATTATAAAAGTAGGCTGATAATTTTATTACCTGTAATATAAAAAAAATTACAAAGCTTAAGAAGTTAAAAAAAAAAAAGAAAAAATTAAAAAAAATTAAAAGAGAAAAATAAAAAAATTCTTAAATTTTTTATTATTTCTAGCAAGTTATAATTAGCTTTAGTATTTTCTTTTAATTATATTAATTTATCTTTAGATATTATTTTTAACTAATTTGCTATTAAAATCTTAGAATTTTTCTAGAATAATTTAAATATTAGATAGATTTTTATAAGTTATTAGAATATAAGTATCTTTTTTATTTAATAAAATAATATATTTATTTTTTAACTAATTATTAATCTAGTATTTTTTTAACTTTATATTTTTTATTATTAGCTTTGTCTTGGTTATCTTCTTAATTCTTCATAAATTTAAGTAATAAAATATAAAACTTTAAATATATTTATATTTTTATTAATAGTCTTAAGTAGTAATTATTATTAGCAAGTTTTTTTTATATTTTAAATAATTTAAGTTTTATAGTATTAAGTTTATTACTTGATTATTTATTTTATATATTAAAAGTTTTCTATTTTATTATTTATTATAGTAGGTAAACTCTTTTTTTTTTAAAAAAAATAAATATATTTTTATACTTCTTATTATAGTATATTCTTATTTTCTCTTTTATTTATTTAATATTCTTAAATATTATTTAGTAAAAAGTTATTAAATTAACTATTTATATTAATATTATAATAAAATTATTTAAATATTCTTCCAGAATATATATTATATATCTTGTAAATTTAGTAAATAATTATTTAAGTTTTATTAATATAATAATTTATTTAAATAATTCTAGATTTATAAGAAATCCTGTTTTTTTAATATTTTTTTTAATTATAAAAAGGTTAAAATAATCCCATTTTAAATTAAAAATAATAATAAGTTTTACTCTAAGTAATAAGTCTTATTTTTACTTTATATATAATACTTTATTAATATTATTATTAATAATAATATTAAGTAATTAATAATTAATAATAAATTATTTTTTATTATTTTTTTTTAATATATATATAATAATACTAGAGTATTTTTTTTATTTTTTTTAAATAAATTCTACTTTCTTAAATTTTATTATAAATTTTTTATTAAGTTTTAATTTATTTTATAATTTTTATTTTTACTTAACTTGCAGCATCTTTGCTTTTAATATTAGTAAAATTCTTACTTAATACTTATCTAGATATTTAGATGTTTGGTATTCTAGTCTTATAAATAATCTAGTAAATTCTTAATATTTTTTTAGTAATCTACTAAGTACTTTTTTTAATTTTTATTTATAAAACTTTTATAATTTTATCTATAGCTTATATGCTATAACTGCACTAGTTTTTTTATTATTTATATTTTTTTTTTCTAAGTTAATACTATTTTTAATTATTTTTAATTAAAAAATTATTTTAATTCTTTCTTTGCATAACTAATTTATATTAATATTTATTATTTAATTATTTTAAGAATTTTTTCTTGTACATTAACAATCTTTTCTATTTATTTAATAAGTAATCTTTTTTTTATAGCTAGTTTATTTTTAATATAATATTATATAGCTCTTATACTAGTATAATTTTAAAAATTATTAATTATTTATAATTATTTAATTTAACTTATAGTGGGTGTATTTTAAGTCTTAATTCTTAGTAAAAATTTTTTTATTAATTTCCTAGATTACTTTAATAATTTTATCTAATTTTAAAGTAATATTATATTTCTTAATAAATTTATTACTAATAAAGTTTTCTCATACTTCTAAATTAATTATTAATCAGGCAGATATTTTATTAATAGCTATTACTAATTATATATATTTTTAGTATTAATTATAGTATTAGCTTCTTATTTTAAAATATTCTTTTTAATTTTATAGTATATTTTTAAATTAATTATTATATAAAATATAATTTATAGCTTGGTACTTTCTAGCTTTAAATTATATATAATTTAAATAAGTAATTTTCTTATATATATATTTATGATCTTTCTTGTTTATAAAGCAGTTATAATATAATATTATTAAAATTTTTAATAACTATAGTTATTAATTATAATATATTTTTTTTTAATATAAAGATTATATTTTTTATTATAATAAAAACTTTAGTATGCATCTATATATTAATATTAGCTTAAATTAAAATAATATTTATAAATATAATTTTTAATATAATTTATTATTTTATTATAAAATCAAGTTTTTTTTAATATTAAAATTTATTTATATTTTTTTATATATTTAATGTTAATTTCTTTATATATAATATATTTATAAAATATTTAATTTTTATAATTATTATATATATTAATATAATCTTGCTAAGTTTAATAGGTTTTTTTCTAATATATTATTCTTGTGGGCATGCAAGTGTATAAATTAACTTTTTAAAATATATTTTATTTTTTTTTAGATTCTTTATACTCTAATTTACTTTATAAAGTTTTTATTTATTTTTAATTTAAATTAATTAAAGTTATTATCTTTTTATTATTATTTTAGAATACTAGCTTAAAAAACCTGTTAACTAGAGTAAAAATTTTATTATTATTATTATTATTATTACTTCTATTCTTATCTTTATTAAATAGCTAATAATTTTCTTAGCTATTTCAAGGCTTGTCTTATAGTAGTTTTTTTTTTTTAAATAGCTTATTTTTCTTAAACTTTATATATAATTAATTCTTTTAAATAATTACTTATCTTAGAAATTTTCTAGTACTTTTAGTAGTATTCTTAAAATTTTTTTTTATTATTATTAATATATTATTTTCTTGTAGCTTTTTTTTTAGATTTTTTTTTTTTTTATTCTATTTTCTTGCTTGTTATTTTTTTTATTTAGTAAACATGTTAATAAATACTTGCATAATTATTTTATTTATACTAGCTAAGTTAATATAGACTAAGATATATATATTAATTAAGTTAATTTATTTAATATTAGTTATAAATTTTTTAAATAATTTAATTATTATTATTTAAGTAGCAGCAAGTTATAAATATTAAATAATTAATTTATTATTTTTTTATTTTATTTAATAATTTTTTTTAAAATATTCTAATTTTTTATAATTAAAGTATTTTCTAGTAAACTTTTTCTTAGTTTACTAATTCTGCTATTAATTTTTATCTTAATTAAAGATAATATTTAATTATATTTTAATATTTAATTATATTTTAATATTTTTATTTTTATTTTATTAATTACTTTTTTTATAGTTCCACTTTTTCCTTAGTTCTAATAGTAATAATCTAAAAGTTAGTTCTTAATTTTTAATACTTAATTAATTAGCTTATTAAGAATTTTAAAAGTTATTTCTTAATATACTAAACTATTTTTAATATTATTATAAAGGCACTAGTAAAATTATACTTAAAATATAAAGTTATTTCATGCTAGATTAAAAATAATTTAATAAAACTTTATAATAAATTTTTTAATAGTTATTTTTTTTTTAATAAAGTATATATATTTTTTATTTAATAATTTATTTAACATTTAAGTCTTTAAAAGTTATATTAATTTATTTCTTAAACTTATTAAAATTAATAAATATATTTTAAGTAGTTTGTTATCTCTAGTTATATAAAATATTTTAATATTTATATATAAAAAATTTAAATTAATTAAAAATTAATTTTTTAAAATAGATTTCTGTAAATATAATCTTGTTGCTTTTATTAATATTTTTAAAATTATTAATATATATATACATGTTTATTAAAATTAGATATCTTCTTAAAATTAATTACTTATTTTTAAATAATTTAGCTTTGTTTATTTTAATTTTTTTAAATAATTAAGAGACTATTTATATATAAAGCTAGATAACTTAAATTTTAAATTTAATAAGTTTTTTTCTAGGACCTTATAAAGCATTACTGCTGGAAGTAGTTATAATTAAAATTATTTTAATAAAATTTTTTTTTTTTAATTATTATAAAAATATTAAATTATTAAATAAGACCCACTAATTTATTTTAAGAATTTAAAAGAATTAAAGATCTTAAGAATATTTTATTAATAATAAAAAGAGTAGTATAAAATACACTAGTAATTAAATAATTTAAAAAATAAATTATATTAATTATTAAAAATTTAATACAGTAAGCTAATTTTACATGCAATAATAACTATATTTATATATATATAATTTATTATATTTATTATATTTCTGGAGCTCTAATAGCTATAACATCTTTTATAATTATTATAATTATTTATTTATAATAGATATAAAGCTAGTGTCTTGGTATTATATTAATATAGCTATATTACTATAATAGCAGAATATTATATTCCTGTAGATGTAACAGCGCTAGCTGCGGCACAGTAAATTTATTAGCTGATAGCTGACTGATTCTCTGACAAGTTCTTATTAATTTTTTAGAAAAATATATTTTTAGTCTAGTAATTATATTATATTATTAAATTATAAATAATTTACTCTAGCTCTAAGCTATTTATGAGATTAATTTTTTTTTTAAAAAAATTTAACTTTTTTTAATAAATACTCTATGCTTTACAAGCTGGTTTATTTTTTAAAATTTTTTTAATTAAAAATTAAACAAGTTTTTTATAAATTAGAGCTATTAATTTATATTAATAAAAATATTTTATAAATTTACCTAGTATTTAAAAAGATCTATTTATAAAATTAGTTTTATTAAATTAATACTTAATTATAAAATTATAAAATATTAAAAATATATACTATCTACCTTGCCTATTATTTAATTTAAATTAATTTATAAAGATTTATAAATTATAGTAGTTTAATAAAACTTTAATAATATATTTATTTTTTATAGATATTAATACTAGTATTTAAAAAAATATATAATAATAAAAAGCTTTTAATCTAGAGTTTTATAATTTATTTTTATTAAAAAAAATTTCCTAGATTAAAAGATAATTAAATAATATTAATTTTAATTATTTAATTAAAAGATAATTCCAGCTATATATTTAAAAAAAAATATTTATTTTAATTTAGATATAATATTTAAAATTAAAATAATATAATAAAAAAGCTTTCTAAAAAATATTAATAAAATTATAAAATATAGATTTTTTAGTATTAAATATATCTTAGAATTACTTAAGTTCTAGAGATAGTTTATTTAATTTTTAAAGAATTTTTAAAGAATTTATAAAAAAAATTTTAAATAATTATATTTTTTTTAAAAATATTATTATAATATATATATAAACACAGCAGTATTCTTATTTAATAAATTTATAAAAAAATAAATTTTTAATTTTTTATATTTTAAACTACTATATTTACTTTATAAAAGTAAGATAGATAAAAAAATTATTTAATATAAATATAAATAAAAGTACTAGAAAGCTACTAAGTTAGAAATCTTAATTAATTTTTATATAAAATTATTTAAATAATTTAATAATTTTTTTTAAATTAATAATAATTATAAGTACTTGCTATATTTTATAAATAAATATTTTTATTTTATTAATAGTCTTAAAAATTAGGGCTATTAAAAAAACTTAATTTAATTTATATAAAATAGTAAATTTTTTATTAATTAAATTAATTTTTACTTTTATATTTATATTGTGGGAGGAAGGATGGCTGGTCAATGATGGCTGACCGCGGCGTGGCTGGGTGGGTGGCAGAATAACGATCTAGAAAGGCGGTGGGTTGGATCAGAACAGGGAAACTGTTGTTCTGGACTGCAAAGGGAAAGAAGACACAGAAAAGAAGAAGTTGATTATGCCATCTAGGTGGGAGCGGGCGATGGCTATGTACACTGATGGCTATAAAGGATTGGGACAATGTCCCCACTACAATATTTATATAAATTAATAAAATATTTTATATATATATATATATTTTTTTTTAAATTATATTTTAAATTTTAGCTAATTTCTTTTTATTATATCAAGTGGCTAAATATTAATTACTAAAATATTATAAATATTTCTTATTTTTTTTAATAAAATTTTTATATAATTTTTATAAAGAATTTTTATTTAATTAATCTCTTTTAAAATTCTTATTCTTATTAGAGAAATTCTTTTTTAAATTTTTAAAAAAATTTTTAAAAAAATTATTTTAAGATCTTTTATTTAGTATAAAAGATTTATAAGATTTTAAAGATCTTAATTTATTATATTTAAAACTTTTTTAATATAAGTTTTAATATTTTTTTATTTAATTTATTATTATATCTTAATTATTAGATAAATCTAGAAGGCATTCTAATATAAAGTTTTAAAATTTTAAAATTAATTTTTAAAAAAATATTAATTTATTATTAAAAGCTGGGTTAAAATGGCCCTTTAATAAAATAAAATAAATATTAAAATTTTAAAGTCTTTAGTTCTTCTGCTAATAAATAATCTTTTTTTTTTATAAAATTAATTTTTATAGTTAAAAAATTTTAAATAAAATATTTAATTTATTTCTTAAAAATTAGCTATAATTTTTAATAAAGCCTAATTTATTTTAAAAAAATTTAATTAATTTATTATAACTATCTTCTCTAGCACTTTTTATTTATATAATAAATAATAAATTAAAATTTATTTTTATTTAAATCTTTTTTATTTAATTAATAAAATTAATTAATTTTTTATAATTATTTTAAGTGCTGCTAGAAAGAAAATCTAATATTAAATTTTAAAAGTTTTTTTAAATAATCTTATTTTAATAATAAAATACAAGAAATATAAAAAATATTTATAATAAATATTCTAGTTTATTAAACTATAAATTAAGCTTATTCTAGTTTGGTAATTTTTTATTTAAAATATTTTATAATAATAAATTTACTAGTAATAAAACTTTTAGAAGCTATATTACTTTTTATAATATTTTTTAAAATATAATTATTTTTTATAAAAATTATTTAAATTAATAAATTTATAGACTCTAGTATTTTACCAGTAAATTATTAAAATATATAAAATTTAAAACTTATTTTATAAATAATTAAATAAAAAGAAGCATTAAAATCTATTAAAAAAAATTAATTAATAAATTAATCTTTTTATAAAAAAATAATAATACTTAACTAGATATAAATAATACTATTATATTATAAAAAATAATTAGAGATTCTAGTTATATAATAAGAACTTTTTTTTAAAAAAAAACTAATGCTTGAAAAAAGAAGAAGAATTCTTTAAATAAAAAATAATATAAAGATTCTTATAATATAAATTATATATCATCCAGAATCTCATTGAAACTATGGCAAATTCAAACCGCGATATTATTCCGAACTTTGAATTCTGTTATATTAGGTAACCATGATTATTAATAAATATAATAAACTCTTAATATAAATCTAGATTTAATATAACTTATAGTTGGGCCATTTATAATTAATACCCACAGCTAGTATAATCACTAGATAATTATAAAATAAAATTACTATAAATTAAATCCATAATATTTTAGTAACTGGACCAGCTAAATAAATTAATTATATTATTAGAATACACACCTAGACATGTGTAAAAACTAAGCTAGACTATTAAGCCACTATAATTAACCTATTAGTTAATCATGCCCAGGTCTTATACTCATTGTCATCATGGTCCCTAACAATTTTTTAATCTATTCTAAAAAAAAATCTAATTATAATTAGTTTAACTTAAAGACTAGTCTTATCTAAATTAAATTAATAATACTAAGAATTAGAAAATACAGGCGCCTTTATACTTTATAGATTAAATATAATGATGAATTCAGGTCCTAAAACCTCCCCCCAAAATCCGCGCGGATTAGGGGGTGCCTTAGGCAAATACACCCCAACCCACCCCAAATGCAACTCTAATTATTATTTATAATATATTTTATATTTTACTATTAAAACTAGTATTGGAAATTAATATAATACTAATTAATTTAGAAATTATAAATATTAAAAAAGAATATAAAGTTAAAAATAAGTTAATAGCAAGGCACTTTATTTTATTAAATAAAAAAAATATAATATCTTAGAAAATACTTAAAAACCAAGTAATAATATTAAAAATTACTATAAAGAATTTATATATTTTAAACTATTCCAGGAAACTAGAAGATAGCTAATTAATTGATTTTTTTATAAAGCCAGTGTCATAGCAGGTGGCTATGTCCCCCGGAAGGGCCTATATAGGTGCGATTCAGGCATGATCAGGCATGGAGTCTGATCATTGTGGTCTTTTTAGCTCAATATTTAAATTTAAGTTACTACCTCTAAGTTTTATCTTAAATATAGAAACTAGTCTTAATTATAATATAAACTTAAATATAGCCTTAATTTCTATACTTAAGTAATAGCTTTATTATATATAATAAAGATAACTTTTAATTAATTTATAAATTATATTATATATACCAGGAACTGGGATTACATGTTAAAACTAGGTAAGAAGTCAATCACCTAAACAGCTTATAGAGAGATTACAGAGTTAGACACCTCGGGCAACTGGAGTGTTGTAACAATCTTCTACTAATATATTTTATAGTATCATGCTCTCTTCTATACCACGCTCACCTCAAAATATTGCATCATTGCGTAACATAGCTAACATATCTCTTATTAATAGTCTTATTCCTATACCACTTTACCACCCCCTTAATAATCCCCTTGTGTACATAGGCGCTGCTTAGTTAGACCAACTAGTTGCCCCTTATACTATGTTAATATCTACACATACCACACTACTACATATATCTATAGATTACTAGATACCTATCAATACAGACCTCACACATGATGATAGGAATGCATCCAAGTCATAGAGGGAAGGGAGCTACGTAGTATATAGAGATTGAATCATGGTGAGCTTAGCATGAGTTTAGATAATTTACCAACACTGCAAAGGACCTTGACAATTTATTCTTCTATATTTTGGTTTCATTAAGTAAGTAGCAAACATAGGTTCTGCACCAGAAAGATCATATCACCTGGAAGACCTGTCCCTGCTTAACATTCCCTTCCTACCATAACCCCACCTGACTCCATCCTCCATACCCTCCAAGGTTGGTTGATGTAGTTGTCTCGCTATCCAGGGTCAACTTCGAAGAGCATAAGGATAAACAATCAAAAACCACCCAATGTTGAGTATTCATTAGCATCATCCACCATAACCGTGTACATATGTTATTGCGCAGCAATGTATAAAACTATAAACATTGCATTAAAGATCAGCCACATCCACCCCCTGGTTGGGAAAACCGAACTAACCATTATTTCCCCTTATGAAGGCATCTCCGTAGCTCCGTGTCGATTGTCCATTTACATATTCCTGAGACTTCTCCAGAGCAATATTCATGTAGCCATCCACCGACTGAAGTTCGCCTGGTGCATTTATTAGTATCCCACCCTTCAACCGGGAAAAATATGGAGATCGAAACCTTTGTATACCACACCAGAATTTAGCTTCACGGTTACTGGAGCCCCGATGATCTCCGTCAAGAAGGTGGATGGGTCTTTCCCTTCAGACGATGTACCGTTCTCCATTTTTTTCTTTTTATTATTTCTTTCCTTTCCCTTCAATTGGCGTGAATTTACTTATCAACAACAGAGACCGTGATAAGAATTAGGGATCTCAATTATTTTAGTATAATCAATAAAGATTGTGAGGGGTGTGGGTATGCTATATTAGGTAAGATGCACGTGCAAGGTGGAGTGGTACACCAGTGGATTGTAAACAACACAAAATCAAATTTACTGACAACCATAAAAATAATATGGATCACCTTTTTTTATAAATCTGCAGTGTCCAAGGATTAGTTGATAACCCCCTCCCCCCTCTGCCATTGTTGCAGTGTTAAATAATCCAGCCATGCGTTCATTCTTCAAAAAGCCATCGTGGGCGAGCAGAGGGGACGATGGGGCAGATTCGGAATTTTACCGCCGTGCTGACCAAACCTACAAAGATATTGTTGCTGCAAGCAAGACTGCGCGAGAAAGATCACCAAACCCTGGCAGTAGCAAACCGTGCAAACGCCCAAGGATTTTGAACCCCTCAACGGACATCAACCATCAGCTAGAGGGGTTTGAAAACGACACCCAGGTAAAAGATGCTCAAAAGGAATTATCCAGACTCAAACCTCCCCTATCTAGCCCATCGCATGATCCCAGCGTTAGTCTTTCCATGATACAGAATATACCAACATCCGAACCCCCCGAAGTCGAAAAGACAAAGCATGCAATTGCTTCCATAACTCATTCTTCGTCAAATACCCGGGCACCCTCACCAGACACCAATAATCCTTGCTCTTATTCAATGGCGGGTGGAATCTTGAAGAATATTGCTTCTGAAACTCCTAAACTGCGGGATACCAGCGCCAATAATTTGGACCAATTGACCACTGTTAGCCAGAACTCAACATGTGAGGATGTAGTGGTGCAGATTCTCATTACATCAAGAATTGAGAATACAAAACCATTGATTATCCAGCGGAAGCTGACACAATCATTGAAAGATGTCCGTCTAGCATGGTGTAACCACCAGAATCTGCCCAGGAGGCTTTATTCATCCGTTTTCCTCACATGGAAGGGTAGAAGGCTATTTGACGTCACAACGTGTAGAAGCCTTGAACTCGATGGGAAAGGAGCCCGTGCTAGCCATTTAGGATTGGATAGCTATTCCAATGAGGATGCAGATAGTATTCGGATTCACATGGAAGCTGTTACTGATGACATATTGTCTCTTGGCCGGCAAACGCAATATATGAATGGTCCAAGTCTACACCTGAATTCTGCCGAATCAACAAACGAGGGATCACATCTTACTAGCATTGTCCTGAAGAGTCCGGGATATGCCGACTATAGGATGGAAGCTAAGTTGGACATGCAGGTGTCACAAATTATCTCTGCCTTTCTCGATGCGAGGAAGGTTCCAATGGGTCAGGATGTATATATTGTATTTGATGGCGACCGCTTAGATCCCCAGTCTCGCTTGTCTGAGCACGAAGTTACCGATGACGACCTTCTTGACGTTATGATTAAACCCAGGGGCGAACGAATCTTGGGGTGATATCCCGGATGTGGCTTCTCGCAAAATTTTTTGTACACAGGATAGCCCTTTCGAGACAATTGGAGCATAGAATTTGCCAATCTACAATAGTGGAATTTACTCAACTGTACTCCGTATACGGTTACAGGATCGATGGCATATCTCTCTCCTGCGCTCTCTAAAAGCATAAGGACGTGTATTATCTTGGTTCACACGAAAATCAAAGAGATAAATAAGATCGCGGTCGATCTGAAATATTAAAACCAAACTTTCCCCTCCCAGGCTTTTGACTGGGTAGTGGTTACCTAGAATATGAGGAAATTCAAATTTATTTTTACCTCCCCTCATTGAGACCACCGAAAATTTTTTTTTCCCTGCCCACCCCCGCATTTTAACGATAACCCCCCTCGCTCCCCTCCTGTCCTTACCATTTATTTCTTAGCAAAGCATCATCACATTAAATTAAATATGAAGCTGCTCACCGTCAATTTCTTGACATGTGCTGTCAAGAACTGCAAGGGATCCCCAACCTCATTTCCTCTCCACTTCGAGGATGCTGAATTGGAACTCCAAGAGGTCGAATTTCAGCCAGAATTCATTCGCAATATTGTTTCCCGAGTTGATTGGGAAGCGCTCCAAAAAATTGCCAACGAGGTATGCCTCTTTATTTTGCTATTTATCTCTTAGGGCATGCATTGACCCCTAGACAGCTCAATTTCCCTAATCTCCCAGGAGCAAAACCAGAAGGAGAGAAACTTGAGGATGAGCAGATACTAAAAGATCTTCACCGTTTACTCCTTGAAACCCAGGTTACGGAAGGTAAATTAATATGTGGGAATTGCGGACATGCGTATATGATAAGAGAAGGGATCGCGAATTTCCTTCTTCCTAGTCATCTAGGTCGGACAATCTTTTTTTCAACTTTCTCTCTAGTTCTTTGCTGATCCTTCTTTCCATTAGTTTGAGCTCGGTGGACTTGGAGTGGATCCGGTATGAAATGTGGTCTAGATCTTGGATTCTGATAACCGTGTCTCGATTATGTAGTTGCTACAGCAAGATTTTTGGTTGCTGCAGCCAATCTTAGGTCTGAAACCTCGCGGCTGATCGCTTGGACGATACATGGTTAGGGTCATAATTGTTAACTATTGTTGTGGAAGGTGGCTGCGATATTATCTCTCTTATGGTACATGGCAGTCGCAAACTATACAATCATAATCTGTACACCACATTACCCCCAAATTTGCAACAAATTTAGTGCGACCAAATGTTGCAATTTTCCCGCCCCGAACGCCTCAAACATAATGCATGCATACCTTGCAGAGCCATCAAGTCTCTTTTCAGACAAACAAAACATAACTGTTCAACCAGAAGAAATCCAATAAACGAAAGCAATTGTTTGGCATGTCTAGCGCGTCTAGCGTATTATAAACTTTAATTCAAGAAGCCCTTGCACCCAGTTGAGCCGCAAAGACAGGGTATTCTGTCGTCACTGTCCCACTCTCTCTCAAACTTGTAGTCATAAGTGAGCTCTTCATCTGTAGAATATTGGTTAAATTATCACCATATGCACAGCTGGATTATGTTCCATTTGACTTACCTCTTTCAATGTCCCTCAACGCATATATGACAATGCGCTTGCTACCATCAACTTTGATGATCTTAGCCGTGCAGTTCGGCGTGCAGCTATGATTGATGAAACGAGCAATACCACCTCTTTTTGTAGCATCTATTACCGTGTTTTCATCAATGCGGAAGAGGTAACTGCTCCCAATACCGCTCTTCAAATACTGTCTTTCTCTCATGTCCGCAACCTGCTGTCGTACCTTCTCTCCCACGTACTCGATAATCATTTCATTTGCGGATATATTGACTTCAGCATAAAGGCCCCAATTATGAATGGCTGACCTAGCGAAACGCACAGGTTTCTTTCGTTTCTTAAGTTGGTTGAAACGCAAGACATCACTGTCTCCACTTTGCGTTGGGAGAGCTTGTTTCTGGGCATTGATATCCGCGATCAACCTGCGATTATTAACCCTGGTTGACCTGGATGTCGATTTAGAAATTGTCTTTGCAGCTGCTATCCGTGCAGCCTCAGCGGCAACAGAGTGGGGATCATTCTTTGCTCTAGCTTCACGCTCCTCACGAGCCTTTTGAACCTTGATCCGATGGGGAAGGTATTTTGATTTTTCAGATTCCAGAATTTTCTTTCTTCCTTCAGTTCGGGCAGCACCTGTTGTATTCGCAACATAGTAGCCATGGATACTAGCTCCTTCGTGAACAGGTCCTAGGTCACCAGCATGATTGAGGGCTTTGATTTCCTTCTGCCTCCAGGCCCAGGCTGATAGGTTACCGAAATTAGATTTTGGTTGCTTAGTTAGAATATCACGAAGGAACCGCAGATCCTCCTCATCTTTGATCAAGCTTTGCCAACCATCAAGATCCATAATAATGGTGTTATCATCATCGACTATCGGTCGAGGCTCGTCACTGGACACTCGCCATTCCACCTCAGTTCTCGACTCATCACGGGGTCCTACAGTCTCGATCGCATCAAGAGGCTGTTGCAATGTTTGTTCATTTTCAATGACTGGAGGTTCGGTATCCAACGCCTTGGCATTAAGAATTTCTGCAGGATCTCTGTCCTCTTTGGACAAATTTTTGCCGTCGTCGTGGTGTGGTCCTGCACTGGGAAGCCCAGAAGCCACTTCATGGTGCGAATCCAAACCGACTGGTTCTGGAGAAACCGGCATTTCGCTAAGATGCTCATCAATGTCGAAAAGCTCGTTTTCCTCCTTTTGCTTCTTTCGTGCGCTGAGAGATTCGTCGAATCGCTTTCTCTTGCGTGACGACGGCGAAAGGCTGAGATCATGATGATCCCGGAGCACAAGACCAGAGTCACTATCAATGGGGTCGTTCAAATCTCTAGCCTGATGATGCTGGGTTTCGTGACTTGTCTCCTTTTTCACTGGAATACCTAACGTCTCGGATGCGAACCCGTCGCCATCTTCAGAATCCGATGTTCCTGAACTCATTCGACTAGGAGGTCGGCTGTCCTGGTCATCAGTATCCCTAGCGAAGGGAGTTCTTTGCTCGTCATCGGAATCTTCTACGTCGTGTAATTGTTGTAGGCGGTGGTAAAGAGGGCGGACTTCTTTTCGCCGCAGAGGTTGTTTTCGCCTCTCGTCTAAAAACACGGCATCTGTACGGTCGAGACGATGGGATTTTCTAATCCGTGGCAGGGCGAGGATGTTAAGGTTGGATGAATTGAGAGGATGTGGTCTGCTAGACAGTTTCAGACGTGAATCCGGTTTGCTAGCTCGACTATCGACATCGATTCTAAATATTGGGCGCTTGATCCCTTCTGGATCGGCAATTCCTAGATTCTTCCTTTTCAATGCATGACGATCCGGATCTAGGTAGTCATATAGAGCTGGTGCAGCGATGCGTGATTTCACATCCTCAAGGAGCTTGTCTTTTAGGTCCCGAATGATAATGGCTAGAACTTCTCTGCACGGATCAAGATCAAGTGCTCGTTGTTTCTTCTCCACCTCAACGTCCAAATCCGCCTCTTTTCTCTGCCTTTCTAATTCGGCTCTTTCTTGCTGTTCTTCTTTCAGTCGCTGGGGGCTTGGACTGCGTTCGTAGCTGGGGTTCCCATACGGCTGGCTTTCCATGTTCATGATGTACGTGAACAAGGGCTTCATATGGCACATCTTGTAGCAACGGTCGGTTTCCTCTTCTCCACGCCTAGAATTCTCAAATATGATATAGTAGCCGGTCTTATCGCATCGAATATCCTTCCAGTTTAGTAGCTTCAGCCTCTTCTTCAGGTGCGGAACAGTCGTACTGAGGACAGGAACATAGCAATGGGCGATGAAAATATACGGGTCGCGTTTAATTTGGCTCAAGATGGGGATTTCTTCGACCAACGAGGGGATCGCTGGCTTTAAGAAGTTCGCCCTTGGTCCCTCGGGAATTGCGTTTAACGGGCGTGTAGCTGGCCTGCCGGAAGGGCCCTTAGGAGCTGTTGGGGGGGGTTCATTCTTTTTGGCCTGAGTGTCAACTTTCGGCTCTTCTGGGACTGGTGGGATGCTCATGGATTCCATCCTTTGCGAATTAATTGCCTTCGAAACCATCTTGCTCGAAACAACGCCATCGCGATCTAACTCAACCCTAATCCGGTGACTGCCAATGCGTTGCTCCTTCTTACATTCATAATAAGCCCGCCTCGCAGCGTTTACTGCATTGGCAGGGCCACTTCCCTGGAATGACCCGGAGTCTTTATACTTGACAGAGCATATCCCAAGAAACCTGCCGGTTATAGGATCTGTACGATTGTTTATCTCCGCTATTTCGCCGAAGCTTGAGAAGAGCGCACTTATTGGAGCAATAGGAGTCAAAGGATCAAACCCGGTGACGACAATCTGCACTGGCGGCCCTGGCCCTATAGTGGTCGCCGCATCATACGGCCATGGTTTCAATGTATAAGGCGCTGGTCGGTATTTTGTCTTTTGTCTGCACCCAGCGCCGCGCGTGTAATTCGAGATATTCAAACGAGGGTCCGGTACACTACTGTCGTGTTCGCTTGTCAGGATGTCGATATAACAAGGTTTCTTTCGTTTTTCTTTCGACGATGATCGCTTTTCAACATCGGGGTCAAAAACTAGTTTACATCCTCGAACGGTCCCCGTACGTCGACCCTGAGACTGTGGTGTTGGCGGAGTTTGGAGAGGGGTTATAGTAGCTTTTGAATCTTCGGTCTTTGAGTCCCGGGTACTTTCTTCCGCAACGCCATCTATCACCTTGGGCTGCGAAGGGCTAGGCCCGTTATGAGGTGATGATTCTAAATTCGTGAGTGGTGTAAGTGTATCTAGCCCTGCTTCATTTGAATACACTGCGCCAATCCCTGATGAGCTGATCGCCGAAGCGTTCATCCTTCCAGGGCTCGTTAATCCATCATCGGTGGCCTCAACCTGGGCTTTACTAGGCTCCGTGTGAGGGGATGGTATTGACCCTGACGATAGAGTGCCGTTGACCAATTTTTGGATGAGCCCGGATTCTGTCGAGCATGCAAGCCCTTCATTGTTTTGCTCTTGATCGCTTTGGTTTCTTGGCCGAAGTCGCTCCCGAGTGGCTTTGAAGCGTTTCTGCTGGATGACGGACGGAGCAGTAGGGAAGAAATCTGCAAAACCTGCTGAGGAGCGCGACATTATGAGAGATGGCTACGAGCCAAAACCGAAATAACTGCCGCCAGTAGGCAGCATCCTTGATTGTTCTTACCAGCGAATGCGCGGCTGAACGATCAAGAACCCTCCTGACGGAAAGCGGTAAACCCGGCGATTTCGTCAACGGTTGGAATGGGGCAGAGGACGCCGGACGTTGAAGTAGCAGTGGTAGGAATAAAAAATATTGAAAAAGGGTAAAATTAGAGCGCGATGAGAATGGAACTGCAAATAAGCGAATTGCGCCAATTGAGAAGAGCAAGAAGAGCAAGAGGAGCAACGGATCTCATCTATTCTGGGACGCGATTGTCAAGGATCCAATAACGCGAACAAGATCTTTTCACAGATGAAGAAGTGGCGGGGGGGGGAGGGGGTAATTTGGTCTAAACAAAACCAAATAATAATCAAAAGAAGAAGAAAGAATATTATGGGATTACTTGCAGCCAGAGAAAATGATAAAATTGAAGAAACTGGCCGCTGTTGGTAAAAGAGACTTCGTTTTTAATTTTTTTTTCTTCCGTTCATTTTGTGAATAATCACTGAGGAATTTCAAGTTCTTCCCTTTTTGATGTGGATAATGATGGAACACCCCTAACTCAGGCAACAATAGCAACAAAAAAAAGCGAATACTAAAAATGAAAGGTACAAGAAGAACCTGGAGGATAAAAGGGTGGAATATTAGACTGAAAACTCGGCCTAGTTTTGCCTATCAGGAAGCTGTGAAAGTTTCGAGGTCTGATGAGGTACTTGCTGTGGACAGCTAGGTGCTGTAGACTGTTGAAAAGCTGGGTTTCATCAGGTAAGATTTATCTATACTTGATAATTTCATAATTTCGCAGCCTATAAATGCAACAGTCGGGAAGCAATTAGAGATATTTAATTTCCTATCCTTTATAAAAGCCTACCCAAAATCAAGCAATTCTACTGTGGCAGCCTTCTATCAGCTGTTGGTGACTACCTTAGCTCTTCATGATGAAGGCTCCAGTCCTCAGCCGAGTCTCTCACTGATGATTTGTATCTAGGGTGGAAGGAAGAAAAGTTCTGGTAGAATGGTATCATGAGCTAGCCTTCACCAGGCAATCATTATATTATAGTGACTTGCCATAATTTTGATGTAAGATCTCTTGATTTTCTTACTGTTTGATATCTTGTTGATATTTTTCTGTTGCACTTTGAAGGTCTTGATTATAGTATACTATCTATAATGGGTGAGGAGTGAATTGGTACTCAGTCCTTCTGATAAGTGGATATGGATTAATATTAGGCTGCCAACTTTAACTTGATTAGATATAACCAACGGCTCTCTTTTTAATTTAAGCATTATATTTATGTTCTGTTTCTTCCTCTGGTTCATGGCTCGCCCTTTCCTTGGGCTAGTGTGCGTTGTACAATAAATACTGGAGTTCTTTAATATAGTACCCCTAATAGCCTGGACTTGTCATTAATACTCCATAAGTGTTAAAGGATGATTATGATTTAATGCTGCATGGGTTAATTGTACTTTACCTTGTATGTAGAAGGGCTTTTATAATTGCCAATAGAACCCGAATGCCTGTTCAAGGCCTACGCTACTACTGCCTCCTGCTATTAATGATTAGAGCAAAGCCTGAGGGAGTATCTGAGCTAGTAACTGTTTTGTGTATATATTTGAATAGCCATAAGACTGGAATTTATAGAGGCGTTGTGGGCTCTATTTGGATGTTTACTAATACCTACCTAGGTAGTAAGTACTAGGTATAGTTAACGAACGAGAGTGTATGATGCTGACCACATCAACCATCCCTATAATCAAATCCAATTGGTTGCTTCTTTGCAGCTTCCCATTTTCATACGACTACCCAAGTACTCTTCAACCCGCCCGCCCTTTTACCAATGGTTGTAGCAAGCTTGAGAATGGGGAGTAGTTAGAAATGAGTCGGGATTGAATAGTCATGGAAGTTATCTTTCTGGTGTAGAATCTTGGGACCGAAGAACTTGAAAGGAGAATCAAGGTAAAAAACCCGCAGAAAACATCTACTTTTGCATGGAAAGCCATACTACAAATATCTGTTCAGATTGGGAATGCGAGTTAAAGCTTCATATTTTTTTAGGGAATTATACAATAATTACCATTGTTATCTCGAAAATGATAGACTCTGTATGGTAAAGGGGAACAATAGAGAAAGTCGAAGTTGGAGAGAATCCGTTCATCTCGCAAAGTAGCGATCCATTTTTGGTTGCTTGCCTTACTTATTATGACGGGAAATAGGAGTCTAAAATAACCTAATGGCTACTGAAATACACCTCGAGTCCCCACATACAAATTATTTGGCAGGTAAATGTGTTGAAAGGCTCGAAACCGGAAGGCTCCCTGGCCTTGGGGAAAGGGGTTGAAGTGATGAAATAGGTTCAAACTGTTTTATGTTTTTGCATCTTGGTCGTTGGCTTCAAAATTCTTTCCGCCCCCCTGACTTTTCTCTTTCTCACTCTCATATTATTCCATTTATTTGTTATTCCCCCTGAATGTCAACAAGAATGTGAGACAGTTTGATATTCGTGGATTCAGAATTTCAGATGCTACATATTCGAGGAACTAAGAATAGCGATAGCGATTTATACAGCCTGGGATGGGGTTGGTTATTATTAGAAAGTCTGTCGCAAGTATGCCTGTCCTTCACGCTGAAAAAAATCTTATTTGGTTTTCCTCAAGCAAAACCATCTCGTCCTGGACCTAATAATAATCATGGTTTTATTTTTGGCCATGTAGTTAGTGGGGTTTTTAGCTTGTTACATAATAATGATAACCCACTTTGGGCCTTTTCAGTATTTGTTGTTGCTGTTCCTTTTGTTGATCAATAATCCCGTGGGTGAAGTGGGTGGTGCCTTGGTACCAAGTTCTGGGTGAGACATGCCAATTGATTGTGTGAGGCGCAGAGACGGTTTATTGGCCACTAGTCGATGAATTACCGTATGGCCAGCGGCGAGTCTAGAGCAGTTTCCCTGGTTTGTGAGTGAATGTGGGCCGATCCCATAACATAAAACCTAGGTACATAACAGCTCCCCCTCCTTCCAGCGTTTGTTGTCTGTAGTCAATCAATCCTCCTATTTCCTCTCCTGCAACACCCCTCCATCCCACCTCTGAGAATTATTGCCATCTTTCCTCAATACATACCACGGTTTTCCATAATTTCTTCGCAAAGTCGTAAAGAGGAATCCTGCGGACTTCATTGTTTGGTAACCGGAAATTTGCTACAACAAGAGTCCTGAAACCAAAGCTTTCCTTTTTTACCCGTCACCCTATCTCATATATAATCTGATTTCCCAAAAATGTGGTGAGTTTACAATCGCCCTCTTGTTTTTTTGACCGTTGACAGCCCGGTTAATGAAATGCAGTGGAATCTTTGGCTACATTAACTACCTTGTGGAGAGGGACCGCAAGTTCATTCTCGATACCTTGCTCAATGGTTTGTTCTTCTTTTTATAGAGTGGAATTATAGTTATTTAGGATTTCCCTAACTCCCCCCCCTATGCTCTAGGGCTTTCGAGACTTGAATACCGAGGATATGACTCTGCGGGGTTGGCCGTAGACGGAGACAAGAAGAATGAAGTCTGTGCTTTCAAGGAAGTGGGCAAAGTGGCTAAACTGAAGGAACTCATCGGAGAGTGCAAACCTGACCTGGCCAAAAGCTTTGAATCCCATGCCGGTATTGCCCACACTCGCTGGGCTACCCATGGAACCCCTTCGCGCCAGAACTGTCACCCACACAGGTAGGAAACACCTCCATGATCTGGGTCAAATACAAACTCGGCAGTTGGCCTCCATCCAAGTTTGTAAATGAATTTAGCTAACACATAATTTTCAAAAGATCTGATCCCACTTGGGAATTTTCTGTTGTCCACAATGGAATTATCACGAACTACAAAGAGCTGAAAGCACTACTGGAGAGCAAGGGATTCCGGTTCGAGACAGAGACTGATACCGAGTGTATTGCAAAACTTGCCAAGTACCTATATGACCAGCAGCCTGACATTGACTTCACTGTCTTGGCGAAGGCTGTTGTAAAAGAGCTTCAGGGAGCCTTTGGACTTCTCATGAAGTCTGTGCATTATCCTCATGAAGTGATTGCGGCCCGGAAGGGCTCCCCCCTCGTGGTTGGCGTGAGGACATCAAAGAAGATGAAGGTGGACTTTGTGGATGTTGAATACTCAGAGGATGGAGCTCTTTCAGCTGAGCAGGCTTCTCAGAACGTCGCCATTAAGAAGTCCGCCACTGGTCTGCTTGCACCCCCTGACAAGTCCCTTTTGCATCGATCTCAGTCTCGTGCTTTCCTTTCCGATGATGGTATCCCTCAACCAGCAGAGTTCTTCCTGTCGTCTGATCCCTCTGCAATTATCGAACATACAAAGAAAGTTTTGTATCTCGAGGACGATGATATTGCCCATATACACGAGGGCCAGCTCAATATTCACCGCCTGACTAAGGATGATGGAACCTCTAACGTCCGTGCTATCCAGACTATTGAGCTTGAACTTCAGGAGATTATGAAGGGTAAATTTGATCACTTTATGCAGAAGGAAATTTTCGAACAGCCCGAATCCGTGGTCAACACGATGAGGGGCCGCTTGGATGTTGCAAACAAGCAGGTTACACTTGGTGGGCTTCGACAGTACATCTCCACTATTCGTCGTTGTTCAAGGATTATTTTCATTGCCTGCGGAACTAGTTATCATTCATGCATGGCTGTACGAGGAGTATTTGAAGAGCTTACTGAGATACCTATTGCGGTAGAACTTGCCTCAGACTTTTTGGATCGACAAGCTCCAGTCTTCCGTGATGACACCTGTGTCTTTGTCTCTCAATCCGGCGAAACTGCGGATTCGCTCGGCGCTCTTCGCTATTGTCTTGAACGCGGAGCATTGACTGTTGGGATTGTTAACGTCGTGGGATCGTCTATTTCCCTTCTCACTCATTGTGGTGTTCACATCAACGCTGGTCCAGAAATTGGTGTCGCTTCTACCAAGGCATACACTTCTCAGTTTGTTGCAATGGTTATGTTCGCACTCTCCCTCAGTGAAGACCGCGCGTCAAAGCAAAAGAGACGGGAAGAAATTATAGAGGGCCTGTCTAAAATCTCTGACCAGTTCAGGGAGATTTTGAAGTTGAATGACCCCATTAAGCAGATGTGCGCAAGCTTCTTCAAAGACCAGAAGAGTTTACTTTTACTGGGGAGGGGCAGCCAATTCCCAACCGCCCTCGAAGGTCAGTAGATTGGCAGTGCTGGCACGAGGGGTACAATGCTAATTTGACGAATAGGTGCTCTCAAGATCAAAGAAATTTCTTATCTTCACTGCGAGGCTGTTATGTCCGGTGAGCTCAAACACGGAGTTCTTGCTCTTGTCGATGAGAACCTGCCTATCATTATGATTCTTACGAGAGACAATATTTTCTCCAAGTCATTGAATGCCTACCAGCAAGGTCAGTTTGTCTGCTAGACTTACATATTAAAAATGTCTAACTTTGCGATAGTCATTGCTCGGAGTGGCCGCCCCATTGTGATTTGCAATTACGATGATCCTGAATTCTCTTCTTCCCTGACAGAAAAAATTGAGGTGCCAAAGACTGTTGACTGTCTCCAGGGGCTCCTCAATGTTATTCCCTTGCAGTTGATTGCTTACTGGCTCGCTGTTGGGGAGGGTCTTAATGTTGACTTCCCTCGTAACCTTGCCAAGTCCGTCACTGTGGAATAGGCGTTTACTTGCCTCTGGAAACCCAAGGGATAGCGGCCTTGAATGTACCTGGACTTTAGGGAGTATTATGTTTCTCGGAATAGCCTATTTTCATGACTTGATGGAGCTGAGGAGTTCAATGTTACAAGCTCTGCCCTTCCTACATATTCTTAAGACTTTCTGTTTTTTTGTGTTCCACATCAAATGTATTTTCAAAGCCCAGGAATACCATATTCACAATATCTTATTTTCTTATGGACAAGTAGTTAGTATTTCCAGCCCTCTTTACTAATTCACCAACAGCCAACAGGTTAAAAGTTCACGCTGACGCCTAATTCTTTGTTGAGTACCTCCACGAACCACCGTAAACGTGGGGAGCATCGGAAGTTTCCGCTTTGGTAATGAATGATTGGAGGGGCTGCAATCTTCCCCACAGCCTCAGAACTTTGAACAGGTGGGATGCTGCTTGGACTGACTACTCCATACTACCACCATACTTACAAGTCCCAGACATATATCTTCTCCCCCTGGCTGACAGACTTGGAATGCGAAGGGTCTTGGTTTAAAATTACTATTTTATTTTTGCAATGCAATCTCTCAAAGGACCTGGGGCTGCCCAGACTTATGATGGTGGGATTCCCCTCTTCCGCGGATCGAACTCACCTGTTAACAATCTTCAGGGTCTGGGCTACGAGTTGCGATTGTCCACGCGAGGTGGAATATGGAAATCATTGGCCCCCTCGTGGAAGGTGCCAAAAAGAGCCTCCTATCAGCTGGAGTGGCAGAGGACCACATAACACTTCACACCGTTCCGGGAAGCTATGAGCTCCCATTTGCTGCCCAGCGGTAAGCTCTCTACCCTAGTTTTCCTTGCAATTACAGTCGATTTATGATTCCCCCCTAATCCTCGGCCGATGTGGTGCGCTCCTCATAGTATCTATGTCGCTTCGCAACTCCAGGCTGCGAAAGCTGCGTCTTCTGGAGAGGGCATCAGCGCCACGGACTTGCTCTCTTCCTCCACCACCGACCTTAGCAAAGGATCGGCTCAGTCGCCAGCATCGGCTGAATCTAAGCCCTTTGACGCTATAATAGCCATTGGTGTTCTCATTAAAGGCGAAACTATGCACTTCGAGTACATTGCGGATGCTGTCACTCACGGCCTTATGCGAGTCCAACTCGACTCTGGGGTGCCCGTCATCTTTGGGGTGCTTACCGTTATGACCGAAGAGCAAGGCCTAGAGAGAGCTGGCAAGGGGGCCAAGGGAATGCATAACCATGGGGAAGACTGGGGTCACGCAGCCGTGGAGCTTGGGGTAAATAGAAGGGACTGGGCCGAGGGGGTGGTTGGCTGAAGACGTCCTCAGCATGAACGATTGGGGTTACGTCCAGTCAGGTTTCTTGGATAGGATCCTCTTGTGGTTTGAGAAGAAAAAAAAACTGGAAAAGAATAGGAAATACCTATGAATATGCATGGCTCTATTACATCGTGATTGAAAAAATGAGATGAATGGAATATTACTTTCTGTTGTTGACATTGCCTCACTTTCATGTACGGCCGGTTCCCTCGCCTTACTCTTCCATTCGCTCGCCCTCATTGCCTTTTGCTCCCTCCTCCTCCTCCTCATCTTCTCCTTCTAGAGCCCGTTTTGCCGCTCGCTCTGCCTCATCGAGGAGTTCCTTCGGTACCTCTTCGTGTCTACCTTTGGTTGGGCCACTTAGTGAGCTAATCCACGACATTTCCAATTCAAAATCTTTGTCCTTGCTGTCCTCATGTGCCACATATATGATTCTGGCGGCCTCCTTCACGCCATCGAGAAGAGTCAAGTTGCCAGAGCTCAAGTCTAGCTTTTCAAGTTCAGCTTTGGCTGCTTGTCGTCCTTTTCCAGTTGCAGCGCCATAGTACCCCTTTTTTTAAGGTTAGTGAGGGAGTAAAATATTTGCATAAACTTCCCGAAGCCATACCCAATATAGTCCACTTGGTTCGATCATGTACAAACCAGGCCCCCCAGTCTTAGCACCTTCAGCCTTACCGCCGGAGCCAGATTGTGGCCCGTTCCCTACTTGGCCATCAACAGCAAGCTCGGCATCACTATCCCAACCACCGACAATAGAGGTCACCCCGAAGGGCCGCACGCTGGAGTAGAGTGTATAGGCTTGTACGTAGCTGCCAAGACGATTTGCTAGCGCAGAAACCGGGATGGGTCCTTTGTAGGTATTTCTCCACGAAGACGCTTCATCTCGGCCTCGAGAAACAAAGTGTCGGCCATCAGGAGCTAATCCCGCCGAGACCTAGACAATTAGAATATATCAGTAAGGGAAACCGGCGAATTCAAGGACTACTCGCAGGAAACCATCTGGGAACCTTACAACACCAATATGGCGATCCACGGTCGCTATCCTTTTGTTCGCTCCAGGCTTCAAAAGCTTGCTGGTAATGATTTTCTCTACGGCCAATACAACACCATCCTTGCATCTGAGGCCGATGGCCGTGCCGCCATTTTCGACTGCCTTGACTGCGTATTCCACCTATCATGTCTAGTGAGCTACAGTCCACCTTCCCAGAATGATATGAGGTTGTTACCTGGAAATTTCGGCCATCTGGGGAGAATACTGAGTTAGAGAGGTCGTAGCCTGTGCCTATGGACGTCTGGATCATGACGGAATTGGATTAGCAGGAGAGCCATGTTTGAAGAGAGGTCCACATGATTGAACAAACCATGACGAATGAAGGAGATTGGAGTAAAAGCTCGAGAGGATGAGATTGTATCAAAAGATGTTATGGAACCAGCGCGGTTGGATGAGGAAGAAGCTGGGGGGCTTTTAAAATGCTTTGGTTGGATATGACTGGTTTACGGTCGTGCTACCAGCTAAGGTACCAGTGTTGTCGCGTCACTCAGAATCACGTGACTGATGATTGCCTGAATGTCTCTGTCCATGGGGAGACATTGATCATGGGATACTTCAGGTATGGTCTCCGGTAGAGCCTGACTTACTTTAGTGAAACCCATGAAGCTCCGTCCCCCTCACCCTCCGAGTCGATGGGACAAGTGATTAGCTCCTGGAGGTACTAGCCAGACTTGCACCCTTTAATAATCTCAACACCATTGAATGGGCCCACCAGAGTTTGCATGCCCTGCTTCAAAAGTATACGCCCAACCCTTGGGCATCGACCTCCATCCCACTTCCCTGCCATGCCTTTCTTTTCCACAGTGCAGTCAGGAGAGACCTCTTTTTTCTGTGCGTGACGCTTGCTGCTTCAAATTCTTGATTTTTTACGCTATTTGGATGCTACATCATATTACTTTGAATAATTCCCAGCGCCTATTCTTGCTTCTTTCCCCTCTCACTTTCCCTTGGTTTTATTAATGACGACGGATCCGTTGGCTCAAAGTTTTAATTTCTAATATATTCCCCCTCCTTTTGATTTTCTGTATTTCAAAACTTTAAGAATAAAAGATGTCGTCATCCATATTGCATCGCTGCCCGTTCTGCGGGCATGTCACTGATATCTCGGAGTCACTGGCTGTTTTTGTCGAAAATCCTCACTGCAATCAGGTAGAAATTTCCGTTCCGTACTGATGGCTGGATACCTGACCATCGGAGCTTGCAGTGTGGCCTATCGGCATCTGAGGGCAGCTTGAAACTACAAGATGACCTTGTCGCGCTCTTTAACAGGCAAATGAATATGGAGACGCTATCCCCCGAAATAAAGGAGAACTCTTCTCTTCCTCCGATTACGTATAGTATCACACAACACTATCACCATTCCTCCCACGTAGCACAGCAGGGCCCCTCGTCGGCGTTCTCGGCGGGAAACCACACACCAGGGAACTTGAAACAGACCTCTGAAATCCTTAGGGGCCATAAGATTAACCCAGCTTCACTTTCGAACAAGCAACTGGAGCTTTTTCAGAATGCTGCGCCAGAACAGCAATCTCGTTTGATCCAAATATGGCAAATTTGCCCGGAGCACATTGAGGGTGCGGAGAGGAAGAACCTGCCCAACAATGGGATGAATCTTTCACAAGATCTCAATATGTGTGACCCTGCCCCGGGAAGGAATGACAATGATGGCCACCAATACGCTGAACCTTATATGCTCTCCGGTTACAACATTGCCGCTACCCCCCCGACGATGAATGAACCCACGACCGGGTCTCCATATAGGGTTTCGAACGACCCCGTCTATCAGAACCAGGGGCAGCGCTGGTGGGAACGTACCCAGCCAGGCCCGATGGAGTATTAGGATTCTAAAAATTCTGGAAACGAGTTGATCTAATCTTGACAGATCTGTACAACTACCCATGGAGCTCAGTGAGAACCCGAATTCTGTGCCGTACGAGCTGTATGGTTCTCGTTTGTGGGATTTCTAGGAGAAATACGGGCGATGATTAAGAAAGCGATTGACACCCACCCTTCATCTCATGCTGTACCAAGCGGCGTTTGGCATTTTCCAGCGCTCATTCGACGGGATTTAAAGTTGGTGAAATAATAAATGAGGGTCAACCTTCGTCGACCACGCAAATTTGATCATCATACTGTGTGCTGGGCAACGGAGCATCGTGGGATGGCCCGGGTGTGCAACTTTGTTACTTGAGGAAGATTTCACCACTACCTTGACTACGTATAGAACCCAAACAGAAATTGTACACATTGGAGAGGAGAGTCTCGGTTGGTAATAGAGTTTGGTCAATATTTTTATGGATTTTTTGAATGCCTGAAAAGAGTGATCGGCATTTGAATAGGCCTTATTCCTATCTTGCCATTGACTGGTTTCCGTTGGCTCGTCCAAAGAACCATTAAGTACTGGGCAACAAATACGATATAACGAAAGTGGCAGAAGACTGGCCTAGTTCTTGGCAAGCTTATAACATATATGAACCCATTGGCTTACATGGTCAAGCCTTAGTTAACAGTAATGATGACTCTTTCCTCAGCTGTTTTTTTCTTTCCCCCCCTTCATTTTTGTGTGTTCAGCCACCTGGGCCAGTTGAACCCATCATTTCTCCAATCCGGCAAGTGTGCCTATATAAATATAATCTGCACAAAATCAAACAACAATCACACGGAAAAAGAAATACAAGAGCAGTTCATAAATAATCAAATGACGTCCATGCCAGGCAGCGAGGCGTCTCCATGAGGAAACCAAAGAAACCAATCCTCATTGACTAGATATAGTGTCCAGCTAGATCTCCGGATTTCGAGGGCGTAAACGATTGAATGAAAGATCTGGCTAGAGTAAGTAGGAAATCCATAAAACAGGCCATGTAGATGGTGATACCGTCGCTGTAACGTAGTTATAAGGAGAGGCTTACCTCACTCCTCGTGCTCGTTTAGTTCAGTCATGGCATTTGCGAGCGCATCGGTAGTACGCTTGACCTCGTTGGCAGCTTCGACAGCCCTCTTGGCCTTGACGCATCCTTGGCCTGGGTAATGGCACCATCTGTCTAGGGTGAAGTTTTCCACGGCTTCAGCCATGGCATCAGCTGAGCGTTTGACCTCCTGGGTTGTATCGACTGCACGCTTGATGACGACGCAACCCTGGCCGGGGTACTGGCACCATCTTCCTAGGGTTGCTGCTTGCACGCTAGTAGTAGCAGCAAGTGCCGCGAGCAGGTACGATGTAAGCTTCATGGCGAGAGTAGAATGTGTGGAAGAAAAGTCACGGAAAAGAATTGGCGTAGGCAAGATAAAGACTATGAGCTTTGAGATCCTGAAATTCCTGATTCGAGAGGGGTTGATTGAGTAGGGTAAACTCGTGGGAGAGTCCTAGCTTTATATACATGTTGGATGAGCGAAGAGTACATATTATGACCCCCCCGATTGCTCCACGTCCCACGAGGACTCGTTTTGATCGAAAAAAAAAAGGAGCAGACTCTTCAGGTCTCTGATTGATGAGGTGGGGTACAAAGAGGTACATCAAAGAGCCGCTGTCAATAGAGCTCAATTGATCGCAGTTCAAAATTTCACTGTCACTTTAAAGGGTTTCCCCACAGATCCATGTTTGCCTATCAGAAGCGTATGAAAGGGTATGGTATTGGCCGTTGCGGCGAATGGCGGCGGCAAGCTAAGAAAGTGTACTGAAAGGTGACACATAAGATAAGAGGGCCAGGCGTCAGGATGGGGAGAGTATCATATTTCGAAGATCAAACACTGGCGTGTTCCCGGATTAGTAGATTAATAAGAAGATTGTTTGAATTGTCAATAAGCCCGAGTTCGGTTTTGGGTCTTGCTCTGAATAAGATATTGAATTAGAAGCTCGGGAGGTGGGGAGAACAAAGAAAATCCCCTTATTGAGACCCCGAACGGGACACCCCAAAAGAATGATTTTTAACCACGGACTGGGTCGCGCGTTGTTGAGAAGGAATCTCGAACATCCCCTGAGAGAAAGGGGCGATTGCAGATTCCATTGAGGGGATCGAGACTTTCAAAGGGGGGATTTGAGGTTCAACCCTCGTGGAGTTGTGGTCGATCGATTTATGGGTTTCGTTTTTTAGTGTGTCTTGGGAGTGGAGAGATAAGATCGGCCCGTCTTCGATTCCCAAAGCAAAAAGGCTGCCGGATGCCGAGACGATCCGCCGTTTTTTCCGGCGCCGGAGCACATGGCACTACTTGTCTCGTTCCACCTTGCCTTGTCTCAATCTCTTTCTCTGCCATCCAGTCTCTTCCTCCCCTCACGCCCCTCTCCCCTTTGTTCCCATTGCACGCTGTTCGCTTGAAAATGTTTTCACTAAGGACAGTGCAACCTGCACAGGTAAGCCCTCTGCCCAAGTCCCAATTTGCTGTCGCTCCCCTTCGTTTGCCCTCCTTTTTCTTTTTCTCTTATCTACGACCTCCTTTCGCCCGGTTCCCTCGCATGGAGCACACCTGTCTTTCCCGCAACCGAGTCCACGCTCTAGCTGCGCCTTTGGCTCTCTCTTTCTTCTTTAATCATTTTCTGTTTTAGTTTTCTGAACTTTATTTTGGTAGTTAACAAAATTGGGCTTATGTAGTCGGTCCTGCGACGCGCAGCCGTTCCAGCTTCTTTCGTTCGCTCCTCCATCCCGGCAAGATGTGCGTTGACTCCAGTGAAACATCCACCTCTTGAAAAGAGTTATTATTGACATCAGCAATCAAGCCTTCGCTAGCGTTCAGTCTGACATCTTCAAACCCACTAAATATGGTGGCAAATACACCGTGACGCTCATTCCTGGTAATCCCTACCTAGAACCCCCGAACCCCCACCCACCTTTTTGCAACTACCCCCACGTTCTGCGCTTTTGGGATATAACGGTCGTCTCGTTGCTAACAACTCTATTTTTCCTTAATAGGTGATGGAATTGGTGCTGAGGTTGCGGAATCCGTGAAGACTATTTTCAAAGCCGACAATGTGCCCATCGAGTGGGAACAGGTGGACGTCAGTGGTGTGGACACAGGTAACAAGCATTCCGAAGAACTTTTCAAGGAATCGATCGCTTCTCTCCGACGAAACAAGCTGGGCCTGAAGGGTATCCTTTTCACGCCTGTCGAGCGCTCTGGCCATCAATCCTTCAATGTCGCCCTGCGTCAGGAGCTTGATATCTTTGCTTCTATTGTTCTTATCAAAAACATTCCCGGCTACCAGACCCGTCATGAAAATGTCGACCTTTGTATTATTCGTGAGAATACCGAAGGCGAGTACTCCGGCCTCGAACACCAATCTGTGCAGGGCGTTGTTGAGTCTCTGAAGATCATCACACGCGCCAAATCTGAGCGCATTGCCAAGTTCGCTTTCAGCTTCGCGCTTGCCAACAACAGGAAGAAGGTTACTTGCATCCACAAGGCAAACATCATGAAGCTTGCCGACGGTCTGTTCCGCAGCACCTTCCACAAGGTTGCAGAGAACTACCCTACCCTGGAGGTCAATGATATGATCGTCGACAACGCCTCCATGCAGGCCGTTTCCCGGCCCCAGCAGTTTGATGTTATGGTTATGCCCAACTTGTACGGTGGCATCCTCTCCAACGTTGGTGCTGCGCTTGTTGGTGGACCAGGCGTTGTTCCTGGATGTAACATGGGACGGGATGTCGCCGTATTTGAACCCGGTTGCCGTCACGTCGGGCTCGATATTAAAGGAAAGGATCAGGCCAACCCCAGCGCCATGATTCTTTCTGGATCCATGCTTCTCCGTCACCTCGGACTTGATGACCATGCTAACCGCATTTCGAAGGCTGTTTATGATGTGATTGGTGAAGGGTAAGTTCAATAATGGTTACTTTTTGTGCGTTTATTTTGGCTAATATTTTTGTGTAGTAAAACAAGGACTCGTGACATGGGCGGACAGGCTACCACCCATGAATTTACCAGGGCTGTCCTCGATAAGATGGAGGCTGCTTTGTAATTTTTGCTCTGTCTTATTTTGTTCACCCCCTTTGTTTTATTTTGGCACGCTAAATACACCCTGGTTATAGCTAGTCTTCAATGATGAGAACTGTATATTGGAGCCTGTGAGGGCTTTCATTCCAAGGACTACTACAGGCAACTCAGGCTGTTGAGGTGATAGACGGAAGCGGTGGGCTAGGATGTGTAAAATTATATACGTGTAGCTAAGAATAGATTCATGTTAATGCTCCACATGTAGCTATATCCAGTGGTAGAATAATGATCACAAAGGTAACTAGATTTTCCCAAAGCTAATGAATGGTATGGAGAGAGCTCTCGCGTTACAAGGATGCGTGACGGTTGTGGAGTTCTACCATGGGTGTTGAGATCTCGATTAGATCCAGATAACCGCCCAACGCTTGGACGGCGTGGAAAGTAAGGCCCCGAAGGTTTCGAGCTGCGACTGCGAGGCTGATTATGCATACAACAGACACCAAAGTCCTGCCGAACGAGGTCTTTTCCCTGGAACAGGCACGCAGTCCACATTTTGAGGGGACGGCGTGCATGGGCCTGCATGTGTTGTGCCGCGTTTAACGAGAGCCGCTTTTAGGGGTTTTCTTGGATGGAAAGCGAAACGGAATTTTGCCGCGTCAATAGGGGAGAATCAGAATGCCGGACGCCTTTTCCGGCCAGTGTATTTTGAGTTTGATTTGACAACCTTGCCTTTTTTCGTCATCTGTTCCTTCTTCCGCATAATCCAGGCTTTATCGCCTTTTCTCCCCGATGCGGCCTTGGCGGCTTCGATTCGTCTTCTTGCGTCCAAAACGTCCACATCACTCATGCCATCCACAACCCCAGTAATATCACCCTGTAAACCGCCACCGCCGACTGTCAGAACTAGGTACAGCTTACTGTTCTTGGTTCCGGGGTCGTCTTCCAAAATGCCGGCTCCGAAACCAGCTTTGATTGCGGCACCACTGATCATACTTCGCTGCGCATCGTTCTTCGGGTAGAACTGACAGACGGCGCGCCCTCCGCGGCGAAGACTGGCATAGAGGCCCTCAAAGAACCGCTTCAGCCGCCCTTCCGGACTAACGTCACTCGTCTCCGCATTGCACAGCCATTGAATCGCACTTATACTGATAGCTGCATCGAACGTTCCTGGGCGGAATGGCACCCCCTGGCCGATGTCTGCGAGAAAGAGATCGCCCTCGACGCCTCTCTGAAGCGCAACATCGAGCATACTAGGCGAAATATCCATGCCAACCCAGGTATGGGGTCCACCTTGCTCCGGGGGCTCTTGGGAGAGGATTTCACCAGACAGTCCGGAGCCACAACCGACGTCGAGAATGAAGGATGGAGACTTGAGATCGAGGAGCTCGAGGGCTCTGTTTGTCATATCCGCCTGGATGTTACGGATACGAGACGACGTAGTATATTTTCGGGATTCATTGTCGTCGTAGAATAAATCTGGCGGCCTTTTTGTTGGAGAGGATTATTGGTTAGATGTCCATTCACTCAAGGTTTGTTGGAGAAAAGCGAGGAGGAACTCACAGGACATCTTCAGGACGAGACATAATGCGGGTTTAAAACGTGTATATGGAGTCTAGATATCGTTATTTATGATCTTGCTGTGGAGGGCCGTTGTGTATTGCCCTTTTTCGACATTTCATAATATTTTGATAAAATGTGGTTCTTTGTCGTTCTTTTTTTTTTTTTTTTTGAGTCCAGGAACTTGGATTTGTGAATTTCCTGTTTTAGTTAGTTTTGCCATTTCCAGGCTAGCAGGACCGTGAGAAAAAGGGAAGAAAAAAAGTTTGGACACACCGGGAATCGAACCCGGGACCTCTCCAATGCGAATGGAGCGTTATACCCCTAAACCATACGCCCGTTATTGAAATATTTTTTCTTCTTTTGTCCTATACCCTAACAAAAGCCTTTACAAAAGGAAAAAACTTTCTGCTTTGACAATGTCCTCAGAAATATTTCGCCTTCTGATTAGAACGCCAGACCATTCCCACCGGCATGAGCCTGGCCGTCACTTCGGCCTCCTCAACGCTCCACATATGTTTGTTTGTTTGTCTTGGTCGTCTGTGAACCAAGGAGGCAAGTTCCAGGCCAGCAGATCCTGTCACAATGCGCCAATTGCAACCATTTTTATATCTCTCTTACACACAAAATTCATTTGACCGAATAGTAGTAGATAATACCCAGGGTGGGGCGGCTGCAAGCGACCAGTATACCTAGTTTAACCTCCCCTTTTTATGAGTCAGAGAATCTTGTAGTATGCCTATATCATGTCTATACTCGGAGTGCCAGTACAGATTGAATACATTGGAGTACATCTTCAGATTATTCCTTTCAACACTCGATATCTACCTCACGATATCCCTATCTCACATTTATTTAGGTTGGTGGAGGGGAAGGGAGGATGAACCATCAATATCTTCAGATCCAAATATTACCGAGGGAGAGAGCGGGGGTAGTATTTTGGGGGATTCTCATATACTTGAAAAAGGGAAGAGTTGGGAAGGAGGAAAGCGAGAGGACAGGGACAAAAAGGCGGATGTAGCATTTTATACGGGGATGTAGACAGGGTGATTAAAATTGGAGGACATTAATTTTCAAGTCCAAGCCTTGAGCTGAGGTGGAGATGAAGCTACAAATCTCCCAGTTGGAAGGATAGCGGGCTTGGCGTTGTTGAATTCAGGCCTGAGGCATTAAGGACATGTATGCTTTCTCGAGCAGTACCTTAGATGGAGCTTCAATTCCACCAACCGTTACTCTTCAGAGCTATCGTGAGGACGTTGACGGCAGCGCGCATCTAGCTTGAGCTTCTTTACATCCAGGGGGCCGATAAATCCCTCTGCAATGGTACCCTTTTTTTAATCCCCTCTTCGGCAATCTTTACGTATCCTAGCTCACATTCCGCCTTGGTGAATCGCCTCCTCATCCGTTAGCTCTTCAGATTCGAGAGCCCTTGCACTATCTCGGACATTTTTCCCCTTCACCATGTGGATACTACCGGTAGTAGGATATTTGGGTATTATTGTGGGGTTCGCTTTCCTCACATTGGCCATCGGTAAGAGCTCACTGTCCTCACAAAAACAGTTGGATCTGCGCATACACCGACTGCCTAAGCAAAGATACAAAGCCGCGATGCTACATATGGGGAAGCTAACAAACCCCTAGCTTCGGGGCTATATTACCTGTCGGAGATTGTGGAAGAGCACACCGTCCTAGCTCGTCGCCTCCTCACTCGACTGATATACGGCATCATCGCGATCCACATCTTCTTGATCGTCTTCGACCGGTTTCCCTTCTTCCTTTCCTTACTCAGTATCGGCTCGCACCTCGTGTATGCAAGCAACCTACGCCGGTTCCCGATCGTTAAGCTCTCAGATCCTCTCTTCATTTTATCATGTGTCCTTGTCGGACTCAACCACTGGCTGTGGTTCCGTCATTTCTCCAAACCATTGCCTCCGCGGGCGGGAACAAGCTGGCGGCAGCCATACCAGGTTAGTATGGGGGATATGCCGACCTTCACTGAGGTTGCCTCTTACTTTGGGCTTTGTGTCTGGCTGGTACCCTTTGCGCTTTTTGTGAGCTTGAGCGCCGGTGAGAATGTTCTGCCAAGTATGGGGTCTGAGTATGCGACTGGCGAACATATCCCCACGGCCGGAATCAGCCGTGATGCTTTGCACGCGGATGGGAAGAATAAGAATAAGGGAATGGCGAAGGCTTTGGTTGATATTGTTCGTGACTGGGTGAAGGATAATGGGGAGTTAATGGGCTTTTGGAAAAAGGAGCGTTCGAAAGGGTTCTAAGGGGTTTCATGATTGATGATTCTCCTATTATGAGTCAATTGGGCAGGATTCCGGCGGTTATCTACATTCTTGGCATGGGGTCAACGCGATTTTGGGATGATATAATGACCTAAGAAGGATAAAACATGGGCAAAATAAATTTACATTCACGTATCAAAGAAGACCGCTAAGAATAAACAAATAACTATCCGAGAAGGGAAAGAGGAGATAAAAAAATGAAAAGGAGAAAAGAAGGGGTATAAAATCCCCGACTTTGATGTTTCCATAAGTCGGGCACAGAAAAGAAGCGATACAAAAAGTACAAAAAAATGTCATAATAATCGAACATAAGAAACTATAAGTTGCATTCAGCTCAAACATGAAAGGGGGGAAACTGACTAAAAAGGGCTTTGAGGAGGGAGGGGAGTGTTATTGGACTGAGGTTTTGCATTATCATTAACATTATCTGCCTCTGAATCGAACGTACTCCGTGTTTAGGCATGTATATACATCATTTCACGTGCATTTGAATCGTTGTGCTTGATCATGGACGTAGGCAATGATATAAGGTAGGACAAGAAAAGAGAAGGCAAGTAAGGGGAAAGGGCAGAGGAAAACGGAATGGAGTGAGAATATTGGTGGAAGTAGCCGGTCGGAAGGATGTTTCCTGAACGTAATAGATTTTGCAGATTAGGCTGTCGACAGTTAGCATAAATGAAGTATACCGCGGGTATTGGAAATGATTCTTACCAAGGTCATCATGAGAAGGGGCTTGATAGTTCGAATCCATAAAGAGAAGAGAGCTCTCTCTTCTCTTTGCCTTGGCAGAGCGTGAGTTGTCAGGGGCCAGCGTTCTGTTCATGGAAGCCTGGGCTTGGTTGTAAGCATCCGCTTGGGAGGGATTATATGCCTCGTAGCTCGCCTGCATGGGGGTGAATCCAGTATCATGATGCATTTTTTGATCTTCCGGTATATCTTCAGGCCGGCGGAAAGCCATCTGGTTGTGTGCGGGCGTAGCAGGTAGGTCGGAGAACATCTGACGTCGAGGCGACCGAATATCCTCCGGGGTTAAGGAATGATCCACGGTCAGCTCTACTGTGTCAGAGTTCGAGTGTGGCATATCACCAAAGATACCGTCAAATTCGGTGAGGAACAGAGAGAACACAGGCGCTGGTATATTAAGCGTAGGGGCAAAAACAATGCCTACATTCCTGACTGTCATTTTGTTGATATCCGAATTATTGACGATGATCATCAAAAATTGGACCAAAGCCCGTAGCAGGGCCAGGTTCGGCTTTGGCAGCCGATGGATGAGGGAATTGAATGCAAAAATCTTCCTTTGCGTTTCATTAAGCTCTGGGATAAATGATATTAGCACAGATACTATTGGAGGTCCTAGAAAGTATATAGTAAACTTACCAAGCACACGCAAGAATTCTAAATGCAGTTCGCGGGTGAGAACAGTTGTTGGAAGTTCGCGAAGGTATTGCTTAAAGAGGGAGGCCACGGCATGTACATCGTAATACTGATCCCCGGCAACGAAATCGACATCGCCTTCGGTATTGAACCGCTCCCTTAAGGCTTTCACAACAACATTGGAACCACTCAGCCTGAATATCCCTTCCTCCATCTCCGCCCCTTTGGCTTTTAGATAATCAATGCATCGATAAACGACTGCCGGTAGGTCGGCATCAACACCATATGGCCCACAATACTGCACCGCATCAGCCAACGGGATTCCGAAGACTGGTCTCACAAGATCTCTTTTTTCTGCACCAGCGCTATGTATTAAAATAGCGGGGGAATCTGGCGCAGCTTGAATCTGCGATGCAAGATCGAATGATGACCTTGTGCGAAAGCCCCAAATACTCCGCTTCTTCTCTTTCGTGCTTGTAACCGCCTTGTTACCCCAAGCCCCAGCATCCTGGATAATTACGCCATTTGTTGGGCCAGAAATAAATTTAGAAGATATCTGCCCGTGGTCCGCAGTATGATCCGAGGGATCCATGGATGATGGCCCCATCGGGAATGATGGCGACCTAGGTGGCGGCCTGTCGCCTGGAAGTCCAAGGACAGGTGGTTCAGCGGGAACAGCATCGTCGAAACTGAATCCTTGCACAGCATCGGGGCCTTCCAAATCTGGACTGTCTGTTCCTTTGCCAACTCTTTTGCCCGAGTTGGAAAACATTTTGGGTTTGACAGCTGTATTAGCAGCTTGCTTTCCTGTGGTTGGCGTTTGAGCTTTTGAAGAGGTGCTGGTGGTGAGTGCCTCATTCTCTGATGGCCCTTCTACGTATTCCAGCAGTGCATCAACCCAGTTGTCCCTTTCCTCGTCGCTTTCAGCACACAATACATGGCGTACGAGAGCGGAAGAGTCCTTCTTCTTAGGCTCCAAGACGAGGAAGGCGTGACGATACTGGTTTTCAGAATCATCCTCCCCCCTTGAGGGAGAGCTACTGTTCCCGGTGGTATTTTGGGACTGCTTTCCTATTTGAGCATTGTGAATCTTGATGGTTCCAAGGTGAGCACCGCCAGGCGATTCAAAATACTTCAGCTCAGGACCATGCAGAACGAAAAATCGAGCTTTCCAGCCACCAAAATTCTTTCCCCGTTTGGTAAGATAACCTTCTTTTCTGGGTTTGCCATCGGGGCCGCGAAGGAGTTCACTTCCTGCTTGATGGCTACCTTTCAACAAACTCATTTCGTCGTCTCGAGGTTCAATTGCATCAGACGTAAGGAACTGGCAAATAGCTAAGGCGGCATTTTCGTCCATTGGGGTATCAAGAAGAGTTTCGAAGTACGAATTTAGGATGGCACGTCTCGCGTCGACTTTGGCGGGGGAATGCCCACTAAAAATGGACCGGTCAGGGAGCCTCCCCGGGAAATTAGATAGCTGTCGTATCTGTTGATCAAGGTGAGGAAGAGCACCAATGACTTTCTCGACACGCCAGAGCTCCGAGTTCTCGGATCGCGAAAACACGCTCAGGGTAAAAACCGGCTCTTCTTCCAGCGGTCTAGATGCCATATAGCTATTGCGGGAGGGGCGAAGGCGTGATGACGACACTTTTACCTGAATCAAAGGAAGCGCGTTTGGAGGTAGAAGAAGGTTTGGGTACTCATCTGACCTCAAGCCCTGGTAAATTCCGCTCGCCTTAGAGGGTGAATATTGGGGGCTGCCAGCTCTCATGGCCGTATCGATCGAGGGAATCGGTCTGTTGAAGGGATCCATTGGTAGTTGGGTATGTCCAGGGCTATGGGGTGTTATCATGGTAGAGTTGGAATGGGCTACGGCAAATGGATTTGGCTGTTTGGCGACGCGAGGGGACAAAGCGAGCCCTGAAAGGTTATTCCCCGAAGCCATAGGCATAGAAGAAAGGGAGTTTGGCATTTCCCTTGGCATGCGTGGCATTGGTGACCCGAGTGGACGGTCCTCGGGTCTAGGGCTGAGGGGCAGGCCAGGACTCTTTGGAGCCGTCATGATGTGGCGCTCACCCAGGGGGGGAAGGTGTACTATCCGTGGGGGTAGGGCGGATGCCAAAGGCTCCGGAGGTACTGCTTGTCGCATGTCGGACGGCGGTTCGTACGCAGCATTCGGATCCTCAGAGCCCTTCACCGAGTACGACATATCCCGGTTCTCCTTCAATAAGGCTACTTCACGTTCCCGATCATCATCATCTCTTGTCTTTCTTCTTCCTCGTTCTAACTGTTGCTCCTCTACTGCTAAGATATCCTCATATTCAGATTCAGAATCAGAAGCTTCGGGACGCTCTATCGGCGTAAGATTCAACGGTGCTGGGGGGGCTTTTCGAACTAGGTTCGAGGCCTTGTTCAGTCCATTTTCACCCAAACCGAAATCGTTCGTTGTTGAGGTCGAGCTTGTCATTGACGTAGGGCTAGCAGTCGAGAGCTCTTGCCTTGACAGTAACGGCTGTGGGCCGGGCTCTTCCAAGGTGAGACTTTGAGAAATGGGGGTGTTGCTAGGAGAGTGGTGACACTCTAACGTCTGCGAATATTGCAGGGTTTGTCCCTTGGAGGAAATGTTATTCGCACTTGCGTCACCCACATTGGCAGCAGGAGCCTGTTTAGGTTGAGCCTCCATGTTTGGTAGCGGTGGAGCTGAGCTCTGAAGTTCCTTCACTTTCTTTTTATACCTGTCCTTTTCTTTCATAGCGCGCTCCAGATCTTTATTAAGTCCAAGTATAAGCGTGCGCTGTTTATCAACAAGTCTCCAAAGCTGAGAGTTTTGAGAGGCTGCATGATGCTTCTCCTTGAGAAGATGTATAATGACAGCCTCTGCTGACCCTGCCGTGGTGATGAGATGTCCGATATCTGCTTGACTCAAGGCGCTGGCGTCGAATGAGGATTTGTGGGATTGGGAAGCGGAGGAGAGAGACGAAATCGCAGAGTCAATTGACGACGTCCGGGGCATGGTACGATGGCCTGGCCTCTCTGCAGGCCTTGAGGGTAAATTGACGGGTGACATGGGGGAAGGTGACGCGGACACGACCGATTGGGTTGCGTCCGACGCCTTGCGCGTCTTCGGATCACTTGGTTGTTCAGTCATTTTTCTGTCATTCTGGCCAAAACCGCCAACTATCCGCTTTCTTGTTGCTTGTGATGAGCTGATCGAGAGTGGGCTAGTACCGGATGGGGGAGTGGGAAATGCGGCATGTGCTATTTGACTGAGCGTGGAGTGGCCCTCGAGGGGCGAGGTGGCCGTGGATGAGCTTTGCGATGGCGAGCTTCGGGATAGACTGGGATCGGCTCGATAAGGTGATTGGATTTGTCCGCTGGTATGCAGGGAAGAAGGCGTAGCTTTGCGGGGGGAGGCAGTGACAGGGCCAGAACGCAGGGTCTGCTGCCCGTCAGGCCGCGGTCCAAGAAAATCGCGGGGAATAAGATCGCTTGTCAAAGTAGAAGTCGGAGAGGGATGGTTCCGAGTCGAGGGGGCTGCAAAGCCTACCGACAGTGAGGTGAAGGTATTATCGCTCCCTTGTCGACGAACCTGCGACATGACTTGTTTAGGAGTCGAGCTCACTCAGCTCGCATGGGGAGCCACGGGCCGCTCGCACGACGAATTGACGCTAGACTCGAGATGGTTCGACTGGGGTCTGGCACCAGTGGTTCAGGGGTTGGAATGCAACGAAAAACTAGGACCTGAAGTGTCTCAGCTTTTAATAGATTTTATTTAGGCGTGGTTCTTTTTCAGGAACAACTTTGCAGAAAATGCCTTTGGGTCAATGTTGAATGGGCAGCGAAGACGCAAAAGAGTGGTATTATAAACAGTGAGAAAAGCGGGGGTGGACAGGTCCAGAGAGAGAAAAGGGGATGATGGTCATAATAAGACCAGGAACTAAGAGGAAGATCCTTTGGCACTAGATATCCCCGACACCCATCGGTAGTGAACCAGAGGCAGCCGGAGTTTCTCGCAGAAAAAGAAAAGCGTGTGGGGTGCTAGCAAGAAATTACTAGTGATGGACAATTGGCCATCCTCTGAAGCTGACGCAAACACGATTGTTGACTTGAATCAACTTCAGTTCAACTGAGAAAGGCCCAATTTCCATCTCAATCAAACACTGCATAACGTGAAGCCCCGAGAATCAACTATTTTGAATATATCTCTCCTCCGTATGTCAGAAAGCGAGGCTGACACAAAGATGAAGAAAGAGTAAATAAATAAATTCGCAATGTACGTGTACATCATGTGCCATGTTTCAGGTATGACACAAGCTCATAAGGCTTGCGATCAAGTTAGCGGCCGGAAAAGAGTTAAGATTTTTTTCATAAAACGCCTGGGTCCCAGAAACGCCCCTAATCCTCCTCCACGCTATAGACATATGTAAAAGTACAATATCATGCAATGTTCCCGGCCATTCCCATGAAGATGGCCTGGGCAGCCAATTGAAGTGACCAGAAGCCAACTTTCTTGAATCGCCGCTTCCGGGCTTGTTCATCCACCACATCATGCGCAAATGCATCGTAGACCTAGGAAAGAAAGAGTAGGTAGTCAGCGCAACATACACAAATGACAGTGGTCATAGGAAATATGCGAAGTAAAAACTTACAGCTGCCGAAAGGTCATCCATGAGACTGCTGTCGTAGATGGTCCAGCTGCCATTGAAATCCCCGACTTTTTTGACAAGACGGCAGTTGACAGGAATGAAAGTGCGTCGTGAGTTAATATAGGCAACGATTGGTCGTATAAGGGCATTATTAATATATGAGAGGTCGCGCGTAAATATGGGGACCACAGCTCGGACATTGTTCAGGTTTAGCCGTAGATCCATGCACAGGAACCGTCGGTTATCCGGAAAGGCGCTCCCATCATCTTGTGATGATCCGGGAGAAGTTGGTTCAACGTACCGATTTGACGTTACGGTCGCTTCTAATCGATCATAAAAGTCGGCCATAACCTTCGCAAGACTTTCGTCATTTTCCGCAGGGAACATCATGTCGGCAACAATGTCGACTGTTCCCTCATGGATCCAGCCGAAAGGGCCCTGTACCCCACGGTTGAGGTGATCAATGTTCAATCCATCAATTCGTATCCTGTTATGTTTCTTCCACGGACTTGACTTGCCGTTTTCTTCGACGCCATTATCGAGTTGTGCACCCGTGAGGCCATGAATTTGTCGAGGGTGTATAGTGAATAGAGAGTTGTCAAAAGAGCCTGACATCATGTTGGCTGACAGGAAATCGTAGAATAGCCATTGCTTTCTCAGCTGGGAAAGGTCACAGGAGAATATGCTGACCGAAAATGGTCTGAAATTATTGGGCTGGTAAACCGTCACCAGCAAATCGTTCATCTTAAACGAATCAATTTCAAAGTCCCCCGGATTGTGTTCATGCCGATATGATTTAGGGTCCAAGTCTTCCTCTGGCCAGTAAACAAACCGACGATCAACTACTCCCCGTATACCTTTCACTTCGACATCCCGAAGGAGGCCTTTTCCGTTGAGCCACTTCGTGAATGAAAGCGTAACATTAACTGTCTCGATTGATACATCAAATTGCGTGTAATTCGTATCTTCTTCCTCTGTGGAAGAGTGTTGATTGGATAAGTCTGGATTATCACTTAGAGCTGCCGCTGCAGCTACAGCGGCAGCGGTCTTTGGTGACCCTTTGCTGACATGACCCGTTCCCTGGCCAGGCCGCCTCGAAACAAAGACGTTCTTGAAAGTTATAACACCGTCCCCCCATTTCGGGACAATCGCGGATTCGAAAACTACCTTCACCCCAGACGATCTGGTTAGGTAGTTGCCAACCCACCCGGCGAGAGTTTCTACAAGCTTCAGTAAAGGGTTTGGTGCGAGCAAATTGTGGAGCGACCAACTCACCCTGAGCAAACACAGTGTTTATCGCAATTATCAACAGCGAGAAAAATGTTGTTGTCCCCAAGACAACCCAAACAACATGCCCTAGCAGGACCCAGGAAAAAAGTGCAGTTATCTCATCAAGATTAAACGGCCGTACGCTTCGAATCGAAAACCATTTAAATCGCACTTTTAGTCGAGACCAAAACCCAGTGGCGGCAGCCAATAGCTCTTCTTTAGTGGGTCGATGTAAGTGTGGCATATGCGGCAAACGGTCGATGAGATGCCGGTTTGACGGAAGAAATGCGTGCTCCTCTTCGCGCTCCTGAAGTTTGGGTGTTTGACTATGGGTGGTAGCACAAGTCTCGTTTTTTCCCAGCGATAACTCATCATTGCTCTGCTTAGCAGGATCTTTTCTCGGATTGGTATTGGATGTGTCATCTTTGGCTGTAAGCAACCCGCGCCTCAATGGGTGACGTGTGAGGTTATGGAATAATCTTCGATCGGCTTTATAGATCCTGTGCGAAATAATATGATCTGGGGAGATTGCGCATGTTGTTCCTGCTTCTACCGCAGTAGAACTTGGAGAGACGCCGAGGGCGAGAAAGCCGCCTGAAGCAAACCGTCTTGTAATCTGGGTCGATTTTCGTGGAGAAGGGTACGAGAATTTTCTTGTCTGGCCTTTAGAGAGGAATCTTGAGATAGGATTATGGGGAGAGTTGGTATCAGGGACGAAATGTGAGCGAGGTCCACGCAAGCCAATTCCTTGTCCAAGAAACGGGTATCCTGTCTCCAAGAATTTATACAGCCTGCGTCCGAGAGTACTTGGCATGATGACAGTCACATAATGGAAAACTTGATAAGGAAAACAGAAAGAATGAGAGTGCAAAACTAAAGCAAATTTCCGCTAGAGTGAAAGAGATTGATAGGCTCGCATACGAGCAAAGGAATATGATGCTGTTGGACTGCTGGTTCGCGAACAATTTTCCATGAAATCATCCCGCCAAGCATCAAATGTTTGTCTTGTTTGCAACTGAATTTAAGCCATCCGCACCAAGTCCGTACCTTTTCCTCAACATGATTGAGAAATTTTGCGATAACGCCCCGCTGCCCTCACAAAGAAGCGAAACTCGACGATATCTACGACCACGAAATTTGCTTGAATATTTTCGATAATCCTGGGCAAGATGCCGGCTCCTACAGCACTACGACACCCGCATGTCACATCTTTGACGCAGATGGCTGTTGCCCCTCCCACAATGGGTTCGTATACCATGTGCTCTCTTGATCGAAATCGAGAATTCGTACTAATGATATCGTAGAACAAGACGAGGAAATTCTCATTGATGCCCAAGCTTCAGCGGCAGCAGACAGTGTTCTTGTTCCGATTGACTCGACACTAGATGACATGCGTATCGACGAGGAAGGCCGACCTGTTTTCACACCCGCAAAAGACACAAATGCCGCCTATAGAGTTGAAACTCGCAAGATCCCGGTGCCTCCACACAGAATGACGCCTCTTAAATCGTACTGGCCCAAAATTTATCCCCCCCTCGTCGAGCACCTTAAGTTACAAGTGCGCATGAACATCAAGAACCGAGCGGTAGAGCTGCGCACCTCCAAATTCACGACGGACACCGGTGCTTTGCAAAAAGGCGAGGACTTTGTAAAGGCATTCACTCTTGGGTTTGATGTTGATGACGCTATCGCGCTGCTAAGACTGGATGATCTGTATATTCGATCATTCGAGATTCGAGATGTCAAAGCCTCGCTCAACGGGGAGCATCTTAGCCGCGCTATCGGTCGTATCGCAGGAAAAGACGGGCGAACAAGACATGCGATCGAGAATGCAAGCCGTACGAGAATTGTTATCGCCGACCAGAAGATCCATATCTTGGGCCGTTTCCAGAATATCAATGCTGGTCAGGAGGCTATTGTTAGCTTAATTCTGGGTAGTCCACCAGTAAGTGGCTTCAACCTTACTCCCTCCCACCGTATAGTCACTAACTCACAACAGGGGAAAGTATATGGTAATCTCCGTAAAGTGTCCGCTCGCATGAAGGAGCGCTTTTGATTTGTTTTATCAAGTGACTGAGCTATTTCATTTTTGGGGTTTCGAGTTAAGGATACCGGCGTTCTGGGCGGACTTCTCAAGGGACTGAACATGATCAAGAATATATGGACATTACGATGGAAAAAGAAAAGTTTTTATCCTTTGAATATCTCTCAACATGCTAACATTCAGTGAGGTAAAAGTTGATAGAATAGAATTAATGAGATTGAGATATTGACATGCACCAGCTGTGACCCGGTTAGTCCTTTTTCAAAGGAGTGTAAATTTCCTCTATCCCGCTTGTAGTGATGACCAGCATTTGTAGGCCATCTCCAACCTCAATGTGTCGCTCTACAGCGCTGGTAAAGGCATCCCGTACTAGTTGTTCCACAGTATTTCTTGGCAATGGCTCTGCTTTCCTAGCTTCCAAAGCGTGTCCTTCTCCGCTCCCAGGGATGTACTGATTCTTGAAGTTGACTTGGTTGTCCAAAAATGGCATGATCAAGCTGGCTGCAGATCCGGCCGCCCTGCATTGCTCCCGTTCGTATGAGCCCACGGGGTCGTAACTGTAAAGAGCCCCCCTACCCTCCTCATCGAGGCCGGCCAGGATAGCGTGGACGTAATACGGAAAAAATCGCTTTTGGTAGAGGATAGTCGATAACCGTTGCGCACATGCGCTAACGGACATTGGTTTCCCATGCTGGTATTTGTACATCTTGACCACTGCATCTAGCCGCTCCTTCAGGGCATTTCCATCCGCAGCGAAGCCCACTACCGACAACAGTATATGGGCATTCTCTCCGGTCTCCTCGTCGCCTCCAATTTTGAATACCTTTGGCACATAGCGGGAGTTGATGTTATACCCGGCAACTGAACGGGTATCGCCGGCGAGAATAGCGAAATCAGCGCCCGAGATGCCGAGGGTTGAGCCTCCGTTGTCGGTATACCTGGTAATATATGGGTTAGCAGTGAGAAAGGAACCACTTCGTAAAATTTCAGCTTACGGATAGAATGAGTGTTCTCTAACGGGAGCCGTAGTTGGTTGGGAGAAGGAATATCCAACGGCCTCGCTATGAGGATTGTGGTTTAGGAAACTCGCCATCTTGTGAAACTTTGAATTTGGTAGAAGGACAATAATAAATGGGGGTAGGCCTTGTAATTGTGCAGTAGGATTCTTTTCGATAACGTCTAAAAAGTGAGAAGTGAGCCTGGGGGTCGTGGGGTCGTGAGGTCTTGCTGGAAGAGAGCTGTCACCTACCTTCTGACGCGGTGCTGTAGCTGCCTTCAGATTATGTAATATCATAGCTTCACCAATCTACCCTAAATCTTAACTTGCCCTGTATTGTTTAAAAATGCTACGACTTAGCGTTCAATTACTTTCCTTCCGCTTTCTCTCAGAAAAATTGTTATTGCTGGGAATTATTGTTAGTTCTCGGAACAGATTAAGTTAATAGCTATACGTCCTGAGGTATCCACAAGTTCTCGCAAGCAGACATTGGACATCTGCTACGCACATAATGTTGGGTCTCGGAGACTACGATAGTAGCAGCGAGGATGAGGCTGGTATTAACCCATCTCTCACATTAAAGGTATATACTTACCAGCCACAATTCAGATCATGAACTAATTTATTTTATTTTTAGACCGAGGGAAAAACTCTCCCTGCTAATGCTCCCCTCACGCCAAAAACTAGGAAGTTGTGCCATGCCCCGTCACCAATGACATCAGACTAATTGGGGATTCAGAAGCTCAACAAATACCTGCAAACCAGCCCCTTATACCAGAAGAAACCCTCGACCGTGAAACTAGCGGCCCCTTTCTTGGGCCCAAGCACGAGAAAAGCCATCACTCGCATTCGATCGATGGAGGACCATCCGCACCACGCACATTAATTCATGATTTAACTCTCCCACCCTTCCCAAATTTAGATATACCCTCGTCACCTCCTGGGTCACCTAATCCTTCACTAAATGCAAAATTTGCCCATTTTCTGTCGTTAAAGAAGCAGGATGTTCACTTCAACGAGAAACTTGCGGGCTCGGTCTCACTAAAAAACCCAAGCTTACTGAAAAAGATGATGGAGCATGCCGGCATCGATGAAGGGGCACAATATGCCACCTCATTACCGCCCGATATTTGGGATACCTCAAGTTTTCCAAGCTGGGGATACAAGGAGGAGCTTTTAAAGGCACAAAGGGATCGCAACCTGAAAGCAGAAGCAATGCGGGCGGGAGGGGAAAGAGATGCCATCCAATTTGTGGCAGCGGACTCCGGCCATTCAGGAAACGCTTCGAATTCTAAATCAAGGCATAAGTAACCTCTTTCCGTGGATACCTCAAAACAATTCAGAATCCCATTCGGGTTCTCAGCAGCCTAAATTCGACAAGCTAGTGTAAATTCATTCAAGAAGATTAATAAACCGACCGCCCACGTCTGAAATAACGAAAGGGAAGGAAAAGGGTTTTATCGTACTTTAAACTTTCAATATCACTCTGCCCAATTCCTATTATTATGAGAAAGCTTGGTAGATAGTACCTAGGTAGTCTTCTTGAGTGTTCCCACCTCTTCGGAAATGGTCTGTGCTCCTGCTTGGGCACTTGGTGTGTTTCACCGCCTCGCAAGATAGTATGGCTCACGTAACAATAGCTCCGTAAGCTCTGCGACTGCCTACAACCACCCCCATTATAATTGCCCTTTAGAAAGCTCAACAACTATCTCCTCCTCCCTTCGTTATCGATACCCGAGTACAAATTATTTGGACTTCTGGGTAATATCAGCATCAAGCTAGGTTATTCTCAACCTTCCATTCCAATTTAATCGCCCCATTCACCATGAATCACTTCCCTGAAGCCTGGGGTCGGGTAAGTGTAGCATCAAACCGCTATTACTCTGTCTCTAACATGACCATATTCAGCCTCGGAATGATATTTATGGACCATACGATTCTTCATACCTCCATTCCACTGGGCCCAAGGCTCACACTCAATCCCCCGCTGTGACCGGGACCTCGGTCATAGCTGTCAAATTCAACGGAGGAGTTGCAATTGTTGCCGATAACTTGGGTAAGACAATGCCACCTATTAGCATTCCTCATGACTTTTTCTGACACATATATTCTCTGGTTAGCATCATACGGGTCTCTTGCTCGTTTCTCCGACGTCAAGCGCCTCCGAGTATTCAGCGACTCCGCAGTGGTTGGCTTCAGCGGCGATGTATCTGACATGCAGTATATTGATCGGCTTCTGCAATCGATTGATATCAGGGAGAACTATTCATCAAACGGAAATATGCTCAATGCGAAAAACCTTCATACTTACCTATCCAAGGTGCTCTACAAGCGTCGGTCCGAGTTCAACCCCCTCTGGAACCACATTCTTGTCGCCGGCTTTGATGGAGATATGAAGCCTTTCTTGAGTTCAGCCGATCTTCTCGGAACAACATTTTCCGCGCCACACCTCGCGACCGGCTTTGGTGCACATCTCGCAATCCCGATTCTTCGTCGACTGTTCCCTGAAGAACGACCTATTGAGAATATCAGCAAGGAAGATGCTGTGGCCGCCTTACGAGAGTGCATCAAGGTCCTATGGTACCGTGACGCACGAAGTCTGGACAAATATTCGCTCTCTGTGGTTACTGAGGAAGGAATAGAGATGCACGAGGATCAGAAGATTGAAGCACAAAGCTGGGCATTCGCCGAAACCATTAAGGGATATGGATCTCAGGTTAACTAGTTTCTTCTTTTAATTTTTTCCGAGCTGAATAGTTTATGGTAATTCAAAAAATAAAACAAATTGCAAAGCCTTTCTGTTGCCCCATACGATGCCATGGATCTTCGCAATACGTGGGTATAGCAAAATCGTCGTCACAATTTACACAAGACCATTCATTTTTTCTCGCCCGGTTCTGATACCGGGCCTGTAGATGGCGCTCCCACAGCCTAGAGCTTGGCAGAATGTTTGTCGAACACAACCCGATTAACACAGGTCCCCACCCCCTCGAGAGATACCTCAACAAGATCACCATCCTTGAGCCAAAGAGCCGGTTTCCGGCCCATGCCGACACCTTGTGGCCTAAATTAAAGGGTTATGTGAGTTTGTATCCAAGCAAGCAACATTCAATGTAAGACTAGAAACAAAGGTCTCGAATTTTCACTTACGTTCCTGTGAATATCAGATCTCCGGGCACGAGGGTGGTGCCCTGGGATAGGAACGCCACGGTCTTAGCCACATTGAAAATCATATCCCCGGTTGAGGAACCTTGAACTTCCCGACCATTGAGTTTAGTCGAAATATTCAAAGCATTGGGATCCCGGATCAACTCCGATGACACGATCCCGGGTCCGAAAGGAGCCCAGCCATCGAAGCCTTTCCCCAACCCCCACTGTCCGCCGCCACGCTTCAGTTGCCAATCCCGGTGGGAAATATCATTCCCCACAGCATAACCAAGGACATAATCCAAGGCCCGGCTCTCAGAGACGTTCTTCGCCTCCTTGCCGATGACTATGACCAGTTCACATTCGTAGTCCAGTCCCTCACCTTCCTGGGCCAAAGCCGAGACGGGGATATCATCGGCCGGGCCAGTAATTGCAGTGGCGGGCTTGTAAAAGAGAACCGGATACTTTGGCGTGGGGAGACCGGACTCTTTCGCGTGCTGTTCATAATTTAGGCCGAGACAGCGCACCGTTCCAATATCTCTCCTCGCTAGCGGGGCTAGGAGCATTTTCACCTCTGCTACCTGGTCTGTCACTTGGTGCTGGCCGAAAATGTCTCCCCTTATTACTCTTGCCTTTGTGGCCTTGGCAATATCTGTGATGCCGGTGGGGAGGGCGGCATCTCCGTAGTAAACCAAGCCATCCTTTGCTAGGAAGCGGATGAGACGCTATTATAGCCAGTATTAGAAAAATTAATGGCGGGCATTGGTTCCACTGAGAAGCAGAACTATATCAAACAAGGAAAGAAAAGAGAGAGAAAGATCAGAAATCCCCTTCATCTAGGAATGCAATGTAGTAAAGAAGAGATATCCGGTTTAGACCGGTAATGGTTAGAGGGTATGACTTACAGAGAAGGCAGGCATGGTTTTGTTTGTGCTTCTTTTTTTCTTCTACTTTGGTGTGGGTGAGTGTTGAATTAAATACCAGGTAAAGCAGTAAATTCAGATATGAATGGAGTTTGAGCTATTATTAAACCAATGTTCTTTGTAATTATTTGCAGAAATATGAAGACACAGGGGTATACTATGGAAGGTAGTAGCTTCGCAGTTAAATATATTGTTGACCAGGCACTCGGCCGGAAGAAAGCTTGATAAGCCATTCCTCCACATTCCTCCAACCCCATCGAAACAGTGCCAGAGCGCCAAGGATTACCATACGTCTTGGGCAAAAGAAATTTTTCCACCCAATGAAGCAGTAAAATCTATTTCAATTCCCTCTTTCCGGCCGGCACAAGTTACAGCCTAGATGGCACGATTATCGGGCCTCCAGAGGGAGGTTCTGTCGCTCTATCGCAAATGTTTGAGGGAGATTCAAAAAAAGCCCGTGGTAAACTCGCTCCTGTCGCTGGACCTCATGAGGGCTTTAGACCCACGAATAGCTGTCATTGACTAATTCCTTCCCATAACTAGGAAACCAGACACAACTTCAAAGTGTATGCAAGGTATGTTCCTCTCTCTCTCTCTCTCTTTTCTTTTCTTTTCTCGGTGTCTATTTAATTGTACAGGCCTCTCGGTCTAGTTTCTCCGTTAAAATTAAATGGCGACAAAGAAAGAAAAATAAAAAAACCCCAAAAAGCTAAATAATGTTTTCTAGGGCAGAATTCGAGAAACATCTATCTGTCAGCAAGAAGGACTTCAATGCAATTGAGTATCTGCTCCGCAGAGGCAACAGACAGCTTGAGATGTATTCCTCTTCCAGCATCCACAATATTCGGTGATCCAGAAATGCCTAGTGGTGGAAAACGACGGAGCCTCTCTACTCCACCACTAGGAAGTGTTAAGTCCGCTTGAGGATTGGGTAATAATTAATTCTTAATTACTCTTTACTTCCTGCAGGTGCCTTGTATGATATCAGGAATTTCCGCTTTGGAAGAATGTACATAACCCGACCTAGTACTGTTATTGTTACTACTCGCCTACTATTATCTCCCAGCCCGAGTCGACTTTCTTTGAACTAGAGTAGTACTAGTACGTACTGCTTACCGTAGCTTTGTGGAGGTATCAAAATGTTACCGTGTCTTTAAATATACTCAGGCTAGCGGAACAGTCTTCTACATTAGTCCCGCTATGACTGCTGGTACTACGAGTTATGTGTTTCAAGAACTCTAAGGGCGAAAAAAGAGGTCAAAGGATCCCCTCCAGTGTATGGCTAAACTGGTTGGTCTTTTAACTGTTATTAAGCCTGAGTGACGGTGTAGGTGGAACCCACTCTTCCCATGCGTAGATCATCAGCGGCATGCAACAGCCATGATGAACAGAGGAGGTCACACAAAGAGAAAAAATGAAATAAATAGTTATATTCATTTCTAGCAAATAAGTGGGGATCTCCTGCGTCCACGGTGTTTTAAACCAGATCCCACTGGATGACCCCACCCCTCAGCCCGAGAGTAAGATATTTCTAAGTTTAGGCGCGCGAGGACATGCAGTTATGTTATTGAAGTTGATATCAGGTTAGCCCCACCAAGTAACCTTCCAAGGTTAGAAGCGCTGAAAGCCCCATGTAGGTACCTGGTAGCTCTACTGGTGCTTGCTATTTAGGATATATCTAGTTGATCTGTGTAGGTATTATCCCACGGAAAAAGAAGGGAAAACAAGACTATCCAATATTCATGTTGGCCCAATGGCCAGGTTTCCATTGTTGGAAATATGCATGCTTTCCCACCGCATCGGCCAAATATACTTCTAGACCGCTTCCGCCCAGGTACTGTGACTCTATAACTTTCTTAAGCCCTAAACCGTGCAAGATGTGTTGAGTGAGTGCTGTGCTAGGTAAACGTATAAAACAAATGGAAGCAAATAAACAGATAAAATGGAATGAAGAGGAAGAAGTAAAAGACCATCATATAGAATATAGATACACAACTTTTAGCATTCTTTCGCCCTATAAAAGAAACATAGGAGGTTCATTTTAATTTAAAAGACACAGAAAGGAAATCAGAAATCACTTGTAGCACCGATTTAATAATAGAAGTAGACACGACCTGAGACACCAAAAGGGTATACCCAAAACATATGAAATCCCACCTGGTATAATTCTATAGCATTATCACAACGCCAGCAAAAGGTTTGTCGTAATAAGAAAAGAAAAGGCAAAGAAACAAAAGAAAAACATAACATAAAAAGAAGGGAGTATAATATAAACATCGGGGTTTAATGAAGGTTAGATCACGGAATTTATGGATATAATTTTGGATGCTGTTGCTTGGATGACCTGTAACGTTGATATTCAACGCTCCGGCTCCTGGCTCTGCCTCGTGGCCTATCAGAGGCGGATATTTCGGTTTTTTGGCCAAATCTGTTTGGCGCTGGTATGGAGAGCGTATTATTGATTGGTCTCTGGGGGCGAATTCCGGCATTAGGACTAACCATAGGTTGTGGGTTTTGTATGTTGGGAGGTCCAGTCACTGGTTTTTCCAGGGATCGATTTTCGGGAGTAAGTCGAGGGGCGTTCAGAGCACCAGGCTGATTAATGTTGCCATCGCCGCCGCTAATCCGAGAGTCGGATTGATTGAGCGAGTCTGTTGTTTTTATGGGGTTGTTTTTAAGGCCACATTCCACCTGGGGATGACGAATAAGATTTTGGGGGTACAAATCTGTGGCCTCACCGGTTCGCCCATTGTATCCTAGTCCGTTAGATCCCTCCCTCGCAACAAGGCTTCCCTCAGCTTGAGAAAACTGCTGGATCTCTGTGGCTACGGATCCAAGGCCATGCAATTGGGAGCAGTACACCGGAAGGGATAACATACGACTAGAATTTTCCGCAATTGTGAGTGATGAACTCCTGATCCGGCCGCTTTTTTGCAACTGCTGGGGCTCATGGCACATCGTTGACATGCTTGTAGACCAGCCGCTTTGTTCATATTTAAGGTTCGTTCGGGGGCCTTGGAGGCTGAGGTGGCGATTGATAGGAAGCTGATTCCCGAATTTTGACGATGGCTTTATATTGTATATTTCAAAGTCCCTAGAACTCCCGCCTAAAGTAAATCTCCGAAACCCGGGGGAGCGCTGTGGGGATGCTTGTGAGTCCATAGAAGTCCGGTGATAACTGCCTTGTAGAGAACGCACGGAGGCCGCGGAGCTATAGCCGCTATCGGCCTTCCTATGAGAGCGCGAGAATCTCCTATAGCTACGAGCCCTCTCGGAAGCCTTTTCAGATAGACGCACGGCGAGTGTTCTTTCCTCGTCGGGCACCGAGATCCCTTCATCTTCGGACTCCCTGATGCTCATTCCGCGAGGTGTAGTGGCTGTAGGCGATTTTTCGAAAGAGAATGGGCTTGCTGGGAAATCCTCATGTTTTCCAACCTCAAGTGAGGGAGGTATTTGGAGTACACTAGCAGTCGCAGAAGGCTTGGTTATGGGCGGGGTGTTTTGGTTTGTTATCACCTTCGGCCTATGATCCATAGATACTATAACGTTCTCAGGGGTGCAAGCCGTGTGGTTCTCCACGGAAGTCAGTTGCGTCGATAGTATTTTTTGGTCGCCATTATGAGGCCCTGTGAAAGCGGTAATCTCTGTCGGCAGCTGGCTATCCTGGGCAGCCTCCGGGCTACCGGAACGATGCAAGCGGGCTCGATCGCTAGAACAAGGCGACGTGGAACCATTTACTACGCGCAACGATCCCAATTTGAGCACCCCTAAGTGAGTATATTCGAAGTCAGTGGGCGTGGGAGGGCGAAATGGAGGTAGTGAGAACGAAGGCTTGGGGGCGGGTTCCTCGTGGTTGAGCGGGGGCGCTGGTGGAATGGTAGGTGATGTGCTTTGAGGTTTGGCTAAAAAGATAGTATCCCGGTGACTGCCCGTAGAAAGCCTTTGTCCTGTTTCATTTGTCGATCTTCTGGTGGCTACTCCAGGTCGCGTAAGTAGAGAGCGTCGACGGATCAGGGAGAACCCTTGGCTGTCCACTCTGAAATGGGTATTTGAGGATGTAGCTTCTTCAAGGGTGTGGTGAATAGTACTGCGAGCTCTGTGTGGAGGTGAGTGCGCTGAATAGGACCGCCGAGGCTGGTCAGTTATTGGGGACCGCGGGTCATTTTGGATGGTTGAAGGCTGGCGTGTGACCAGTCTGGACGGCTGAAAAGAGGCTCGCCTATATAAAGATCCCGATCGATTGAAGCTAGAAGCACGGGAAGCAGGAGAAATGGGCGATTGTGGCCATGGCTCATCAGCGTTTTGGGCGGTTAGTTGATGAATTCCGGTACCATCCACGGCGGTCCATAGTGTTTCGGGCTGTGCGGAGCCGGAGGGAAAGGACTGGGACCTTCCACTGGTGGATTCAATGTCAGACGGGCTAACGGGGATTGAGCTTCCTGTCCAGGGATCTTGCCAGGCAGCTGGGCTAGATGGCGTGGAAAGGGTACAGCCAACGACAGGCTGGGGAGGGTTGCGTGAGCTGATTGAAATTAACGTTGCTTTATTCGGTGGCGGTTTTGATAGTCGATTCGAGCGACGGCGCTTCTCCCTATTTGTGATAGAGAGGAAGCTTCCCATGACTTTTGAGCACTATCAGAACCTAGAAGAGGCCGGGAAACCAGCTTCCCTCCCAGGCTCAAATCAACAGTGACAACCGCGACATGAACGGGCGTATGCGATAGACGACTCAAAGCGACGGTAGGAACAATTGCGTGGTCCCAGGGTCTTTTCCCTCGGTCATAGACAGAAGGAAAATATGGTAGTGGAACGGTGGAGATCGGGTTTCAATGCCAAAGGGGAGGAAAGCTCTGGATTGGGTAGCCTAAATAATATATTGAAAGTGTGCAATGAGAGCAATTGCAACCTTTTGAGGGGCTTCTTTGCTTTTTCTTCTCTGAAGAATATATTTTCTTTTTTTCTGCTCCCGGAGAAAGCTTGCAGTGGGAATGGGTTGTTAGATATTAAACGTCGTTGTTATGTGGACTGATAATCTTACCAAAGACTGTTGAAAAAGCCAAGATATTCTAACCCTTCGAAGCTTCCAAATAATAAGAAAAAGGAATACAAGAGTCAACAGGGAAAATCCCTCTGATCGGTAGAGGATGCTGACCCTAGAATAGATAAACAACCACGCCAGCACTGTCTCAACACGTTGTTTCGGTGGAGGGGAATGAGGTATCCAGGTGAGGCCCAGGAGCAAAGAAGAGTGCTAATTACTATTATATATCAGATCATATATGCATAAGGGATCACAACAAAAATTCCGGGCTAAACAGGTATCAAACAAGGAATGAAGACAAGAGTCTTATTTTATTATTTCTCTTTCTCAGGATAAGTAAGGGAATTAGGATACATAAAAGGGGCGGGGAAGACGGTGGGCGCCATGCGATGGATGGATGGAGGAGCAGCAAGCAAGAAACACGCAACAATGACGAATGCGTTAGCAGACCAGGGATGGTGACAACGGAAATGGGGTCAGGATGACGGGATCGACAGAGGAAGCTTGCTCCCCGGGAAATGAAAAGTATGGCAAGTTGGCAAGGGAGCCGAGCTTGACAAAGCCATTATGTGTGGATGTGGGATGCAAAACCGAAACAGCAGTGGCGGCAGCAACAACAACAACAACAAAGGGGAGGACTTCTACAGTACTACTGTATGTAGGTCCGATGTACCGTTGCTCGAGTGGGTAATGTCAACCGAACCGATCCAGAATGGGGCTAAAAGAATTGACGAAACACGACACCATTTCCGATCGCGGACTGGGGAGGAGGGCCAAGCGGCGGAGAGAGCTGGTTCATGCAGCCAGAAGCGCCCAAGAAATGAGGGAGCAATAATAGAGTGGGGAGGAAGAGTTAAAAAAAGGCAAGAGAGGGAAATTACTCGTAGGAACAGAACCAGAAACCTTTTCGTTTTTAAACCATCATAATATAAGAATGATGAAATATCGCATGGACAACGCTTCCCTCAAAGGAATTTAGTTATCAGGCAAGGATTCGTTCGTCTTGATATCCAGTACCTTATGAAATCTGAGTCTCGTCGCCATTGGTTGGCTTTCACTTTTTGAGCCTGGATCCTCATCCCATGGGTCACGCCAGGGGAGCTTGACAGCGGTGGGGCGATGATTGGTTGGCTTTGATCTTGGTCGAACCGGGAGCAGTAGCTGATCCCATTCTCATGCCTCAGCTCAGTAGCCGGTAGTACTGGTTCTGAGGTACTTGTACTTAGCATTGAAGTGGTACTACTAGATAGTAGTACTAGTAAGTTACTGATGCCCAAGTTGGAAGAAAATAATCAAGAACAGCCTGAGACTGGTGGCTCGGAAGCACCATTCATGTGTACAGATTTAGGGGTTTGAGTGAGGAAATAAAATTCTTTCATTTCATATTCTATCTTTCATAATGATAATTATAATAGTAATAAAGGCATAAGAAGTGAATAAGGGGTGACCTCGAGAAGATGTAAATGTAAGATCCTGGCCAGATTCAGACCTTTAAAAGGCACCTTAAGATCCGTGGCTTTGAAAACCTCATTCCGCCTCTGCTGATCATCCCACCAAACCCTCCCCAATCTCTTCAAAGAAAATAAGAAACAAAGGAGGAAAAAAAACCAACCGACTCAGCCACTTGATGCATCGCTTATCGAAATCTCGATCGATCGTCCATAAATCTTACCGCTTTGAGTTAGAAACCCTTTCCGTCTTCGTCCTCCAAGAGTCCATATCTCTGGTTGCTGCAAACAATAACTTAGTAACTTTCGTAGCCCGAGAACGGCTTGGGCAAACCCAAACAGGACACCAGCCTGTCCGAACTGGATCGGTGTGCATCCGGGCGGCCGGCGCTCTCTGCAACACACAAAGCTTCTGCAGTCATCTCCTGTCGGTCAGGGTATCTACCTACCTGAGGGACTAAGGCCTTAGAGTTACACCGCGGCTTTACCAGTCTCATGGCGCCTCCCTTGGGTCAAGGGACCACTGCCACCACAACCAGCATCTCGACTTTCCCTTTCCTTTCAACAGACGAATTCGAGGGCGCCTGCCGCGCCTTTCTTCATCGAATTCATGTGGTGGGAATCTTTCAGGTGGGATGGTCGTCGGCTCGGTTACAGGCAGGGAGTTTAGTACGAGTTGCCTCTCCTTCAAAGAAAGCAAAACCTTGATCCTTACCACCGGATTTGGTATTGATTGGCTACACGTCAACCTCAACTTGCTTTTTCCTTTTTCATCTTTTTCTAACCGACCGAGCAGGCAACCGGTCCGGTTCTGAAGATATCTCAACGCATTGGCAGTTTCAAAAATTCCCCTCAGGATGACACCCTGACAGGGTCTGTGGATGGTCAAGAATCGGCGTTGGAGTTTTACGAAGATGATCCTGTCCGTCGAAAATATTTCTCTCCTTGGCGCATAACCTTTTTTCGTTTTTCTTCTGTTGCTAACATCATCCGACGATTATTTACAGGAGGCTCTCGTTCGAAAACCCGGCTCGTGTGGCAGTTTACAGGTAGATTATGATATCATTCTTTCCCCCACATACAGGGTTCCTGTCCTGTATTTCATCCTACGGCAAACGAGGCAACCCAAACCCCTGGGATTAGATGAAGTCTACCATTATTTGGTACCGGGCCAATACAAGAAGGAAATCCAAAGCGTGGGTATCATGGGTGGTATTAGCTTTGGCGTACGTGCAAGTGATCTTGAGACTGGACCACATGAGAGCTCATGTATCCGTAGTATCATCCAGACTCCGGAACACCAGCCTTTTTTGTTCATCCGTGCAACACTGCCGACGCTATGAGGCATGTTGTGGAGCGATATAACATCAGTCCCGAGACGTACCTGATTATCTGGCTCGGGTTGGTAGGTCATTGCGTTCGTCTTCACCTGCCAAGTGGACTCTTCGCGACTGAGGGCATCCCACAGCTCCAAAGGCATAAAACAGATGAGGATCGAGACAGTCACGGCGCTTAGGAGTACTCGATCTCTCCATATCACCCTTTAACGTGGCCGACAATCGTGGACAAATCCAACCTAGTCTTCATCCGAGGAGGCTTCCATGGGCACATCACTATCCTCATCCATTGGTGCTTCTTCTTCATCACTTTCCTCCTCGCGTGGTCGCTTGAGTCCCTGAGCTGCACCATTCACGTCGCCAGAGGGCTTTGGGGGCAGTGCTGTTGACCCTGGCGGTCCGCTGAAAATTGATTTTTGGAGATCGGTAGAACCCCCGCCGGGTTGCCCGGCACCAGTTGTAGATGGCGTATTATAAGTTCCACTTAGCCGGGAAATGACATCCGAGCGACTTTTCGCATAGACAATTTTCTACGCATCTAGAGTAAGCATGGAGGTTAAGTAATTGGGTGAGGGATGCAACGTACCATTGGCTTCCCAAAAAAATCAAACCCTTGAAGGGCACGCATTGCCTGTGTACTGGATTGAACATCTTTGAAAACGACATGGGCCTGGCCGCGCATCTTTTCGGTTTTCATGGCCACAACGTCAAGAACGGTACCGTAAGTCGCAAAAAGCGTATATAACGAGAGTCGCAGGTCATATTTTCGGAGTTTATCTGGAAGATTGGTACAGTACAAGCTTGATGAAAGTCAGTGTTCATTTACTCGTATCATATAAAAGGGAAGGAACTGACGTTTGGTTTGGGACTCCGGAAGGAGCTGGTTTCCCCTGCACACGAAAGGGAGCTGTTTTCGTAGCCATTGGTAGATAGGAAGGAAAAGAAAGTTTTGTGAGGGAAAGAGGAAAATTCTCAAGAGGGGGGGGAAATGAACCCCTTTTTTAAAAATTAAATTGTGCACAACTAAAAGCGCTGGATGTCACCAATAATCCTCTCAACACGATTATTGGGATCAGATCTGGGAGCTTCAAAAGTTCCTGAAAAAGCAGGTCATGTGACTGTATTACGTAACTGATGGCATTTGCGATGATGCCCCCTCACTCACTTATCAATACGTATAATCAAGGCAGCATAATTATCTGTCTCCTAAATTCGAAAACACATCGCTTGTAACGGCAGTAGAGAGTCCCTCCTGTCGTTTGGATGAAAATGGCTGCCCCCGAAATTCATCACTTGTTTCACAACCCAATTGCGGACCATTCCTTCTCCTCCGATAAGCAGTCGCTCGCAGTTGCCCGAGAAAACAATGTGGAGCTATACCAGAAGACAGGTGGCAAATTTGCGCTGACTGATGAGCTCAAGGGCCACGAGAAGACTGTTACTGGTGTTGATATTTCTCCCAATTCCGGCCGTATTGTTACATGCTCGCAAGGTAGCATTCTATCTTATTGTTGTTTCTTAAGATTATATACCTAATGAGACCCGCAATCAGATCGCAACGCATACGTTTGGGAGCAAACCCCTTCAGGCTGGAGGCCAACATTGGTGCTTCTGCGAATTAACAGAGCCGCCACTTTTGTGCGGTGGTCCCCTTCGGAGCAGAAATTCGCTGTCGGGTCGGGAGCCCGTGTGATCGCTGTATGCTACTTTGAGGAGGAAAATGATTGGTGGATCTCGAAACACCTCAAGAAACCGATCCGGAGCACTATAACTACTCTCGCGTGGCATCCCAACTCGGTTCTGCTTGCGGCTGGCTCGACCGACTCCCATGCACGAGTTTTCTCCAGCTTCATCAAGGGCGTTGATAAACGCCCAGAGCCTAGTGCCTGGGGAGAGCGTCTGCCCTTTAACACAATCTGCGGCGAATACCTGAATGACTCTGCCGGGTGGATCCATGGTGTGAGCTTTTCTCCTAGTGGAAACGCGCTCGCATTTTCTGGACATGACAGCAGCGTCACGGTTGTTTACCCCAGCGCTCCCGAGCAGCCACCTCGTGCCATGCTGAATATCTCAACCCGCCTTCTCCCGTTCAACAGCTTAGTTTGGAATGGGGAAAACGAAATTATTGCTGCTGGTCATGTGAGCCTACTTCCAAACACTGGTTTTTTTTCAGGTTTCTTCCTTATGTGCTGATATGTGATGACGTAGGACTGTGAGCCTTACCGTTTCCAGGGTGATGAGGGCGGATGGCAACTGGAGGGAAGTATTGAGAACAAGGCAGCGACGGCGGGCAGTGTTCGTGAGGAGTCTGCTCTGAACATGTTCCGCCAAATGGACCTCAAAGGACAAGCCCAGGCCGACACGCAACTCAAGACGGTCCATCAAAATACCATCAGCACTATCAGGGTGTACGAGGATTCCAACGGCGTCGTACGCAAGCTGAGCAGTAAGTCATCATTCCAATTAAAAAAAAACCCCTGGGCTACGAGGCTAACTCTAGGATAATAGCTAGCGGAGTGGATGGCCGTGTCGTTGTTTGGACCATTTAGATTGTCTTTCTACGTTTGCCTGAGCCTTGTTTCGCGCTCCTAAAGCTCAGGTCAGGCACTCAATTGTGATAGAAATCAACGAATTTTAAATCCAAAGTATGTAGTTGACTTTGTAACCAAGCACTCTGCTTGAGTCTGCCAGTAAATGATACTCCTACTGTTCTTTTCCCTTAGTATTTCCCCGTGATGTCATTGCGTCTCGAATGGGCGGTTGATTGCACCGTGGCGTACTAACCTTGAATAGACCTCACTATTCTCAAACAGGATAAATGTTGTCCCGTAAGTTCCCCCATATTATCTTCTCCTCTCGATGATAATAACCCTACATACCGGATAAGTAGTTCGTTCCTTGATTTTTATATTCCCTTGGTGTGCGGTGCGTTTTGCAATGGCCCTCATCTGTTTTTCTTTTTCTTTTTCTATTTCTTTTTTTTTCTTGGCAAGCCAAATTTCCCGAAGTAAGGTGGGTGTGTACATCTATCTAAACGGTGCATAAGGTACGGTGTGTACAACGAAGAGAATACAAGGATCCTCCTAAACCAACTATGAATAAGAGTTCCGGGGGAGTTCTGCAGGCTCTGCGGAAGTATATAGCCCATTATGGGGAGTGGGGAAAGTTTGCCACGTTGACCACAATGAATATGGATTCTCCAAGAAAATTATATTACGCACTAGGAGTGGGTTGTATACCACTACTGAGAACGGATTTGCATAATTAAATAATAATAATAAAAAACCGGGGGGTAACTGAAGTTTCAGGTTTCAAATATCTACTACAGGCGAAATCATATGGACAAAAAAATATGTATAAATAAAACAAGGAGCTGTATCAACCGAATCACATGGGATAGAAATATAAACAGATACCGTATATATCAACAAACTAAGTTATAGATGGGAATAGAAAGAAGAAGGAGAAGAGGACGAAGCAAGAGCCAAACACGAAAGCGTGAAGCGTGTTATAAAAACAGGATTTACTTTCCATGCTCCAAACTTGGCACAATTACCGGTCCGTATTTAACTACTGACCCAAATGAACCCTCGCCCTGCACCATAAAATCGACCGCCAGATTCAACTTTCCTCCTCCACCTCCGGGCCCTATGGGGAAAGGCGACATCGGAATGTTGTTATTGACCGAATCCGGGTCATATGCAACGATGGCGGCATAGTTCCTACGGCCCATGAGCTTCTTATGCTCGCGGTTTTGGCCCGTGACGTCTGTTTGGAAGATTTCCATCATGTCTTCCTTTGTATCTGTTGGCTGGGATGGGGTGGAGCGGTGACCGTTGGCCGGGATGTAGAGGGGTTTGTTACTGTTGTGAAGCATCTTGATAATATAGGAGGGTGGGGGCCCATTCACGACGGAGGAGGCAATTATCTGATACATTGTTTTGTGGTCTGAGGGTTTGGTAGGGTCGTGGACGAGGCCGGCGCCGCAGACGTTGACGGCGCCGGAGAGGAAGGTCATTCGGAGGGACTTTTGGTGGGAAATACCTTGGAGGGTACGGATTAAGTAGGTTCTCTCTAGGTCCTATTTGATGTTATTTCCCTCCCCTGTTTAATAGAATCTTAATCCGGTTGGGGGAATGGGATTGAGGCGGAGTAAGTGGTGCGCACCTTAGATTCATGAGTCCATTGATCCCGAAGCTCATCTAGCAAGTCGAACTCCCCGAACGGACTCAGTATCCCTCCCATAAGGCCGCTCTTACCGACAGCCCGTTTGACAGAGTCGAACCCTGACCCAACTACCTCTTTAGCCCCGACCACGCTCGCCACGGAGCTGGTTACCTTGCCCAGGACATTATATGCTCCGGTAACTGCGCGTTTTCCCGTCGCCATTGTGTGCGCGATATGCTCTGCGGTTTCAAGTCGAGGGTAGATGAGAGGCACAGACAGCATCCACAAACAGTGCTGAACAGTAGGCGGGAGCATAGCAACTTTCGGAAAGATACCTTGATATGTTGGTCCGGCAACAACCTGGTGTTGATTGCGCTCTGATCGACAGTCGAGGCCAATTAAAACGACGGCGGGTCCAAGGTATTTGACAAAATGCCAGCCTGTTCCCGTAATGGTGAACAAGTCATGGTCTGTACTGACGTTGCGGAGGATATCGAGGGTCGTGTGATGTTGAAAGAGGAGGTACATTTCGATACCAATACGGCCGACGTTCTTGAACATGTTGGAGAACTGCATATGCTCGGGATATGAGCCGAAGCCATCGAAACTGTCCATGTCAGTCGAATTGCTACCTGATATTGCCCGAAGGGCAAGTAAGCACATACATATCGTGATCGTCAATTTGACAGATATAGGGGATCTGGGCGAATGATTCCCTGAGATAAGGCTGATCGAAGTGACTAGTGTAGTAGTGAAAATATCCGTGTGAGACATCTGCGTCGAGTGCCGCAGTCCAGGGTGTGGTCTTCCTTGCATCCTTGCCCCTAATTGTAAGCCATTGCTTAAGGGATGGGATCTCCTTCCACATTCGATCGGCGTAGATCTGTCCTCCTAGACAGAGTTGAGCATGAAACCCACCAATTTCGTTATGTTTCTGCATGATATCTTTCCACATGAGGCCCGCGCCTCCAAGCCGGGACCGCTCGCTTTCGTTCACGTTGAGAGAAAAATCATTCCCGGAGGTTGTAATGAAGCGCCAACTCGCCTCAGACCGCCCAGCAACCAGGAACTCGTAGCGGGTGCAGCCCAGGTGAGATGTGATCGCGTAAGTCCATTTGGAATGACCGGTTTCCTCCAACTTTAGATCGACCTCGTATTTGTAGAAGGTCCACCGTTGGTGGGTGGAGATCGCCATGGCTTTCAGCTGGCGTGGATTGGGAGACAGATCAACGCTCTGGTGGATATGGATGGTGGGAGGTTGCCCGGAATCGGTGACCAAGAGAATGGAACCGAACCAGATACCACGCTGCGGATCCATGTTGGCATACCGCAGATAGGGTCCGAAGTAAACGCCGTTTGTTGGGGCTACTTTGTATAACTCGACTCCGCTACTCGGTGGGGGGCCGGTAAAGCCAGTTGCGACTGGGGATTGTAGGCTCTCGAATCCAGGTGTCATTGGAATACCCGGAGAGGTCAATGGTTTACCGAACGCCGATAACCCTGGAGATGCTAGAGGATGACTACTGTAGGCACTGGCAGCCGGTGACAAGGGGGCCTCGTTTAAGTTCAGAGGTGTTGGCCCCTTGGGGAATTCCCACTGGGTAGACTGGGTAGGAAGGTGAATATAATAATACTGGCCCGAGCTGGGGTCTAGATGGGCTATCCAGCCTTCTGGGAGCGGCGGGGGTGAAGCAGGGCCCAAGCCCGGAGTGGGAGTTGAGCCGGGGTGTATTTGTGCTGCCTGTGCTTGTACTTCTGTTTGCTGTGGTTGGAACTGCTGCTGCTGAATAGCTGGATGCTGCTCATACTGACCAGCACCATTCTGCATGTCGTTATTTGGTGGGGGGCTGGTGGTTTGTTGCGGTGGTTGTTGCTGTTGTTGTTGCCTCGGGTCATTGGCGAATGCGGGATGATCCTGGGCAGAAACCATGGGTGCGATAGCGGCAGCTGCCACGGCACCCCCATTTGCTGCTCCTGTCATCGGGAGCCCAGATGTGGCAGCCGGCTGGGGTGTTCCCGTGGGCTGTTGGCGGTGTTTTTCGTTCGAATAACCCTGGGCAGCGGAAGCGGGTTTTGGCACACTGGAGTAGGCAGGAGGGGGCGAGGAACTAATGCGCATCCTTTCTAGATCCTGTTCAAGGGCGTTTGCTGGAACCCTTGGTGGCTGCGTTTGGGCAGCTTGGGGTGGAGTTGCTATCGGGTGAGGAGGAGGTTCCGACGAGACAACTGTAGCACCTTGGTAGACCGTTGGTGGTCCATGAGGTTGCGATCCTGGTAGCTCCGTTGGAGTCCATGGCCGTTGAACGGGATTCCTTGGTTGTTGACCAGCGTATTGCTCGGCTCTTCTCTGCGCCGCTGCACTCTGAGCCTGCAGTCCAGATAAAGTCGATGTCCCCGCAATCCCCGAAGCGGCGTATCGGGCCTCAATATCGGATGCTGGGTGTTGCCCTGGCTCAACTACAGGGGTCTCGGGGGGGGGAGGAGAGCCTCGTTGGGCACGAGTCGTAGAGGTGGAGGCAGTAGAGCTAATGCGATTGATGGCATTCGTCGGGGCTTGTAAAGTCTGGGCTGTGGCCGGTCTTGATGCCGACGGCTGGGGAGGAGGATAATAGTGCTGATTGTAATTTGGATACATGGGCTGGCTTTGAGAATCGCATACCGGAGACTCTGGCAGGGGCCTGGGCGCATTTCCACGTCGTTCTGCTAGGGTAGTAGCTTGTGACTTGGGCTCGCGACCCTCTCGTGGCCGCAGAGCAGCAGGATAATCGATCGGCGACAGCCCTGATCCTCCTGACCCCGCGGACAATGGTGAGCCGGTTTGTCTGCCTGGCTGAGGCGCGGGGCTAGAGCCACCCGAGCCTGAGCCGCGAATCTGCTGAGGTCTTGGTCGGTCATCAGGGTATGGGAGAGGGTTGCCCTGGGATGCAGGCGGAGGGGTTTCTCGTTTGTTAAATCGCAACGGGCCGATAACAGGGGATTCGGCGGTTGGCTGACCAGGTGAAGTTAGAAAAAGCTCCTCCTGGGAACGATTGCTCCCAGTCGGATTCATGGTTGGGGATCTTGGTCAGGTCGCAGTTATTCTTCAAATAACACAAGGAGAGGGTGAGCACTGTAGTAGCAGCAAGAAAATATCACCCCAAGAACGAAAAGAGGCCAACACGGAGTAGGATAAAATCACCGGGTTACCTGCCCCAGTCATGTGGCAAAAGGGGGGGTAGAAAGCGATGAAAAGGAGGAGCTGCCACCGCAGCCTGAGACGCGGGGGAACAACAGCAGGCCGAGGACGGTGAACGGGGAGAGAGAGAGAGAAAAGCCACGGAGGAGAATAAAACAGGAGAAGTGGATGAACGGAAGGTACAGGCAACTTCAAAAGGCTGGTTTGATTGTCTCTATGAATATGATCATCATCGTCATCACACAACGAGCGAGAGACTGGCATGATGGTTGGCTGGAGGCAGCGATAACCGCCGGGCTCTGGCTGTGCAGCTAGACGCTCGGTGGCCTTGATTGGGCGAGCTGCACTTGGTGTCCGTGTTGAAGGAGGGGCTGAAGAACTAAGACTCGCCCCCAATCAGAGGCGTTATGAGATTGTGATGTGAATGATGGGCGGCCATGTTACTATTAATAATGCCACTACAGAGTCCATCCATTGTGATGGAAATCTCAAATCACAGACAAAAAAAGGAGGGGAAGAAAGTTCTTTGGAATTCTGGATCGGGCCGTCGCGAAAACTAAACCCCCATTATTCCACCCGTCGTGTTTTGGGACCAAAGTAGAAGTAATAAGGGGATAAATAAATACATAAAAAGTAAATAAATAAAATAAAAAAAAGTACATAATTCATCAAATCATCATCGCTAGCTAATATTGCAACAAAGTCAGTTTACACATAACCTAATCATATCATATCCTTCCGGATTCATCCATAGTTGACAAGCTGGAACCCGTGGTTCGCCAGCACTTCAATCCAGTCAATTTCCTGGACGTATCGTCCACTTCGTGAGTGCTGCATCTGGACCTCACACACAATTTGAAGCATTGAGCACGTCGTCGCCGCATCATATCCTAGCTCAGTATCCCCCAAATTGGCTAGAATCTCTAGCGCCATCATTTTGAGGCCACTCGAGGCTGTTACTGCGCCTGAGAGAAACACTGGGAAAATAAGGAAATGGGGACCGATTTGACGTCCATGGGCGACCATAGCCTCCGCGGTTTGTAGAATGGCCTCTGCGTGGTGATGGATTTCCCTCTCGAGCTCTATTCCAACATGTAGACTCTGGCCACGCCAAAGACTTGTGTAAGAGAAGAGAATTGAGTTATGGAAGAGGACCGATATCTTAAAAAAACAGATGAATTCTCTCAGCTTTTGTACGTCGCAATAGGCGAAGATAAGGAACACCTCTCACCTGTTGCACAGTAGCTTGCGAACGCTTAGGGAGGTTCGCTTGATTTGGGATGAGGAACTGCATTTCTGGTGATTCCCAGAGGTTGTGCAATGTTTCACGAAGATCAATAAGTTCCTGACTGGCACGCGAATCGGTACTGGATGCTTTTGATCGCCTCAAGCCGGCGGCGAACAGCCCAAGTTGCAACGTTAGTAGAAACATTTCCCGGTACAGGCGTATAGCCATGGGTAAAGTATCATATTCATCAGGATAGATCATGCTTGAGCCTTCTGGGCCTATTGGGTGAAGGATGGTTTCAGCTTCGGGAAGCAAATGATTGTCCATAATCACTCTGACATACTCCCCTGTGCCGGCACCGCTGAGCAGCGCATAGAGATCAATGTGGCAAATCCACCAGACCACGAATGGGTACTGCTCGCGTTCTGAAACTGACCGTCTCACTAAGGATAGATGGAGTAATCGAGACATGTGATGGGACCAAAGATTCGAACCGGTATTGGGTTTCGCGAATGTAACCTGAAAATCACGTGGAGTTAGTGGGGAAATTCGACTAAGATATGTGCGCAAGAAGAAGGTATTTGACCTCATATATAAGCAGTAGGAAATGGGCTAAAAATAAGCCATCGGATAAGAGCTCTTCGCTACTATCAAGGCTGCTCTGGAGGGATGGAACGGCGTGGTGATAATACTGCAAAGCCTCCATATTCTGGCTGCCCCCCTGTCGAACTAGGCTGAGGGCTGATAGGGCCAGCATCGCATGGAGAAGCTGTCGTTATAGTCATTAGGACTCGTACACGACAATCGAAACTCGGTACCACCCACTGGAGGGAAATTGGAAGCCTCTTGCTCGAAGATGCTTGCCCCCAAGTAGCCGTCTCCAGGGACCAACTGCGCCCACACGTAGTTTTGAAAATGGTCGAGGAGCGCCATCTCATAGTTTCTCAGTTCGGCAACGTTCTCGTGTACCTGTTCCTCTGAGATTTCCTGCAGGGCTGTATACATCGCGGTAGCGGACATTGTGGAGGGAGCTACATCGGAGTCCGGAGACTGCGTCGAATTTCGGCGGTGGGAGAATATCTGTTTTCGCGAGTCTCGGAATCGATCTAGGATTACAATGTTGGGGTCTTCAGACGGGGAGACATCGCCGACTAGGTCACTCTCACTGTTCTCAGATACGGGGCTAGAACGTTGGTTAAGGGAAGCTATCTCAAAGGTCTCCTCGGTGTATTCTGGGAGGTGCGAGAAGCTCTCGGGAATCACAACAACGTGATAGGTGCCTGGGACTGAAGCTTCTGCCTTCTTCTCTCTGTCCTCGTCAGAGGTAAGCTTCGAGAAGGCAGGGAGCAGATCGCAAGGAATTGAATCCGGGGAAATTCGCTTGTTCAGAAGCGATAGATTTGCTACCGGGATGGAGCGCATCAGTTAGCCCAGTTGCTTCCGCGAAAATAGTAAAACTCGTAAGTCGCATGGCTGAAGAAAATGCGAGGGATAAAAAAGGGCCCGGGGGGGGGGGTCTCTCACGGTCCCAAACAGCATTCCCAATTGTCTTGACATCGGGCATTCGTTCTCTGACCCTCCGAGTATCGTCTCTGAAACACAGACGAGGTTGATAATCACAAACATGTCCCAATCGTGCGCATTGCTTAATAGATTCATGTCAGAATTAGAGGGTCAGCAAGGGTTGACGGGGAATAGGGTTGCTCTTACGTTACACTGGGGATGAATTTCATCACATTTTACTATTGCCAGGGTTTAATAGGGTGACTCGGTCAGGTAGTGGCTCTCAGAGACGACCTCTAGGGACGGTTTAACACTCACTCTTGCGACTCTAAGGTTGTCGGAAATCATCCAAAGTTAGCATGCTAGGTTGCACTCAAAAGGGGTGTGGCTCCGGGGAGAAGGTTTCTAGCTCACTCTACATGTCCTAATTTGTTAAATTGGAATTAGGGTGCCATGTCAAGGGTAGTAAAAGAGGGAGTCTCCAACACTAACGGACGTACCAACAACCAGTGCGAGATCGTGGTGGAAAGCGCATACGAGATTGTATGATTGCGGCCCTCACCGGTGTAGGGATGCTACATCCTGGCTTGAGGGTAGCCACTTCATCCTTGGGGGCAATGACGGGCAAGCGCAGAGGCCGCTTTCGTGAAGCTGGGCCCCTGCGGCTTGATGTTCCTGGGGTTATGACGGTAGTAGACATAAGGTAGACTCTATGTGGAGTGAGTTAGAAAGATACAGTGGTCCAGGGGACGAAAGATGGGTCCAGCCCTGTTGACATACACTTTATATAGACTTTTTTGCTTTACCGACCAGGAGGAAACTTTGGGGTGGTGGTGGGGGGAAGGGGAGATCCGGCCGTGGAAATGAACAGGTAGATTTTGCAGGAAGCCTAACTGGCAATTTCAAGCGAGCGACAAGGCAAGAGGGATAGAGATAGAGAGAAAGTTTTGCAGCAAGAATAGAATCAAACGAGAGGATATTCAGCTGGGTGGGGTTGAGGAAAAGCCAGGAAAAATAAGCAGGCCGCCATCGCGCACGCTGTGTAGTTATACACGATTTAGCTACTGGAGAAGAGGCGAAATAAGAAAACAAGGAAATGAATAAATAGATTAAAATAAAACGAAAAAAGGAAAAATAAAATAAAAATAAAAATTAAACCCGAAAATAATAATGGGCGCAGGACCCCGGAAGCGAAGCAAAAAGCAAGACAAGTCAGTCAAGAGATGCATAAGACACGATCCTGGTGCAGAAGGAAAAGAAAGTCAATCCCAACCAGCCAAGCTTGTCATAGTTCCAAGGGCGAATACGAACAAAGTTCGTGGGCGAATGGGAGAAACCCGGAGACGGCGAGACAGAAGGGGGAAGAACCACACTCCGCAATACCGAATAAAATGAGTGTTATCTCCAGTGGACCAGACAAATCAAACTGCCAGGTTACTGCCCCGGTAATAATAAGAGTCGAAATCAATCGAACACCAATCATAACACACCTACGACCACTGCGAGTAGGGACTTACGGTAGTAGTAAAGTAGTAGTACTTAGACCTAGGTAATGAAAATATCGGAGAGAAAGAGGTTAATGAGAGATATCACTCCACCAAGGAGATACGTAGTTGTTTCCTAAGTCATTTGGGTCAGAGCGAGGGCGAACTTCAAGACTTCGACTAGTGCGAGAAAATATGCAGCTGCCAACCATGTGGGGGATCACTGATCAGAGGCCGGAGAGACAGAGCCAACTGGGAAATACCTCCATGGGACGTGCCGGACCAGACCATCGACTGTGCCTCAGAAAGGAACCCAATCTTCATTTCGCACTAACAAAACTGTTGTGATATGAACGAATGACGAGATAGAATCAGAAACAAGGACTGCGCTACCGTAGTACTAAGTACAGTAGTAAGTAAGTCCTTGGATCAGTAAAATGAAAGTCATGTAACAAATTATATAGACGAATTAGGGCTCTTACCACTTACGGCCCATTGTGATGCCAACTAACTTAAAGCTACCTACCTCAGGTTCCTTATAATTATTAAGGATGAGTACTTCAAGTTATTAGTACTACTAGTAGTACCTTAGTAGTACTTAGTATAGTAATTGATTGTTACATCAATACGGAGATACCCCTTCCGTACGTTCACTCTGAATAGCCTCGTCTTCGCGTCGGTGGGTGGAAGAACAATCCATCCAACTCCGAGGTGGCAATGAGAAGAGATCAGGCGAAGAGAAAAAAAAAAAAACACGGAATCGATGAAGATAAAAATAATTAAAGAAAAAAAGTAAAAAAAAAAAGGACAGGTAGTTTTCTGCAATCGAGCCACCCTCTCTCCTTGATTTTATGTTCTCAACCATACCTTATTCTGTTTATTAGTATTATTATGGTTAGTCTTGAATTTTTTTTCTTAAAGCTTTTCTTTCGGAGCCGAGAAAGTAGGAGAGGTAGAAGGAGAAAGAGAGAGAGAAAAAAGGACTCCTCCAGCCCTCCTTACGTTGCTCCGCCTCTTTCCCTCTCACCCTGAAGTTAGGCTCACTCTCGCAATAATTAAGATTTCATATTATTTCTGAAGCCGATGGCGTCGCGTGGATGCGTCTGAACGAATTGGTTGTGGTTTCGGCCCTGACCTGGACCAACCATAGGCTCGCCATGTGCTAGTGAAAATTGGCACTACCGAAGCAGCTAATTTAGTTCGCTAGGTGCAATCTCCTGCATACCCCCCTTCCCGAGACTCATCTGGGCTGGTCTGGAGCTCCCAGCGTCCAGGACTCGCCTGATAATCTTCTCTCTCAACCTGCAATAGCACGACGAATTATTGAGCAGATTTGTCGCCTCCCCGCTTATATTCTACGATGATTCGTCGGGCGCTGTAGCCCGGATCAGCCCAGCCTGACTCGAAGGACAGGTCGAAGGCAACACCCGGGGCTAATTGAGCAGTACTTTCGCAAAAAAGGTAAACGGTAGGGGTTCGAGGAAAAGAAAGAAAAGAAATAAATAATAATCGTGACAATAAATCGCATCATATGTATGGTCAGCTCGAGCCAAACTCGCTGCTTAGTGATCCCGAGGCACCAACTTCGGGGTCTACTTGGAGTACGCTATTTCCAGGAACATCCCAGTCCCAAACCAGAACGGACGTCTCCGCTGGTGAACTTTCTTCGTCCGCTGCCCACGTTCCAACATTCCCTCCTCTGCTCATGTCGGGTGACACTCACATTTGCCCTTTGATAGGCCAGGGGTCGCCGTTCCACTTGCAGCTGCGAGTCACAGCCCCCTTTTCTGCAGCCTGAAGACACATTTTCCCCATGGACCTCAGCCCTGGGTCGGCTTCCATCACGCCCCGGCATTTTGGAATCGATCACTCCTTTGATGCCAGCTGTCCTATCACCTGATCAAGGATTTTCTGGACGGGCCCAGATCTTTCCCCTTCCCTCCAACCCTTCACAGACTGCAGGAGCCCTTCCTCGATTTCGAGTTCCGCCTGTCGGCTGAGGGTAATGTATGAGGCTACTGCCTGTGCACGTCCCTTTCGGATCGCTTCAACCGATATGTCGATATCGTAAGAAAGCGTTTCCCCTGCTAGCGCAGCCAAGAACCCTTGCATTTCGTGTAGATTAGCTCCGCCGTTTTCCTTCGCAACCCAGGAGCCTAAGCGATTGAAGAGTTGGCGAAGTTCCTCGTACAGAGTAATTTGCACACCACGTCCTCCATGCTTCAAGGCTTTGTGGAGAGCTGGCCTTAACTGAACCATATAATTACTACGAAGAGCTTGAAAGGTAAAAAAAAAAGTAAAAATTTTTTCCCACGTTAGCGCTCTGACTCAGACAGGGGGATAATTATAGCGGGACTCACCTTCCGCAGATGCCTGTTGCGCTGGGTTGAGGCTTTGCAGCAGACATTTCACACATGCCGCGAGTGTGCCGTCCAGAGTTTGTCCTGAATTTGGGCCCTTGTCAGAGTCAATGTCCATCGGGTCCTCATCATCATCAAGGTCCTCCAGAACTTTGACAACAATACTGATCGCATCTGGCATCAAATTTATGTTCTCGCGGGCTTGGGCCACCCCCCCTAGAGCGGTAAGGCCATGCGGCCGATACATGAGGTTATTTCGCTTCGCCTCGCGGATGGTGATAGTCTTGTCGATATTAATTATTAGTACATACCCTGTAGCTAATTTGCGAGCAAACTTAAAAATTTCTTTTCCTCCTTACTTTTTTGTCTTTTTTTCCGAAAAAAAGGGAAAGAAACTTACCTTCATTAATTCTCCTAGTTGCGGCTTCTCCACCCAGAGTTTCTTTGCTTGAGCTGCAAAATTCACGAATGCTTTCAGCACAATCTCTTTCCCATCCCAAGTCTTCCCTGCTAATGCCCGCTCAAGGATGGGCCATATATATTCACTCGTAGCAAGGTCGATCTCCGGATCCAGTAACATAATCGCGTTGGCAATTGCTAGCGCCGCGGTGTGTTTAATGGCCCAGCGGGCGGAGTCGAGATTTTGAGAAACGAGGCAGCCAATTTCTTTGATGTAGAGCGATACTGCACGGTTTCCCCCAACATTATCCTGCCATGTCTTATCAAAGACTTCTCGGACGTGCTCGTTGATATCATACTTCGAAACGAAAATGAAAGGTAACGCGGTAGACGCAAATGCCATAAAACGGTCATTCGATAATTTAGAGGACGAATGCAGGATCTCCGCTGAAATAGCTCGTTGATTTGCTTCTTCAGCAGTCAGGTATAAATGCTTGGCATGCTCGATGGTGTTCAAGATTTGATCGTCAGAGGCTAACCGCATCAGATAGCCAATGGAGGTGCAATACGATGCGCTGACTGTATCATTCCTGTCAACCACGATTTTGCCAAGTAACTTGATAAAACGATCTGCAAAGGGCCTAAAGAGAGCTGTTCTCATGCTTAGCAGAACTAGGACCCGGCTACAACCCACTTTGGACGGCAGCCCGACTGCAGATCGCAGCACCCCCTCCAACTTAACCGCAAATTCCTTCATGGTCACGTCATCCAGCATGTCGATCAGGTATCTTTCAATCACCTCCATCATCGGCGATGTACGGATGCTGGAAAGTCTCATCTTGTCAATTTCCTGGCCCGTCAGCCCATACTTATCGGCGTTTAGGTGGACATAGTTGACAGCCTGAGGCTCCAGTGAGCTCAGAGAGTCTAAAAACTGCTCCATCATGCGTGGAACATAAGGACGTAGCGACGCGCCCGGGCTTTTCTTGATTATTTGGATCAGGGCACCGAGGGCAAAGCCTTGGACCTCTTGGACACTGGATTCCAGGCCTTTGTCGCTCAACAAGAATGGGATCGTGTTCCCAAGCATAGTGTCCACTCGCTTGGTGCCTGGGTCGCTTGTCTCTAATGTGCGAATCACAGCGTTGGTAATTGTTTGACACAGCTTCAATGCGGACACCCGGACAGTCTCTTTGATATCGTCCACAAGCTTAAAGGCTTTGGTGAAAATTTCATCTGTGTACTTGGCATAGATCTCCGGCTGGCGACCTTGGATTATATCGGAAATAGCAGCACAGCTTGCTTGTCGGACTCTCCATTCTCGACCAGACATGATACTTTTAAGGAGGTCAGACATGATTTCATCGAAATGGGCGTTAACCACGGCAGTGGGATCTTTGACCAGCGTCTGCCATATCGTGTTCATCGATCGTTGTACATTTGGGTTGGGGTCAAACCGGTACCGAAACAGTTTTGAATAGAGTTTAGAATTTTTGGCCAGATATCCGTTGACACTAGAGTCAGAGAATATACTGCTGATGCCCAGTTTGCCAAATGCTGCACGGCTGGTCCAGATGGCGTTATTAGACGCTAAAGACATGAACCGATAAACTAGGGTAGGGTCTCCCGCTTCAGAAGCAAGGTTCATGATATCTTTGTATGTGTTGACGGACGATCCTCCCCCGGTGGGCAGGGCGCCTGGCTCGAAGAGCTCAGTATCTTCGTTGACCTTTCCTCCTCCAAGGCTGGAGTTAGTTGCAGTGAAAGAGTTCACTAAATCCTGCACCAGATCGTCTTTCAAGTCCTGGTCTCCCATTTCGTATACCAGGCTAAGTCCCTGGGCACCAGTTTCCTGAACCATCTCGTCTCGATCTCCAAGCAAACTCGTGAACGTACTCTGACATTTCCGTAGGCGCGCCTGTACCTGCTCTAAGTGACCGCAATTCTTAACTAAACATAATAGCCATATGGCAGATGCTTTTCTCAACGATGGCTTCGAGGCTCGGCATTCAGATATAGTTTTGTCGCAAATATCCTTAAGCACTGTGTCGGGGATAGCAGATGTTGGAAACGGCTCATCGATGTCGAACTCTGGAGCCAAAGACTTGGAACTCCATCCTGCTACGGCATTGGCAAGTGCTTCTCCAACAGTAAAGTGGATTTCAGGGCTACGAATCTCATGTAGATCAGAAAGTGCACCCAACAAATCCTTAAACTGAGAATCTTCAGTGTTGCCCCTTGAGAAGGTCAGCGAAAGTAGCCCAATGGCTGAGATGGCTGTGTTGCTTTCCGCCCTCGCATCTTGCATCAGATTGCCCCTGATTGTGTCCCATTCAGTATTAGAGAGCATTTTGGGTAGCAATATCCCGGAGAGGCTTATTTGACCGAGAGCTACCTCTGCAGAACGTCGGAGAAGCGAATCACGGGAAGTCCGTATAATGCCGAAGACTATTTGGATAAACTGAGTCATGCGTGACTCAGACGCCTTTTGAATCATGTTCCGGAATGCAAGCCTGCTCAGTACGTAAGATAGGGCAAGAATTGCACCTCGAACCTTGAGAACTGCCTCTCCAATTGCTGACTCCCACAGCTCTAGGGTGTTCGATAGCTCAGCTATCAAATCTGTTAGATCCCCTTCAGTGAATGCAGGATGGGACGCTAAGATCCCTATAGCTCGTGCGGCCTGATCCTGAGCCTCTTGATCGTTGCTGAGAAGGGTGTTTTTCAAATAGAGTGCACGTGGGACAATCGATTTCACGATTTCATTGGTTGATAGCGAGCAAATATTGAGGAAATGCTCTCCACATTGTTGGAGGCCTTCTCGGTTCTCCCGAATAAGGCCGGCCAAAGCAGCTTCCAAAAACAGAATCACGGATTCCGAGACAGCGTCTTGGATATAATTTTTCAGAGCACTTCGTGCCATTTCATTAGATGTGAGCATCACGTCAAGTTTAGCCTCCCAATCTTGCTCGATCACAACGGCGACCTCGGACTTTGAGAAAGATTCCCAGAGCAAAATATTGCGGAGAAAAGCAATTGTGGGAGGGAAAGCGTTTTTATAGGGGCCGGATAAAACCCCAGACGCGGAAATCCCGGGCACTACATCAGAGCTTGTTGAGCCAAGGAAAAAGCCAGTCGCCTCTGTAAAGCTTGGGAAATTGAACCACGAAGAGCATGATCCACCAGTCACTAATGAAGCGCCCCATTTCCTGTCCTGGCTAGGGTTAAGAAGTCGGTACCAATATGGATGTAGGCCCTTCTTCCCTTCCTCCACGATTTCGTGATGCTTCTCAGATCCGCATGCAACCGCCATTAGGTCAATCCAGCGGGCAACAACATCGTTATATGGTAGAAACCTGTTCGCAAAACGAACAGCAGGATACTGCGATCCACGAACTATCTTGTATCCAGTGATTGAGTCCTCTTCTCCAGGATAGTTGTCCATCTGATGAACGAGAAAAGGGCGGAGCTGCTCCTGAAATTCCTTATCTCCACTATCTACTGAGGAATTAAGAATGCTCCCTAAAGCTTGTTCAATGCTGACAAAAATTTGAGGACCGGAGTCGTCAGAGCTAAGCGAGGTAAAAAGCCATTTAATGAGCTCGACACTGGAAAGCGTTTCATGCCCATTTTGCATTCCAAAGTCGGATTTAGGAACCATGATACCAATACTCTCGTAGGCCATGCCGCGTAAGCTTAGATCTGTTTGAGGAAGTCTCTGGCCACTGGCTCCTGGATTTGGCCATCCCTGGGACTGGATGAAATCCCTCAGACCGGCTATTAGTTTCGGTGCCATCCGTTTAAGGTCCACTGGGGAGCCCATACGAACAACCCACGTGGTGAAGTTGAAGATCTGAGTCCTCAGCTTGGAGGCTTGTAGCCCCTGAGAAGATCTCGCAGTCCCCGATAGGAGGCCGTCCTCGATCAATCGCATTACTTTCTCAGTATCCATGGTGGCTCTCACTGATCTCCCTAGGAATACTAGAAGTCTAATTTGCAGGGCGGTTCGTGCTGGAGGAGCCCCGTCGGATGTCCCCTCCCCGAAGTATAGATTGTATAGTTGTTGTACCACATTTGGATTTTCAAGGTCAGGGATGAACCTCTTCAGCAGCTCCTCACCAACATCAGAGAGACGCGAGTTAGTATCAGCAGATGCAATGATCGCGGCCATCAGTCGCTCTGAGTCACTGAATGCGCCAGAAGAGATAAACTTTAGGGCTCTGACTTTTGTCTCTGTAAGATTCAAGCCACCATTTGCCGTCGGGCTCCAGGTCTCGGCTGCAGGAGCGCCTTTATTCAGGAAGGTGTACTCCGCCGGGGACAGCCCTGGGCAGGTAGGCGAATTCTTCTCAGCTGGAAGAAGGACCAATAACTTCGCGAACCAAGAGGACAAAAAGTCCGTGTCCTTGTCGGAGAGCCCTAGCCCTGACTTCAGATAGACATCATCCGGGCTATCCTTTGGAGGAACCTTTAGCAGTGGCAGAAGTCGCAGAACAAGGTTGAAAATAATCGCCCCTTGGTTAGTTGATGTTCCAATGCTAGAGATTCCTTGAAGTAGCGGAAGAAGGATCTCTACCCTCGCCTCTGTGCCCAAGCGGTCGATACCTTGCTGCACGTATATTAAATCAAAGTGCCTAACAAGCTGGGATTTCTGTTCTTTGAACTGTTTTAGCAAAGCTGCAACGGGAAGCTTAATTGCTGGAGCTTGGATTCTCGTATTAATATGTTGGCACACTGATATCACCTTGTTTCGGACTGCAAGGCTTTCCGAGCCCAATTTGAGTAGCAAAGGTGCAAGATATGTGTTCAGAAGAGAGCCGAGCTTCTCGTCTGTATCCGCCAGAGCGATCCTCAGCTCGACCTTAGAGATTAAACTCAATTCCCGGGCCTCGGGGCTGTTGTTCGTGGTTCCCGAAGCCATAGCTAGAGTACAGAAAGAGGACAAAATAGAACAATATTCCACATGGACATGAGAACAATTTCTTGAGAGAGAATAACGAAGAGATCCGGTGTTTCGATTCCACCCTTTTAGGTAGAAACACTCGACGTCACTTGTTGTGGACCTGAGGCTACTGCGGTCCTGATCGGGAAGGCATTCGTTAGTCAGCAATCAGGGACTAATATAGCAACCGGTGTTATTCTGGAGTATGGAGCACAGAGTAGGTAGGTGCCCTTCTTTGCCACACTTTAGTATCCATAACCCGGTTCTCGCCGGCATCAAGAAGGAACATTGGGAAAGCGGACAGAAAAACAATAAAATATCACGGTTGATAGATAGATCCTTTACTGGCAAAAAAAAAGGTCGTGCCCCCGCCCGGGATTGAACCGGGGACCTCTTGATGACTATATGTCCACAATAAGAATATACGTGAAAAATACGAGTCAAGCGCTCTACCACTGAGCTACAAGGGCGTATGTCGAATGTTCGAGCACTTTAATTCATTCTTATGGTAATTGGCTTTACTTTGGCCCTTTATTCATGCGATAAAAGTTGAAGTCACATGAACGAACACGCCTTTATCGAAGCATCGTTTCACCTTCGAGTTCCCGACTATACCTAGAAGATAGCCGGCGAATTGAACTCAAAAAACATGGTCAACAGCCATAAGAATTGTTGTAATGTTCTCCACCTAATCGAAAATGGAAAGATATGTGCATCCCGAGAGTAAATGATCCACCAATATATTGTAGACACAGACCCCCTTACGCTGCCTTCTTCAATTCATGTACTTCGAGCTCGCCGCAGCCTGGACTTTCCTCTGTTCTGCTGCTTCGGCTCTTAGGAATCGGGCGACCTCACCACCAGCATCTCCTGAGCTGACCCTGCCGTCCTCACGCCTCGGGTTTCCGAACAAACATTGCCACAAATCATCCTTCTTCACCAGTTCACCACCTGATGCGCCGCCCGCCATCAACTTGGTTAGTGCTGCGTCTTGCATTTCCAAGGAATTTGCTGAGTCGATAGCGGCCTCGGTAAGATTATCAACTACACCGCAATCTCCGTTAATACCATTGCTGGGATCTTTGGACGACCCGGCTTGTATTTCTTTCTCATGTTGTACGATGTGGGCTAGACGCCGTGATACCGAAATACTGTAAATAGACTGCTCCACAGTATCGGAAACAAGGTACATCCAAACAGTGGTTGGTCGATGTTGCCCGATACGATGTACACGGGCAATCGCCTGGAGCTCAATCGCGGTATTAATGAGAGGCTCGCAGAGGAAGACGTGAGTTGCATTGACCAAATTAAGGCCTGACGAATGTGCTTTTGCATGTAAGAGGAAGCATTCGATCTAAACAGAAGCGATGCGGCTTTTAGCTAGTTTCATGTGAATAGGAGAGAGAGTAAGCTTACCGCTGGGTCGCTTTTGAAATTCTGGATACCATCTGGACTATCAACCCTACTGTATCCAATTTTAAACCGAGAGAAAGCGGTGCCTAGGATATCCAGAAAGGTCTTGTACTGAGAAAAAACAATTGACTGAGCACCAGGGTCATGCTCACGCAGCCATAGGACATGGCGTGCTAGAGTATCGATCTTTGTCCCAAAAGAGGTGTCTAAATCAATATTCTTAATCTCATGAAGAGTCCCAGAGCTGATGTCGGTATATATACCGTTGTTTGACGGTCGTTCAAATTCAATCTTCGAGGATACCCGCTCTTCTTGCACAACAAACTCTTGTGGGTTGTAAGTAATTTGGTAGAAATCATTGGCCTTGAGGCGTTTTTTGCAAATTGGACAAGTACGATGTTGACGCCACCACATGCGTAGGCAATCCTTGCAATATTTGTGACCGCAAACCGTCAAAACACCTGGGAGTAGTCAGCAAACTCGATCGTTACAAATATGGTTCCCTGTGCAGAGTCAGGGCAGAAGGGACTCACCAATCTCAAAGCCAGATTGACATATAATGCATATCTTTGCCGTGTCATCGGAGCCCGACTCGTCTCGTAAATGGATCAAATAGCGGCGTTTCGCCTTCAGAGAAGAGATTTTCTCGTCAATTTCCTCCTCCTGCTTTAGCTTTGTGTTGAACAGGTTTTCGTCAAGAGGCTTCCCAGCACTCTCTTCGTCATAAGGGGCCACAGTATCCGAAATCTGTTGTAACTGGCGGTAATACTCGAGTCGATGATTCATGGTATCTCGAAACAGCTCTACTTCTTTCTCCAAGCTTGAAGCAACCTTGGTTTGCTCGGTAGCCATATGACCAGTGTGTTTAAGCACTAATGTGACGAGCTCGAGCTCAGCACGAGCTCGTGGGCTGCCTTCACTCTGCCACTCGAGAGTAGTTCCTAGACTACGTAATTCGGTAATTATTCCCCGAAGAGAGCCAAGTTCCGGACCTGGCTTAATCTTACTTCGGGTGTTCATGATTTCTAGAAAAAGTTTTGGGGAGGGCCCCTCGCTTTTCTGTGCTTGGACTATCCCACTCTTGACCTCGTGGGCAATAAGGACATTTTTTTGCCCTGTCAAGGCATCGTGGCGATCGGCAAACATGGCGCGTAGAGCTTCCATGTAAACATACATCTCGTCTTGATGCTTTGTGGACTTCTCGTACTCATCGCCCTCAAGTTCGGATTCATCCTCTTGATCAATGAGTGACTGGGAGAGAAACTTGATCATAGTCTGTCGCCACTCATCGTATTGAATTGCATGCTGATTCATGGCGGCACAGAAGTCTTCAAGCTTATCAAATATACGGCGGGATTCTAGCCCCTTGGTGTAAAGTTGGGGCTTCAGTTTTGGAATTTGTACAAATTGTTTCATCCTGTTTCTCTGTCTGATGGTTCTCATGAATCGTTCGGCTTTCTGAGATATTTCAGCAAGCATCTCTTGCCGAATAAGCTTAGCTTTAGCATAAGCTTCTTCCTCACGCTTTGCTAAATATAGGAAATCTTCCGATTCTGGCTCTGTTAGCCCAGGATCCGTCTTAATCTGGTAATACGCATTTCCCGTGAAGAACACGCAAATGTGTTGAACTTCAAGGGCAGCGCGCAACCTTTGACGGAATGTACCAACGCGGGGATTCTTATCGATTTCTTCCCCTTCGTTATCACTGATTGTGTTCGTTGAATCAGGGCCTTGTTCTCCATTGGCGGCCAAACCCCTGCTCTTCTTGCGTTCGGCCTGCAACCGGTCCCGACATTGCTGAACAATTTCAGTGGCGTGCTCCAAGGATGTTTTCCAGATGTCAAGGGACTGCTGACGGCGCCGGGCGTTTTCTAACAACTGGCCGCGGCGAAGCTGGGAAAGAAGCAGCGAACGTTCTTCTGTATGAATGAGGGTGTCGTTTTCGTCAACCATGACTTCAAGAACCTCGGCCACTGATCGTAAGGGTCCGACAGCGCCAAATCCTCTGCGACGAGTTCCAGCCGGGTGGAGGCAAATTTGTCGCAGCCTGACCAGCCAGCTTCGCATCTTTTCAATTACTGATTGATCATCCGGGTTCCAGTCCTCGTGGAGCGGCGCCCCGGATACATCGAGGCCACAATCTTCGCACATCTCTTCGTAAAGCTGCCTGTATCTTTGTTCCTCAACGGCAGTAAAAGGTATTGTAATAACAACCCTTTTCTGGGGTGGGAGGTGGAGTTCACCACGAATGCGATCCTTGCTGTGCCGGAGAGCGATAGTATTAACGATGCGCGACAGCACAGGCCTAAACTCAGAGCGCAACAGCCTTCTCCAAATAAAGCCACAAAAGGGTTCATAGTGAAGAAAAAACAATAGGCCAAGGAGATCTGTTATGTCTTTGCGAATAGGGGTCCCCGTTACAGCCCAAGCCATCTGCCGGGGAATGAGACGGGCAACCTTTGCTGCATTACTCACACCACTCTCAATCATCTGAGCCTCATCCAAACAGACGCGCCACCACGATATTTGAACAAGTGGAGTTTTTCTTGGTTCGAATCTCTTTTCGTGGCGAAGGTTTCTCTTGGGGGCATCTCCGGAGTAGTGAACCTCACGCCCAAGGACATTGTAAGTGGTAAGCACAACATCATTATCAGCCATGATCTCCATTAATTCTCTATCAGAAAGTTCCTGATGGCGTTGGATGCCGGTATAATGAAAAACACGAAGGTCTGGGGCGTGCGATTCAATTTCCTGTTTCCACTGCTCAAGAATGACTGGTGGGGTTATGATCAAAGTTGCACCTGATGGTCGCAAACCCCCGGTATTCTTTGATACAAAGGATTCTTCAGGGAGCAGAGCGCGACGGTTAAGGCAAATCAAACTAATCATTTCAACCGTCTTGCCTAAGCCCATCTCCTCAGCTAAAATTCCTCCCTTTAGATGCTTTTCCACATCATACCAGTTGGAAAGGTCTCTGGTGACAATCCTGTACAAATGGCTAACAAAGCAGACCTTTCCATCAATGTCCAAAATTTGTTGGAAAGATTCAGGCCATTTATGGCCAACCGATTCCTTGAGAAGGGTGACCTTTCCGTCCTGACCAAGCTCCTTGCCTTCTCTCGCCAAAAGCCACCGAACGGCTCTCGTCTGGAATGGGAAGAGCTCGCACTTTACAAGATCACACCTCACTGGTGCCGATAGGTATGGTGTATCTAGCGGAACGTGAACGCTATCATAAAAATCCCGAGGAGACCAATATCCGGATCCGCTTGCATTCTTTTGCCCCAACGGTCCACAATCATCGTCCTTCTCTTTCCGAGGAACGTATTTAGAAAAGACATCCGAAGTGGCATAGGGTAGGCGGTTGTCATCTATGATGTCCAATGAGTCCTTCCACAAAATAAGTGTCTCTAGACGGAAATGACTTCGATCCAGAAGCTGAAGCGTGGATTGATAGCAGACGGTTGGCGGATTTTTGTGATATCGATCCGCAGAGATGAGCCTGCTAGCCGACTCCAAATTTCCACCAAATTCGATAACAGCTGGATCAGAAGAATCCACTGCGAAGACAATTTCGCGGTGGGGTAGAAACGTCAGCTCCAAATCGAAGCCGTCATACTGAATTTTCTCTTTTCGACTGTAAGGCCTTCTCGCAGCTTTGATTAAAATAGGTAGGTAGAGGGAGGATTCGTTGCCGTTCCATTGATCTTTGCTTAGATCTGCGCGCGCGAATTTCTGTCACGATGGAACAGGGTTAGCTGGGCATTCTGCAGTGGTTGTATTGGGGCAATCCCTAGCATACCAGATCCAGATAAAAGCGCGCCAAAGGAATGTAACCGGGAGGAACTTGGCTTTCCGATATGCTACCCGCACTTCGAAGGTTCTGAGGCCCTGAAGTCACCTTGCGACGTTTGTTCTGAGGCGGATTGCTTTCGGTCTCCCCAAGGCGCGCAAACGCCTGAGCCAAAGCAGTGGGGACAACCCCTGTAGCGAGCAAGGATATCAGCGATTAAGGATATCAGCGATTTATTTTCAAATTCAGAAGGGGTTTCCAATACCTGGATAACAAATCTCCGCCTTCGCCTCAACCATCCTGGACTCTCCCGATCCTGCCTTTAATGGTCTGGTCTAGATGGAAGAGGAGTGAGGAGGGTGAGCGAAAGTAAGGTTGATGCAATCATTTCTTATCTGCCGGTCACGTGTTGATAAGTGATGTGGTCTGTGAGAAGTTGAGAACCCCCAGGTTTAATTCTGCGACAAAATCCACACCAAAAGGCCAATTCATGTCGTGAGGGCGAAAGGGCTCGGAATTTGCCCCGATAGGCGGAGGGTTATTGCTTTCCACCTTTTACTGGCCATTGGATTGTGTGTGCTATTTTTTGGAGATCATCACCCGTAAAATTATTCATAGTTGCCTCTTGGCCTTGCTTTCTGGAACGTTGCCGGATGCTTCAGGCGTCACATGTTGAGCCGAAACCCCTGAGCACCATCGGCAACCAATCAGGAGGGTTACTCACCACCAGCCACCCATTTAGTTAGAGCTGACTTCCAGTTAGTTTCGCCAAAGATGAGACACTCGATTCACCTCTTCCTCCTTGTCTGGTCAAGTTTTCTGTCTGCATATCTCTCAGCACTCTTTTTCTTTACCGAATTACCAGCGTTAGTTGGGAACTGAATCCCTATTGACCCTCAAAAGATTTGGATTGGGACTATAAGTGACAAGGCCCGCATCCCCGACACCTTGACACCTTGACACCTTGACACCTGGACGGACATACAAACTCATTCCATTCAAGAAACAGCGGTGGAGCCAGTCAATGCGGCAAGGAGGCCAGGCCTAGAATTGTGCAGCAAAACGACTCCGCAACTGTTTTTTGATTGCTTGGGCATCGATTTCACGTATTGGAGGGGCACGCATATGTGATCCAAAGCTACCTAGCGAAGTCCAGATACCGAGCCAGTAAAAGGTCCAAAAAAGCTACAACCCATTAAGCAAATTTGGATTTTCTCCACGCGGACGATCCAAACCTCTTTCGAAAGTACATCACCAGAGACCAACGCATCTATATCGCTATTATTTATTATTATTGTTATTTTTTTTTTTTTTCATTCCGTTCCAAAAATGGGCTGGTTTGATGGAAGATCATCGACCCCTGGCTACTACGTCCGGAAGCGTTCTCCTTCCCGTCGGTCTACGAGTGGATATTCTTCAACTCACCATAGCCGACATTCAGCTCCCTCTATTTTCAGCTTCAGCGGCGGTGGCAGTCGCACTGGGCGATCAAGCCCTTCCGTCTTTTCCACTTCGTCATCACGACGTGTGCGGCCCCGATCTGGCTTCATTCAGCGGGTTATCCGGTACATCAGACGATTGTTCCGTGACATCTATAGCTATGCCCGTCGTCATCCCATGAAAGTTCTCATGCTGGTTGTTGTTCCCCTAATTACTAGTGGCGTAATCCAAAAGTTATTCGCCATGATCGGGATACATTTACCGAAGCACATCTTTGGTGGTGGTGGTGGTGGTGGAGGCTCTTCGAGGTCTGTTGATAGTGGGGGCATGGCTGGCAACATCAATGGGCTTATGAACATTGCGAAAATGTTCATGTAGGCTTATCGATAAGCTGCGGGAACTTTCCATAGGGCTATGTTCCAGTCTACAACAGGACATATTTGTATAGGGGCTGAAGGAACATTTAACGACGGTCACGATCATGAGGACGACGATGAGAGTACGATATTTGCTTGGCTAGGATCTTTCGGTATTATTTCTTTTTAGATTTTTGTTCTATTTTTTCGGAGCCATTGAGATGTCAAATACTGGGCTGCTAGTTGCAATTCCCACTCAAAAAGCGCCTTTTTTAAGGTAGTTACTTGGAGGACTGCAAAATGGCTGGTAGTAATAGACCTCTAACAATAACGACATGCCCATGAAGTGATTTTTGGCTACTTTTTGTCATTTTGATCAAAATAACGCATTTCCACCTAATCTTTGAGGGGGGTTTTGAATGGGAGCATATCTATACATTTTCTCTTGGTAACACCAAACCCACTCCAGGCTGTGAGGATATAAGACAGAATTCAAGATAGTGTACTAGTCCGATCTAAATAGCGCCGCCTTCACCGCCGCCCAATCTAGGACTTCTACGAACGTTTCCCTCTTTTCCTAGACGAGCCACCAGCTGAAGCAATCGCCGAGGTGCTTGGCTCTTCAACGGTCGGTCCAACGGCATCAATCTTCTCATCTTCCGATTCACCTCCGCTGCCATCTGCGTTGGATGATCCAAGGACTCTCCCAACAGATTTCTGGTACAACCAACCAGGGAAACGGAAGAGCATTGTATCGCGAAGTGTTGGACGTTGAATCTCGTTGACATCGAGCAAGAACTCCTGTTTCTCACCCTCTTCTGTCTCTTCTTCTAAAAACACATTACCAACGGAATCAACAATGAGAACTTTTCCATTCTCCGCAACGACCCGTTTCCTCTCTCCTGTCGGCTCGACAGTCTCACCCGTGGGAGTAGAGGAACCTGTGTTGCGGGAGCTCGTTCTACCGCTACCTTTCTTGCCTTCTTTGCGGTTCTCCCTCTCCATCATACGCTTCTGGCGACGATTCATTGGCATGGCGCCGGCCTCGGCGGGGTCTTGGGCCGGCGGAGGAACGGAAGCAGTGGCATTGGCAGAGGCAACGCTGGAAATTCCCCGGATACCTAGCTCGTCACCCCAGGCCGCTCTCCTGGCTTGGCGAATATACCGATCGACAAACTCACGCTGGCGTTTCCAACCGAGGATCAAAGCGGCATAATGCGCACCACCCCCGAAAGCCAGGAAGAGCCCAAGAAGAACGGAGCCCAACCCCGGACGGAATCGCGAGTAGTAGTAGCCGGTACCCCTCCACTTCGGGAAGCCATTCTTCAAGAAATGGTCATATCGATCACGGCCCGGGCCACGGAGAATATCAGCGACGATATTAAGACGAGCGGAGCGTTCATGAGCCTCTTTGACCGCATGATCGATTTCACGTTTCGTAGGACCTTTATTAACGTGGACTCCTGGTTGCTTGCTCTTAGACTTGCTCTTATCTTTGGAGCTGTTGGCAATGAACGATCGTTTGACCTTGTCGGGGTGTAGGAGCCGGGACTTTTTGCGGTAGGCCTTGTTTAGCTCATCCTGGTTGGCATTTGGTCGAACGCCCAAGAAATCTATGACATGGGGGTTAGAAAAAAAGGGTCTAGGAATGCGAAGAAAGATATTGAAAAAAAAAGAGGGGGGGCATTGGCGAGACATACCGTAGAATGTCACGTTCGCGCCTTCCGTAGCGGAGACCTCATCGTGGAGACGGAAGATCTCATAATCTAAATATCACATTGAGCTCAGCTTCGAATTCAGTCATAGACCCAAGTCAATAAGTGGACTGTGATGCAGGGTGCTGACCTTCCTTCGTCCAAGCCGCAGCCAGAACGAACAGAGCAACGAAGGCCAGGAGACGGAGGACTGTTGACTTCATTGTGGTGCCTCAAAAGGAGCAGTCGAGCTCCCAAGCTGGAAAAAAAAGAGAGGAGAGGATGAAAGAATTGGTAGCGAGAGAATAATAAAGACAAGGATAATTTTACATCTGTGACCATTCCATGATTCACTCTATTTTTTTGATCTTTGAAGACATCAATAATATTTAGTGTACTCCGTCGTCTAGTGAAATCTGGCATTAGGCATGAAGGCGGTCAGAAATTATCAAAGTAACGGGCTTGAGGAAGGCTGAAAAATAACACGGTAACCAATAATAATGCTTGAAATACTACTAGCTTAAATTAGGATTAAGGACTTGAGGAGGGATGATGATTGACATGAACTTTTCCCAAAGCATACTAGCATTTCTGCGCATCAAGAGTCCAGAAGAAGTCTGGTGCCAAATGGATAACCCTGGAAAGAGAACTCCATACAGTACGTACAATAATGTACATGCACTCTGGGCGTGCCATCAAGCAAACTCAAAGCCCTGCTCATCACCACCTCATTGATACTGTTTCAAAGCACTATTGGAGGGGTTTGGCGAGGGTCCCCTCAACCTCAGGTATCATGTTATTATCAGATTGATTCATCCAAAAAGGACCTTCAGTATACAATATTCAATACTATCAAGGTTTTCACCAACTTCGAATCTCGCTACATTCACCAAGGAGACACGGTCATATGGGCCGAAGATAATTATATGACTGACATATTATGTGAATGTGATTGATTACCAGGCACGTCAGTAGTAACGTGTACCAAGAAGCTCCAAAAGTACTCCAAGAAAAAATTAGTGGAGGAGAGGAAGGTTACAAAAGCTTTGAGCTCTCTTGCCCCTCCCTCACAATGCAGCCTGAAAATGTCGATATTTAGGTACTCCATACTTGAACCTGTATGTATTTGGTTGCAGATCCATCAGTTTCTCAAGCAGAGGACGGAGTAATCGGCTGAGCCAGGCTGCGGCGGCATACTTCAAATCAATAACGCAGCCACTCGTTGAAGCAAACAGGCTCGTCAAGCCGAACTCACCGTCTAATCTAATTCGAGGACGGAGATGAGATCTCGGGCCCGACATACATGAGGGTGATGAACTCCATATGATAATGTGGGACAGATGCGCAAGAATGTGGGATGCCATTTGGCCTGGAGTCCTCTGACATCATGCTATGTTGATGAGCCTTTGAATGTATTATTATCTATCACATAATGACTGCTGACAATGGAGAAAAAACTGGACAACACATGCCATCAATAACTCAGGTCCACCCTACCCCTCAACAACTTAGTTGGCAATCTTGCATTGTCGTACCTCTGGGTTGTAACAGGCATTGACCGTCTTATCGAATGGGGACTGAGCATAGTAATTTCCAGCAAACGAGGTAAGGTCTGGTTTCATAATTACAAAGCTAATCCCGTACAGGCAATAATGCCTCACCGCCTATTGCTCTGAAGGCTGGTGGTATGTATGCCAGACGGATACCATACCTGTAATGATACCTGACCGAATGCGATCCACTACGCAAAGAACAACGTGGACCAATGATAGGAAAAATGGTATTGTGTCGAGGCAAGATGAGGCAAAGATGAAGTGAATAGTGATTAATAATAATGATAAAAATCTTGAAATGAAACCCGATCCATTAATTCGAAGGTTAGGGGGGGTTGTGCGAATGTTGGGTTTAAATTGAGGGTGCGCTTTGGAGGTCCTCTGAGTCGTACCACTCCCAAAAGATTCGTACACTTTCAATGTTTGGGGATGGGGACCAATCCCAGAGGAATGAGACGCCAGGACGAGGCAAAGGAGCATTGATGAGGAGAGGGCTCCTTGTCCTGCTCTTTCCTGACAGCTCCGAACTCATCATCCACATTCCTTCAACACTCAGCGTTTCCATAATCCATCTGACCACCTTCCGCTCTCAGCCACAAACGATCACTCACCTTGGTTCTCTGTTGGGATGTTCTCGACCTTCCACGCAACCGGGACACGACTTTAATCCTAGTTATTTCTTTCAATCCCCAATCTCCTTTCTTCTTAAAGCCCTCGATAACCCTGACACCAAAATCACCAACCGTCCATATCTTTGGAGGCTGTGGTGGCTGCTGGGCGTGGGTTGGTCATCAGAGGGAGCAGCTAGTTACTGCTACTAAAGTAGTACTTAGTACGGACAAAAATACGGACTGACCAAAAATAGGCCATCCACCTATTTTTTCCTTTCCTTTCTGCCAGCTCAACCAGTTCCTGTACCAAACATCCAGGCTGCCCCTTTTCGCTCGACACTTCGTCTTTTGAACAAACCGACTATAATTTCTGTTTATATCCTCACATTTTCCATTCCTCTCCTAAATTCAACTATCTTCTGACCTCTTCCTTATAACCAATTCTGTCAATACTCTTTTTTCTACTCCAATCATAATGAGCCCAATTCAGATTCCTTTGGACGCGATCACCTCGCGGTTCGGTGAACGCTTCAACAGCGTCCGCGCCCAGTCCTTCGGCACACGCTTTGCAAACCTGCGACCGGTTTCCGAGTTTCTGGACTTTAAGCGCATTTCCAAGCCAGCCAATTTCGGCGAGGTCCAAAGCCGCGTGAACTACAACCTGTCCTACTTCTCGAGCAATTATGCGGTGGTCTTCGTGATGCTCAGTATCTACAGTTTACTCACCAACCCCGTTTTGCTGTTTGTCATTATTCTGGTGACCGGTGGCTTGTACGGGATTGGGAAGCTGGGCGGCCGCGATCTCGACGTGGGTGTTGCTCGATTTAACACCTCACAGCTATACACGGGTCTACTTATTGTCGCGGTCCCTCTGGGTCTCTACGCTTCCCCTCTCACTACTATGCTCTGGTTGATCGGAGCAACTGGCGTGACGGTTTTTGGGCATGCCTCGTTTATGGATAAACCTATCGAGAATGCTTTTTCAGAGGAGGCGGTCTAGGTGGTCGGCCGCGAGCTCCTTACGCTACGCCCCGACGGGGAAGACCACCAGGGGCACAACTGGGGAGACAAACCAGGAGACGAGCGGGCCCGTGGGAGGATAACCACCTGCAGATTGAGGAGATCGAAAGTGAGCAGGAGGATCAGTTTGTTTTGAGGGAGGATCGTACATCGTATGCGAGGCAGTTGGCGAGTCTGCACTTGGACGGTGGAAATGGGTGGCGGAGACGCATGATGGAACACGGTGAAAACGGCAGCTCTTCTAGTCAGGAAGAGGGGTTATATTGTGACATGTACGAAGATACTGACAGTACGGTGGCATACGCGATCCAGCTGGCCATGAAAGATAAAGAAGAATGGCTGGTGGACAAGGCGCTAGAACGTATTAGACGCGCGCAGTCTCAGGGGCAGAAGAACGTGCGATTATCAAAGCGAGAACTGGATGCTCTGGAGCGCAAGCGTTTCCGCACCAATGGGTCAAATGATTCCGAACGAAGAAATGGTGCCCCGAAGGCGGTGTCCTCAGACAACAGGCGTTCGAAAGTGCCCCCAAATTTCACGAATAGAGGGTCCGGGGCAACGGGCACGTGGAGAGACGGATCCGACATTTCTCCAAACCAACCCTTTCCATATCTGTTGACCGAGCCTGGTAACATCTACAATATCTGGGCTAGGACGAGCAACTCCTCCATTGGCAATCAAAGTCCCCTGAGTCCCCAGTCAACCGCGTCGCTTCGATCTCCTTCCCAGCCACCGTTCAGTCCTGAAAGCCACTACGTCGTTCCTATGTATCCCTCGCCACCGGCTTTCGCAAACTCCGCATTCCATCGCCCCTACCCTCATGACGGACAATGGATGACTCCGTACCCCGTATCATTCACACGTGAGCAAGCTCCGTACATGTCCGGCTATCAACCTGTCTTCGACGAACGCTCTCCAGTTAGCCCTCGGCTTCCAGAGGCAAATCCAAACGAGGATGCAGGCTTAGCACCAGAAGCCGCTTCTGGGGCTGACGAGAGCGAAGATAAAAAGCCTGGCAATGGTGATGACGAAGTCCATATTGTGGAAGTGGTTGAGCGCAAAGTGCCAAGTACCCCAACGCGCACGGCAGCTGGCCGAGGTAGTCGCCAACGCAGCAACCGTACTTGAGCTCCCCTAGATCTGTGCTCCTTTTATTATTTTTAACTATATTCTCTTGGGTGGAACAGTCTCTTTGCAATTGTGGTTCATGAGGTTTGTTCTATGATTTTGTGTCTCGCGTGACATTCTTTGCCATCGTGGTAAACAAAAAAGCGTAACGGAGTTTACTATAATAGATCGGAGTTTAATTAGGTAGTTTAATTCAAACAATTCGATGTATAATTTTAGTCACGTGGCGGCGTTCCAAAATACTCTCAAAAGGGCGGAGAGTCTTGCGTTGGCATGATGACAATAGATGACACATGCTGATAGGATGCTGTTTTGTTGTGCCTCATAAGAATTGACTTCCGGCATCTCGATGAGGCGAAAAATGTTTCCGTCCCCACTTGGTCGAGGAAGAAAGGAGGAAGAAAGATAGGACGTAGAAATATTAGAAATCATCACACGGAAAATGGGGTGCATCGATCAAAACGTCTGTTGATCCGTTCAAACAGCAGCACAGCCAACGAGGAAACCCAGCCAGGTCCCACCAGGAAAATGACGTCGACGGAAACGCTTGCAACAAAGGTGAAGTCATTGCAAGGGATCCTTGTGGTAGATCATCTTTGGCCTTCACAATCGCAGCCGCTCCAATTCGTCTTTTAAAATTGCTGGCTTTAAAATATGGCGACCATTTGATTACATAGTTTATGTCAGGAATCATTTGTATTATCGCCATTATTTGCTTCATTTTTCTCTCGGAGGCCAATGTTGGATAAAGTCCATCCGATGGTGGGTCCCAAGAACGAATTTATTTTTTAACTCATTCTTCCTGTTTATTCCTCCTCCGATCCCATTCTTTTCTCTTACTATTCAGGGAATGATCATTGGATTTGCTGAGAAATCTCGAGGGCGGTGCTAGGCATCCACCCCTTCTCAAATAAACTCTCCACTACATAGGTAATAATCAGAGCTTTCAGCCACATCCGTAGGTTCCGGTGCGCCCTCATTTACCTCCCGGCTTAGTGCCTTGGGGTATACTCTGTTCGCTCCTTCACTCAGTGGCTGACGACCTTTTTGTTAGAGAGCAGCTTCTCAATTCCCTGCCTTCCTCGGTCTACTCCCCTCCCTCTCCCCGGACTACATACTGCACAATCCATGCGCTTGAAACCACAAACATGTGGATCATTTCGTTTTGGGTCTTCCCCATCATATCGGCATGCATGTGGATAGGTACGCTCGAGCTGACTCGTTGAAACATGGCACCACAGCGGAAGACTAATTGGATGGCTAGCCATGCTTTTGGCGATGTTGGGAAGCTGGGCTGTCCAAGGGACGCCCATTTACGCGAGCATGGAACCAGGGCAGACCATTGCGTAGGTGGACCTATGCCTAAAGGAGAGGGGGAAGAAGAAACCGAATTCAATACTAATCGTGAATGACAACAAATGCAGATATATTTCGGATGTTGGAGCCCAAGGACTAAAACCTCTTTTTATCACAGGCAGTGTGATCACTGTGGTGTTCCTTGATCTATCATTTTTAGCGGAGCGGTGGCTACGTCATGCCGGTCAACTCGTGCCGAATAAGGGCGTATTCGACAAATCTTGTGCGATTGGTTCTATATTTTTCGCGATTGCCGGAGCGCTGGGGCTCATCTTGCTTTCAATCTTCGACACCCTAAGGCATTCACATCTACATGGGGGATTTTTGGTGATGTTCCTGTGCGTTCTGCCCCCTACCACAAACATGTACAAAACGGAGATGAAGAACCCAAAAAAAGAAAAGAGATTACTGACGTGTTGACAAAATAGTGTTGGGTATCTGATTAGCGCAATTCTGATCTGTGCTGAGTATCTTCGAATCGGGATTTTCTATCGATCTCACCATCGCATCCTACTGGTGAGTTTCGCAATTAAGTGCGCCTTTGTAGTGGTTGAGATCGCACTCGCAATCGCCTTCGGAGTGTGCGGTAAAAAGAGTGTTGGCAAGCGGAACGCTGCTGCGGTGCTTGAATGGGGTATGTGTCAAATCCACTGCCTCCCTTTTTTAGGGGTGCGAACTAATGGAAATAGTGATTGCCCTCATTTTCACATTTTATGTTCTCTCTTTCGTTATCGACCTTCTGCCCTCGGTCCGTACCCGCCGCCATGTTCCCCAGGGCGAGAAGCGCATGGATTCGGCCGACTTGGAAGCACCTCCGCTTCCACAGGAACAAGTGGTCTATACAGAACCTGTCACGCAGGACTCTACAGGCCCGGCTGCTAATTTCTACCGTGGACAGCGGATGTAACTGTGTTTGAGATCGGTATATTGGCGTTGCGTGGGTCACTGGTTTTTCTTTACTACGGCGCATACATTGGAGAATGGCGGTTAGACAAGATACCTGGGTCTCAGAGCATTCCTAGTGAGCTGGTTTTTTTTTTTTACATTTGGCCATTTAATTCAGGCTCACCGGGGCGCACATAAGTGAGAATATATTAGGATGTATTTATTTATTATATATAGATAGTTGCTCAATTATGATTACCGCCATTTACAAACTTGCATCTAGACCGCACAGAACCAGTATCGGGCCGGGTGTATTAGGCCATCAGGCTCCTCCTGACCCTCTCCATCATTTCCTCATCAACTCCTACAAGGCCCAGATACCCCTCAACCCCCCCATACTTCTCTTCCAAATACCGCCGGATCTCCCCTGTAAAACCCGGTGGACATTTCGTATACTCCTCATCCAACCCCAACATCCTAATCTCCTTTATGCGCTCCTCGAATTCCACCACCAACTCTCCCTCCGAGCGGACATAATCCCCGACAAGAGCATCATCGTCCACAACGCCCGTCAAAAGCAACGCAAGAAGAACCACCAGTCCCGTTCGATCCTTGCCCTGCGTACAGTGCACAAGGACCGGATAGCGATTTCTCTCCTCTCTCACCCCTCCTACTTCCTCACCACCACCGTCATCATCGCCCTCTTCTACATCATCACTTCCCTTCCCTCTAACCACAACACTAAGGCGGGGAGAAGAATTACATGCACCAGCCAGGATCTCGAAGATCTCCCTCATCTCCCCAGTCGAGCTGTCCAACGTATCCTTCCCCAGACCAACTAGGCCCCGCGGACGCATCACATGTTCGCCGATAATCATCACTGCGTCAGACCGGTAACCCGATGCGACATATGCGAGGACCTTCCTATTTTTATCATCTTAGCATACCTTCATCCCTCACCTCTTCATGGTATATAATCCATCCCATGTTTCTTCTTCCCTTCCTTTTTTTCCAAAAGAAAAGGAAAGAAAGAAGAGGACGGCAGAGGAGAGGAGGGGGAATATTACAAAAGACTCCACCAATCCAACCTCCATAGGAGGGATCGTTCAAATGCCCTCCCCGTGAGACTAATAAGGGATCGTTTCACACCGGGTAAATCAGGGAGATGCTCGCGTGGTTCTGTGGTGGTTGTGCTGGTGTTGGTGACGGGGATGGTTGTTTCAGAGGCCGTTTCCTGCCGACGTTTGTCGGTGGCCATTTGGTGCTCGGTGCTGTTTTTTAATTTAATATACTATTCAATCATCAATTCAAACGAGGAATAAGAAGAAGAAGAAGAAGATACCTTGACCGTAAATCAATAACAGTAGCCATGCGTAATTCGTCCGTCAAACGGCGTATATCTCGTTCGGAGGCGTCGTCGAGCTACATCCCGTAGATAATCAAATATACTTGATTAACATATTACTTTTGGCAAGATATATTATATATATCCTCTCTCTTCCCAGGGTAAATTTATAGAGAGTGTGTAACGATCAAGGAAAAGAACTAAGTACCCTTGCACTGCGGAAGAAAACGCCTTCCTTCAACACCCTAAGCCCCTCAGTGAGCAGGTGTGGGGAAAATAAATAAATAAATGGGATGACAGATAAAAAATCAACATACTCTTTGCCCATTGATCGATTAATAGACCGCCCGACATCACGAAAGTTGATGATATTATCGAACGGTCGATCCGGGGAATCGAGATCAATGCTTGATTGGCGGGGGAGATGGGAACGAGACATTGAGCGGTTGTTCCCAACGGGGGTTACAAGGCTCGAGATGTAAATGGGGGAGAGAGAGAGAGCCTTGTAGCTCGCCTTTGAATAAGTGAAAGGGTCGATGGAGAGAGGTATATATAAAGTTCAGAACCGACAGACGGTGATCGGCGGGTGAGCCATGGATTGGATGGGTTGAAACTCAAGGCGTTGAGTTGGAGTTGTTGTTGAGCCGCGCGGCAAAAATGGCGGTGGACAAATACAAACAGGCCACAATTTTATTTGTTGTCATTGGCACGATATGGCCCTGCGTTTTCTTTTTCGGGTTTAAGTCGTTGTTTGGTTTTTTTATTACTGGATTCATCGACATGACAAGAATTATATAGATATACCACTAGACCAGGAAAAGAAACTCGCATTGAATTCTTCTCTTGATCATCCAACCTACTAGATGCAAAGCTGCCACTATATAACTATCTCCACGTGTCATTTGGTGATAAGATGAAACTTCAAACTTTGCTCATGCATAGATACTCCGATCCTCCCATTCGGGCTGGAGATAAGTCCAATCCCGATTGAAACCAAACCCACTGCGGTACTTTCCATAGGCCATCAACTCAACCCTATCCAGTTTTGCCCCTTTATCTGTCAAAGCCCACATGCTAATCACCAGCGTGTTCACCCCCTGGTTATTGATTACGCCAGGGGGGATTTGGAAAAGGCTCTGCGGCCCAATGTGTGGAAGGTAGTGGCCATACTGATAGCCATTCATGAAAATTTGCACAACGGCCTCCGTCCCTTCTGGAGCACCCAGTTGGAGTCCGATAGGGACATCCAGCTCCGGATCGATGTTCAGATTGAACTTCGTGGTGTAGAAACGACCTTCCGCGCCAGAGACGCCGTCGAGAGGACTGCTATCCAATGCGGTCTCAGGAGTCTTGTACCCAGGCAGATGCCAGCCCATTCGTTCGCCGTAGAGGCCTCCTTCGTTCATTGGACCACGGATAGGGTCGATGTTCTTCTCCCCCCCTGCATTCCCTTGGATGCGCCATGAAGTAAAATTACCTGCGCCGAGCAGGGTCGCCCCAAGAATTCCACGGGGGTTCTGGGTGCCCAGCGGTCGTACGCTGTTTTGGTCATGGCCCGTGTAATCCGTGACGATGGTGAGCACGTTGTTGTGGGCCCTCAAGGAACTGCAATTGAAGGAAAGTGAGGCTTGTGTGGAAGCTAGGTCTGGATCTCCGAGTGCCCCCCCGATGTATTCACCATTAAGCCAGGCCGCCCATCCAGCGGCTACACCGTTTTGGACTGTAACGTTGACCCCTGTGGCATTCTGGCCATCGAACCGCCCACGATAGACCTTGGTGCCTGTGTGGTACCCGTAATCACCAGAGTAGAGGACGGGAAGGGAAAGTGGAGCCTGGGAATTAACCGTCGTGGTTTTGTCGCATCGGGTCCAGTTGGAGTCATCGTAGTTTGGATCAACCTCTGGTAGGGTGTCTTGAGCTTTCCAGGGTCCGAGAGTAGGGAAGGATATCTCCACATGCTCTGCCCCCGGAGCCATTCCGATTAAGCTGCCATAGGCCGTTCTTTGGGTCTTGAGAAGCTTCCCGTTCCATTTCACTTTCTTCAGCGAAGATTTGCCAGAGTAGACCCTATTACTGTTAGCTGCTGATAAGTCGACAAAATTTAAATATAAGGGTTGGACGTACTCGATTCTTGTGGAGTTAGCATTGTCGCCAGTGATTTCCACGGTTTCCCCCTTGATCGAGGCATCGCGAACTAGATACGGACCTTGAACCAGAATGTGCTCGTCCGAGCCCACAAGCGGATTTGAGGTCAGTGGTGGCGCAAAGAAATTCCACGCAGATTCTTTGTCAAGGAGGTACACCAACACGCCGGTTGAAAATTTCACCACGGTGACTCCTTCTGTCTGTATGTACGAATATTGGGTGCCATGGCTTGTCATAGACAATTTCAGCTTTGCACTGCCGAATGTTTTGAATTTGAGATTCGATGGTGCGTCTTTGAAAGCAAACACACCTGTTTGGCCCACATTTAGGTAGAAAGCAAGTACGTCCACATCGAGAGTGGCGTAGGTAAGAACCTCGGCGGACGAGTAAAGGAGGGAAGACTGGCGGCCAACTTCGTAGTCAGTGACGACAATCTTACTCTGGCGACCATCTAGTTGGATATTGGGGATAGATATCTGGCCTATACCTGCGTCAATTATACATCATAGAAAAAGGGGAGTAACTTAACAGAATTATACCGGCGGAGGTGTTAACGTTCAATGAAAAGTTGGTTATCTCTCGCGAGGGACTACTATCATGTGCGACAATAAAAAACCCAGCATCTGTATCTGGGTTCCGAAGCGCCCAGGTGAAAATGCTATCGTCACTAGTATACCCAGTCCCGTTGCCCTCCATGTACGTTTTGAGGAGATCCTTTGACACGCGCGTAAAGAGCCCCAGAAGTTTGGTTTGTTTTAATTTGTCTCGTACCTCACGGGTCTCACGAAGGGGAGCGCTGTAGTCGTACGACGAGTAAACGACAGGAGCGGCACTGTGACCCCAATTGGTGCCCCCGAATACCATGTAGATACTCTGTAGCGTAATCCGAGAGCCCACATTATTTTTGTAATAGACATCTGCGAATTCCGGTGACAATTCCGCCGCACAGTCGTCATAAATTGAACCACCCCAGGGCTGGAACCACCCTCCCTCGAACTCAGCCACATACTCGGGCTGAGTAAAGGAATAGTTCTGAAACCACTGGTAATACGTCCGAACTAGGTTGAACCCAGTATCTGGGTTGGTGCAGGACATCCCTCCAGGGTACGAATCAAGCGCGTAAATATTCACTGCGCCACCGACGTCCTTGTAGTCGGTTGACCAGCTCACAGCTCGCATGCCCTTCTCGTTATGGGTGCTCGGAACGATAATCCCGGCTTCCTCGAATGCCTCTGCGATTTGCTCCATGTATATAACCTGGGAACTGTCTGCAGAATACTGTGTCTCCTGATACTCATTTTCATGTTGGTTCAGAATCACCGGTCCACCACTTGTAATTTGGTTCTTCGCGATGATCTTTCCCACTTCCAAGACCCAGGGTTTCCAGAGTTGATGGTACGATTCATCGCTGGTTCGTTCGTTGCCCATCTGGCCATTTGCTGCCCAGAGCGCATACCCCCCAGCAGATGTTTCGGCGTTACAGTAGGGCCCTGCTCGAGCGATAACGTACAGACCGGCCTCTTGGGCATAATCGAACACGCGTTGTATGTCGTGTGCGCCTGACTCAAAGTCGAATACACCTTCCGAAGCACTGTGGTAACTCCAAAAGAAATAAACTATATCAAAATCAATCAATAAATGCCCCTCTCAAGATCTTTGGAAGAATACCACCAGGAGAATGGGTGCATACTCGAGACTGCATTGAAGCCATTGGCACGTAGCTTCTGGAAGACGTCCAACCATAATTCCGGGACGGGGAGTCTTTGGTACTGGAATTCGCCTGAGAAGACGAAAACCCGCTCACCCTTGATGGAGAGACTGTACTTATCCCATGTTACGTCCGTTATTTTCCCGTTGTCGCTGCCAGCCACAAGGGATGTCCTGCTAAGCAGTCCCAGACAAATCAAACAAATGAGACTGAAGAATCGCATGGTATTTTTTTTCAACCACCACGAGTTCACCTAGCCAGTCTTTTCCTGTTTAAATTCTATACTAAGTGAAAGTCTCTCTCGAACTGAGGGAATGGCTCAATAAAAGCTCCCTTGCCAGGTAACCCGCGCAGGGTGCCACTTCTCGGCCCTCGCGATAGTAATATGCCGATGCATAAGGATTGGTGGATGTTTTGTTTCGGAATCCAGGCATATTTAGCCATGTTTAGATCGACCTGCCTTTTATTTCCCCATTTCTCCGGGCTGGACGCGAACGATTGGACAGGCAATTTACCGGCGTTGGAGATCAAAGGTGGAGGTGGGTGAAGCAGCCCAAGTGAGGGGGATAGTTGGTGACAGGAAAAAGAGTGAGAAGCTAAGCTTTTCATTCATGAGACTTGTCATAACCCCCAGTGCTTGTCATATTATTTCCATTCGGGTGATTATTATGAAAATGGAAAGAAGGAAGACGGTGATGTTCTTGCATTGCCGGAGAGCTTCATGAAAAAATAATTCAGATGATAAAGCTTCAATTCATCATTAACGAGTACCTTCGGTAGGTTTTCCCCCAGTAAAATCCAAAATTTACCCAAGCCCATGATACTTAAGATCCATTATATTTTTATGAAAGAGAAAACCCCGAAAATCATATCAACCGGATATCCTATGATCCTCGCCATTATACCCTAGAAAATTCGCAAAAACCCCTCCCTCGTCTCATTGGAAACAAACAAACATAGGTTATTATCCATCCAATCCCGCGCCAAATATTTCAATCTCAAACGAGATAAACACTGAAAATTGAAAAAGTAGTAAATACCAAAGTAAACCATCACAAGTCTTCAGAGAAACGTGATTCACGGCTAGTTCCTCTTTTCCCGATGTTGGGCGGTGCAGCCAACCCCTGCTCAGCAGCGCTTTCACGGAGTGTTTCTCGCTCTGTCCCTGGAGAGGGCTCTTCGTGGGAAGTCGTAGCATTTTTTTCAGTCGTTTCAGTTACCTCTTGGCCCTCTTCCGCAGGGCTAGCTGTTTCGTTTGACTTGGCGTCTCCTGAGCTTCTCGAAACTATTTTCTTAATACCTTCCTTCAGTCGGTTCCGCTTTAGGTCAGCGTGATGCTCGACCTTGTCCTTGGATCCTTGCTCGATGGCCAGGTACTCGCTGGGGGTCATTCCACTGACATTATCTGCGCTATTGTCCAGGGGGGCTCCATTTTTCATGGCGCCAAGATCATCTGCCGTAATGGGATGGGACCTAAGTGCTGCAGCTTGTGAGTTGCCCTCAGAAGCTCGTTCCTCAGATACCTGTGCGGTTCCTTCATGTTTCGCAATCTTGGAGCGCTCGACCGCTGAATCTTCCATCTCTCCTACTTCCTTGGGAACCTCGGATACTCCACGAGTTTTCCCAGTTTGCCCGACTGTGCCGGCTACGTTCGATTCTTGAGCTTCTTCGGGCGCACTTGTCTCAACCCCATCTGCTTCGGCTGCTCCTTCTTCTGCTTTCGACTCCTCTGCCGCGGCAACGCTAGAACGGCGCCGTAGCCTGTCCTTGAACCAGGACTTCAGCTTCGACTCTTGCCTGGTGGCGGGTTCCATTTGAGCCTCTTCCTCCGCAACGCCACCAGTAGCAATGGCGTCAGTAGCGTCGGTAGGTTGGTTTTGTGTTGTGTCCTCAGGCAGAGCCTCTGCGGCCTCCGGTTCCGCAACCATGTTCTGTTCGTGTTCAGTGGGCACTTCAGTGGCCTCTTCGGCGACAGTAGGCTCATTAGTGGAGGAGGCGCGCTTTGATTTTCTTCTCCACAGCCAGGTTTTGTCTTCCTTAGATCTTCCCTCTAATTTCATTTGAGCTGTTTCTAGATCAGGTTTCTAATTCTCAAAACATGTATGGAAGAAAAGAAGAAAGGAAAAGAATACTCGAACAGGCTCTTACCTTTATGTCGCTTCTCCTCCATTTTGATATCAGCTTCACGTTGACGTTCAATGGCCTTTTGTCGCTCTCTCTCTTCCGCGTCGAGACGCTCCTCCAGCTCTTTGGCCCTTTGTGTCTCCGCTAGCTCATTAATTTCGTCAAAAGTAGGTTGAAGCCTTGAGCGGGCGATGGCCTCAACATCTGCCATGTCGACATATCTCTGGGAACCAATGTTGACTTTATCCGCCATCGGGTATTCTGCGTCGACCCCTCGTTTACCCTGCAGTACGCGCTCCATTGCAGTCTCCTCCAGCTCCTTTTGCATCGAGGCCGGAGCACGACCAGTTTCAGCGTAAACACGCATTTCCATATCCTGAAGTGCGGCATCGACGTTTTTCCTTGCAGCCTGTAACAAGGTCTCACGATCCCTTTCTCTTTGTTCGTCCACTGCATTCAGCCTGGAGCGTAAAGTTGTCATCTGAGTTCGAATTTCACGAGATCTCTCGGCATCAAACCCGGAAGCTTCGGTTTCATTGGACCCCCTCCGCTTACGAATTGTGAAGCTGGAGCGCGTCGGTTGCTGTTCACCGCCGACCCCATAGTACTCCCGATATATAACTGTCTCGTCATCCATGCTAGCCAGTTTCTCGGCAGCTCGCTTCTGGGCGATATCCTGCAAGCTGACAGCTTGCTGCAAGATCGCTTGGTCCGGTTTGGAGAGAGCTCGTTGAGAGCGCGCTCGGGTGTGGCCTCTCTGGGTAGCAGAAGCGGCGCTGCCTTGTACACCTCCTTCTTTAGTTTCCACAACACCGTACACTTCTTTCGCCATAGATATGGTAGCTGCCTGCAGTATGCTTTTCCTCCTGTGCTCTTCTATTTCTGTTGAAATGGGGGGCGATGAAGTGTACATCCTAGCGTTTGCATGAGCGAGATGCTGTATTCTGCTAGCTTCAATCGAGCTGTCGATGTCATCGAGAGGGTCGATCGAGAGCTCAGTCCCAGTACCTGCATATGGTGCGTTGGATGGTGCAGAGTCGGCCCTTCTTCTATTACTGTATGCTCCAGTGGCGGCACTAATGGCCCCTCCTCTCTGTGAGACTCTGCGTCGTGAGTCCGGCACCTGTCCCATGGCGATCTCGTTCTTCAGGCTGGTTGACACGGGCGCAAGGTTGCTGACGGCTCGTCGATCTCTCACAGCGCATATTGCAGCCTGATACCCTTCATGGCTTGGCAGCTCAGCGGCACGGCGATCTGCGGTGTAGAATGCTGTTGTGGTGGTGACCCCATGTCCTCGCTGTTTCGCATGGGATAGAGCGGCCAGGGCCGATGCATAGCTAAAGCCCGGTCGTGATCCTGTAGCTTTCAGGGCTACCATACAGATGGAAAAAAATCAGTATCTTGCCCAGCATCCATTAATTACTCATGGGGTCTTCGATTAGGGGTTCGGTTGCGCTCACTCTCTAGATCCGATTCTGTTGTCACCGGTTCGCGAACGGAGAATCTTCGCTCGGGATGGGTCACATAAAGTGCGGCAGTGGCGGCTTTTGTCCGGAAGGAGCTTTATTAGCTGCATTGCGAATGCGCGCGCGCAGGAGAGAAGATCGGTGATTCCCTTACCTTGATCTGCTAACCGGGCGGACCGGGAACGCGGAAGGCGCTCTTGAGCTGCAGGAAGCTGCTCAACTGCTGCCATGGTAAGACAGGGTGCACAGACTGGTGTATATGGGAAGTAATTTCAACGAAGAGGGGCATTCCTGAATGAAGAAGGAAGAATAAGAATAAGAAAAGGAGGGTAGTAGGTAATTGAGGGGGTGAGCTGTTGGGGTGAACTGTGGATGGATGGGTTGCCCGGAAGTTAATGCGCGAACCTGTGTCGTCAGTGACGTAGTGGGTTGCAAAGAACGACCCGTGGATGCGACAATCACCAGTCTAGCACTGCCGATTCCTCAACCAAAGCTTGGAATTGGAGAGATGACGGCCTAAGTCACTGATGTCATGAAGGTACAAAAGTGACAAAAAGGTGTCAGATGTTGCACCGACTCTCTGAATTTTAGGTCATTGGGAGCTTGGTGGTGATTCTTCCATTTGTACTCGCAGGCTGCCGGCATTCCAGTTCTTGTCCGTTTCCGTCCGGAATTTTTTTTGGGTGTTTTCATTTTTTTGGGTCGTCATTCGATCGGCCCAATCGTAGGGCTACTAAGCCGAAACGATATGGTGCAATTGATGCTTTCTTTTTCTTGCCCTCCTGTTGCGAACAGCTTCGATTGAGATCTAATCTTAGATCATAGGTATATTTGATTCAGGAGATCGGGTCTAGACCGCCGCGCCTTTATGGAGGTATGTAACGCAGTGCTTATAAAAACCAAAGCACCCCTAAGATTACTTAAAAGAATACATGCAAGTGAAGTAGAGGAGATGAAAGTAATAAAATTTAATATCTAGTAAACTTACTACCAGGGCTGTTATTATTACTGGGATTAAATAATATTACAAGAACTCGTCGACCTAAACTATAGTAGGTTGTCCTCAAGTGGACTAGTAGGAAATCGTGCACTGCCATCCCGTCAGGATCTCGAGAGGAATAAGCGTAACTCCGAAACATTCAGTCGCCGGGTCTACCACAGATTTAGCATCTTCAGAATATCATGCCGTTGAAAGAAAGATCGGTTCCATTTTCCAAAAATGTCTATCCAAGACTGAGTTAGTGCAATGATCCACATCCATCTGGTCCGACCATGGAATGACGTACACATGGGAATACTCAGGGCGCAAACACCCACTTGAATGCTGGATATAGCAATAAACGGCCCTTTGATATCGGGACTGGACACAAGCCAATCATAAGTGTAGATTGTCAGCACAAAGCTGAAAATATTTTTGAAAACAAGCATGCAGGTGAAAGCTTCGATGACGATTTTTCCTTGACAAAGTTAATAATATGATTGAGAACCGAGGGGTATTTGACTGCTTACGATGGGCATCGACGATGTACAAGGCACTTGCTACAGCGCCCATAACCATTCCTATGAGGACAAAGCCAAAGAACACGTCCGGAATAAGCCAACCATATCTCTCAATGTCGTTACTCGTGATGCCGAAGCCGTAAAGACCGATACTGCTGAAAATCAGTTGGAAGATAACCAGCAGGATCCGGAACTCAGGCTCGTATCTTCCATTGTTGAGTTTAATCATCAGTCGGTTAATGGAGTCAGAAAGGAAACCCGAGAGTATCAACCCCAGAATCGAGCCAACAAAGGCACTAGTGTACATGTACCCTGTCTTATCCTCCTGGAACCACAATGGAGCACCCATGAAAATTGCGGCAAGTGTAACACCGATAAACACCGTCCAGCCGATGAGGACTCCTTGTATTAAGCACGCCTATAGCGCGATCGTCAGACTTCGTGCCTTTCCTGAACGTTGGACGGCCTTACCCAGAGAACAGCAGGATGAAAGAAGAGCGGGAATGGTCTGAGAAGCAGTTTGAAGAAACTTTCGTCTGTCTTTCGCCCATTGAACAATTTGAGGGTTTGCAGATATGAAACCTTGGCTGGGATTGATTTCTCTTCTGGCATCTCCTCTACGGGAATTTCGACCTGGGGGTCCTCGCTTGGAGCCGAAGAAGACTGCTTTGGCTCTCCTGTCACATGGTTAGCTTCAGATTTGAGGGGGCTAGTGGGCCGTAATCGCGTCTCTGCCGAATTATCGCTTTGTAGGTCATCGTCAGACTTGAAGTCAAGGTTCAAGTGGTTCGGTCGCCTAAAGGCTGTTTCCGGGACCAAAAACACCGTGAGTGGCAAGAACGCAGCTGCAAAAATTGCTAGAAAATAGAACGTCCACTGCCAGTTAAGCTCTTTGGTCATTTTGCCAGCTACCACCGGTGTGAGAAATGCGGCCCCAAATACAGCGACATTAGAAAAAGCCATTCTTTTCCCACGCTCCTAATCCAGAATTTTAGCGGCCCCCTCCTCCTGAGTTTTCAGCAGAGTTGTGTATACACAACTTACGTGCACAAAGTAAAGGTCTCCAACACAAGCATTGACCAGGGCTTCAAAGGGAGCCAAGGCGACACCTTGGAAAACCCGAGCCCATAGAAGACTTGTATAATTGTGGTTGCTTGCTCCTGCCCACGCGCAGCTGACCACCATTAATACATGCCCGAGAACGAACAAATGCCGTTTACCCCAGACTCGCGCGGTGGGCACAATCAGTACACCCGCGACCCCGACTCCGCAGAGATGGTACCCAGTGAGAAGCGCGACCGAAGCAAATGTTTTGACATAGTACCTAGCGATCGTTACTGTATTGGCGGCCATAATCGAACTGGTGGTTGCGCAGAGTACCGAGACGAGCGATAGGGCAAGAAGAGTCACATCACGCTTCCACAATGGCCAATTCTATCATGGATTCTAAATGTCAGCACTGCCGGGCTCTTGCAGAGGGTTTAGTGGGGTTCTTTGAATTCGAACGTACTAATGGATCATTAGGGTCGTCACTTGGCTGGGGGACAAGGAGTATAGGAACAGGGCCGGAACGGTCATATTTCAAGTTAGATTCAACGGTTGGCTCCTCGTCGATGGCATCCTTCTTAAGAATATCAGTGGTACCTATTCCAGGAAAGCCATATAATTAGCATTTTGAAGATGGAACCCGCGTGCCCTTATCCAGACTCCTTACCCGGCACATGGGGATGCCTGGTATCCTCTAATATACCAAGGCCCATCTTAACAATGTGGGTAGTTCCCCGAAATGGCCTGATCGAGGCTGGAAACGTGAAAAACTTGTGGGGATAAAAATTTGGATGAGCGTGGCTCAGAACATCGGATCCATTGATAAATAATTTAAACGGTGGGGAAAGCAAATTATGTTCTGCGCGACAGTATATTATTATTATGAGGGGGCTACCTACCAGTGCTGATCAAGAACGCTCCTCTCGGTACGTCACTCGGCTTGAGGCAAGACGTTCGCGTTGACATTGGAAGCAATATTCCAAAGAAGACACAGAACGGGACAGCTTGATCCCTCTCGAAGTCTCCACAGGTCAAATCGCACAAATTTACTTTGCTCGAACCTCTCGTGGCTCGTAGTGTGCCTGCCCGTGAAGTCTTGATAAAGGTACGGAGGACAAGTGAAATTGTTTTTCTTGACACAGACTAATGGAGGTGCATCTCGAGAAGATCCTGTGACCACTGACCAGGGCCTGAACAAGCCCATGTTGATCACACACCTTCCTCCACATCGCCGAAGATCTTCGAAAACAGTGCGCTGTTAATTTCTCGTTCGTGTCCCTTCACATTCATACATATTGTCATTCGGTATATGATATCCTCTCTCCTTCAAGAATCCTAGGGGCAACTTCTTGACCAAACCGAACAGTCGTTTCACCTTGGTGGGAGGCTCAGCGCTTCTTGTCATAACGAGTGGCTTCAGTCAACGAAGCCATGGTATGGTATGTACTCGGTATTTTCAAGTACGGAGGGTATGTGCGATACCTAAGTAGGTATCCATGGTGGCCACGAACCTCCAATCAGGAGGTTGAGTTCAAGGGACAAGGGCTTCGCAGGTTGGACTAATTCTGGGGGCCATTCCCGCCCCCCGCAAAATTCATCCCTACATGATGATCAACGCCCCTATTATTTGAAGCTCGTCTCTCATTGGTTTCCAAATGGGGGACAATCAGGAAATCACTGCAGAAGGAAAGTAAAGTACGTATTCATAATTCAAGCTCAATCGCTCACAATCTCCGCAACGATTATTACCGACCCGAGGCTTGAGACTCCGTTCGGTGGGAGTTGAGACCTTCGCTTGGGGCTGGTGGAGAAGCAGGTCTCTTCACCAATGGGGGAATTCAGACCAGCAAAGATCTTGGTGGAGAAACCGTCACAAGGCCTGGTCCAGGGTCTGGGGGAAATAGTGGCCGAAAAGCGTACTACTGGCCGCTTCAGGATGCGCCAAGAGTCATGTGAAGCATCTCTCTAACCTGCAAGTTACCATCAACCCTTTACTTCCTCCGAGTCCCTTGGTTGTTCCCTGTCTTCTCGTTGTCGGTCAGCCTTGAAGAAATATCCTGTAATTTCTCAATAACAAGGTAACTGTCGGAAACTGGAAGCCAGGGAATCCTCTCCATATTTTCGGATGCAAAAATTTGGTACAGCCGAGGTTTTTAGCTAGACATCTCATCCAGCTTTCTTGCTTGTTTCATCTTTCAACGGGGACAGCGTATTTATCTGAGGGTATTGTGTGCCTCAATTGTCCTCTCATTATTTTCGATAGATTGTATCTCCGGATGCTCCCGTAAGTGTAATTTGACCATGTAATTCTTCCCATCAAAGCCTTCGAAACTATCAAGGCTTTCGAGTGCAGGCGAGCATGCACTAGTACAAAAACATGGTCACTCGGAACAAACGACGGAAGATGTGAATCATAGTAGTACAGGAACTCATCTCCCGCGAGGTTTCGACTGTTGATTGACCAACCCAGGAGCTTAGCTGCCTCAGAGCGGGGAAGTTCCCTGTGTGTTTACTCCTTTTTATGCTCCTCAGGGCCCCATCTGACTTCCATTTCGACTTTCTTTTCTGCTCTCGTCTAGCCTGCATCTTACTTCCCAGCAAACTATCTATCCTCATACCAACTAGTCTACTACAGTATTGCTCTTCACAGTCACCCCGCCGTTCCATCAAGTTCACTTATAGGGATCAATCACAATGAAGTTCCACTACACTGCCCTCGCCTTGGCGTCGAGCTTGAGCATGACTCTTGCTCAGGCGGACGGTCTTCCAAGCTGCGCTGTAAGTTGACTCACGCAATGTTCTTCCGACTATCTCCGCAGCCGCGCCCTGGAACTGGACCTATATCAATTCCAGAAATTCGATGAGCGATGGAGAGAAGCAGCGCTAAGCATTTGACAACAGACCTCCTGCGCAACTAGCTCAATGCCCGAAGATTGTAATAGTCTTGATATCGAGTGCATTTGCACAAAGGGATCGTTTATTACCAACATTTCTTGCTGCGTTGCGACCAAGTGTAGTCAAGAAGACCAAGACAGTATGTGTTTTTCTTTTCCTTTTCTTTGTTCTTGGCCAACGCAACGCTTCAACATGCATACGTACAATCCACAATTTGTAAAGGGAAACTCAGGATCGAGCCACACAAGTTAAAGAAGGTGCCCAGAATTTGGCTGACATTTACCACCTTCAGCGACTCTTGATTTTGCCAGAGAAATCTGCGGAGGTGCTGGAGTGACTGATCTTCCTAAGAGTGCGAGCTGCGGTGGTGATTCGAGCGCTACAAGCTCCGCCTCTACTCCGACCAAAACCGGAGCGGGTGATGCATCGGCCACCGATGCCAACACCTCTCCCTCGCCAACGGAGGGTGGTGATGAAGCTGGCAGTTCAGCCACCCCGACTGAGACCCCTGAGGGCGCCGCTTCGATTGTTCGTGGTAAAGAGATTGGCCTTGTTGCCGCGATCGCTGCTGCCGTTGCATTCCTTGTATAAATAACCAATAGATCCTCGAGGGTATGGGTTCCTGAGCATTGATGAAATGATGAAGTGACTAGAATCGCTTGTACCAGAGTTATGACCAAACGATCTTACTGTACTCGTTATTGAAGAGAAATCTCGTTTGACTTAAAGCATCAGCTGGCTTCACTATCAGCCAGGAAGTATTTTCGGAATGCAAACCAATAACAGCTTTGAATTTAGTAGTCTATCCCTAATAACTCTCTTATTATATATATGCAAATCACGTCTGAGCGCCTTAACCGATGCAAGTAAAATACCACAATTGACTTCGATTCATTGATCACGTTCCGCAAAGCGAGTAGCAATTTCCTGTCTCTCTTCGCGAAGTGTGAGGAAAATCTAAGGAAAACACAAGTTAAAAACAAAATATCCCTCATAGAAACCACAAGCAAGAATGGCGTCACAATAGGAGTAGTTGGGGGAGAGAGCATACCCAAAGCCAAAACATCATTTCCATGAATCCATACGTGAATATCACCCTGTTTTTCAGCTGGTCCAGGCCTGAGAGCGCTTCAGGGTTAGCCCCCCAACCACCGGCGGCTGTTCGCGTAACATCAATTCCCCAAGCCGAGGGTTTACTCTGGTAGATGAAAAATGACACGGCAAAAAAGAGACAAAAGCGTGCCGCAGACAAAAGAGTCCAGATTTCGGAGTAAAGGGAGGCTAGACGCGCGATGAAGGGGTTCATCCGCATTGCGCCAGAGAGAGGGATTGAAGATTGGGAGCGAGAGGCCTCTGCCATTGCAAGTATCTCATTGATCTGGGGCACTTTGACAACGAGGATCAGATCGATAAGGGCATCTGCGACGAGGAGGATGCCGCACATCGCAAAGGGCGATTGGGGGCGTGAGAATGCTGGAGCTGCGTCCTAGTTGAGGCGGAAAAAATATACTATTAGCAAAACCGTAAATATTATCCAGAGAATAACTGAATGGATAATGTATACAAGTTGCAAAAACTCTCCCAGCATAAACACTACATCGCTCTCGGTAATGACTTCTGGCGATCGCGTCAGGTATACGGCGAGTGTGAACAGGAAGACCGCATGCGCCTGGATAAGGGTCTTTGAAGACAGGAGGCCCATTTTCAAGGGGGAGGACGAAACTGGTCCCCGATGAATAAACGAGATTAAAAGAGCGGAAGAAATCACAAGAAAATTAAGGTATTGTTTACAATAGTAATCTGAATATTAGCTGAATGTTAGCTGTTCATGATCGGGTTGCCAAAACAATTTTTGGTACAGAGTCCCAGACCATTCGATGGGGTGTCTCTTTTTTAGTTTTGAACCATGTGGGGTACCTCGAATAATTGGTTCCTCTTGTTGCTTGAACTTGCTTCCCACGCGGCCACGCCCAAGGGGAAAAAAGAATAAACCCACTGGGCAAGACAAAAAAGAAACAGAGTCAACAAATAGAATTTCGATAGAGCTCGACGGTTTTTGTCAGGATATTCCGTTATTAACACGACGGGTTTTATGGTTGACGGACTAACCTACCATATGGTGAGAAGATTGACTAACACCTGATAACTCAAACACCATGCCCGAAGCTATCTTCACCAAAGAACGCCACATTAAATATTTTCTACGATGCCTGAAAACCTTCCTACCGGGGCTATACACATCTAATGACTCTAATCGCATGCTTCTTGCCTTCTTCACCGTCGCCGGCCTTGACCTCTTAGGCGCCTTACAGAGCAAAACGACACCCGAGGAAAGACAAGGGTACATTGAGTGGATATACCACTGCCAGACTCCGTCAGGCGGGTTTCGGGGCTTTACGGGGACAAACTTTGGGGAAGAAAAGCGGACAACAGCAAATGAAGCTTGGGATCCGGCCAATGTCCCCTCTACCTTCTTCGCTTTGGTGATTTTGATCATCCTTGGGGATGATCTGTCACGAGTGAAGAGAAGAGAGTGTCTGAGATGGCTGCCCAAAATGCAGCGACAAAATGGAAGCTTTGGAGAAGTACTTGGCCCGAATGGCGAGGTGGAAGGGGGTGGTGACCTGCGGTTTTGCTGCTTTGCCGCTGGAACGCGGTACATACTGAGAGGGAAAGATACAGGGGGTCTCGATGATATTGAGGATCTAGACGTGGAGAAACTGGTTGCTTTTATTGAGGCTTGCCAAGTGAGATTAAACCCTCGTGCCCCCCTTCCCTATGGCAGATCCATCTGCTTCTTCACTCGGTGGCATTGGCTAAAACATGGTTTCAAGGCGTACGATGGCGGAATGGCAGAAGGACCTTTTTGCGAGTCACACTGTACGTGCCCCAGTTATATTTCGGAACAGGACAGTTCTATTCCCAAAGTTCTCCCACTTACCATGATACCGCAGCTGGCCATACCTATTGTGCCATTGGTGCCCTGACGTTCCTGGGTCGTTCGTCAGTAGGACGGAGGTCCGCAGCACTCCTCTTACCGGGGTCAAAACAGTTTGAATCTTTAGAGCGCTGGCTCGTTGCAAGACAAACAAACAAGCTCGGTGATGACGATGAGGAGGGTTTAGATGACTGTGACGACACGCCCAGTGAGATCGTACTATTGTCGAAGACTGTAGAAGCGCTCAGCCTGTACAAGAAAATCGATACACTTCCCAATACTTTGCCACCATCCGAAGAATCATTACGATGGGCTGGCTTTAATGGACGTTGTAACAAAGATGCAGATACATGTTATTCATTTTGGAATATGGCCACTCTAGTGGTAAGGAGCTTTGCAACCAAATACCAAAACCAAGACTGGCTTTTGATGCTAATAATCTGGGAAAACAGATGATGGGTAGACTTCCATTGGTAGATACAGCTCGTAATCGACGATATCTGCTTGAGAAAACGCAACACATGGTCGGCGGCTTTGGCAAGGGCGTCGGAGAACCACCAGGTAAGGCAGAAGAAAAGTTTTGCTTTTGCTTGAACAGGCTTCCTTTTCTGTTTATTGCCTCCTTCCAAACACTCACTCATTATCGCAGATATTTTGCACTCCTATTTTGGAATGGTTTCACTCGCATTTCAGGGAGAGGAAGGGCTTAGGAGCATTGACCCAGCTCTATGCGCTAGCCAGCGTGCAGCCCAGCATCTACAATCTCTCCCATGGTGGCAAGACCAGAATTGACAGGCTATATTATCTGAAATTTTCCATATATACCCAAACGTGCAGAATCCTGCCTCATGAGCGAGTTAATGCAACGTGTAGTAAATAGTTTATCCATGTATATCTCAGATCCCCTCATGTCTGTCTGCTACAAGACACAATAGCTTGTCTGGTTTGCCCGATTGCTGCAACAAAGCGAACTGCCCCCTGTATGGCCCGAGTATGCGCCGCGTGTACTGATGAGTTGCTTTTTTGCTTTGCGAGTGTATGTACCTCCTGTACCTAGGTAGCTTGTATCAAATGCCTTGCCCGAAAGTGGCTCTTCCAATAAGAACGTCAGACCACAAAATTTGGCGAAAGGGAAAAAGTAAAGAAAGAAAAGGCCAAAAAAATTGCAACAAAGTAACAAAAGGCAACCAAGATGCTACCAAGTGGATTTATGATTCTTATTGATATACTTACTCCTTAGCACCCTCTCTGGTGTCGAATTGCTTGAACTAGTTAGAAAAATATGTGATGTAATCATGCTCATTCGATCACTCACTAACTAACTAATGGAAGCAGGTGCAAGTCTTCTTGTCTGGTCTTGAACTAGTGACAACTAGTGAGGTATGTCATAATTTAATATGGGCTAAATTTGAAGCAGGTTTAATAATTCAGGGGTTGCGAGAATCCACAAGTGTACCCAGATTCTGAGCGTCGATGGTTGAAATTTCTCTTTGCTGGGCTCTTTGGGTTGGCTTTTTGAAACCACACACCCCTCCAACTCCAGATGCAATTAATTCTCAAGCAAAATAAGGGACGATCCACTCCAGAACCCCTTCTACCTGCATATGTAAAAGCAAGCCTAGAGTGCAAATAATGGTCATCCTTGCACTCATATTTTAGGTGGGATGGTATCTGATTGATCAACATTCATCATTATCATCATCATCATCAAAAAAAAAAAGTAGTCAGATTTAAATTTTATTTTTTTTTGACAGAAAGCGGCCCACGTTTCCCGCCGACTCAAGAGGAACAAAGCCGTTGAGAACCCTCTCCTCCCGAAAGGTCATTGGTACCAAGCTATTTCTCCTATTTTCTTGTTTTGGTTGGGTCCTCTTGTGCACACCCCTGTTGGCCTGCCCCCTTCACCCTCCATACCAGGATCAGACCTCTTGCTCGGCTTTATTATTGGATTTTTTTTTTCTGGATTATTACATACATGGTTCTTCACCAGGTATCATGGTGGATCATCTTGTCAACTAACTGCTACTCCCTCACGGGCCGTAGTTTAAATTTTTTTTTTTTTTTGAATGATTCAACAGCAACCACTATTGACAAAAATATAATCCCCATCATCATCACCAGATCCTTGACATATGGAATTGAGATTCCTGTTCTAGCCTCCAAAGTTTGCCCATGCGGAGTGAGTACAGTTTGGTATGTTTCTCGGTCATTCCCCTCCACAATCGGCGCCCGAGGAAGAGACAAGTCTTCATAAAAACAACCCGAGCGAATCTATCTATTGGTTTTCTCTGTTAACTCTCGATCGATGGTTATTGTCAGTGATCAGGCTGTTCATCCTTTCCTCCTGTGATTTGTCTCCCGCCCTTCGCGTCCCTATTCTATCCCGATATTGCGGTTGCCATCCCCCAGGCTCCCGCGAACTTCCCTTCCACGAACCAGTACCGGTACAAATTCAAAACCCATACACCTACATTCCCTTTTGCATAAGACACGGCGGAATTTTGTCCCTGAATTCGTCGGGGGCCTCCGAGCGACCATCTTTATAATCGATCGTTGTTTTCTTGAATCACCTCCGGCTTCCGGCCCGAGCACGGCCTCTCCCTGTGAACGAGAGCTCTCGCTCCGACCACACTCTGATATACTTTTCACACAACTCCCATTCTTGGATGGCAATATCGGGCGATCAGCAACTGGTAGGCGATCAACCACAGCCACCTAAATTGATAAATACATCCCCCCTCCGCGACTCCCTCACAACAGGCGGAGGCTCTCCCCAAACACATGCCGCCACCCAGGTCGAGAGCAGAGGTCCAAGCCCAGAAACAGAAGGAAAAGGTTAGTTTTTTTTATCTTGTTTTTAATTCTCTTCGCAGCACTGCAAAATAGGCTTGTACATCCTTTATTCGTGTCAATTCTCGTCAAAGGATTCTTGCCTACCGTGTCCTGCGGTGCAATTACTGTTTCTGGCACTCTCAATTCTTATGTTATATGATTATCATTCACTGATTCGTGTCATAAAAAGCTTGCCCAGTCCTACAATGAGCTCCTAAAGTAAGTCTCAACGGAACTATTCCTGATGTTTATACATTCCTTTAAATTCTAATAAGCTCTACCTTTTAGTGAGTTCTCGTCGAAAGATCTTCGGAGTGTGGGCAACTATACCTTGGGGAGACTAATCGGCAAAGGTTCATTTGGCAAAGTTTATCTTGCCTCACATAAGCTTACAAATGGTTCAAAGGTACGATATTGTCGGGGTATTTCTACGGGTGTAGCCCTTTTAACCGAACTTTTGCTCAGGTCGTACTTAAATCTTCAAACAAGGAAGACACGAACCTTGCGCGTGAAATACACCACCACCGACAGTTCCTCCATCCTCACATTGCCCGTCTTTACGAGGTCATTGTTACGGAAAAGCTAGTTTGGTTGGTGTTAGAATATTGCCCAGGTGCGACAGGATCTTGCTTGAATTTTTTCCGGACAATCATTGACATACGCCATCAGGGGACGAACTTTACAATTACCTACTTCATCATGGACCGTTAACTATCGACAAAGTGAAGAGGATCTTCACTCAGCTTGTTGGAGCGGTTGCCTACGTCCACAGCAAATCGTGTGTTCATCGAGACCTAAAGCTTGAGAATATCTTACTCGACAAGCACGAAAACGTCAAGCTATGTGATTTTGGTTTCACTCGAGAGTACGAAGGGAAAGCAAGCTATTTGCAAACGTTCTGTGGTACGGTATGCTACAGTGCACCAGAGATGCTCAAGGCTGAGAAATATGCCGGGGAAAAGGTGGATGTGTGGAGCTTAGGGATTATTCTATTTGCATTGATTGCCGGGGAACTACCGTTTGACGAGGATGATGACCAGGTCACCAAAGCTCGGATTCTTACTGAGGATCCTGTCTTTACGGAGAAGTTTCCCGATGATGCCAAAGCACTCATCAATCTTCTCTTATCCAAGCGACCTCTCATTCGACCGAGCCTAAGCGACATTTTAGCTCACCCATTCCTTTCGGAACATACTCCAGAGCAGCTTGCGATTCTCAAAATTCCCCGCCTACCACCTTTTTCAACGGCCTTAGAGAAAACAACCCTTCAGCGCATGAAGAGTGCGGGCGTCAACATTGATGAGGTAGTAGACAGCGTTCAATCCCAGAGATGTGATGCGCTTGCCGGTTGGTGGGCCTTGTTAATCGAAAAGGAACAGCGGAAGGAAGCAAAACGGGAATGGAAGCGGAGAGAGCGGGATGCCGAAGCGAAGAACATACGTCGTCTTAGTGCAGCGAGTAGCCGGCTAGAGAAGATCTCGGCTGCGCTGGTGGAAGTCGAGGAAGAGGGTCATGCTGCAGGGGCCCCTATACAGGAACGAGGACGAAGAGATCGAAGAAGCCTACCCTCGCAACTTGCTGTGCCAGAACTTCCAATACTTCCCGAGCCGTCCGCTTTGCAGTCGACTGACTCCAATCCCCCACCTCGCCCTATCGACAAAGACTCCGTCCGCTCAGCTAGTTCTACTCGACGCCGTCCTGTACCGCCCCCGAAGGATAGAAGACGCTCCCGACCCAGTACATTGCATGTCAGCGCATCCCAACCCGAACTAACACAACATGGAGGAATCTTCAGGCGTCGCACAGGTCGCCGGCAGTATCCAATAATTAGCCAGCTCGCTTCCTTAAAGCACTGGTTTGTCGAATCCGCAAAGCGTGCCAAGTCGCCGCATCCAAAGTCTACGGGTGGATCCGGAACGCATCGCAAGTTTCTCTCCGAGAAGCTGAGTCCCGCAAAAGGTCAGGAGTCTGGGAAAAAATCTGCTTTGATATCGTCGACTGCTACTACCCAGCACGGTGACCTAGCTACTCCCACGCAGGTAAAGCGTACATCGAATGCGAGCAGTCTAGCTGCAAGCAACGCATCTTATCCAAACCATCGTCACTCATATCCGCAAAAAGCTCGACCCTTGAGTACCAGTCGAAGTCATCGAAATTCCCTGTCACCATCCCCGATCACCCCAAGAGGCTCCTACCGACGCTCCTCGGTTGGCCTAAGAGGCCGCAAGTCGACCTCTTCATCCGTATCTTCTATTCGAAGTATCCACCACACACGCGCCCACTCCAAGGCCTCCTCCATCTCATCTAATAGTGTTGGCTCAGCCTCAACTCCCACGGCCAGGACTGCAAAATCCCCACACAACTCAGTCAAAGTCCTTCCCACCACTCCAAGTGCCTCTGCTCGCTTTCCCAGCAATATCCGGTTAGTGCGAGGCTCAAATACTGGATATCATGATTTGGACGATTCCAATGGTACAGTCACTTCGGCATATAATGAGACTGCACCAGCACCAATCTTGTATTCGCCATCGTCAAGTCTCGTGTTCGCCCGCCGCAAACGATCTGCATTCAAGGGCCCGATGATCCACACTGCCAATTTAATGGTTTCAGGCGGAACAGAGTTCCCCAATGGTGATATTAGGGCAGATGGCTCCCTAAAAGCAAGTCGGCCTTCAGCACGTAAGAGCCAGATCATAGAGGAAGAGGAAGACGTGGATGATGACGATTTCGAGGAAGTGGATACATTTACAGGGACTGAGGAAGAGCCAGGCTCTCCACTTGGCGTGGCCAACGCAAAAGAGACGAGCATAGATGGCTCACCCGGGCGAAGTCGAAAGCCGGTTCTCGAACCAGCTCCCGATCTAGACTCGAGTCCTCTTCGCCCACCACGTTCTTCGTCATTGAGAGCGGTGCCCTTAGATACCACGGTTGATTCACCACAGTCTGGCACCAAAATCATTGTTAGCGCTTCTCCAACATCAGTGGCCTCTGGAAAGCATAGCCTGGGCCCTGGTATTGAAGCTACCGGAAATTAGAGGCCATTTCTTTCCGCAGTGTACAATGTTTGCCTCTTCGGTTATTTCATTTTATTTTGTTTTTTTCGTTTTGTTTTGTTTTCCTACATTTTATACCCCCTCTCTGCAGCGATTGAGGCTATTTTCTCTTTTTAATGGACTGCGTGAAATGATAATGGGCTTGTCCCCAACTATTTTTCCACGGCTTCCCACGTCTCTCTCTTAATTTTCTTTTCCATTTTCCGCATTCACCATCTCCTAGATGCACGTCCTCATATACCCACCCGTTTTCCTTCTTCCTATGTATCTTACTATCTTTTTTATCATCTCAGCTTTGTGATAATGTTTTTTCTCGAACCACCAACTCCCTCCTATACTTTCGGCCTCTCCCACCCCTCCGGATATATTCCTACGTTTTCTTTCCTACTACCCTCCATCCCATTATGACTGATTTCCCATATGAAAACAAGTGCCTTTCTTTCAAGGGCTGGTCCCGCAATAAAGGCATAAGGGAGTGATATCCAGTGATAAAGCATTTGTTTGGATTTTATTTATCCCCTGTGCAATTAGACCTGTTGTTTTCCCCATTTTCTTTCCCTTTATTTCATTGCTCCATCTTTGCCCCACACAACAACCCTCTTCCAGGAACTTTCTCTCACCTATACATGCCCCCAAATTCTGTATATAGCCTCAACTAACCCTATTTGATTCTGTGGAAGATACTGCTCAGGATGAACACCACGAAAGAATTGAATTAGAGATTACCTTGCTAATAACTTTACTATCCTTAAATACAACGCTTTGAGACATAGATAGACCGCTCATATAAGACATCTAGTCCTCTACCCGTTCTACCCTGGTCGTGTCTCGTTCCCCGGCAGGTAAAACATGAAGCGGTCGCCGCTTACCCGGGCGACAGCGTCAACAGATTCTGCCAATAAAGAAGAAGAATCTAACTTTTGTTCTCCCACCTCAAGCTATCTATGGTGAAACACTCCTCTAAATTTTTTTACCCCACTCGCTCACTAGCTACACCCGTCATGGGATCTACTAGCAATCTCTCGCCCTACCTCAGCCAAGCCTAAAGCATTATTCCATATAGTCCACCGGTAGGAAGCATTCTCTACACGTCATATCAATCATCTCGAACCTTATAGTTGAACTCAAACCATGACAAGGGAGAGTATATAGTTTTTCTAGCTCTTTAAAAAAAAAAATCAAATTCGTCACTGGGTGTGAATATTCTCCACTCGCTTCTCAAGAACAGCCTCCACATCCTTCGCCATCTCCCCCTCCTGCTGCAGGCCAATATCACTGTCTCCGACCTTGTCCACCGTATCTCGATAGGATGGGACGAAATTAACGGCAACAGCATACGTCCACGCCACAACCATGAACATAGTTGGGATAATAAAGGCAAAACCAGTGTTATTATGCAAGTCCGCAACATGAGCAAGGATGGGGGGTACAACGGCACCACCACACACACCACCGACGATGAAGCCAGAGCCGCGCTTGTAGTGCCGACCCAAACCACGGATACCGAGTGCGACAATAGTTGGGAAACAGACTGATTCGAAGAAGAGGGTGAGGAAAAGCATTGCTATAAAGAATTAAGTGTTAATTTTGATGTTTCAGGAAGGGGGTTGGTGTCTATCTAACCTAGTCCACTTTGGTTTTTCTGCGTCGTGGAAGCAGCTACAAAAGCAACCGTGCCAGAGAGATAGACAAGGAATACCCAACGTGCGCGGATGTATTTCATTAAGAATGCACCGAGAAAACGGCCGACAGTGAATGCTGCCTGAGCACCGGCGAGATATTTAGAACCAGTCGCGGCTGTGGTGTCAATCCAAGTATCAGTCACGTAGTTGATGAAATATCCCGCGATGGCAACTATACCAAGTTAGTTGGGAGGCCGACGGGAGGCAAATTGATTCTGACCTTGAGCACCAGTGTAGGTGAACTGTGCCAGTGTAGCATGGAAGAGCTTATATTGCTTCCGGAATGGCTTCTCCTGCTCGTCAACATGGGTTGCAGCAACCTGGGACGCCATATCTTCATCCGTGACTTCGGGAATAGTTGAAAAGAAGAAGACCCCCGCGAGGACAAAAACAAAAATGCCAATGGCCAAGTATACCCATTGTACATGCTTGAGGGAATTGACATCATCCTCAGTAGAGGTAAAGAAGACAAAGGAGGCCAGAGCGGGTGCGACAACAGTACCAACTCCATTGAACGCCTGGGCAAGGTTGATGCGGATCTCTGCATACTTTGGCGGACCACAGACTATTGGTAACGTTAGTGCGTAATCGGCCGGCGATAAATACACGTTATTCAGATAGAAATTTAACTACCGGCAAGATAGGGGTTTGCAGCTGTTTCCAAGGAACCAAGCCCCGAGCCAATGACGAAGGTTGCTGCACAGAATCCTCCGAAAGACCGGTTCAAGCCTGCGGGCCACATGCAAAGGGCTCCAATACCATAAAGGGTCAATCCAAATATGAAAACTGCCTTATACCCATAATGACGAAGGATCCAGTTTGCATAGCCTAAGGACGCCAGTGGGTAAGCGCTGGAGAACCACCGAGTTAGTTGTTACTTCCATATAGAAAGTCACAATTCGACCCGGGGAGAACAAACCCGAAATAAGCAGCTTGAAGTCCAGAAGAACGAGTTCTAGTGATATTCAGCGTAATCTGAAAATGCTTGTTGAGAGTGTCCAGCAGGCCGTATGCGAATCCCTACAAAGTATGCTCAATCAGCACCCAGACCCAGTGTGAAGTATTTACAGATTCACAAGGGTGACAACCACCTACCCATAAGAAGAAAAGAGTTGTAACAAGTGCCAACGGCCATAAACTCTGTCGCAGGGTAAGATTTGCTGCAGTGGTAGTTTTCGTATTGTCAACCCGCAGCCCTGAGCGGGTTTTCAAGTAATTGACGAATCCCATTCTTGAAAGGGAGGAGAGAGATAACTCGGAGCTCAGAAGCTGGTTGCTTTTTTTTCCCACTTGCTGAAGAGAAACCCGGGTGGAAAAAACCAGGGTTTACGCAACAAAGGGGAAGAGGGGGTAAAAAAAAAAGAGGTACGGAATAAAGCAGTCAGCCCATGTCCTTTATGTAGTAACCTGTGTAACTACATCATTATTGCCATCATAGTGCTACCATCAGCACAGGTTCCCGTGCATTCTCGGGTGGTCACCAAACAGACCACACCTGGAAACACCATCTCCTCCTTTTGCTCATTCGAGTACTGCTCATCACGTTCACTGAAAGCAGGAAAATCACGGCAAGTGGATGTGAGAGGGCGACTGAAACCCTCCTTCCCCAGATGGTTCAGACCTCCGCATCATCGCCCGCATGCTACCATCCAGTCAAAGGGAAGATCGCCGGAGAGAATCCACCACTGAAATGCCAGAAAGGTATTAACATTCAACGATCGCAACCCAATCCAGCTCCGAGGAGGGCCGGTCCACTTGCCTCAAGGGTTTTAGTTCGGGACATTCCTTCTTCATTCTCCTTCCTAATATCCGAAACACCTGTAAGGTGTGATAGTGGCGGAGGAAGAAACATTCCCAGAGCCCCGTCGCATTGCATTGTCCCGAGTAGTATGACCTCCCCCGCATTATTGGTGACCCCAGTGGAGGGAATGGGCGATGATGATTTGCCGGGAGTGGCTGCCCAAGAATTCTTGGGTTTTCTCCTCATCAACCTTGATACTTCGGGTATTTTCTTGTTGGGTAATGTGTGACACAGTCAATCCTAATTGGATTTAATGCGAGGTCATGATCGCTGACTGAGCTCATCCCATTATCGGATTGGAGGGAACAAATACGATTGAAAGTGATTCCGGGTAAGCAGGTTGGTTGATTGGAGGTACCTACAGCCGAAATTTCTTTGAGGTGAGTGCCTCGTGCCCTCACCAGGGCATAAACAGCGAAGATCAGGTGGTTCTGATTGTCCTCTAAATCTGTGGTTCTAAATAGGAGTGACCATGCAGTGTGAAGACACCCCTGCCTAAAGCAGGTACATTTGTCTCTATTACTAACCCTGTGTGCCCATCGGCCTTTCCACGCTTGGAATTACCCGATGTCTAGGTATATTCTCGAATGAGGGTCCGATCCTCCATACTCCCTCACCTTATCTTCCCCAGATCTCAGGTAGCAACCAACATCATCCGACCCGACTATTTTAATGAATCAGATTATTGGTACTGGGACGTCAATCCTGTTCTTTCTATTTTATTTTTCTTTCTGGTAGCAATATCTAAGGCGATACACACAGGTCTTCAATCGTTAAAAACGAACAAATAGAGTGCCCTATGTCTATTATCTATCATGAAGACACCCGTCGAGATTCAAATCACCGCTTCATCCACCAGTGTCTACGCCGATTTAGCCTTCGACGCCGCCCCATTCGTGTGTTCTACATCCAGGGTCACAGGAGTGTTATACAATTGACGCTCCGCAACTTTCAAAATCTCATCGATGAGCCTAGTATAACTGGTCAGCAAAATTTAAAGGACAAGAGTCCAAGAAGAAGGATTGCTTACACAACAGGGGCACTGATTGCCAACACTGCCTGCCACTCTATCCAGTTCAATGGCAAAATCGCAAACAATCCCTGGAGGAACGGAATATACAAAATTGCAAAGTGGAGTGACATCGAGAGGATAATAGCGTAAACCAGCATCATGTTGTTCCAAAGGCCAAATGTAAGGAGAGATTCACTAGATGAAAGAGCATTCATGGCGTTCAGCATCTCAATCACAACGAGAATCGACAAAGACACGGTCGATGCAGATCGCGACATCTCATTTGTAAACATTTCACAGCCGATCTCGGGGAACTGAGAAGAGCATTTATGGAAATGAGACTTTTAAGGTTAGTATAAAAACTAGACACGAATTTGAGGTATTTCGCGGTCTTACCAACTGCCAAAACGAGATCTGTGGGCCCTCGGGGTTGTAAAGGAACCACCAAACATAGCCAAAAACGGTAGCAGCTCCAACATAGATACCTATCACTAAATATCTAAACAGTAGCCAGCCGCCAACCAGCGGTTCATCACGCTTCCTGGGTGGCCGTTTCATCACATCATGACCAGGAGGGTTGAAGGACAAAGCAGTGGCAGGCAACCCATCCGTAACCAAGTTAACCCAGAGGAGCTGCACAGGGACCAAAGCTTCCGGCATGCCTAGGGCTGCCGTCAGGAAAATCGAAACGACCTCTCCAATATTCGACGAAATCAGGTAACGGATGAACTGCTGCGTATTGCTGTAGATTGATCGTCCTTCCTCGACGGCGACAGTAATAGTAGCAAAATTGTCATCGGCTAAAACCATATCAGCCGCAAGCTTAGCTACATCAGTGCCTGTGCCCATTGCCACGCCAATGTCCGACTTTTTCAGAGCAGGTGCGTCATTGACACCGTCACCAGTCATCGCAACCACATGTCCAAGGGATTGAAGGAGATCGACAAGTTTCGACTTATGAGCCGGCTCAGTACGCGAGAACAAAGAGGCCGTTTTAACTGCTTGAACTTGTTCACCATGCGAGAGGCTGTCGAACTCCCTGCCAGTAAAACTCTTACCCTTGAGGGCTTCATTCTGGCCAAAAACACCAATTTGACGACAAATAGACTCAGCTGTGTTTCGGTTATCACCAGTGATGACAATCACCCGAATACCAGCCTCGCGACATTTCTTGATTGAATCAGCGACCTCCACCCGAGGAGGGTCAAGCATTGCAACAAGACCAACGAGGGTCATATTTTGTTCCAACCGAGCGTATTCTTCCGATGTGTCGGCATTATACAACAAGGGACTTTCTGCCACTTCATCAACAGTGGCCAAGGCAATGACACGAAGACCACGGTTTCCATATTCAACAACTTCAGCGGAAAGAAGGTCAAAGTGGTTTTTGGCGAGGGGAACACGAGGGCCGTTGGCTCCGAGAAGAACATATGAGCAACGGTCAAGTATAGACTCGGGGGCACCCTTAACCAAAAGCCTCTTATCTTTTCCAGTACCAATGAGGACGGACATACTCTTTCGATCCCGAGAGAATTCGTAAGTTGCCTTCAACGGTAATCGTGCCTCATAGTGCGCACTCGAAACGTGGAGCTTTTGGGAAGCAGGCAGGCGTCGCAATTTATCGTTGGTGGAAACATCGTCAGTACCAATCTTTTCGACCAAAACGCGCAATGCACCCTCCGTCGGCTCGCCAATACAAGAAAAAGTGCCTGTCTTCACGTCGTGACTAATTGTAGCACTATTACAACGGGCCATGATCTCGGTCATCTGTCGAATAGTCGAGGAGGATGCAGCTGGATTTTGGATAATTTTACCCGAAGATGAAAGGCTGCCCTCGGGAGCGAATGTCGTCCCTTCAACATCAATCTCTTCAACATCAGTACCTTTCTGATTCAAGTAAACAATCTTCTCCACGCTCATCTGGTTGGTGGTGAGAGTTCCGGTTTTGTCGGAGCAAATCACGCTGCAGCTTCCCAAGGTCTCAACGGAAGGGAGTGAGCGAACAACGGCGTTCTTTTGGGCCATCTTGCGGGTGCCGAGAGCCAAACAGGTAGTAATGACAACTGCTAGACCTTCCGGGATAGCAGCTACACCCAGGGACACGGCGATCTTGAGGTAATAGATAGCACCCTTGGTCCAACCACCATGAGACGGATCATTGAAATGCTCGATATTGATAAGCCACACCAAAATGCAAATGACCGTGATCACCTTAGCCAGCATATCACCAAAATCATTCAGCTTCTGCTTTAGCGGGGTTGGCTCGGAGATCTGGGAGGTGATACTCTCATGGATATCACCAATTGCTGTCGAGGCACCGGTCAAAACAACGACGGCTGTAGCGTGACCATTTACAACCGTTGTACCAGAGAAAAGAATGTTGATCTGATCCTGCTTAACGGCCAGTTTATCTTGCACAGCACTGGTTTCTTTCGCCACACTTTCACTTTCACCAGTCAGGATCGCTTGGTCCACACGGAAACTGTTACTGTGAATTGCAAGGAGTCTGCAATCAGCAGGGACACGATCTCCAACAGCTACGTGGATCACATCTCCAGGAACTAGGTCCTCCGCCTTGATTCGCTGAATTGTACCATCTCGAACCACGGTAGCCTCATTGGCAGAGTATTCTTGAAGAGCCGCAATCGCCTTCTCAGCGCTGCTTTCTTGAGTCACACCAACAACAGCATTAAGAATTAGAATTGTCAAGATCTGTACGCCCACAAAAATAATTAGAAAAAGGACCTCAGTGAGAATTCGGGGACTTCAGTGACTCTCGCAAGCGTACCACAGCAGGGTCAACGAAGGCCGTCCAATCGTCTCCCTCCTCGAAAAGAGCTAGTATAAAAGAAACCGCGGCGGAACCCAGAAGAATGAGAACCAATTGATCCTTGAACTGCTCCAAGACGAGCTGCCAGAGAGGGGTTGGGGGTTCTTCCGCAAGGGCTAGTACAGATTAATGATAATTGATTAGCTTTGGGTCTTTCTGGCATCACTCAAAAAATAAGAACAAGAAGGGCAACGCGACGAACCATTAACACCATGGGTCTGCCTGGATTTCAAAACCTGGTCCTGAGACAAACCAGAATGCTCAGAGACTTTGAAGTGCTCCAGAACCTCAGCCGGAGAGGAAAGGAAGGAATGCTCCATGGTCGACTATAAGGATAGGACAGTTGACCAGGGCCAGGAGCAACACGATGCGCAAAGAGAGAAGGGGGGTAAAGAGAGAGGGGGGAAAGGGCAGTTCCTAGTCTTCTAAGGTCAAGACATGAACGCCAGGTGGCTAGACGGAGGGTCGTAATTAGCGGTACCCTGTAAGCTAGGAAGTCTTAGTCGGGAAGGGTCTAGAAGAAAAGAAAGGGAGGCAAAGTAAAAATATATCCGAGAAGGGTGAACAAATTGGCTTTGTGGATGTTGACTAATCCCCTTCGCGATCTGGTGAAGAAATAATAATATAATAATAATATAGATAAATAACAACAAAAAACCAAAAAATACTATATCTGAAGAAGGATAAGTCAATCAACAGCTTGAACGAGCCAAAGCATGGGTGGTTTTCGAGGAAGATGATCTGATCGATAAGCTTGCCCTCTATCTTACTCAACGTGTTCTTTTGGATCAGTCTCCGAGACTCCGACACTACTCTGTATCACTGCCGGTACTACTCCGGCAGGGCTGAACAATAACATACCAAGGTACTTACATAACAACTGTAAATTGGAAGTGTATGATTCAGCGTAACTGCTCTTTTTCTTGACTCTGATTCCAAATTTGGTGGTTGTTTCTCTTCAAAGTTGTTTTCTCTCTTGGGTTAATTTGTTATAGCGCCAACTATTGGTTACTCCTTGATCGGAGCTTTTCGATTACTGAGGCTCTGGGGATACGTCTCAGCGCTCAGCAAATCTATTCTGCCTTGTCCTCTAAAATGCTAGCTTTGAATGTGGTATTTCAAGTGTAAATAAGAATAGCCGCCGCATTACTACCAGATCCACATCTCTGACTCGCCGCCAAAAAGAATATTGATGCCTGGTGTTTGAGCTTGATGCCAAGACACCTAACAGCCTTCACCATCAGTGAAGAATCGGCAGCTCTTGATATTTTGTCGTACCATCAAGGAACTTCAGATCCCATTAATTAGCGACATGTTAGCTGAAATACCAGGGGTAAACAAAACCACTGCAGTCTTCTGGGGCAAGAATTACCGACTCGAGAGTGCCTCCCGAACAACTTCACCAGATCTATATTGGTCGGCAGGGAAGGACGTTCTGGTGAATACCGAATATAATCATCATTCTCTCAGTAGTTCTAGGATAAGGCCCATATAATTGTTTATTCTTCTTGTTTATTCTTATTTTGACGTTGATGGGGAGGAGAAGAGCTTTTCCCCGTTTCGAGAACCACTTTCCCACCTTCCAGAGATCATCGCCAAAAACTGCCTTCACCACTTACGCTAAACCGGAGTGGGCGAATGGCAGGTGACCCTTCCTTCTTTAGTACTCCCTGCCTAAGGCATTGAGTTCTGATGACAGCAAACATGACAAACAAACTGGCTCCCGCTTTCTCGCTAAAGCTGGCTGGTCGTCACCTCACCGTTCATCGCTTGGTTGCTGAGAGGATCGCATCTGCCAAACCTCTCGTGATTGCCCCATCCCCATCCTATTCTGTGCTTGTTACTCTTTTCTTTTCTTTACTACCTTTCTTCTGTCTCTACCACCACATCCCATCCCCTCTGGTTGTCTTCAAAAACCCCTAGCTTTGATCCAATCTTCAACTATGACTTCTGAGGTATGTTATTCTCAGCCCAACCCCTCCCTCTATTGTTATCAATTTTGTATGGGCGTGATGATAGCATCAGTTACCCACCCCTATTCCTTTTATTTCCTACTCCCTCCACGTGCTTTTCTAGCTTTATCTCTTATTTTCATTTGTTTCCACTGCTCTTTACTTGAGGCTAATGCTCTGCCCTCTTATATAGCGTGACAAGTAAGAGTCTAGATCTATCTGGATCAGCCCCAGATAAGGCCTATCCTAACATCCCCCCTCCTTCTCCAGCAAGACGTTCCTCGCCCGCCTCTGCGAGCAGGCTGAGCGCTATGATGGTAAGATATACACTGCTCTCTTTATATGGTTATTCCTGCCTCGAATAAATACTAATCGTTGACTTCCATCTGCAGAGATGGTCACGTACATGAAGGTGAGTAACTAGCCGCCCAACCGCTCCGCGTATTTATTGCGCATAGTGATGGCTACTAACCCCCCAATAGGAAGTCGCCAACGTATGAATCCCCCTAATCCGTCACTAACGAGACCACCTCCCTGCCACCCCATTGCACTCGGACTGGTCGGCTAACCTCACCCATCAGATTGGAGGCGAACTTACCGTTGACGAGCGTAACCTTCTTTCCGTCGCTTACAAAAATGTGGTCGGCACCCGCCGTGCTTCGTGGCGTATTATCTCCTCCATTGAGCAAAAGGAGGAATCCAAGGGCTCTAGCGAACACGTCACTATCATCCGTGATTACCGCCAGAAAATCGAAAACGAGTTGGAGAAGGTCTGCCAGGATGTGCTCGATGTTCTGGATCAGTCTCTCATCCCCAAGGCTGAGACGGGAGAGTCTAAAGTCTTCTACTACAAGATGTAAGCGTCTAGCTTCGGGAACAACATGGAGAATTTGTGGTTGATAACTCCTTGATGAACAGGAAGGGTGACTACCACCGCTACCTTGCTGAATTTGCTTCCGGAAACAAGCGCAAGGTTGCTGCTACTGCCGCCCACGAGGCCTATAAGGTACGCTAGTGCTTGAATATGCTGTCATGTACTTTGGCTTTATTTTTTCCCCTACCCCTTACAATAGAACTCGTGCTCACCGCCATGTCAGAACGCAACCGACGTTGCCCAGACTGAGCTCACTCCCACCCACCCCATCCGCCTTGGGCTTGCTCTGAACTTTTCCGTTTTCTACTACGAAATTTTGAACTCTCCCGACCGTGCCTGCCACCTCGCCAAGCAGGCTTTCGATGACGCCATTGCGGAGCTTGACTCCCTCTCTGAGGAAAGCTACCGCGACAGCACCCTTATTATGCAGCTCCTGCGCGATAACCTTACCCTCTGGACCTCCTCCGATGGCAATGACGATGGTGCCGCTCCCAAGGATGAGAAGGCAGAGGACGAGTCTGCACCGGCTCCCGAGGAGAAGAGCGAGGAACCCAAGCCCGCTGCCGCTGAGTCGTAAAGGGTAGATTGTCATTTTCTTTGTTGTATCAAAAACCGTGTTGTATCCTCGGCGTGCCTATTTGGGCGAGAGAATTCTTCCTGGAAGTGTTTACGAAGGTCTGTTTTAGTTGCGTGACCGGTTTTGACTGGCATGTATCTTCCACCTATTCGGGATCGTGTGGGTCGGCCGGCGGAGTTTGATATTAGGAGAGCGAAGGAAAGGGGTTGAGTGGAATTTATCTCTCTTTTATTCTCTCTTTATTCCCACCCCAGCAAGATACAATGTGTTATTTCAATTTTTTTTTATCGCCCACTCCCCTTTCGGCCTTGCTCCCCCTCCCTCCTTTTCTTTGCTCGTACACACTCCATAAGCTATAGGCTTCTACAATATTTGAAATCCAAGTAGTTGATTTTATATCATTTGATTAATGTTGTAGGTGAGTCGCATTACTATACGTTGCTGAAATAGTGGTGTTTGTTCTCCTCCAGTCTTTATTATATAAATCTCCTTGTTCGAATGTGCTTTCAACCCACTTGAGAATCCTTACTAATCCCAGGAGCCAATATAGTTATATATTGCTAATTTGAGTTAACCAAGAACATTTCTGATGAGCAAATAGACTTTGATATGTCAACAAATCCTAAGTTTCCGTGATGATGATGTCACCATCAAGTGTGCCCGAGGTAGGAGTAGAAGCAATTGACGACTTCTTACAAGACGACCAAAGTAAACCCCAAGAACGCAACTTTCGAAGAAGTATATGCAGGGCAAAAAGTAGTTTCTTCTATAATATTAATATATGCTGCCTGAACGCAAATAATCTAGGTGGAAATAACAACGGGAAGTAGAACGTATGGAAGCGATCAACAAAGATATTTTATGAGTCCCTGATGTGTATTGATGGATATACAAAATCGGGAGAGAGAAAGGGAACAGGAATAGTGAAAGAAAAGAGGATGAAGAAAAAGAAGAAAAGTAATCACATAAAATCATCGTCGTCTAGACCATCATCATCATAAGAGGTCGAATCAATCCTATTTTCCCTTGAGGCGACGAGCGAAACCTTCGTCTTGGCCGCCTTGGACTTCTTATTCCCCTTATCCGCTGCACGCTCCTCCTTCAACTTCTCATTACTTAAGGTCGTCAACGCACTCGCAACCTTCTTAATATCCGAACTGGAAAGCTCCTTGGCTAGCTGCTTCGCAAACTCCGGCACCCACAGCGCATACTGCGGCTTCTTTGAGTTCGTCGTCAACAACGGTACAAGGGTGCTTGTGACACGGGCGAACTGGTCCTTAGTTGTGGGCTTGAACAATGCCATAGCGGACAGATCGATGGCATTGGTGGGGTCCGTGGTGTCATTGATTACGATAGCCTTGGGGGCACCCCGGTTCCGATTCAGATCAATATCCCCAAAGAGGTCCTCGGCGTGCTTGAGGTCGGAGTCCTTCTCCGTGCGGCGCAGACGGGCGCGTCGCTCCGACTCGTCCTCCTCATCACTTTCTGAATCGGCTGCCTCCGCCTCCCTTCGTCGCGTTTCCTTGTGTTCCTCTATCCGCTGTCCTTTGCTCTTCTTCTTTGCGGCGGCGTCGGCGTCGGCTTTGGCCTTGGCGGCTGCTGCCTTGGCGACCTTTTCGCGCTCTACTTCGGAGTCATCGGCGGCATCCCAGGAATCGAGGACCTAAAAGTTTGCGAAGTGTTAATTTTTTTTTTGGTGATCTTGCCCTCCCCCCTTCCCCCTTCTTCCCTGGCCTTTGGAGGTAGATTTTGAAATTTTGCAGTCTCCTCTTCAGCTCGCAACTCTTAGACTATAATGAGAGAAAATGCGGGGCCAAGGAAGACATAATAAACAGAGAAGGGGTAGAGGAAGGGAAAATTCATGTACATACATCTTCTTCCTCCTCGTCGTCGAACCTACGGCGGGCAGCCACAGGGGGAGGGGAAGCGCTCCTCTCCTCTTCTTCGTCATCTATCAAGTAAAAATCAGTGCCACGAACATTGGGGTATATGTGGGGGGGGGAGGGGAAGAATTGATGTTTTGTTCGTAAAATGGAGGGGGAAAATCTTGAACTTACCCCACTTTGAGGGTGCCATGGGGGGCTATGGATATCAAAAAGGATCAAAAAACGGGCAAGAGGTCTCACTCAGTTAGTCAAATCCTGTATTTCGGGGATATGTATCGTGGGGGGGACGATTCAACACAAGGGGGGATGTTCAGTGGGAGCAAAAGAAAGGACTATCTTGTTCAACCAGAACCTTTGCCATGAATCAATCTGAATGGTGGGGCATGTGATGGGTCACGTGTTGGTGTGCCGTTGGTGCCCGATCTAGGGGAATGGGGATATCCTCTCTTTTGGTTATTATTGTGTGCACATTTGCAACTTGAACGAGAAGATATGGCTTTAATTACTGCTTTTGATTACCTTCTTTCGAAGGACTACGGCTATATAAGTCTAGCCATGGATGATTAGGGAACAATGTGTAACTCATAAGCTGCCAACAATTCATCGATAACGAGCGTCAGAACTTCCATCTGCCTACAAACAGAAATACGACTCTCAAATTTTCGTAATAACTTTTCATTATGCCACTAATCATTTAACGGGCTGGTAAATTCGTCATCATGAAATAGATATCCACCCAACACCACCTGCGAGGGCTATCTTTGCACTACTTGAAGTACAAGAACTCTGAGCTCACAGTATACCAGGTGGTGATCATCCTCTGGAAATTAGGTGTGCCTGATTGAAGTATTTGTTTAGGGGAAAACCAAGATTACAATGGTTCATTGCTGCATCTACAGGTTGACAGCAGTGCGGAAGTTCTTGCCGGCATATTTGGCATTTTCGCCGAGCTCCTCCTCAATACGGAGGATCTGGTTGAGCTTAGCCAGACGCTCGGAACGAGCGGGGGCACCAGTTTTGATCTGTCCGGAGCGGAGACCAACCGAAATGTCAGCAATGGTGACATCTTCAGTCTCACCGGAGCGGTGGGAGACCATGACACCCCAGCCGTCGGCGTAGGAGTCCTTAGCGGCCTGGATGGACTCAGTGAGAGTACCGATCTGGTTCACCTTGAGAAGCAGGGCGTTGCAGGACTTAAGCTCAATGGCCTTCTTGATGCGGAGAGGGTTGGTGACGGTCAGGTCATCACTATCCTTCTTGTTAGGCCTAAGGTGTTTCTAAATGGAAAAGGGCACTGCTGCGTAACTTACCCTACAATCTGGAAATCGGAGGTCTTGTAAAAGTAGCTCCAGGCCTCCCAGTCATCCTCGGCGAAAGGATCCTCGATACTGACAATAGGGTACTTGGCGGCAAGGCCCTTGTAGAGGTCGGCAAGCTGCTCATAGGTGAGCCACTTGGAGGGATCGCTGTCCGGGTTCTTGAAGTCAAGATCGTACTTCTTGACATCAGCCTTGTAGAACTCGCTGGAGGCAACATCCATGGCGATGTCCATCTTGCCAGTGTATCCGGCCTGCTCAATGGCCTCGGTGATCAGGTCAAGAGCCTCCTCTGCAGTCTGGATATCAGGAGCAACGCCACCCTCATCACCAACATTGCCGGCAGACTGGCCGTACTTCTTCTTGGCCAGAGCTTTGAGCTTGTGGTAGACCTCAGCACCCTGGCGGAGACCCTCGGAGAAAGATTCAGCATGGCTAGTTTCTAGGTTAGATTCCTCACCAAAACCATAGGAGTGGAGGAGTGCCTAGAACTTACTCAGGAACGATCATGAACTCCTGGAAAGCCAGACGGCCACCAGCATGAGAACCACCGTTCAGGACGTTCTGGAAGGGGACGGGAAGAACGTAAGGCTTCTTAGTTCCAGCCAAGTCGGAGATATGAGCATAGAGAGGAACGCCCTTCTCAGCGGCACCAGCCTTGGCAATGGCCAAGCTGACACCCAGGATGGCATTGGCACCGAGGTTCTTCTTGTTCGGGGTTCCGTCGAGTTTGTTTAGGAACTCGTCGATCTTGGATTGCTCCTTCACATCAAGGTTCTCATTGATGAGAGCGGGGGCAATGACTTCGTTGACGTTCTTGACGGCAGTAAGGACACCTTTCCTCGACGGGTCGTGTGAGCTTTATCAATTCTAAGGAGCTATTTCTAAAACATACCCTTTCCGAGCCACTTGGTCTTGTCCCCGTCACGGAGCTCGTGGGCCTCATGCTGACCTGCGTTCATTAGCATTGCGAATTCAAGACGTTAAACCAAGCTACACACCAGTAGAAGCTCCAGAAGGAACAATAGCACGGTGGAGTCCAGTCTCGGTAACAACGTCCACCTCAACGGTGGGGTTACCACGAGAGTCGTAGACAGAGCGGGCGTGGATCTTAGAGATAGGCATTTTAATGGTCTGAACAGATGAGTCAGTTGGCTGGAAAGAAACCAAAAAGAAAAAATTTTTGTCAAAAGGAATCGAGGAGAGTAATATAAAGGAAACGGAAGGGGAAAAACAAAGCAGCCCAAAGCACACCTGAAGCTGGGAGCGGTTTAGCAGGCGGGGGGTCGTTGTTCACCGATAGCCCAAAAAGAGTGGATGGGAAGGTTCAAGGAAGCTGAGGAACGGGGAGGTCCGATCAATTGATCAAATGGGAGTCCCCATATTTGACAATTTAAATTTAGGACCCTGTGGAGGCAAAATAGATGACTCAAGTGCATGCATACTCAACAATAATTGATGCAATGGTGTGAGGATGTTTGGATGGTGCTGGTTATGGAGGGGTCAAGCTCGACGTGGGATGGTGGGGTTACAATGATCTCAGAGCAGAGACAACAAGAGGGAAGAGAGTGTCCAAGGCTGAGGTGGGACTGGGGGGCAGAGATGAGACACTTACCAGACTTTGATGATGAACAGGAGAAAGAGGAAGAATAGATTGAGAAGGAGGCAAACGGCAACAAACAACAAATAATGGACAACAACGGGGATGGAAACGGCAGGTTCTTGTAGGAAATACTCAAAGTAGCGGGAAAGCTCACGCATGGTATGGCCCTCCGAATCTTTCCAACCTCATGGTGGGGCAGCGAATGGTTGCCGGTTCCCTCGCTGGCTGAAGCTCTTGGTTCAGAGGCCTCAGTGACGCTCTCCAGCGAGATCTTCCGTACATCCTCGGGGTAAGGCGGGTGATACGTTGAGATTCGATTCTGATAGGGGAGGCTGCGATGATGCTCAATAACTAATAACAACTTTGTACATTTTTATATCACCCATAATGATGAGTTCTTATTTGAATTTTTTGACCTATATATTCAGGGTATGCAATATGCCACCATACGGCATCGTGGCTGAACACACACCCAGAGATGGTACCTAACAGCCACGCAAACTAGCTTGGCTATATTGATCACAATAATACAGAGTACAGCTAGATCTCCGTGTAGCCTCACTTCGTTATTGAATCTTTTCGGTCCAAGCTCTTGCCAATGACACCCTCATTTCCCCGGGAGCTTTGATTGCGTAATATTAATGACGAAAACGCTGGTCCCAAATATAGACACCTTGGTGCCTGAATTTGCTTCCGCCGGATAATAGATACTGCGGCAAATAATTCGCGGCCTTCCGGTTCGGGCCTTCATATTTCTAACATCACGTGATAAAGACAAAGAAGCTAGGTCATGTGATCCAGTGGTATCTGTGGCTGTTGACAGCTCCTGGACAGCTCTCCAAGCATATGCCAGTAACTCTAGATACCCTTTCCAGCCATCCGAATTCCCACGACCATCGTCTTCATCCGACATAAAAGATCTCTCTTATCTAGTCATTATAAGAATATCTTCTCGTCATTTATATTTCCTAACTCGGCTGATACCCGACATTCACCATGAACGGAGCTGGGGACCCGGAGAGGGATCAGGCGCTGGATGATTACAAGAAAAGTCTGCTAGAGCTTCGGGAATGGGAGGCAAAACTCAAAGCACTTCGAATGGGCATCAAAGATCTGCAAAGGGAGTTTGATCTCTCAGAAGAAAACATCAAGGCCCTGCAAAGTGTTGGCCAGATCATCGGAGAGGTGTTGAAGCAGCTGGATGAGGAGAGATGTATGTTTCGTCTAAGCCCTTGACCGGACCTTATCGGTAGATTTGTGGAGTATTTGAACGCTCAAACACGAGTCCTCGGATGCTAACGCTCAATAGTCATTGTTAAGGCATCCTCCGGGCCCAGATACGTTGTTGGCTGCCGTTCGAAGGTGGACAAATCAAAGCTGAAACAAGGCACCCGTGTCGCACTCGACATGACCACGCTCACCATCATGAGGATGCTACCACGGGAGGTTGATCCGCTAGTATACAACATGTCCCTAGAGGACCCTGGCCAGGTTAACTTTGCGGGTATTGGTGGTCTGAACGACCAGATCCGAGAGCTGCGAGAAGTGATCGAACTGCCTCTTAAAAATCCAGAGCTCTTCCAACGGGTGGGAATCAAGCCGCCCAAAGGTGTATTACTTTACGGACCCCCTGGTACTGGAAAGACCCTCCTAGCCCGCGCCGTTGCAAGTTCGATGGAAACCAACTTCTTGAAAGGTATGTTTGATATTATAAACAATTATGCCTTCTGCTGACGTTCTCAAGTTGTTTCGTCGGCCATTGTCGACAAGTATATCGGTGAATCCGCACGTTTAATCCGAGAAATGTTCGGATACGCCAAAGAGCACGAGCCTTGTATCATTTTCATGGACGAAATCGATGCTATCGGTGGTCGACGATTCTCCGAAGGTACCTCGGCTGATCGAGAAATCCAGCGAACATTGATGGAGCTGCTCAACCAGTTGGATGGGTTCGATTACCTTGGAAAGACAAAGATTATTATGGCTACGAATCGACCTGACACACTTGACCCAGCTTTGTTGCGTGCCGGTCGTCTAGACCGAAAGATCGAAATCCCTCTACCTAACGAAGTTGGCCGCCTTGAGATTCTGAAGATTCACTCAAGCACTGTGCAGCTGGAGGGTGATATTGATTTCGAGAGTGTTGTCAAGATGAGCGATGGTCTGAACGGTGCTGATCTTCGTAACGTTGTCACGGAAGCGTACGTTAACCCCCCTTGCGTTTTATCTGATTTTCATTCCCCTCTCCCTCTTTGGATTATTCGGTAACTAACATCGATATGCAGTGGCCTATTCGCGATCAAAGATTACCGGGACGCAATCAACCAGGATGACTTTAATAGAGCGGTTCGCAAGGTCGCGGAAGCGAAGAAGTTGGAAGGCAAGCTAGAATACCAAAAACTGTAGTCCTTTCATGCCATATGATTATTGCAGAGTCAGATCTGATCGGCACCTTAACATTTTTGGAACAAACAATAGCTCTTTCCTGCAAAGTAAATGTTATACATGTACCTTGTCAAATAGACATAATGCAAACATTAACTGTTATTGTTTTCATGATAGACATATAGAAACAATTCATATATAGGATAAATACAACCTTCTGGGACGAAAGCCTACTATTCTCTCAACTTTCGTCTTCCAGATCGCCTGGATGCAGTTTGCGATCGCCAAGCCGGTTGTTTGGCTGACGGCATCCGCCAATAAGGGCGGACATGAAGCTGGATCGCAACAAGTGGCCACACCTTCGCGAATTATATTTGATCTCACAATTCCTCCAGCATCAAGCTACTCCGAAACACCAGAAAACCAGTGTTATTTCGGCTGTGTTCGCGTTCTGCAACAGTGAACCCAGTGGTTAAGCCAAAGAGGCACTTGCGCGCACCACTGAATGCTTGGTAGTAGTTATATGCCATCTCCCTCACTCGACACACCCGCAACTTAGGTAGCTACTAGTTGGTGCATTTGGACACCCAGCACCACAGAAACGCGAACTGACATCGTTATTCCTTCTGAAGAACCTCGCAGGCTAACTGCCAGATTCTGCGCCACCTTGCCTCGGGGCGTTGATCTTTCCACAATTCCATTCAACTACGAACATACCGATTCTTGATTCCGCCAACCCGGGGGGAGGTGTAAACAGTGTCTATGCCGATTGCCGTGCAAGCCTCCTATTCCTAACCGCAAACTACCTCTTTAGAGATCTGCCATTAAGTTACCTACGAGAAAGCGAGAGAGACGGCGAGCAGTGAAGAGGAGGCGGCCATGTCATTCCCAAATCGCCAAAACCCATCGTTTCCGCCGTCGCGGTCACCTTCCGAAAACCTCTGGCGTGCGAGTCGGAGTCCGGGAGCCAATGGGCTGGGAGGGTATGGATTTTCACAACCTGGTGGCGTCGCCAGCAACCTGAACAATTTCTTCTCCAGCGACCGATCCCTTCCCATGTACAAGGATAAACCCTTCTTCCAGCCGCGCCGTACCGGTCCAAGGAGCCAGCGGAGAAATATTCTTTATGGTGGAATCGTAATGTTCGTGTTGCTGAGCTTATGGTACTGTACCACTGGGCCTAGCAGCTGGAGCAGGCCTCCTTGGACACCAGATGTGGCGAGGGGTGAGGAACTTTGGAAGTGGATGCAGAGCTTGGATGAATTAGAACCGGCATATGATGGGACGGCATCGAAAAATATTGATTGGGATGCTAGGCGAGAAAAGGTCCGGGACGCTTTTATCGTCAGCTGGGATGGGTATGAGCAATACGCTTGGGGTATGTTCTTTCATTCATCTTTTTTGTGCCCGTATTAGCTCTGTCCGGTTAAGTTGAGTTCCATTTTCTCAACTTTGTTTATTTTACTAATGTATAAGTCCAAAATAGGGTTCGACCAATTTCACCCGATTGCGAAAGATGGCTCGAATATGGTTTCTGGTGGGATGGGGTGGATGATCGTAGATGCACTTGACACGATGATGATCATGAACTTGACCTCACGGGTCCAACACGCTCGCACTTGGATTCACAATTCACTACGGTACAATCAGAATCATGACGTGAGCACTTTTGAGACAACTATCCGCATGTTGGGTGGACTCCTCTCAGCGCACTACCTGTCAACTACCTTCCCAGATCTTGCTCCAATCACCGACGACGATGTCGGCTCTCCTGGAGAGGACCTGTATATTGAAAAAGCCACTGACCTAGCCGAGAGACTGCTCGGTGCCTTTGATTCCAAGTCCGGCATTCCCTATGCTAGCGTGAATCTCAACACCTCCGAAGGGATTCCATCCCATGCGGACGGCGGCGCTTCATCTACGGCGGAGGCAACAACACTACAGCTGGAATTCAAGTACCTGGCCAAGCTAACCGGCGAGCCTGAATGGTGGCGCGTTGTCGAAGAGGTGATGCACGTTGTGGATGACCAGAAAGTTCCAGATGGTCTTCTCCCCATTTATATCTACCCTGACACTGGAGAATTCAGAGGCGAGAACATTCGTCTGGGCAGCAGAGGCGACTCTTATTACGGTCTGGCCCCACCCTCAAGGTCTTCTCATGGAGCCTAAGTACCCGTGAACTTAACTAGCAACTATGGCTAACTTCGTACAGAGTATCTCATCAAACAGTACCTCCAAACATCAGAGAAGGAACCTATCTACAAGGAAATGTGGGATGAGGCCCTTCTCGGAGTACGCAAGCACCTAATTAGCTACACAAAGAACGCCCAGCTGACCGTTCTGGGCGAGCGACCAAATGGACTCAAGGGCTCGCTATCCCCCAAAATGGACCACCTAGCCTGCTTCTTCCCGGGCACGATCGCTCTCGGAGCCACGGGCGGCATTCCCCTCTCCGAGGCGAAGAAGTCTCCCACCTGGAGCCAGCGCCATGACGAAGAGATTCTCCTCGCCCGCGAACTCATGAAAACCTGCTGGGCGACCTACCTCGCCACGAAGACCGGTCTCGCACCAGAGATCACCTACTTTGAGCTTGACAACCCCGCCGTCATGGAAGTCGATAAATACCCGTCTTCCACGGTCAACACCGGATCGAATCCCAAGCCTAACGGTAACAAAAACTCTGATCTCCCACTCCTCTCCCAGGCCCTCTATCCACTCCCCAGCGATGACGACGACAAGCCCTCCTGGAAACAAGACATTCAAATCCACACAAACGACCGCCATAACCTCCAACGCCCAGAAACCGTCGAGTCTCTATTATACATGTACCGGATCACCGGTGACGAAACCTACCGGCAGTGGGGCTGGGAGATGTTCAAATCTTTCATCCGGCACACGGCCGTCGTCGAGAGAGAAAAGCCAACGGCTGGCGACAATGATGCTGGAATTGCTAATACTGGCCGGATTGTCAGCTTTACCTCGCTCTCCAATGGTAATACTATTCCCGCGGTCCAACGGGATAACATGGAAAGTTTCTGGATGGCAGAGACGCTGAAGTATTTCTATCTTTTGTTCTCGGACCGGGATTTTATATCGTTGGAGGAGAATGTGTTTAATACGGAAGCGCACCCGATGCCGAAGTTTGTACCCACTGGGGAGCTTAAGACGGGGTGGGCGAGGAAGGCTCGCGGCACTTCTTAAGCTTTTTTCTTTTCTTTTTTTTTTGTTCTATGGCCGTTCTGATACGAAAGATACATTCAGGAGTTTATTTCCTTTTTTCAGGTTCTCAACCATATTTTCTATCTGGATTCTATTTTCCATCTATCGACCTGATGTATATATTTAACGCTGAGTATTGCGCCCGGCACTCTTCACGGAAAGGAAAGTTTCTCTCCCGGTACATATATCAATCTGGGATCCCCCCTATCCACCGTAACTTAGGTCTACTAAAAGCAAAAGTAGATAAGAGATAAAAAAATTAAATTTCTCCCCTGCCCATGGCAGCATCAATCAACCTTTTATACCCCCTCAAAGCCTCCTCTAACTGGTCCACCGTAATGGCTTCGTTATCCCCATGGGCAACATGGATACTCCCCGGCCCATACAGATACCGCTTCACCTCCCCATCGAGCACAAGATTCGGCACATCCGTCCCGTAATTGACCGTCGTGACCGCAAAGCCAGGGACATCTGTATCCAGATCCTGCGGCGGGTATCCACCAGGCCGGGACTCAAAGTCCGCCTCTACATGGGGGTTGTCGCCCGTCGCATTACGCACTGCCTCCCGAATGATCTCCCGAGCTTCGTCGGGGGTCCCTGCGGCCAGACGCACAGCGACCTCGGCATACGCCGCGGCAGGAACCACATTCGCTGCAACGCCGGCCTCGACGCGTCCGACGTTGACCGTCGTGCGACCATACTTGGGGCTGGCGGGGAGTCCGCCGTTTTCGCTAGGGATGTCCCCGAGCCTGTCGACAATGGAGAGAGCGGGGAGAATGGATGAGAGGGCGCTCTCGCCGAGCCAGGGGTAGCCAGAGTGGGCAGCGTGGCCGTTCGCGAGGATGTTGAACTCGATCATACCCTTGTGCCCGGCGACGAGGGCAAGGTCGGTGGGCTCGCCGAAGATGATAGTGCGGTAGCGGGATGGGGAGGGGTTGAAGGTGGTATTGGCGGAGAAAGCGCGCATGCCTGCGCCGCCGACTTCCTCGTCGACGACGAAGAGGAGGGCGAGCGGGGCGGTAGGCGTGTGGGCGAGGATTTCGAGGGCGGCGAAGATCAAGGAGGCGACGCTTGCTTTGGCGTCGACGGAACCGCGGCCGGCGATAAGGATGTTTCGGGGGTCATCGTCTCCGTTATTTGGGAGGAGGGTATAGGGGATAAAGGGGGGGACGGTGTCGATGTGGCTAGTTAGGAGGATTGTATTGGTGGAAAGCGAGGAAACGGATGAGGGGTATGCGAAGATGTTGAAGCGGGCGGTTGGGCCGGGGACGGGCTGTTTGATCACGGTGAAATCGTGGGACGAGAGGTAGTCGGCTACAAAAGTTCCGACGGCAGACTCGTTCCCGGATATGGAGGAAATTTGGACGAGATCGCGGTGGAGGGAGAGGAAAGGGGAAGCATCGATGATCTTGCGGAGGGGGTAGGAATCGATATCGGAATCGAGGTTGAGGGGAAGTTGCTGGAAGGCGGTGGTGAGGCTGGACAGGGCCAGCACAGTGAAGAGATAGAGTTTCATGAATGCTAGATGGTGATACGTTTAATAAATGAGAGAACGCTTTGATATAGAGTCTGGTTTATACAAGAATGCTGTTTATCAAGAGGTGCAGTAGTGAATTTGCGATGGCACGACAGTGAATGACGATCCGCACTCTCTAGTCTCAATAGGGTCAAGATCTCGCTCGGGTTTGGCTTCAGAACCCTGGTCCGCCGGAGGACTGATCTAAAGCTCTATTATTCACTTGGTAGATAGGACAACAGGTTCCATCCCTCCTAATATAACAATTAGTATAGCAACATTGTCCTCTAGGTTGCACTGCACCTAATTGGCTTGTCTCTTCAAATATGTGAAGCAAACGATTGACCGCCTTGGATGACACTGAATGCTACGATAATAAAACCGGCAGCGCATCACCGCCTCGGAACCTACGGTGGGATTTAGAGACAATAAGCGCCGGGCCGCAAAAGTACGGATTAAAGTTGGGCACTCTTTCCTCATCCCAACATCGGATTAGTGAGCCGGTTCAGGATTGTACAATTTTTATTCGATCGGGTAAATAACAATGTGACTCAAGCAAACAACCCGGACGGGATTTTAACCCGTATTATTACTAGTTCCCAGCTTCTTTCTCCTCCGCAGCCTCTGTTCTGTTGACTGCCTCAAAAGAAGGGGTGGTGGAGAGGCCTGCGGCATTTCCATGGAAATCGATTGTTAGTGACCACCGTATCCTTCTGATCATTGGCCTGGAAGCCACGATGGCTCTTTCCTGACACTGCAAGAGAACCAGAACTAGAGAACTTTGCAATGTCCGTAGTATCTCTAAAACATACTAGTTCCTCGCAGAGTCCAGACGATTTACTTTCCGATTAGGCTGACACTAGAAGAGATCCATCCTTCTGGACCTAGGCGTCTTCCGGACTAGTTGCTTCCTTGGAAGTGATTCAGTGAGCATCCCCCTGGGCCACTGGCGTCATCGCACATCTTTTCTTGATTTTCTTTCGACGCCTCTGGATTCCAAGGAATCCTCTTCCCTCACAGTTAAAAAAAATCATTATTCCTCCTCAGCCAATTCTACTATTGTTGATATCACGGGAGGAGAAAATTGCGGTTCCATGGTTGGCCAGTCCCTCGCTTCCAGCCTTTTGAACCAAGAAACTTTAGAGGCCATGAGATATGGAGCCAGAGTTCCAGTTGTAAAGCCCCTCTGGCCATGTGGATCTGACGTCGGCACCAGAAGGTGGGATGGAAAGTTTGACTAGGCAGAGCCCGATTATTGTCGCCGCTTCACAAGAAACAGAAAGAAGTGAGCATTGAGTGGGAACTAGGGACTCTAGGGGTTTGCAGCTGCCCCTCCAGAAAAAAAGAAAGAAAAAGGCCAGAGGTCAAGTTGGTTGGTAGCTTCACGATTTCAAAAGGCACAAAAATTCCACGATTGATTGGATATCGGACCATTTTTTTTCCAGCTTGCTTCGGACATATATGCAGACAGGGTCATCATCCTCTCCCTCACGAAGTCCGGAGTTATGTAGGGGTTATGTACACTGTCAAGATGATAGGTCATGGCTGATTGTTCAGCGCTGGACAAGACTGATGGGTCGCACTGCATTGGATGAGCAATGAGAAGGGATCCATCGAGTTGGACCAGTCGAGTCGGTCTGAGTCCAGACAGTTTTAGCCTGGGCCTTAGTCATTGTTTTCTTTCTTGCTTCACGATGTGCAGCAACCGTTGGAGGGGAAGATTCGTCATCGCCTTGTTCCTTTTTTATTTTTTGACAATAAAAATTTTTTTGTCCCGTGGGGGAAGAATAATAATTAGTCCTCCGCCTTGGCCAAACAAAAATCGATTCATGCGATTCTTTAATTCTGATTCCACCCGCCAGATTTGATATAGATACTTTGCAAGCATGAGATCTCTCTCCTCAACAAGATTTCGAATCCTCCGTATAATTATTGATATTATTATTTTAACTTAATTTTTCTCGAACTCAATTCCTCGTACTTATCTCCTCGCATTTCTTCCCTGGGCCGACCACGGAAGGACATAGAAGAATAAAGACCGTGGCAAGGTACAAACGGATCCATGGGACGCCTGGGACTGGACGGAGCCCATGCTGGACCCTTCGTTCTTTTCCGTCCACTAATGATCTGTGAGGTCTTCTAGATGAAAGGTAAAATAAATAGAATAAAATAAAACAAGGGAAGGCTATCGGGAAAGAACCAGAGAACTGGAAGTAAAATAAATAATGATAATAAATAATATGATAAAAAAAAATAGTGTATCACAAAGATTGATGTCTGCTGGTATACCAACTGACCTGCCATCTTCTGCTCTCCCCCTCCATCCACAGCTCCATCCACTTGCTGCACTGTCATCCTCGCCCTCCTTCAACGCTCTATTTTTTTTTTTGCCCTCCCGCTTCATCCTTCAGGTTTTTCATCTGGACCTTATTTTCTCACTCTTTCCTCTTCATCTTCTGGTGTTTTTCTCAGACGAACCGCGTTAAACTCCCCTCTACGGTGCCTGATTGCTTGCAATCCCGCAGTGAGCTGTCATCCCCCTCAACCCCGGCCAGTTGTTCCCCCATCGCGTCCACTGACGTGCTCCACGTTTTCGCTCTTGACTGCCCTACCGCCTGTAATTTTTCCTGTCCTTTAGGCAGTCAATCGGTGTCCCCTGTGCAGTTCCTCCAAGAGGCAATCTGCACCTGCCGGTTCGTTACAACAGCTTGTTTCCCCAAACCATGGGCCATTCTTCCTTTTTTTGACCGCCACGCCACGTCTGTTTCGGCTCCTTCGCGAGAGAAGAGTCACATTATCATCTTGCGCCTCTGCTTGATTTTTTAATTTTCTCTCTTCTTTTTCTCTTGAGAAAATATTACCCCTCCAAGGACTGTGCATCTCTCACCGGATCATGCCTCGACTTTCTTCAAATTGAGCAGAATCTCCCATCCCCTACGTGTTCTGTTGATCCTCCTCACATCTACTTCGCCTGAACACCGGCACGTGAACAAAGCCTCACTGATCGGCTATCGGAACCTTAAAAAAGAAAAAATCAGAAAGCAAAAAAAAAAAAAGCAACCAGGGGAAAAAAACCTAATAAATTCTTCCTAATTATTATTACCGGCCCTGTCCTATCTGGACAACTCGACTAAAAATGTTAAAACTCTCGCAACTTTTAGAAGCCAAACGGCGAGAGAGTTTTGATACTATGGGTGATTTCTCGCCCCCTTCTCGCCAGCCTCCTCAATCACCTTTGACGGCCTCGACGCCAGTCTCACCCGCGGTCTCTCTCTTCTCAGCCAAAGGACACACGCGCTTCTCTAGTTCCGCGTCCTCTCTCGTCTCATCCCCTGGTCACGGAAATTCTATAGATATTGCTTCGCGAAATCCCTTGACGGGAGTAAAAGAAGAGGAACCGTGTGGGCCTCATGCGAGGGATCTGGAAGAGGAATATTTCCGTATGTTGCCCTTGCTCCCAGCCTCGTTCTCCCTCTCTAGATGCTTTTTTTTTTTTCATACTTTTTTTCTTCCGACGGTATTTATAAAAAATTTCCCGAGCTAACGGGTCGCGTTCCGCAGAGCACTTTGATCAAGGTTTAGCTGTTGCTGAAGATACATATCTTTCTTCTATCAATACCCCCGACGGCTACGACCTGACTGATGCTGGAATGGATATCACCAACTCGCCTAAAAAAAGACGCTCCGACACCGTTTCTGCCAACGGACTCTCTCGCATTAGTTCTCGCATTTCTACAATATCCACGCGATGGCGATCCAAACGGGTTTCTGATGGTGTAGAGGGGCCTGATGGGCTGCGATCGCGCGCCAATTCCAATACGTCCGCGTTTGCTACCAGCCCAACGACGGTTGGCCCAATGAGCTGGGTGGACCCTGTTCAGGTTCCTCCTTCACCTGCAAGAACTATCTTTGAAGACCGCCTTAGCGAGTCCGGCGCCCGTCCGATAGACATCGCCAAGGCAAATGAACATAGCCCCGAAGAGCCTGGCCCACAGGCTACCACACCTCTTCTTCCTCCTTTCATGGGCGATGAGCCAATTTACCCAGCTGTGTCTCGAATTCACTCCCCGTTGCAATCGCCGTCTGTCGCAGACATGTCGGATGAGAGCCCAGAGGTAATTCCAGACCCCCGCTTAGCTGGGCTCCCTTCACCACCCTTGTCCACAAAGCCATCTATTGCATCTTTCAATCGCCCACGAGCCAGCACCGTTCGAACTGTTTCGGGGGACGTTCCGCCGTTCACTCTCTCGGATCCTAATGATGAGTGGGCCAACAAGCTCGGTCACGCAAATTTCACCATTCAGCCAGAGCCGTATGTCCCCGAACTTTACGACATAGATTCGTTTCGACAATTGCGCGACAACTGGGACCTTGCCCAGTGCAACTTCGCTAAGCACCTTGTTCGGACAGGGGAGCACTACGGGATAACCTCCAATATCTATAAACTAACTCAAGAGAAATGGGAGTCCATTAACAATAAGTGGAAGCGCCACTTTGAGGCGATGCTACTTCAGCTAGAGGCGACGAATGGCCCCATCTTGAACCTTATCAAATCTCATTGTGACCCGTGCGAACAGGTTAAAATTCCACCCCTGCACGACGACAAGTTCCCCGAATTGGGCGATGGTGAAATTGTCGGCCCCATGAAAATCGCGCCGGTAACTGGGCCGTGCCGGGATAAATCGTTGAAGCGAAACTTTTTCCGGTTCTTCCAGGATCTAGTATCCCGGTCCTAGGATTCTCTCCACGTCTACAGCGAGACTGATACCTGCTCGATTTTTACCCATACATTAGGCCCACGGGAGGCCTAGATGTACAACACCTCATGAATTCTACGCCTTCAGGGATGATCGATTTCAGCATGTGACGACTAATGTCTAAATTCTTTTTCTCCCCCTAGTTTATTCCCCCCTTGCCATTTATTACAGCCACTCTGTTTTTTTATGTTGTGATCTGTGATCCAATAATGACTGATGACCTCTATGTACACCTGCGACTACTGTCTCGCAGTGTGCAGTCCATTCCTTAATAAATATTTGATACCGTTTTCCTTTGTTTCCCCTTCCAATTGCACGATAACAAGATGGGCAATCAGCCTACCCCATCTGTAATGGTACCGCTGTGCGCTTGTGACTTAGTGAAAGTCGTGGACCCCAGCATGAAGGATTGATTACTTCAAGCCAATATAGTCTCGACTATACCCCCCCCCCCCCCCCCCCCCCCCACTACACAAAAGCACAATTGATTATTGACGGATGAAATATTGTGGCCTACTGTACCTGATAGAGCTGTTGATGCATTCCACAAAAGCATGGCTATTGATTTTCCGTCGTGTATTTGTATATAATACCTATTATTACCAATATTCCTAGTGAAGAAAATAATTCAGGAGTGCATGCTTCCCTTTTCAAAGAGTCTCGTCGTAATCCTTACTGACGAGATGTGGACACAGCCGGATGCAAATATCTGGTCGAGAACAGCCCAAAATAACAGCGGAATGTTCCGTATAAAAAAAAAGTCCACGACCACGCATGGCCTACCACCTAATATTTCCATTTCCTTGCAAGCGAAAAGGGAAATACAGGGGATAAGATTATCCGCGGTCAGATCCACGGGGCACACTGGTAGTTGAAGGTGCTGCAGAATCAGTCTCCTTGCTGGAGGTCTGTTCGAGAACCGGATCGAAAGCCAACATCAATGATCAAATCCAATACTGGTTCCAAACATGGCGAGCATCTTGGTTCCCACGAAACCGAAAGTCAACCCGGACGATATCCTCGAAGCCCTCTGACATCTCCGGTTCCTTGAACCGCCGCAGAAAATCACCAAAGGCTACCCCGGGCACAAGGGAACGAGATTCCGGGTTCTATAGATAGACCAACCCCGGTAGTTAGTGAAATGTATGTAGGTGGGATGCGTACTATGTAAGCAGCATGCATAACACCACATGTATGTATGTGGATATATCTGTGCAATCGGACGAACACCTCGAGGAGAGCATCATATGATATCGTTGAAGAAAAAATAAACCACAGGTCAATGCGATGGGTGGAATAGGGGTGGAGTGTTTCCAGCCTCCCTCTCCCCTTCCCCCCATCGGAACTTCTTCCAGTGGGGGTAAGAGAAGGGAAGGAAAATGCAGGTACTAGGGGGAAATAGGTAGCGGGAAGTGGTCTGTGAACGTACCAATATTTGATTCGCGGCACGGACCGCATTATTATGCCTACAGAGCTCCGGGGATGCGGGAAAATATACGCAGCGAATAGGCACATTGAATTCTTTGGCAAGTTCGATCCATTGCGACCTGGTTTCTGCATCGGCATTGGTGTTGTCTATGCATGGATTATTAGTTTTTGTGGTCTGGTGTAGCACAAGGAGGGATAAGGCCGAAGGGGGAAGATGTTCAGTGGGCCAGAGAAAGAAATTCAGCATGGAAACTGTGATTGGATGCTCAAACCAGTTTTGTTGGAAACTGGGTAGTGAATGGCTTGCCCAGGATGCCTCAACGTGGGACAAAAATGCAAGGGAGCAGTATGTTGTGATGCGTCCGTGGAGGGATTGGGTGTGCTTACCGACGGCCACAGATCTTCCAGCAGCAAGGTGTTCCTTGGCCACTTTGATGCATTTTGGTCTCTAGATCTTGTTAATTTCTTGAGTCATTTTGTCATTTTTGCTTTTCCAATCTGCGTTTAGATTGGTGGGCTAATAATGGTTTGGCCCAGCCTTCTGGTTCCTTTCTTCGGAAGGAAGTTGCCGAATGATCCTTGTTTTCACAGGACAGATCCGCACGGAGGCCAAATAGAGGGGGGAAAGAAAAGGTTCGAGGAATGGAAATAAGGAGAGACGCACGGTCTTGAGAATGTCTTGATTCACTCGCTGGTATCCCAACGGTTCCAGGTAATCCCAGTAAAAAGTCGATTTGCCTGCGCCAGGGCTACCGCAGAAGATCACTAGTTCGAGAAGTTTTTGCCGGGAGAAAGGAGGCGGAAATGTAGTAGCTAACTCACGGTCACTCTTGTCCCCGAAATGTATATGATGGGTTCGCTATTTGTTCGGCGGTATGAACTTACTATCGTCCATTGGGTCTGATTCTAAATAAGTCGAAGGATCAAAAGGCATGGCCAGGGGCTCCGAAGCTGCATCTAGGAAGAACTCCTCTGGGGTTTTAAATGGAACGCTAATGTTGTATGCGAAACCGCTGGGTACATAATATTAGTGTATAGTCTCGATATTTTTTCTGTGCAGAAGGGGGTGGGGTTGCGCATTGGCCTCACCAATCTACTGATGAATGATCGTTAGACCGTCCTGCGGCATCTCCAACAAATAATGATGCTGGTAAATCAACTCCATATACATCGAAATCGCAATCGTCGACAAACTCCGTCCACATCCCGGTCCTAGGCTTCCTGTACTCATCATTTTCTGTTGCCGCATAGACACTGATGGGAATATCCAGTAGCTTCATAACGGCCGCTACCCTCTCTTTAAAATTGGTGAGGCTTTTAGAATCCCCCAGTGACCCCTTTGATGTCTTCTTGAGGCTCACTGCTTTCTGGTTGGATATGATTACGACATGATACCTAAATAGAGGTCAACAGGTGCTGTCGCTTCAAATCGGGAGCATTCAGGCTGAATAGGCGACGTTGGCTATACGGCCATACATACCCATCGGTATATAGACCTTTCAGCTTAGAAGGAACACTAGGGTGCCACCATTTCCAATCCGCCGAGTTTCTAGGGAACGTGTTTCCTGAAGCAGTAGAAACAAGGGTGGAGTCCTGTGCACAGGTCAGTCAATCACCATATCGTCATTCATGCCAAAACTCAAAAAAATTGCACGCCAGTTACCAAATCAAAAGCAGCGATCTTCTGTTTTCTGGTGTCCCGGCTGCGCTCCAATCCCGTGGAATACTTTCCGACTACCAGGCTATTCTTCACCACCCGCCAAGTGATCGGTGAAGGCTTTTTTTGGGATGTGGGGGTGAAGAACAAGGCAGCAGCTTTCTCTGCGAAGAATGAGATTTTAGGGGACCGCGATTACAGAAGATATATAAGAACGAGGTAATCAATTACTTACTCGTTACTGTTGGTTCAATCTTGCGCTTTAGTGGAGGAGGAGATATCGAGCGCGTGGGGGATGCAGTGCGCTTCATAGCCCCCCCACCAACCATCCTGAGATAATGTAGAGCGAGAATTTTTAAACTTCTTTAAAGGTGTAGCACCCTCCTGTAGTGGGAGAAGGCGTATTGGGGGTGGGTGTATTCAATGTGTTGAAGCGAACAACAATATGCTTCATGAACTATAGGATAGGCAGAAGTTGGCGCGTCGACGTGTACGAAAGGCTCACGAAGTCACATGCCTGATCACCCTCAACTCCTACAATTGGAAGATATATCAATTGATTCGGAGAACAACCCGAACGCACGTATCTTCAGGTATTATGAAATTTAGAAATAAAAAAATCCACTCCTTATTTTAGATTTTCTCTTAAAGAAAAAAAAAAACAAATCTACTGGGAGCCGTCTGCTCCGGGGTATAAAACATAAACGAATAAACGTCAGAGCGCGCCTACTTTGCGCGGGTATCCAGGGCAAGCCGATCGGCCGGTTCGAGACGAACAGCTGACTTGAGCTGTTCGCGAAGCCCAAATAGATGCTGGGAGGCAGTTTTCATCAGCTCCTGGTTACCGCCGTCCTGGACCGTAATAGCAGCTTGCAAGACATAGCTCCCCGTCCTCTCTAGCGGTGACATTTCTCGGAACGAGGGCAGCTGGCGCCGCGGTTCATGTGGTTCCTGGCCATGAACCGGATAGTGGAGGACGCGATGTAAAAATATTATTATGTCGTTGTGAATAAAAACATCTCCCTCAATCACATACTCGGTGACAAAACTGGTTTCAGTGAGGTGTCAACAGAAAGGATCATGCAATTCACTAATGCTGATATTGATACCACATCAGTATATAAGGAGCGAGGGGAAACTAACCTATACCCCCAAGCATTCATAGGGGTCATCACATCACCTTTGGGTAGCGTTGCGCTTGCCATCAACCGAGCTGTCACAGCTGATCGAGTCCCTGCTTCCGGGATGTCCCTAAACTCCAGTTTCCAGGATTGATTCCCGTAGTCATAGGCAGACGCTCCGATCCCAGCAGAGCTTTCATCTGTCCCAGACATGGTAGCGTCTTGGTCTCCGCCAGAGGATGGCTTGATACCAAAATCTGATTCGGAGATGGGGCCGACGACCTGAGAATAAAACATGCCACCATTCAGCATCTTATTAAGACGTTGGAGGTCGGCGCCCTGCAGGTCTTGACTAGCACCCCCGCGCGCACTGATCAAACCAGGCTTTCGATAGGCCTTGAAGACCAACCGCCTTTCCAAACGATGACCGGGTTGCATAGCTGTCAAGCCAGCGAGCTGCTGCAGGAGCTCATGATGCTGATGGGCGGGGACCGAGGCGAAGAGCAACACCTCGTGCATGATCACAAGAAAGAGGTTGACCAAGGTCCAATAATATTGAGAAGAGGAGCACCAACAGCAATTTGGACCAATAATTCTAATAATATTCGCACGGGTGAGATATGCCGTGATGTGGTCGGCAAGGAAGTGGCAAGGACCGGGCACGCGGGTAAACCCGGGACGGAGACTGCTTTCCCACGTTTTCCGAGTCAACCGCACAAATAACAAGCTGTTGTCGGGGATGGGCGATCCAGGAATAATCAAGAATGTCTCCCAAAGCAGCTCGCAGCTCAGACTTTTAACAAGGGAACTGTCTGGCAAGGATCCGCTGAGCAGACCAGTAGCTGGTTGGGTGTGAGTGCCACTTGGTCCCTTTCGGTGTTTTTGGCGAGTTGGGTGCTCGGTGTTTTGTTACCGTTTCGGCGGAAGTCGCGGGATAATGTCACGTGTGCGGAGAGGAGAATCTCTTTTTGGTCTCCGAGGACTCTGTGGTACAAGGCGGCAGATCAAAAGGGGAAAGTAAAATGACGATTGCCTAAGGCCGTCCGGGTACCTTCTCCCGATGCCTTCAAGAAAAGAAGAACCAATCGCCGAATCAATTAAGAAGGAATATTAAAGAAATATATCTATACGAAAAAAAAATCCGAAGCTTGTGGGGGAAGTTTTTGGGTTATTCTACCCCAGGAGACAAGGTTTTGGCGCCAAGTGCTTACAATGGGCCAGAAAAAGAAATCATTCATTCTGGGCAGGTCGACCGGGTCGATTGAGTCGATCGCTCAACATTGTTGGTGAGAAGGGAGGAAGGATGGGAGATCAAGGGAGAGTCCGGGGAGGTATGGAGTCTGTATTAACGATGATGGCATTTGCAGATGTGGTCGGACTTGAGCCCCTCAATGAGACATTCTTGGAGATGAAAGAACATGTCAGGCACAGATCTCCCTCACCGAACATGCGGGTTGGGTAAGGATCGGGGCACGCCCGCTGTGGATGGAGCATACCGTGAATCGTGATTTGCGCAAGAGATGGAGATGGCGAAAACGAATTGGAGAAACGCTTCGATCATGCTGTGATTTACAACGAATCTCTCATCATCCCACCGGAAAAAAGTACCAGTGACTTCGCCCACACCAGCGAGCTGGTGAGGGGTGTAGCTGTACCCAATAATACTTCCGTGGTACATGATTCCGTACTTGACAGAGCTCGGCCGGGTCCATCTCAATCCGGCAAAAAGCCGCCTAGAAAATGCTGTAATTAACCAAATATATTACGAATTACTTACTAGAGGTGATTATCATACCACTTGCTCTCCTCCAGCGGCTTATCAAAAACCCACCCTCGCTTCCGCTCCTCCCTCAACTTCCCTTTTTTCAACCCGCGGCCCCCTCTCTCCCTCTCTCTTTCTCATTCTGCGCGTCTCCAGACCCAGCTGTATATATCATCACCCGCTCTGATTCTTTCAACATTCACCATATATCGGTCATCAACCAAGCGTCATTGGTCCCTGGCTATTCTTATTCCTCTTTTTTAAACAGGCAACAAATAGTTCCCGATAAAGCTTTTGCCTACTTCAATTCCTTCTCAATTAGGTTCCGCCGGTGGTGAACCTTCAGTGAAAGGCAACAACTTCCCTCTTTATTTAACTCAAGAACCCAAAGTCATTCATAATGCGTGCCTCCGCCACTCTTCGCAACGCTGCCCGAACTCCCCTCATTCGGTTCGTCGGCAGACGTTCTGTTCCGCGTATGGCTCCCAGTTGCGAAGAATTGATTGACCCAGCCCACTAATCGCTTTTAGAATCTGTGGATCACACTCCTCGTCCCCATCCGGCATCTCCCACAGGCGCCCTTCCTAATTCTTTCGCCGCTTACCGCGTTAAGGCCCAACAGCACGGTCCTCTTGGTAGCGCCTCTTTCACCCAAGGTGCTATCGGTCGAAACTCAGGGTCTGCCTTTGGCCCGGTGGCCCCCAAGCAGGGTGAATTTTTCGACCGATCTGATCTTCCGGCACGATTCCACCGTGTCCCCTACTCCCAGGCGGAGATCGAGGCTATCGAAACCGGTGGCGCCAGTATGTTCGCTTAAATCTCTAGTATATATATCTATACGAGGAATGATGCAATGATGTTTGGCACTGTCGAGACAAAACGTATGGATGAGACGCATGCTTGCAGGGAGACGACGGAGGGGCTACTATTACCCACTTCAATCAAAATGGTTCTTCCGATTTCGAGAATTGGAAGGATCCGCAGGGAGGTCAGGTGCTGGCGACGATCCCACGATCAGTGACAGTGTGGAACTTGAGACATGACAATCTGTCACCAGGACCAGCGACATTTATTTTGCTAGTCTCGGGGAGAATTTTCCGACCACGATCCGTTTCAACCACTTTACCTCTCCTTTGTTCTATTCAACTTTGCGGAGACTCTTTTTTACCACGGCGCAGGGGGGGTTTGCTGGTCTTCGCACTTAGCGGTTTCACGTTTTTATATTCTTCTGGCGCATAATACGCGGGATGTATTATTTTCTTATCGGCGGATTGCAGAATATTGGTGTCTACACACATCCTAGATGGTTTTTGAAAAGTCCGAAAATTGTCGAATTGTTTAACTAGAATGAAGTCTTGGTTCCTCGATTGTTCAATAGTGAGCCGCCCGATAGATAGCCGCAATTCATTTTCTAGATATAGCCGCTTGCCTCATTGATATATTTTCGTAAGACACCCACTCGATGGGGAATTATTGTATTCGGTCGTACTGCTGGGATTGAGAGCTATCACACGTGCTCTCCGCCTGATCGTCGACGTTGACCCCTGCGGGCCACGCATCGACTACATACCTACCTCCTTGGTAGCTTCAACGCCTTCTGGAAACCCTTCTGGACAAGAACCGAAATTGGGCAAAAATACCAACAACAGCGGCCCCTTTAAGGCCAGACTGCGCAATGGTTCCCAAGGGTGGCGAAAAGAGTACACCATTACTGAGGTCGACAAAGCCAATCACCGCGTAGTGACCATCTACTCAAAGCCGCCCACCAAACCTATCGACGCCGGACTTGAGAAAGAGCAAGGCCTTGGAAGGCGCACTAATATAGCGGTGAGTGAATTGTCGACATGTTTCTTATCAAGAGATGTGGCGTAGTCAACTGACTTGTATTATCAGCATCGTACCTTCAACACCACCTTATAAACCTTTTTATCGGCGTCTTTCTCTCTGCTGACTATCCACATAGGGTAACTGATAGGACTACGTCCTGTACATACACATACACATATTAATCTCCGGCATTTGTACAAGTAGCTTATTGCTGATGAAACTCATAGATATCAAATTTTCGAAAGCTACCTATTTCGAAAACTGCTTGTGCTCTCGGGAATCTTAACGCGTCCGCTTAGGGAAGGACTCTCTCTGAGCTTTCAGCAGCTCCATCTCCGGTCTCAGGAGCAGTATTACAAGGTCCAGGCCCATTACGCCGTATACCATCCCGAATCTCCCCCGTGACGGTATGAGAAACGATTGGATATAGTAGATCATAATTTCTTGCGCGGGACGTACATACGGCGTCGGTCGTGGGGGGGTTTGTTGCCATCGTCGTTGTCATCTTTGGCGCTGGTGCCAGTGTCTTTAGTTCGGAAGACATTGATGGATTCGGTGTAGATTTAACAATATAAGATTATTCTTTTTATGGATCTAGATTTAAAGGCTAATTAGTAATTATATATCAAAAGGGGCTGTGGTGCAATGGTAGTGCGTGTGACTCCGGATCACAAGGTTATCTATCTGTTCATCGGTCAGCCTCATTCCTTTTTTTTCAGGTATTTTTATCAACTGCTCCTGATAAAAGCACATCTCCGTATTTTGATTCTAGAGTTGGCAGTGTTCGCTTACGTAGCTCCTATCTTCCTCTTCGTCTCTTGAAGGGACTCCTATCTCTACTGCCTTGCTGGCCGGATATCCAGACTGCAAGAAGGCCCATCACTTCCAACACCTTTCATGACATCGGGAATTCGATAAGACTAGGGGAAAACGTACGATATTAGCCCCCATTGACCGGTCAAGGGGGGGTATAATTCACCAGTCGCTGAATGCTTACCTATCCAAGCAGATATGATCCTTTCCCGGGATTTTGAGGGTCTAGATGAATAGCCGCAAGCAATAACCACCAATTTCGGTCGTGGATTTGGCATATCTATCAGCATGTTCTTCTTGTGGCAAGTGCATAAAAATCCTGAGGATATAATCATTATCTACTTTATTTGGTAGTATAATTGTTGTTTCATTTCCGTGAGTTCAATTTGACTTTTGTTGCCCTGTAAATAGCGTGGCATTGGAAATGGAAAAATAACATTATTGGAAGGAAGAAAATGTCTTTTCTATATTGCATGTATAATCAATGGAGGGTGATTAGTCGTATAGCATCAGAGAGCTAGACGTCACCCATTTCTCTGCAAATTTTATCGATTTTTCTCATTTTCTGTGATGTATCTGAATCTTCTTCGTCTTTAATCTCAGCTAGTAATTCAGTTCCTATGGGATTGTACATCATAAACACCCTGCGGAATTTTTGATTATTGAAATCATGAACTAGGGAGCTCCTAAATATGTCTCCCGTAACTCAATACTTGTTATGTAGACCGACATACCATCGCGGGGGGTGAGGAGGCCTCTCGGGCCATCAGGCTTGTATCGATAACTCAAATCAAATTCCACTGAGGAATGTGAAAGGTGGCCAGGGAAGAAAATATAGAGGGAAACTATGAAGAGTAGGAGATGAGTAGATAGCCTGTGGATTATTTGTTTGGTTAGACATATAAATAAGTAAGTTATATTTTTTTAGATACAGTGAGCAAGAATATATACTAAGGCATGCACTATAATCCTTAGTATTTCAAGCTCAGAAGCAACGAGAGCATGTATTGTTAATATAAACAGCATCAGAGAGCCTGCCTCATCATCAACAGAATATTCAATACCTGGCAATATTCGGCGTTTGACAGGGTAGTTAATATATCTAGAATAAGTCAGACAGGGAATCATTAAGTTACCTTGATATCCGAACATCCTCCCCCTGAATACAGCAGTTATATAGCAGTAATAAAACAAGAAGGAATATATGTCGGCATAAGACTATGCATGCTTTTTGGGTGTCTGGCTCGATGGCAGGAATCACTTAACTAACATTCAAAGCAAGATCTATCATCTTTAGAAACCCTCTATTGCCTCTTCTCCCTAACCTACTACTCTCTACTCACAGGTGAACATTTTCGCTGGGGATATAATTAATGCACTCTGGGTCTGTTCAGAGACAGTGCTTCCTTTTGGCTAAGTAACCCCGAGCAATTCCCTTGAGAGTTTACACCAAATTTCTGCCTTGTGGAGCGATATATTCTAACCATATTTTTTTTATCGGGGGACCTACCTAGCAGAATTGTTATATAAAAGTGAGATCATGTGCCATGCCCATTAATAAAGTAAGCCGGATTTTGGCGAGGCTGGTAATAGATATATGCAGTTCAAGGGGCTGCAGGAAAATAGTTAATCAAGTATAATTTATCATTTATATATCTAAATTATGTATTTAGAACCCATAGTTCTTTCTGTTTCCTTATAGAAGGGTTCCACATGCATAGGGATTATCAGGGGCATTGGACTTTAGATTTAGCGGAAACCTTACGGAGAGTAAACATGATATATCCGGTCCTCCTCATAAGTCCATTATCATTAGGCACATCCAAAAATTCAAAAAAGGGCAAAAATATGATGAGGCTGACCCGATTTGAACGGATAACCTTGTGATCTGGAGTCACACGCGCTACCGTTGCGCCACAGCCCCATTTGATATATGATCGGCTGTATAATTAGCCACTTTAGTAAAGACAAAAAACCGGCATTGAAACTAATAGGAGCCGGATGAATCTACGTCCACAGAGGCGTTGGAGTTGGTGATGTGGATGCCCCCCCAGCTTCTGCCCTGCTCCTGCACATCCTCCAGGATGTATCGGGTCCCATTGCCACTATTTTCCTTGCGCATCAGCAAAATCCCCACCTCCCGCTGAGACCATCACGACTACCCCATCTGATATGTTAGGTTTCCTCAAAGATCAATCCCGGTTTGATCTTCGTGCCGAAGCCCTGGGATAGGTGTGCCGGGGCATGGGAATCGTTGCGTTGGAGACTGGACCTGGAAGGAAATCCAGATTGATTAGGCGGGACCCTATCCACCCACCTGTCTGTATTTCCCTATATCTACCTCCATATAACTATATAGGTAGGTACTTAGGACATTCATGGTTGTTGTAAAGTAAAAACATACCTTTCTTTTCCTGGCCAGTATTCACCAATGAGATTCGCGAAGTATGAAAACAGGCTTTTTGTCCGCCAGCCCTAATCCTATCTACTACCTTCGATGTATGGCGCGGGGCTACCTAACCAAGTCTTAGTATCTGCTATGTGTGCGCTGGGGGTTTACTCCACCCCGATCCAGTTGACCCTTTTGAACGAGAGCACGGTATGGAAGAGGAATCGAGAGGGAAGGCGTCCCCACATCGTACGCATGACCGACGAGATAATGTAGCGAAGGTATGCAGAAAATACCATTATCAAATCCAGAATCCAGGAGAGGCAACTCGCATCCATTGGGTATCTATAGAGACTAACAACTATAATAGTGTGTAAATGCAAAATTCCCAACCAAGGGGAAGAGGAGAAACGGAGAAAGGACGTAGATGCCGGTGGAGAAATGCAGTACCCAAAAAGGGGGGGGGAAGGGAGAGAAAAGAATAGAGGGCATCATGACTTCATTTCGAATCCGCACGAAAAAGGTGCCCCCAACAAGGAAGGGAGAGAGAAAACAACGCCAGAGAGAAAAAGGCCGCCCATCCCACCGGGACCATAATTCTATTTGATACTGTGTGGGAGAAAGTAGAAAAAGAAATGTTCGCTCACACGCTTATCTCGCTCGGTCATCTGCTGGTTTGAGTGAAGAAAGGAGAAAACGCCTGCTGTGAAAATGCTTCCGATGAGAGAGAAAAGAAAAAGAAAATAAAACATCATATGCCCATGTATTACACCATCCGTTCGTGTCAGACCAGTCGTAGATGCGGGTTGGTTCGTGGTATGCAATTCCGGTCGTATCATTCTATATCATATGTGGTGGAAATTTTGATTTTTGATTTTCCGTTTTGGTCACTTCTTGTTTCCCTTTTTTTCATTTGCTTTTTTGAAGGTCTTAGGAAACTGTTAAAGGAGTAGAGCTGAGAGGAGTAGGTCGGGGGCCTGTAGAACGTATAACAACGGTCAGGTGCCGAGGGTCTGTTTAGACTTTTTTTGTTAGGTCGATCATCGAGAGGAAAGCTGACTTTCAGCACTAGTCATTCATCCATGCCCGAAAGTCTCATATGTTGACTCGTGTTGCCTGATCGCTTCTTAAATCCCAACTTCATTCCCATTTTCTTCCAAGGATTTTCGGCGCGGTTCTTCGGGCTATGGCCTAGGCTTGCTCCATGGGGATCGCTAGAAGGGGGAGTTGTTGGGGGGGTCATTGGTTCTCCGGCGCTGGAACCCAGACTTCCCGAGTCATCCGTTAGGCCCGCAGATCCAGAATCTCCGCTTGCGCTATACATTTGACCGGAAGTTCGGTGGCTCCCCTTACCCATAGAAGTGACCGCACTCAGCGAGAAGTTGGAGCGATTGGAATGATTTGGAGGGCTAGAAGAAACTGGGGACCCCATTTCTCTCGAGGATCGGGGGGAGAGCCGTCCACCTTTCGACCGTACACGCTTGACCGCATGTTCATCTAGGCTCGTGTTGGAAACTATTGTTAGAGCGTCATCTTGAGAAAACAACGGCTCTGACAGGGGCAGCACATGAGCGGAGGAGGAATGGGCGTTGAGGAAGGGCAGAAATATGGACTCTTCCATCAAGTCGTGGACGAGCTTCACTGCCGCGTCAAGCATCCGAGGAGGGGGTGGGATCGTTGCATTGGCCTGGCGAAGGATATCGTCACGGACTTCGCTCGAAACGTTGATTTCACGTGGCGATCCGGGGAGAATGTAGGCACTAAGAAGTCGTTGCCAGAGCATGCGCAAATGTTGAGTCTCCGCGCACTCCTTGACAATAGGGAACTGTCCTAGCTGGTGGCTAAGTTCATCGTAAGCCTGGCGGTATCGATTGGCTTCCATGGTGAATTCGAGTGTCTCCAGGCAATGGTTTTGGGACAGATAAGCCATAAATGCGCTTAGAGTATAGGGTGCGGGCGCTGTATTTGCTAGCACCTCATCCAGTGTCGGTCGCATCGGACAGAACGAGCCTGGAGGAACCGTCAGACTTAATGGACGTGAACCAGAGGGGTCCATATCCTCGTCCGACTCGCTATCCGATGACGACGATGTCGGAGAAAGTTCGGGCGTCGAGCTAGGCGAATTATTCCAAAAAAGTAGGGGAGGGTGCAACGCCTTCTTCTTCAGCATCGCGTATAGCGTGCGTCCCCTTTTTGAAAGTGGTTGAGACTGTGCTATTGCACCCAAGATTTCCCTTACCCGAGACAGCCTGAAAGAAGCAGGGGGGGGGAGACTGCTTTGTTGGGGTGTTCAGTCGTGACCTTTGAATTCACTCCACTCGCACTATTTTTTCCAGTGGGGAGGTCGGCTTGCTGACAAGAAGGCTGCAGTCGCTTTCCGACAGGGGACCGAACTTGTTCCTGCGAGAAGCCGTGTATGTGGCCGGAGTTGTGTAACGAAAGAAAGCCGATTCGAACTTGACGTTTGAATAAATTCCTTCTGCCGAGACCCGGAATGGAAAGTATAAGACGGAGCCGAAGATGAGATCTCAATTAATGAAAGGTGTGAAGAGATCTGGTTAGAAAGCCGAAAGTCAGTTTGAGAGGCCGAAAGCCAGGGTGGTTTTCCCGCGGCGAAGATTCCCTTGGGGAGGCGAAAAGAAAAAGAGTGAGGTGGGCAAGGCGAACTTGAAAAACCAAAAAAAAAAAAAAAAAAAAGTGTTGTCAACGTGGATAAGCACGTTAAAAAAAAAGAATTCGTGTAACGTGGAAAATAAGAAACAAAAATAAAAATACTAAAATAAAATAAAAAGGAAGAAGGGTAGGGGACTCTTGATGACGACACAAGGAATCTAGAGGGCGTGGGCTTGAAATAAGAATAAGGAAGACGGGCAGAACAGGGTGGTGGGAAAGTGATGTGATGTTGATCAGGCGCTTCCAAGGACCAGAAAGGCTGCACGGAAGCGTCCAGTAGCCCTGGGGTGGGCCCACAGGAACGGCTGGCTGTCCTAGACTCAAGGCTCAAGACTCAGGCAGATACAAAGGTGAGATGATAGATTAGTCGTAACGAGGGTCCAGAAAAGTCCAAACTGCGTATCCACACTGGTGGTCGGTCCAGGGAGGAGGCGTTCCAAGAAAATAGCCCTCTGCTGCCACGAATCACACGCCGTGGTGAGTCTTCTCGGGCGATCCTAAGGTTACGACGGAGAACCTTGAAAGCGCTGGGTCCTATCAGGCCGAGGTCGGCGGAGATGGAGAACCACTCAGATAACACGATGGGGCCAGGCGATTGGACAGTGATGCCAGGACGATGTCACTCGTCTTGTTTGTTGAAAATGTCGATAACGAGGACCATTGGAACAGCGAGGGAGAGAAGAGGATGGGAATGATATTCAAGGAGAGGATACAGCGCAGAATGACCCAGGAGGAGAGAGAGATTGAAAAGTTTTTTTTTAAAAAAAAAAAACTCGACCCCTTCCTCAAGACTCAATAGGCGCCCACGCACTGCCAGACACTTCAACCGGCCAATCACGTCACGGTCCCCCCTTGGCCAGGTTTCGGGAAAAGATCATACAAATAGCATCGTAGTATGATCACACTCACACAAGAGGGGGGAAAGAAGGGCCAAATAGCATCACAGGTGGAGGTCTTGTGCGGAAATCGTGTCCGTCAGTGGTTGTGAATGGATCTCCGTTCAGGCTGTTCCAAAAAAGAGGTGGATCCCCGTCGAAAAATGCAGTCGCATCAAGTTTGTCGCTGTTGGAGTGGGCGATGCCGGAAAGAAAATAAAATAAAATAAAAACCATCAGAGTGGAGCCTAGAAAAGGCCCCCTTCTCTGTCTGGAGTATGTATCTGCCTTTTTGCCTGTCGAGCCTGAATCCGACCACTCCGTCTCATGATAATGGAATGATCACCGCTCAAGGTGGACGAGACCCTCGATAAGGTGGGGATGGACGGGAACATGATAAGAAAAAAGAATCATGTATTCAAATCAAACAAACAAAAATTGACCACCGGAAAAAAAAAGCATATTAAAATATTAAATAACTTACCATGCATTCAATGTGATGCTCAGCAAGAGAAACATCCAAAGCAAAGCCCTCGCAGCAAGGGGATGTAAAGAAAAATGCATCCAAAGTCAATATGACAAAATCCTGCAGCACAGAAGGGGATAAAAATCGCTCAAGATGAGAGAGGTTTTTGATATATCTTGGGAAGGCGTCAATGTCGTGTATTATGGATACAGGACAGAATGAGCCGCTCTATTTTCTGATTTGTATGTATAGAAGTGTCGTTGAACCGTTAAAATTGATTCGAGAATAAAGAGTTTAATGAAATCACCAGGAACAGGAACCCTGGCTGCTTTTGTAGGTCATTAAGCTCACCTTGGAAGAAAAATAAAAATAAAAATCTTAAGTTGATTGCCTGTTGGGGTTTGGGGTGGCAACAACCAAGCCTCGCCTGTTAAATTCGATCACGATCCGCCGAGCATCCCAAGGCTGGTAGTTAAGGAAATATGGTCTTATATAATCCGAGGGTACAACCAGGAACAAAAGAATAAGATACCCAAAAACTTCTTTGATTCATCATTGCTCGGGTCCCCTGTTATCTATACCGTGGCTCCCGATGTTTTGTTCCCCCAGGCTCTTGGTAAATTGTAACCTTGAAGCGAGCACCTTATCCATTGCACCGGAACTGCTCGTATGGGCAAGGAACCGGAAAAATGAAAAATGAGAAAAAAAAGACAATAAAATTCCAACTACGTCCCTGTCCAGCATTTTGACTTTCTCTCTGTTGGACTTTCAAATATGAAGTCGGATAACAACTCTCTGGAGCATCTGATACATAGTAGGTACACAACCTCCCATCGTCCGTAAAATTAATTCAGAGGGAAAATGGTCAAAGGTGCACGAAGGCCTGACGGGGGTCGTGCAGAGCGCCCTGCCCCCGCTGATTGGACAGCACTCTGCAGGATCTGCGGATCGCCAAGAAGGCTGTGCAGCAGCGCAGCTTGAGGCAAGGGAGGAGTGGGTCCCCCAACGAAGATGCGAGCCATACCAAGACGTTCCTGTCCTCACAGGTTTGTCATCTGGACTCTGTGAGTTTGTGGTGGACCGATTCTACCGAACAATCTGAAGAAGAAGCCTGAAAGGACTGGCGAGCGAACTTTTAGGGCGAACGATTGGATTTTGAATCGAGCTGCAGAGATGGAGAGGAAGGGTCTCTGGTTACTTTATCCATCTGGATGGGGCGAGTTCTCGTTGCAGAAATAATGCAGACAAAGAAGCTTCTTGTTACAGAGAGGATAAAAACACGATTTTTCTGAAGAAGAATTTAAAAAAAGGAAAGAAAAAACCGTTGGACATTTGTCTGAGGTGAGGTGAGTGGTTCACAGAAGCAATCCAAGGTCTACTCCATAGTACCTAAATACCTGGGGCTCGCAACTCTGCTCCTCGAAATAAGAACATGATAAAGAAGGAATATTAAGAGCTAAAAAAAACTGATCCATCGAGTTTCTCCTTTTCAAAACAGAAATCAATCAAAAGGAAAAAAAAAAAAAAGAGGGCCCCATCATCAGTCGGCGCCATGTTTGGATCAGTCTTCAAACTCACTGTCCACTCATACTCCTTCCACCTCTCACATCCTCCCAATCCTGGAGACAAGGGTGAGGTCTTTAGCGCTGTGGCATCACAAGTCACCATCCCTGCTGCAGTTGTTCGTCCAAAATGCCTGCAAGGGCTTGCAGGCATAAACGCAGGATCAGTCCGACAGAGTATGTGTCACACACAGGATGGTTGAGTAGAATTTTTTGGTTTTTCTTTTCTGCAAAGAGGGGAGAATAATTTTTATTATTACTGCTATTATTATTGTATTTTACTTGATTCATAATAAATAAATAATAAAGATTAATTATTACCATCCGGAGTTAAAATGGCTAATAACTCCTACCATTGTTACCTCATAGTGGATTCATTTGACACAAGCAGGAATACTCCTGTTTCGAGGTTGGACTGATAAGGGAGGCGAAAAATCCAAGAAATAAATCAAAGGAAAAAGTAAAAAAGAAGGATTTCATCGAATATTTTTCCAGAAACACGAAAGAAGGGCCAAAGAATTTCAAAGAATCTCGGGTTCGAACCAAAGAAACCTTGGGCGAGCCCACAAATCAAATGACACCTTGGGGCTTCGGCCCGTCTGTAAGAGGTCCACCCCCGACCAGTGAGTGGCCACCGGAATGAGGAGCTTGCGTGGACATATTTGCTGAGGGGCGTCGGCTTATGAAAGGCTCCCAGAAAATAATTAGTAGATTCCACCCAGTCACTGACTGGGTGGTGGTTTGGTGGCACAACCCCACACCATGAGTCGACCATCACAACGTGATGATGCTTGTTTGGGTTTGGCGGGTTTGACATCTTTCTCACGCGATGTTCTCAATCTCTTTGACCGGGAGGGCCTTTTGGGCGGTCGAGAAGCTTGGTGGTGGTATCTGGGCAATTTAGAACATTATTGAAATACTTGCTGCCTTTTTTATTTCCTCCCCCCCAAAAAATAATTTTTCCTGGAGTCAAAAGGAGGGGTGTGGTTTCAAAGGAGTCCAATTTTCTTCTTAAGGCAAGTTTTCTCCGAGCTCGGCACCCATCCAGTCCAGGAATAAAGAAATATTGGCTTCCGTAAGAATCATGATTTTAGATCTCTCTAGAGTCCCGCTGGCCAGTCAATTATTCGATTGTGATTACGTATCGTGGAGGCATGGGGTGGTACCGCATGAGAGAGCTTCCCAATTCCAGAATATCAATACTACCTCCAGCCGGGAAGCGATTAGTAGGCCTATTATATCAGGCCATATAGTAAGGATGCGCTGTAAAGCACAGTGACACAGCATGCGAAGACTCGAAAAGCATGTCCGGGATATGTCTGCATTTCCGCACTCTGCACTCAATGTACCTCCAGCTAATACTGCAGTGGCTTCCATGCACCCCTACAAGTTCAGACAAAGGCCTCAAATCAGGATAGTCGGCTATAATCGCAGTGGATAACGTCATAGCTTTCTAGATGCGACGGCTCTGCCTGTCTGTCTTCAGCATTGATTTGCCCCTAGCTATCTGCAGATCATACCTTTTTATGTTGAGATAGATCTCAAGCGTTCAATGGCAATGGAGGCATTTGGCAAGTGCTTCACGGTTAAAAAGCAAAATCAATCATCCTGAGTAACTAGAGATAAATATTTGTAATCGAACGCTGTATATAAGTTGCGTTATGCCCGATCCTCTAATTCATTTGCTGTCCCCTTTTCCTTTCTTTTCTTTTCTTCTGGTTTTGGTTTAGAATCCACGCCCGAGTGATAACAGCAAGCGCAACTTTGGTCTCATACCTAGGTAAGACAGATAACATTCTAGAACCCGGATGGAAACTTCTTTCGCCACCTCAATCATGGACCCCATGCACAGTGATGTCGTACCATTATTAGCCATTATTACCCTTATATCTCTTTCTGATAATTATTCCGTGTCCGACATGAACCATCCGGATTGGGGGATTGGCCCTGGAAATGGCAGAAAACTGTCAACGGTCCTCTCTCAAAGTTTCCTGATGGCAATTCTCTCTCCGAATCACTTTGTCCAACGACGGTGAATCTTGGGCAACCAGTGGCAATTCTCAGCCCAGATAGTGTAACGTTACCTTATCAAGAGCGGTAATAACGATACTAACAACCTGGCAATAATCATGCCGAATAATAATACCAACTGGACCTCTGCGAATAATATATTCTCTCCTGGGACATCTGGTCTTCCAATGGCTGGGATTCGGCTGATTACACCGAAAAGCACCAACGATATTCTGAGATTCCCCCAACGTTTCGGGACCTGTCGAAAATGGTGTTTTTACGTTGATGAAAGCCTCCTATTATGACTACGTCTTCCGCATTTGAGATGGATTATTGAACTCAAAATACAAGTCAGTCAATTGGACCATGGACGGTCTACTCCATGCATTCATTATCCAAAGCTGATACGATTTCAATTTATGAGTCCGGTTATTGGAACATCACCGCATCGGGTCGTTATTATCTATCATTTGGTCTTATCTGCACCTTTCAGGCTATCAGTATACCCCTGCGGCCCACCGACGGCTACTTCACTGCCTTATTATTCTTCCCTGACTCCTAACTTCCGGTGAGATTTTGGTATCTACTGTGAATATCTAAGTACGTGCCTACTTCTTAAAAAGCGGGCGCCCACCTACCAAGCGCAGTCAAGAGATGCACCAGGTCCCCTTTAAGCCAAGCGGGTCTCGAGGGATTCACTTTTCCAGATGACGACGAAAATAGGAAGACTCTCTTCATCGATGGTCCACGTATATTGTGCCTGATTGGCTGATCCTTATATCCATAGCCACGTTTCAACAAGTTGTCATCAAGTGCCATGTCCAGATGTACTAGGGCCAATAGTACACAGCTTGTATGGACGTGGACGCCTGTGTACTCCACACACGTGTGTAAGGGTGTTTAGCCCGTGAAAACATTCTCCTCATCCCATACCATCGAGGAGGAAGAGATGGGCCCCTGCTCTCTAGGTTTTCCTGATGACGATTGGCATTATTTTCTCACTCTACACATGAAGATATGGTTTTCCCTTTCGGTATCTCATTCTTCACAATCACAGGAGGAATCCTCCCTTGGGTTGGTGAGTCAATTGAACAACTCCACTCGTTCAGATCCACAGCTCCTCCGTCCTTGGCGGTTTGGACATCCACATTTACCATGTCCATCTGGGCATCGCGATCTACACGCGTAGCCAGACTGAGAATCATAGGCCATCCATTCGTCTGTATCATGGGACGTTGACCGCTGAGTCCCAGTGCCCAAATAGTCTGAACATCAAGAAAAAAGTTCAAATAGTACATGGATTCGGGAATTATTCCTTTCCGCCTGGGGTACGCCATTAGGCTCGCAGTCAGCTTCCGTCGAACTTGATGGTTCTAGATTTGGAGAGTGGAGAACTTCATATGAAACCCGTGGATGGGTGGTAATGAGGATCCCCCATGATGCCATTCTGTGATTCAAATCTGCTTGAAGCTGGTCCACCTTGCACGATAATTTTTAGGTAAGTCTGGTCCTCGACTTCCTTGTTTTGTGATTGCCGTTTCAACTCACAATGTAGATCCGATGCTTTTGCAAGTTTGTAGTCAAAATAATGCATTATTATTATTATTCTTATTATTATCTTCTCTTCGCGGCACCTTGAGAACAGAAAATGGTCGAATCGGGGGGAGGGGGGAAGTAATCCGGTCCTCCGTTCCTCGCTTGCCTCCACACCATCCACATACACTTATGATGCAGCCGTCACTTAAATCAAACCGAGGGCTCGACGGATCCTTCGGCATTCCCTTACTTTGCTTATTGAGTGCCAATTTAGATCTGCAGCAATTAGAGCTCCCGGCTTCCGAGTAAGTTACCTGGAGGGTTAAACTAATGCGTTTACCCCTCATATTAGTGACTTGGTAGCTTGCGACAGCGTCATCCAATATACCTCAAACATTGGCCCGGTTAATCTGCGGCATGACAGCGTCGCAACTGCAAGGATCTCATCGCAGACACTGTGGAGAAGTCTATAAGCTGCTTTCAACCTGCAAGGTTGCGATCAAACCACAGGGCCCCATAAGTTACCTAAAATTCCCTTTCCCAGAGTGAGGCCATGAAACCCAATTTTTGCCATCTTTTTTGCTTTGACCACCTTTCCAGACCTTTGACAGCCTATCAGTACCTAATGCTTTGGTGAGCTCGGACAGGGATAATCATGCCGATACCCTTGGTTGGCAGTGGATAGGTCACACCACTCCAAGGCTGTCATCAAAGTATCCAAACTTCAATTGACCTCGAACAACTCTTGATGTCTTCTCTCAGAAACAAAAGTCACATACGGAGCACGGACAGGAAAATGGATTCTGTAGATAAATGACTACGGGCCCAAACCCAGCATGTCTTGATAGATCGAGAATATCTGAAAGATTTACACGTTGGAGAGGATACATTCTCTCGGCTTCCTGGCTACCCATTTTTCGAGAGACCTGGTAATCAACATGTTTTCTCTGATCAAATATCAAGTTACAAGTCTGGATTTCCTGGACCATCCAGTCTGTCATCGGGGGTAATAATGCTATTTCCCACCCGCTCTGGGAGGTCAGAACCTTGATCATCACTCATGCACATTCACATTGGGTATATTTCGAGCTTAGCCTCAACCTCATGATAAGCTCAAGTGCAACGGAACATATATAGCATTGTAGCCTTGATATAAGTAGTAGATACAGGCAAACCCTTGGTACAGACCGCCCCTGTTTTCCCTGAGCTCTCGCAAGAACTCCAGATAGCCATCTTTATACTCCCAAGCCTTCTCCTCGCTACTCCATCATTTACCCCCGCGAAGCTCTAATACCCCTAAATCAGCAAAATCAGAATACAATGATCTGAACGAACGAATAAAAAGAAATATATATAAAATAAAGCAAAATAGAAATTTATCCCCGGGCCACATGCCAATATCTTTTCCCGCGCAAATATTGCCCTATCCAGTATATTTCCTCCGTGTCACCAAAGGAATCCGACAAACCCCCGAACCCTCCAGACCTTCATCACACGTCGATCCCCCCCCTCCTCCAGAGCCTGAACCTTAAAGAGAAAAGTGTGAAGTGTGAAGAGTGAAGACATTTTCCTTCCCCCGCCTCTTTGGAAAAAAAAAAAAAGAAAGGCCAAAATCAAAGTACAAATAAGAAGACAGCAAAACACACCGACCACATCAACTCACCCTCAACGACCCCAATCAAGACATTATGTGCCCTGCCCTGGCCTCCCCCCTCTTTCCATCCCTCCCAACCCAACTGGAAGCCCCAGTCTGACACCAGAAGGAGAAAGAAAAGAGCTAAAGTCTTACCCTGGATCCTTTGACCCAGTTAGTCTCACAGACTAGGCCCCCTTCGGAGTCAGCCTGACCAGCCAAACTCCCGACTTTACTTCCACAGCTTCCTCCTTCCTTCTCTTGGACTTCGAGACGAATCGAACTCACGAATCAGGACCTCACAAACCACAAAGCCACTACCTAGGTACTCAGGTGCTGACTAACTTACCTTCCCATATTCGTTCGATCGAGTCAGTTTCTCTCTTTATTCTGATTATTCTGACTATGATTCCTATACTCTCTCTGCTTCCACTCCTGTCGGTGTCTCTTTTCCCTCTCCTTTCTCTTTCTCATTAATTGGTCTATTTAGTCTTGTCTAGTTCTTACATGTGTATATTGCCAGAGGAGAAGCTACCCCCAGATGACGCGGGGGCACACAAAACCACGACTCCAGGCTGACCCACCTCTTCCCCACCACCACCCCTCTTCTGGTTTTTATTTTATTTTCTTTTCTTTTTCGGATCAAGGCCTCGTTGGCCGACGGTTCGGGAATCTAGCTTCTGCTGTGGCGGGCTTCGGTTCACTATTAGTAATTCTAATTCCTTTTTTGCGGAGAAAGCCTGCATGGTCGTGGCCGGGGATGTACATATGGAGCTAAGATAGCTAGTGAGCTGGCAGCTAATGAGCTCCCAGCTGAGGGAGGAGAGGTCGGGGGAGGCCGACAATCGTGGCGTGAGGGTATCCAATCCAAGCGAATTTGAAGGTTCGATGGGTGTGCCTTAGCCCTCGTGACGTGGTAGGTGCGTTTTACGGTTCGTTGGGGATTTGCAGACTCTGGGGTTGGCTGCTGGTTGTCGACGAGTCTAGAGTCACCTTGAGACTCATTAATGACAAATGTGAAGAAGAGGGCGGCCTATCCAGGGTTTCATTGTGGAGGGGAGAGGTTTGGGATGTATTCATTGCAAGACTCGAGTCTGCTATTATTGCCCTCTATCAAGATTGGCGTGCAAGTTACTACCTAGAGATTTCTACCACCATCATCTGCGATTTGTGTACGCTCGGAATAAGCAATCAGGACTCAGAATAAGACAAAGAAAGAATGCTAGCTCTAGACCCACGGCCAGCATGTTACTCAAACATGGATGAAAAACTAAAACAGTAGATTCAATCAGGAAGAGACGTGGAACAGAGCGAATATGAAACATTGTCTCTTCCCATTGGAAGTCTGCAATGACCTGGTGAGAGACCAATAAGTATACCACTTGACGCACGACGCAAGCCAAAGGAGAATAAGAAACATGTCTGGAAAAAAAAAATGGACTCTTTTATGAACTGACAATGGCAAAAAAAAATATAAAAAAAAAGCAGGGTAGAGGCGGAAAGAAAAATCCAACAAGCGAACAACAAGGCTATATTTGGATGGTTCCTTGCATGGAGCTAGTAAAGGAAAAGCGAGAGGGAACAAAAAACAACAGAGAGGAATCAAGAACAGGAAACAAGCCATACTTTCAATGAACTCCTTGAGCAATAGTTTGAATATCCCTCTATCGTATTCAATGGGGCATATGGAAAACAGGTATATGCTAAAATGCCTTATAGATGAAACCACTCCTGTTAACACATGAGGTCTCCATCCACTGCATGCCAAAAAAAAAAGAAAAAAAAAGGGAAAATTGAAAGAAAAACGCCTCGCTGCCACATCATTAACAGTACCATTGAATAACCAGCAATAATGCACCGAAAGAGCAATGTCAGGTAGTGGAGGTCGAGGCGGATCATATCAAGGTAAAAAGGCCTGGTGGTGATCATATACTCTGAAACAAGATGAAATCTAGTATTAAATGGCTCATGCCAGAATGCGCAACAAAGCAAGGACAAGAATAATGGAAATGGAAATGGAAACAATGAGAAACATTTGAATATCGCCGTTCCGAGCCGTAGCACCATAAAGAGTGATGAAGAAGTATTATGACGAGAGGAGGAAGAAGGGTGAAGTATCTTCGCCCTATCGAGAGGTCCAGGCCTTTTCGAATCCAATGGTCTCGATGGGGAGAGTGAAGAAATGGATCAGGCGTTTCCTGAGCTGTTGCTCGTGAATGAGGCCCATGGATGAAATAAGGAAAAGTAAACAATATATCCACCCCAACCCACATAGTGCTCATCTGCCAGCAGTTTCTGCAAGTCCCACTATGCTCGTTTCACAAAAAAAGGGGGATTGAGGTCACCCGAGCTATAACAGTATAATACCATGTTGTCTTTCGGACCAGTTCCAAGCGTATGTAGATATAAGAAATAATGAAAGTCGAAAGTCAACATGACCAGGATATTATGTAGAATTACAGAGTGTTCGTACTCAGAATCCAATGTGTCAACCTAAAGCCAAATGAGCGGAAGGCACGACGCAAGGGTATCAACAATATCACCTACCGCAGCATAGGGCTTTCATCATTTTCTGGACGAAAGTAGGCTGCGGCTCATCATTCGCCTGAGCGCCTTGGGACTGGCTCTTCATTGGATTCGCTGGGCTTCCCATCCGACCTGGGATGTTGGCGTTCGAGTTCTGGAACTGGGCTTGCGTTGACGCCGCCGGCGTTGTGTCCAATCCTCCGCTCTGGCGTTTTGGTGGGATCCCGCCTCCGACGTTTGGCCGCTCGCCGCGTGGTTTCCCTACTCCGCCGGCTTTCGCTGGAGAAGGGGGCGGGGGCTGCGCGGCGTTTAAACGATCTGCGGTCACACCGGGTCTCTGGCTCCCACGAAGTTGTTGCGCATGGAGCTCCCGGGCGGAGGAGTTGGGAAGGCCAGCGTTGTGGAGGTGAGCCTGAGATGAGTAGGACTTGTATTCCCATCCTCTTCCATTGTTCAATTTCATCCAATCATATTCCCCATCCTCAACCTCACCGGCGTGCTTGAGCGCCTGAGTCAGCAGGTCCCTCAGGTAATCATAGTCCGGGGTATCTTCGAAGCCAAGGTTGCGGACATAACTCAGATATTTGGTGAATTCTTCTAGACCCATCTGATTAGTGACATTTTTGGGGGCAACAAAACTATAAAATGAGATGCGAATGGAGTGGTATGTACCTGGAAATCCCTCACATAAGTCCTTGATCGCGGTAGTCTGTTTCTTTTCTCCGATCTTCTCGTACTTTTGTTTGTTGGTAGCGGCCTTTAATCCCTGCCAGGGTAAACCACCCCGTAGGAAGTACATGAAAACGTGGCCGAGAGCCTCGAGATCATCCCGTCGCGACTGTTCGCGGCCGAGATGGGTGTTGATACTCATGTAACGCGCTGTTCCAGACAGCGACTTCCGCTCACGGTATGGGATATGCTGTTTTGTCTTGGGGTCTCGATATTGCTTGGCCATTCCGAAATCGACAACATGGATCACATTGGCCGCCTTAGAGTTTGGGCGACCGATAAGGAAGTTATCGGGTTTGATGTCACGGTAGATCAAGTTCTTCTCGTGAATAGTTTGGACTCGAGAAAGCTAGAAATAGTAAGACGCGGAACCAGAGCGAAATTGTTGGTTAGCGCAACACGTACCATCTGCTTTGCAACCATGACAACAGTCTTCACTGAGAATCGTCGATTACAGTGATCGAAAAGATCCTCTAGACTCGGGCCGAGAAGGTCAATGACTAGGATATTATGCAGACCCTCCTGGCCGAAGTAATATACATTGGGGATGCCGGCTAACATAGGTTGATCAGTCCGATGCTCTACTTATATCCCACGAGAGCCTGGGAACTTACGGCATCCGACCAAAATCTTGTACGTTCGGTATTCATCTCGTAGCTGGGGTGCGTCACTTTTGCGAGGTTCCTAATATTGTTAGCCCCCCTTTTCAAACCTTCGGGCCCGGTAGGAAACGAGATAAACGCACAAACTTGATAGCCACTTGCTGATTGTTGAGGAGATTTGTGCCTTCGAAGATAACGCCGAAAGATCCTTCACCAATTTTCTTTCCCACTCTGTAGTGGACGCCCACAACGTTCGAGGATGAAGAGGCCATGGGTGCGTGTCAGGCGGGATTTCACACCACCAAAAAAAAAAAAAAAAAAGGGCGGCAAGCTTGACGAACGGACAAAGGATTATCGGAATTTGATTGACGGCTAACACTTGAAAGCAGACAAACCTGTCAAGTAACCCCAAACCGTCAGTGGAGGAACAAAGCGGACGATGGAGAAGTAGGCACCGGCGTCATGGGAAGAGGGAGATGGGATTCTCACAAGAAGCCCGATATTCACCAAGCTCGACCATTCATTCAATAATCCGGCGGACGGGTGTCATGCAACACGGGGGAGCTGGGCAGTGCAGAAGGCCGACGGACGGCGGTTGGAACAATCGCAATGTGACCTCGAACGAAATATATGGTCGACCCGCAGGATAAGTTGACAGGAAGGGCTGACAGGAACAGGGGAGTGTTGAATCTTGGGGGAGCGACAACTCGGAAGGCTGACAGTTGAGGATACGCGCGGTCTGGAAAGGGGACCGGATCTAGTGTGCAATTCCCCAGATCGGTTTCGAGTTAAAGAGGGAAGAAGAAAAGTGAAATACAAAATTAATTAAGGTAAGGAACAAAAAAGGACAAAAAGAGAAAAGAAGAAAACTCCCGGGTACACCAACTGCACGGCCGTACGTGAAACCGCAGCCAGCAGTGGTTTGGTAGGGCTGAGAGAGGGCGATGTTGAGGGGGTTGAGAGGGAAGGAGGAGAGAGGAACGAAAGAGGTGGGAAAAAATGGAGAAAAACGGAGAAGACTGGGATGAGCGGGTAGAGACTCAAGGCAAGCAATGAACACGCCCAGTGGCAGATGGGACCTGACAAGCAGGGAAAAAAGGAAAATGAGGCGGAGAGAAGAGAGGCAAAGGGAGCCAGACGATGGTTGGATGATTGGGGGTGGAAGAGCAAAACCAGCCGTACTTTGGCTTTGGTTGTCAGTCACTGGTCAGTGGTTCGTTCGTCCCAGTACCCAATAATACCGATGGTAACTGATGGACTGCTGGCATTTTGACTCGGAAAACCCATCGGCCGCAGGTTGTCTGGTAATATACCGTATTAGGTACCAGGCTAGTTTGATTTCCCACTGGAGAGTCAAGGAAATGACCTTAATGAGCCGACGATGGTCCCATCAATAATATTATTATTTCATTTTATTATTTTTATTACCCCAGGGGATGGGGGAGCTCGTCATGATCAGTACAGACTGCTTGATGCAGTTTCCACGATTTTTGATTAGGAGTTAATTCCAATTCTACGAATGTAGGGGCGAAGTTGCACTGCTCGAGAATTATTCAATCTCCGAGGATTTGACAGGCGACAGGCAAAAAAACACAAAAATTTTCCCATTTATTATTGGGCGGCGAGGAGGCAGTGAAAGAAGAAAAATAAAAGATACGAGAATTCGAATCAACACGCCTCCAATACCATCCATAAATGACCATCCCGTCCTTGGGGCTGAGACTTGTCTGTGGACAGGGGAAACACACTAGACAATGAAGTGGTCTAGTGGTGGTTTGTGCAGTCAGCCTGTTGGGCGACGAAGAGGTGAAAAGCGGGTACGGAACAACGATGGTGAGTTTTGGGCTAAAGGGAAGCTTCTCTTTTCTTGCTCGAGGATGATATGGTCACGGGTGAGCTAGGTCCAGATGAGACTAGGAGGAAAGGAGGTATTATCATCTGGTAAGGTATCGGTGTTACCCTGAGATCCAGCCACATGGTCCCCGCAACTTGGATGGTGAAATGGAGGGTGAAAGAAATCAAAAGAGATAGTATTACATTGCACTGAAGGTTGGATTTAATTCTATTATTGTGCAAGGGATTTCATTTGGTGTTCAATCTATGTTACTATGGTTACTATCATTTTTGTTAGCAAGTCGGCAACAGCGATTTGAACAATGGAAGGAATGTCTGCAGCAGCATCGACATGTTGGTTTGATACTGTAATATCTGTAATAATATGTCAAGATAAGTGGGCAAATATTCGAGGGAAATGAAAGAAGTAGGAGACTCAAATTATTATTATTGTTGTTGTTGTTGTTCTTCTTGCCCGAGAAATCCGACCTATAATCTGCGCCTGAAGGGCAGTCCCCTATCCGGCTACCAAACATTATGGAGAGCTAATTGCTTCATCTCTCCAGAGATAGGAAGGACTGCAAAGGATGATAAAAAAAAGAAGAGGCAAGAAAGAAAGAAAACCTTACAGCGAACCCTTTTGAAAGCTCACTGGCTGAAATGCCCAGTTTGCTTCTTGTTATGTCAAGCAACGTCGCGCCAATAATGCCTCTCTGCCAATCGTCGCCAGGAATAGGCCTGGATCTCTATTACCAACTTGACCCTGAAGAGAATCAAAGTAAAGCTCACTCAAGCTCCAACAAATCATTCTTACTCCGTACTCTGTATGTAACTGACCACCCACCCAGCATTTTCTTGACGTCAAAGCTGAAAATCACGGCCAGAAAAAAACCTGTCTGCCTGGGGCCTCGACAGGGGTCGACACTCTTCCCCTGACCAGATTTGCCAATGCCGTACTAGCCTGTGACGGCCGAGAACCTGTACCATAACTACTACTGCTTTTGGACCACTGAACGACTTTGTTGTCCCAATTATTGCAGTTTTGCTTGCCCAGAAAAAGGCGTTGTAACCGGCCCATGTTTCAATAAGAAAGACACAGCGGAAGACCGGATTTACAATTATACGTACTATCATGTGTCTAAGGTTCTGATCTGAGATATCCGATCTCGGCTCTCGCCCCTCAACGGTTCGGGACCCTTGGCACTACGTAGTCGGATCGTAATCTTGTTCTCGGCAACAAACTCTCAAGGGACAAAGAGTCTCAGGGCTCGAAGTCGAGGGCCCAGAAAACAGAAGAAATGCCACCCAAAAATACAGAGGGAAAGAAAGGGGAAAACCCTTCCTCGCACCTACAGGATCAGCATCAACTTTACTACCGCCTTCTTTAGCTGCATACAAACACATCCTTGGTGCAGGTCTCCATTTGACACGTCTACGACCCACTGACTAACGGCAACCAGTGGTACTCGGTTGCTTTCTGGAACTCTCTTCCCCTAATTTGAAACTTATTCAATGCATTATTGTTGTAGCAGATCTTCGTGGCTCACTGATGTGGACGGGATTAAGAGGAGAAAGAAAAGGAAGGAAGAAAAGACCCAATTCCGCTCAAGGAGGGGCGTGCATCCCATGGGCTGACATGTATACGCACAGGGTAAACAAGGTACCAAGGCTCTACGTACTCATATGGGAGACGAGCACCACGCAGAGATATCATGTATCAGAGATGAAACCGTTCAACTGTCGAGACGCCATGTGAAACGGAGGCTCCTCGCGGTATACTGATTGAGCCACAAAGAGTCCGAATACACATCACGCAAAGAGGCTAGAACATTTTTGGAGATCCACAAAAATACAACACACAATTGATCTACGTAACTCCTGCAGCGATCACACGCATTTAAAATAATTTGACAACGCTGCTATTGGACACCGGTCGGTTTATCGGGTAGCTCTATACTCACAATTCCTCATCCGGAATATCTTCCGCTTCGCTGCCCAGCTCGTCCGCGACAAGGTCGTGGCCCTCGCCGTCCTCGTCTTCCATGTCGTCATTTTCCTCGTCCTCGTCTTCCTCATCGCTGCTTGAACCGCTTCCATCGCTGTCATCATCGCTACCGGGATCGTAATCTTCCTCTTCTTCATCTTCCTGGTCTTCAAGCTCACGCTGCGCCTTCTGCAGCTCGCTTTCTTCCCCAGTCATCCCTTCCGCAGTAGTACCTGCATCTTCTTCCACTTTGCCCCCGTTGACATTGTAACGCTTTGCGCGCCGAGCTTCTGCAAGACTGGCGTCTTGCAGCTCGTGGGTCTTGATGTATGAATCGATCCCGGAGAAATCCGCCTGGTCAATCATGGAAAATTCGAACTCCTGGGTCGCGTCGCTGCCGGTAGCCCGAGCCACGACATTCAGGTTGAAAGTCCGCTGGAGGACAGATGTGTAGGATATGGAATCGATATTCTCAAATGCAAAGAAGACTAACGGCTTCTTGAACCCGAAGAATATGCCCGTAGACAGCAAGAAGAGATAACCTGGGGGGTTTGCATTAGCCTCAGAACTCCGATGATAGATCTTTTGCCATATATTCATACCTTCTTTACTGCCACGGAATGCTTTAACATGATATGCCTTCTCTCCTTTTCTATGTGCCTCGGGTATAGCACTCGCGAACTCTCTTTCATCCGGCCTAACCACCTTGGTTTCCAATAGGTTTTCATTCAGCACCCGTCGGACCAAGTTCTCAGCCGTATCCCCATCCCCAGTCCCGATCTGTTGCCCAGACCCCGAAAACGCAGCCTTGGGTGGCCCATCGGCCACGGTCCACACCATCGATTCAGGTATAGGTTCGCCCTCAGGCGGTGAATTGATCCCATCGGCATATCGGGGAATGATGCAGAAGTTGAATTGTCGCTGGTTCTTTTCTGGGACAGGGAGGCACAGAACATGCTCTATCAAGAAAGTATTGCCACTATTAACATCGCTGATCCGCCTAACACAACTCTTCAAGCTTGGTGGGGGGGGATTACGGATCTTGTGCATTGAAACGCCAAATTCCACCTCTTTCGACGTTTGATTCCGGGCACGTAGGTACTTATGCCCAGCAGTGATCTCTAGCAAAAGCTTTTTCCGTTGTGGAATTGCAAAAGACACATCCTGCATATAGAATTGAAGGGTTGTATGCGATTTCAGATCAGCGGCTGGTTGGGCCCTCGGGGTTGCACCATTCTCGATTTTTCGTTTCTTCGCAGCAGGGCCATCGCGGATGACTTCAACGGGTTGAACAGGATTCACATTCCTGACCAGCAGGCTGGAGGTGTATTTGGCAATATCTTCAAATAGAGGTGCATGTTGCGGGGTAGCTCCTATATTGAAGATAAAAAAGAAAAATAGTTCCCAATTAGCTTGGCTTAACCTTATGGGGGGTTAACGTTGCCAACATTGCCAACATCTTATGTGATACTATGTTGGGTGGTGGGTTACGAACCGATCGCATCATAAACTCGTTTCTTAAGAGCGGGTTCGGCGGCAAAGGCATCTTCAATTGCTGGGATATGTGGAGGAACATGGGTTTGGGTCGGAGCCGACGAGTTTATCGTGGCGAATGCCATGGTAGAAAACAAAATGCGCCCAGGGTATAAAGGGTTTTATATATAAAGATAAATTCGACGGGATTGGGATAGGGAAGAAAAAAAAAATCGAAACGGAAAGGGATGAAGGATTAGGGGAATTGGAAACGCGGATAGATGGGAGGAAACCGTACCTAGGCAAGTCCCAATACTTTACCTCAGCTACCTTTGATTTGCGAGCCTCTCTGGCGGCCTGTCAACTCGGACTGCGCAATCAAACAAATTGCGAATACAATTCACTCAATGGAAAGCGACATAAGTTCACAATTACCCTGGCGCCCTCGTGTATCAGCGATTTCGCTAGAAAAAATAGTAACTCCATATCGATCTTATCCTATACATTCATATTCTATGGTACAAAACCCATCTGGGGGGAGTGAAAAATGAACAAAAACTCCCAAGCCACCTAGCCACGCCACCTACCATCGGTATCAAGTGAGCTTAGCTAGAAAACTTAGTCTTGTTTGCAGCATTGCCCTTTATGAAGTTCTCAATAAATCCGACCGTCTGATCATCCATGACCAGATTTCCATCCGCATCCCTCATCGCCTCCAGTCTCTCCTTCTTCTTGGCCTGTATCATGGCGATGAGTTCACCCTTGGGTGTCAACAAAGACCTGCTTTGAAGATACTCCTTCCTGTAGTCCTCCATCTTCTTTGCCTCAACCCATTCGGGGTCATGCCTCGTCCGATAGCTTGAGAACTTGTTTCGGAGCTCATCTAGAACGCTAGGGGGGAATGGTGCGTAGGGTAGCGAAGGTACCCAGGTCGGGGTTTCGACTTCCATTCGTAGTGTGTCCCATGCCTCATCCTTAGGCACTGGGGGTTCACTACGAGGCCATGGGATTTCAATGTCCTCTCCGGCAATATATCTGGTGTGTCGGGGAGTTTCTACGCCATATTCGCGTTCAAGGATAGGCTCGCCTCCGTATACATGTTCCACCAAGACATCTCGCGTTTGTCCCGTCGCTGGGTCGTCAAGCGCAACCACGAGGCGGACATCATCAACAGACATCGGTAGGTTCACGGACTGGAATGGGCTTTTATTTCCGTACTGTTCGCTCAACCATTCAGGGAAGTGGACATCGGCCTGTGGGAGGGGAAAGATATATTAGTAGGTGGAAAGGCAGGTGGGAAAGCCCAAAGTAGCGGTACCATGTTAAGATCTTTAACCATGACGGTTTCATTGCTCGCATCCACTCGAATCACTTCATTGATCTTGCCCTTGTCCTTCCCTTTCATGACGCACACACGGTCTCCTGGTGCAATATTGATATATTTCCTCCGCAAATGCTTCGGGATTGCTGGAGGGTTCATCGCTTGTGGACTGAGCGAGCCAAACATCTTCCCTTCGGATCCGGCATCACGCTGAGGTGCCAGCGGCCCTCGCATCCAGTCTTCACGGCGTCTTTGTCTCTCTGCGCGTACATTGTCGATCTCCATACGGTTGAAGGCAAACCGCTGTCGCAGCGTGTCCTTCAGTTCCTCGCGCTGAGCATCCTTGGAAGCCCGAATCGCTTTTCGCTGGGCCTGGTTCCTTGCGAGAGCCGTCCTTCGAATGACTTTCTGCATTTTTGTCGATGCTGTGCCAGCAATTCCTGTTTGTAACTTCTCCCTCTTCCAAGCTCATGACCAACGATTGGGAGGAAAATTGCGGTCTCGATTGAGTCACGTGATATTACTGCACAAATCCAGAAAGCCAATAGGGACTCGCCATTTTTCGACCTAAATGAAGAGGACCTACATCTACCTAGGTACGTACGCATCAAGGTAGGCAATTACGCATTAGCTAACGGCTAATGTATGCTCACTTTATTTGTCTTTGGTACGTTCTTGTTTTCAACGGGTGCTTCCTTTACACAGCGGAAATGAATCAGGCTTGAGCACTCTACAGTGGTGAAATATATCTTCCCGAATTTGCCATGTACGTCCCCACTCATACAAAGCCAACTCAAAAAGAGGAAAACAATTCAGGTAAGATTATGAATTCAAACTTAACTCAAACCTTAAGCCCAGTAATAAGGTACAACAGAAGTTTGATGAAAAATGGAGTCCACAGCACGGGTTTGCCACTTGCGTCTAATCTCGCTTGAACGAGCCAACAAGGCAAAAATGGGCTGACTCCGGCTGGTTTGACAGGGCAGTAACTCACATGCCGTGCGCATCTTTTTGTTTGAAGATTGTCCTAGAACAACAAGACTTGCAGGTATGAACCAGAATTGGAAGGGGTCAGAGTAAGCTCCTGGGTCACTTTTGCCCTCACGCCCGAGTTGATCATCACGTATTTTAGAGTGTCCTGATGATTGGTTACGCGCGTGGGATATTTCACTGATAAAACTTTTCTGCACTCCTCAACCCGGGCTCGCACCCCGGATATTCTCAAAGGCTGGTGTTCTTTCGTTAGAGTATCATCCAGACAATAGAAGAGCCGGTAATATCTCGGCAGTATGGTCGAGCAAATCAGAAGCCACCAGGGAATATTTTCGAGGATTTGGCCTTCCAGCGTCGTGGGCTTTCGGTCATCTCCTCAACCAAATCGATGATTCATCCATTCCTTGGTTCTTCAGCCTTTGGAGTTTTTCAATTCCTTCCTGGTCCCTCACTGGCCAACAGTTTGTTATCACAGCGATTCTGCCTCCGGAGCCCTGCAGGCAAGCTCGCCCCGTGCAGAAGGCAGCCCACCACACAATAGTGGGAAAAACAGTCACCTGGGGGGCAGTTTGTGGTTGTATTAACACGTGGTCCGACTGGTGAACGAAGTTGTTGAAGATGTCGTGTTTCCCGTTTGCCCGAAAAAAAGCTCCATGGGCGGTAAAAAAACGGTCAAGGGAGAAATCTCGTTTCATCTGGATGAAGTTGGTCAAGGATGATAGTGCAAAATATGCGCCCCATTCCTCTGTATTTTCGTATACTTTCTAATTATTACTCAACTGTTACGGAGTGCCCAGTACTCTATTCTCTGAGTCCCTCCGAAGTACAGAGGTGACTGCTTTTTTTCTTCACTGTTTGAGAAGGGGGATTGTCGATCAGGTTGCACCGCCACGTATTGTTCCGCCAATTGTACGGAGTAAAGAAAATGTATTTCTGAGCGGACCTGGGAGAAAATCACCCCTTTGGACTGTCGTACGACCAAATACGAGTCAACTGGACTGGCTCTATTTTTGAACCGTTAATTGTGGAGGACTCTCTATGTGTTGACTGTGGTCATTATTGCTGAGTCCTGGGGGAGACTGCAAAAATAGGCAAAGGGCAAACCTGCGCATCATTTCGCTCGAGCTTCGAATTCGAGCCTTCGAGATGGTATCTGTTCTCTATTTAATTTACTTGGGATAGACTACTCCTTCCCCCAACCGAACCCATTTTAAACCCACCCAGAAGGTTGGGATCGCACTCCCAGGCTCCCACTTCTGTCGCATCGAGTCCGAGAAACGCCATGGGGTTGAAATTCTACTGACTGAAATTGAAAGAAGGAAGCTACAATGCAAGGGGATTAGGCTGACAGTTTGTTGTTTCGCATTTCTATGGTTCCGGCATACTGGAAGAACCCGGAAGCTCTTAGATGCTCAACTGTGCAACTTGCGGGGAAGGACTGTTTTGAGGTCCTCAATTCTCATTATTTATGAGTCATGATCAACGAAGAAAAGAATCGCACGGGGATCTTCAGTTTTAGGTACGTTGATATGAGATATTTGTGATTGGGAGAGCGTTATTTCTGCTTGATAGATGAACAATGGACCTCCCGAGCCGGGGAAGCAACGGATATTTATAGATGCACACTTAAATAAGAGCAGATGCCAACACTAATAGTGCGGAATCCCGAGAATAGGGGAAGAGGGAAGAAAAGGGAGCGAAAGCTGTCTATCCGATGTATCCGGGTTTGCGACAGGTTTTGTTCGCATAACTTTCTGTCCCTGAATTGACATTGGGGAGAAAGGTAATAATAATCATGGGAACCGAAGATGTTTGCTGGGGCTAGCTTCTTGATAAAAAAAATTTAATGCAGGTTGACTAAGGAGTGAGGACGACAGAAAAAAAAGCAACTGGGATCCTGGGTGCCCACTCCTCAGTAACTGCCATCCTGACTTTGCAAGAGCCAGAATAATTATCGTGAAAAAAAAGGACGGGAGGGTTTTCATTATTCGAGGACCTGGTCAAGCAGTGGAAAAGCTAATTGGACCTAGCGAGGCCTGAGTGGATTCGCAGCATCCATTGAAATACCAGGAGCAATCACTGGCAGGTACTATACGTGACTAACATCATAGTCTCAAATATTGTTCCGTAATTTGCATCAAAAAGGCTCTGTGCTTTGAAGGTGAGTATCAAGTGAACAATAATGGTAATATTAACAAGGGCTCGTATAATACGTCTTGCCTGGTGGGTATCAGCCACAGTGGCTTGAATAGGAATGGGAGAAAAGGCAACAAATTAGGCACCAGCTTTGATGGAAAAGGAGAGACATATAAATAGAAGAAGGGATGAGTGAGGAGTAATAATAATAATGATGCTGATTTTGACTAGATGACGCGTATTATTATTGTATCTACTGCTTTAAAAACTAGGAGAAAAAAGGGTGTGATCAAAAAATAGGAGTAGAAAACAGAAACTTGAAGAGGAGGGTAAAACATGAAGCTCAGAAAGAAGAAAGGCAAAAATCAACATCATGAAATTAGAGGGATGGTGATGGTCACCACCATCAAGAATATTTATTTTGTAATTCAAAACATCGATCCAAAGAAATAATAGAAAGAGGCGCACAGCCACATAGCGGCTGCGCCTGATGGGGCTGGGCAAAAACACTCCTAATGGCTTGCCAGCTGTTTCAGGCGTTTCTGAACAAGTTAGGTTGTTTGGTTACTTAGTCAACCTGGACTGGCAGGGAGCCTCAGCGACTCACCTGAGAGGGAGGCCGGCCGGGGCGAGGGAAGAACATGGACCAAACGAATGAGCCCTGGTCCAACGCCGATAACTGCGGTAACCTTCCTCACCCAGAGCAAGTAGCACCAGCACTAACCTAACCGTCTCTTCCACCACCACCACCCATTTATCTATCATCCTCCATCCTCATCATCCACGTTCCCCTGGGAACTTCTATCTGCAATTTTTCTCCCTGCAAATTCTCCTCAGAATTTGGTTCTAGACTCATTCTTTTCCTCTAATTTCCCTTCCACCACATTCCCTCATATTTTAATCCGCGCCGTTGCGCCAACTCCCCTGCACTGTACGTGATAACCCTTTTCCCTCGGGCGTCTGACTTGTCCCTTTCTTTTCACCATCAACACCCATCCATCATCCATCCACCACACCATACTCTCCCTTCCCTTCATATTGCCCACTCAGTCCTATTTCCAGAATCTTTATCCCCGCTACTTTTAATTTCAACCTTTTGCTAATCTTCCTGACCTTAAGATGGCCGAGATCCGTCGCAAGCTTGTCATCGTAGGTGATGGTGCCTGCGGTAAGACTTGTCTTTTGATGTAAGTATTCATCCATTATGGCCGTGCTGTATGAAACCAAGTAAAACATACTGACTCTATTTCCTACGCAGTGTTTTCTCCAAGGGCACTTTCCCTGAGGTTAGCTCCCGCTGTCAACCTTTGTTGCCTACACCGTCCATTTGAACGGTTCCAATGATACCTCGTCAAACTAACCACGGTAACCTTTAGGTCTATGTCCCCACTGTTTTTGAGAACTACGTCGCCGATGTTGAGGTCGATGGCAAGCATGTTGAGCTTGCTCTTTGGGATACTGCTGGTCAGGAAGACTACGACCGTCTCCGCCCTCTTTCCTACCCCGACTCCCATGTCATCCTGATTTGCTTCGCTGTCGACTCCCCAGATTCTCTTGATAACGTCCAGGAGAAGGTGAGTGACTTCCCACCCCTGGGAACTTCTGGGTTTCCTACCGAACCCAATGCCTTCGAATTGGGCTTAAGAGACTTGAAGCTAAACAATCCATCCAGTGGATCTCCGAGGTTCTTCACTTCTGCCAGGGCCTTCCTATCATCCTTGTTGGGTGTAAGAAGGATCTCCGCCACGACCAAAAGACTATTGAGGAGCTCACCAAGACCTCTCAGAAGCCCGTCACCACCGAACAGGTATGACATTTCCACTAGAAAGGGTATATTTCGGGGAGCTGAGTGCTGACTGAGAGAGTAGGGTGAGGAAGTTCGCAAGAAGATCGGTGCCTACAAGTACCTTGAATGCTCTGCACGAACCAACGAGGGTGTCCGTGAGGTTTTCGAGGCCGCCACCCGCGCTGCTCTCTTGACCAAGACCCACAAGAAGAACAAGAAGTGCCGTATCCTGTAAACTAGTTTATTCCCATGCGCAAAAGATCTGTTTCATGCTGAGAATCATATGAACGGATAAGCGTTTCGAATATTTGGCTGTTTATGTTTTCTTTACTCATAAGGGGGGATATCCGTTGGTGTGTGTCAATATGTACCTGGATGCAGGTGTGGATAATGTTCAATCACGGGCACACGAGCTTATGGGATTATCTGGCTATGCAGTTGGTCGACTTTCTTCTTTCGCAGACTTGTTTCTTCTAGGGAGGCGTTGTCATAACCTTGTGGGTTTTTTTTCTCCTTTCCAGTTTCTCCATAGCGCCCACGGGGCGGCTCGATCACTATGGTGAAAAGGTGCCCTTTTGCTGGCAGAAAAAGGTCTTCACTACCTGAGTTGTGTTGATTGGAAATGGGCAATTGAGGATGGCGTTTTTCTCGCTTGTACCCCATCAAATTCATATACCTGGAGGGGGTTGATCAAGGAAGCCGGAATTTTCGTGACCTGATAGATGATTCCTATACCTTCGGATTTCCCCAGCAAAGCTTTAATTCCCCTTTCTTTTTCATTTTTTTGGTTAAGAGAATGCATGGAACTATTTTCTGTCCTTGGGTCCTTCCATGCTCTTTAGTCTGACATACTGTTGTGAGAGCTCACGCGAACTGGCCTTTGGAGTCTTCGAAGGATATTAAGTACACCATAAGGTATTATCTATTAATCAATTTCCTTTTTGGCATTCAACCACGAGCTTCACTACATCCATCCTTAGATATTATGTTCACATTGTATCGTTCTCTCCTGCTCTCTGTACGGTTTTACTTTCCTCGGCCCCCAGAAAGATTTGGATTTGAACCAAAAAAGCACAGAAGAGTGAGCATAGGTGCTGACCGAATCACTTCGCTTCCGCAGTTTCATCTTCCATTGTCACACGACATTCCGGTGAAAAATCACGACCCCATTCATTGTATCCAACGCGTTGCCCTCCCAGGAAACCCAAACCCCGTACATCCGCAGGAATGACCAGCATATACGCGAGCAAACGTCTTACACAAGGAGCCTTAGGTAAATGATCACCCCCAAGTAGTTAAAAAAGAGAAGAAGGAAGTATAATTTATCTATTTAGACTGAGTAAATTCTCGATATATCGCCTTGCATCCAACCCAAGCCCTTCAACCAATTTCCCAGGCCCCGTATCCGTACCCCGGGAAGGAGATGACGCTCCACCGAGATCCCTGAAGAATCTTGAGCTGCTGCTACTACGCCCGTGTGTGGATGAGGGAACATGGTCGCTGGCTTTGCGGACTAGGAAGGCCTCCTGGCGTGTATCTGGATCGGTTGCGAGTGGATTTGTGTTTAGTGCGTTGGCGGGAGGGATGAAGTTGGAGTTGGAGCTGGCGCTGGACGTTGATTTCGATCTGTTGGTGTTATTGTTTTTGGGTTTTGAGGACATGCGGACCCAAACGATCCACCAGCCGCGACTGGTTTTGCAGGTCCGTTCGACTTCGAGGTGTCGGGAGCGGGTTTCAATGTATGTGCTCAGAAGGCGGTGGTGGATGTTTATGCTTTCGACCCGGGATAGGAGTGGGTGGTCTCGGGATGTTTGAGAGGGTTCGGGGAAAGGGGATCTGAGGTCTGGGATGTTGGGGATTGAAGAGCGGATGGTAAGGTTTGAAGGATCGTAGACGAGGTCATAGACGGGTGAATTTTTGGGAGAAAAGTGTCGGTTCACATCGAGAGTGTGTTCGGTTGTTAATATTCGAGCGGCCGCGTTTGCTGGTGAGGTAGAGTTGCTGAGTGGCTTTTGGAGAGGGCCTAGTTGGTGGTGGATGCTATGGTAAAGAGAGGCATCCGCCAGAGAGGGTGTTGCGGCTTCGAAGAGGAAGGTGTAAATGAATGGTTTATTCTGGTGCGTTGTATGTCAGCTGCCGTGGGTTATTGTACGTTATCTGAGCGGTTGGGGGTGCCAACGAACCATATAAACCACAACCCGAAGTCCGACTGTCGAGTTGTGCTTTGGGGGGTTTGTTAAGTGAACATGTACTGTCCTCTTCAATATCCTTTCACTTGAGCTAGCGGCTGAATTCGCCGGCTCGGTATCTTCAAGGACGCCTTCGGAACTGTCAGTGCCCTCATGCAATCCGATGATAAATCTGCCGCCGCTTTTGTAGCAGAAGGTGGTCTTCGCCTGCGGTAAAGCTTGTTTAGTCGGCTCGTGGGGGTCTGGAGGTGGCTTCGCGGGGCTTTCTAGACGAGTTGATCCATCTTCTCGTTTCAAAGCTTCAACACGAGGATGCGGGCTTGAAACCCCCGATGAGAAGCTCCAAGATGAGCCATATCCGAGAGTTAGATATTTGACAAATGTGTCTGTTCCCACACCCACATTCATCCAATCGTCACTCCTATCACTCGGAGACGGAGAGCTCTCCCCAGTCGTGGGCGACCTTCCTTTCGCACCAGGTTGCTGTGTCGACTGTGGGGCCTGCACCGTTCCCTGAACGATTGGCCGAGGTATCCCTGGAGTGAATGGTCGCTCAGGATTCGTACCTTGAGTGCTGTCTGTAGCAGCAGACCGGTCATAATTCCTTTCAGAGGTCCTACCTCGTTGTCTTTTCCGTCGCTTTCTACGCCGTGGTGATGTCGGGTCTTGGCCAACCCCATAGGCGTCAAAACCGTAACGATAAACGCATTCCATCCACTGGGATACCTGTACAAGACAGGGCCTTGCAATCCCCCCAACCCCCGAAAATATGATACCATCTGAAGGCCGAGGACTGGTATCGGAGCCCAGCCACTGGTTTTCACCTTCGAGTGTATCCGTGGGTTCTTCTTGTTTCTTGTCACTCCCGGGATTTTCGTTGGGGGTGTACGGATCACCGAATCGAGAGACAACTAAATCCACAAGACCGTCCGTCCTTGCAACAAAGTCTTCTAGCACCTCTCTTTCCCCGCTACCCCACTCTTCTTCGCCCACTCCGACACCAAGCTCACCACCAGCAGATAGTTTAATACCATTATATATATCGGCAGCGGGATTCCCACCGAGAAGAACCTCCCAGGTCCATGCAAACCTCAACCAAAAGTCCTCAAGGACAATGCAGAATGTAGACCTGCCAACACGCTCATAGAGTTCGTCAAGGGTGGAGGCGTGATGGAGGAGGAAGAGGGAGTGAGCTCGGCGGAGTTGCTGGATTAGAAGATGAGGGGGAGACACCTCCCTTGAGGAGTAGTGAAAAGAGGGTGTCTCTGAGGCATCGCGTCGGGTAGATGATGAGTTGGTATGGTCGGTAGGAAGCCGAGTCAGGTCGATGGACTGTAATCTTAGTTTTAGCCTTGGTAATGCAACGTAGCCATACAAACGTAGGGCACACATACGGCGAGAATCCACCAATCTTTTTCCAATTCATGCAGCACGATCTGTGATCGCTCCGTCTCCACGAAGTCCACTGCCTTTCCCTCCGAGAAATTGCTATGTTCCTTCAGTATTTATTCCGTTGAGTCCCGAGCGTGGCCGTTCCCACCTGGCAAACCTCACCATGCCCTGCGCCAGGCCTATCTGGCGCAATCTCTCATTTTTTTCATGATTGGAAGAGCTCTTATCACCATTTCCAGAGGGAGAGCTTTCATACCGTCGCAGTATACTTGACCGGGAGGTGTAAAAGACAACTTGCTCGTCGATCGTTTCGTCGGTGCGGCCAAGGAGGGGGTTGTAAACTGCAAGATATGACAGCTGCGCTGGAACTACAGAGGAGAGGTCGTTCTCTGGCATCGCATCATAGAATCGTGAGCTCCGACCCACGGTGCAGCAGCAGTAAAGTCGGACATTCTCAGTGTAATTCCCCACAGTTTCGCCTCCGTCATATCACGTGGCGGCCGCCGCGTCGGCAGCTTCCCAGAGCTCGTTAATGAGTGTTGTAGTACCACAGACAAAGGTCTTGAAAACATGTTTTTCCCTCGGGGATCTGGAGCACTCTGTTTATACGGAAAGAACTGGTTGCGCCCCTCGTTTGCACCTCGATTTCTATCAACCAAAGCCCACGAGCCACTCCGAATCCTCTTCTGCGGCTCCGATGACTTCAGCATTGCATCCTTGGAAGCTCTACACGGGGAATATGCCCAGCGGTCAGGCCTGATCTCCTCTATTGATGTCGTCTGTAGGCCTGGGAAGCGTGTTGGGAGGGGTTTGAAACAAATACGAGAAGGTGAATGGCCTAAGAAGAGTTGTGTACGATAACTTTGTGTTAACTCTTGTTTCCCAACAGTTCCGATAAAAGCCGCTGCAACCCGACTATCGCTTCCTATTCACGAGATCGATACTTTTACAGGCTGGAAGGTACCTATTGCGTTCTTCGACGTACCCCGATATGCGTATCTGATTGTCACTCCAGCCCCCTGTTTATTCTGAAGGGCCCATCAATTTAATAGTGGCTGTCTCGTTTGGGCTCTTCGTACCACCGAGGATCCTGAACGGCGCGAAGTATGGCGGCTTAAATGTCCATCCTTCATTGCTCCCGGAGTAAGTGTCGGCGTTGACCTCACGGGTGGGTGAAATAGCCTAATGAGCCACTGCAGTTTTCGAGGACCTGCTCCGCTACACCATACCCTTCTGGCCGGGAGAACTCACACTGGCGTCACGCTCCAAACGTTGCATCCCAAGAGTTTCGACCACGGAACCATCCTTGCGCAGACGGGTCCCCCCGGATTTCGAATCCCGAATCCCGAATCTTGTACCGTCCAAGAATTGTTGGATATTGTTGCCCCTAAAGGCGCAGAGATGTTGGTTGATGGTATACGGAGAGGGGTGTTTGTCCCCCCTCTTGAGGACGCAAGCTGCCGACCATCCAAGGAAGAAGGGGACTTGATCCATGCAGCTAAAATCAAACCCGAGGATCGACATATCGACTGGGCCACCTGGACTTGGACCGATATCAGCCGGCGAAGCCGCGTCTTGGGACCCTTATGGAGCATGTCATTGGTGATGCACGATGCTTCCGGGGACACCCCTTCTTTCCAAAGAAAACGGGTAATTTTCACAAAGGTAGAGGAGGTACCTCCTATGACAGGAAGCCAGGCATTTGCCGTTGTACCCGGCTTGCCATTCATTGATTCCCAGCATCCGGTTAGGGCAGAGCCAGAGAAGGGTGTGTACGTGTTCGCACGGGACGGAAAATTGCTTAAAGTGCACCAAATGAAGGTTGAGGGAGAGCAGAATGCAGACGCACTTCGAGCGGCTTTGAAGGCTCGGATGGTTGGCGAGAAAACATTTGTCTCGAACAACACCACGTTTACTCCGTTCCACAATCCTTTTTGCTGAACGAGAGGAAGAAAGTGTAAAAAGTGATTTCACATGTACGACTAACACCATGATACCATTTACAGCAGAGCTTCAACGCTAAATGATTTCATCACTATTTATTTAAAGCGGGCTAATACTTGGACCTAATAGTTCATGGCGAAACCGGAGTCTACAGAATTAGTTTAACTGTATGCAAAAATAACTAGGGGAGTGCTTACCGATCTGCACAGCTTGTCCTGTCATAGATGAATTCTTGGCCAACATGATAAAGGCATTGGCCGTGTCCTCAACTTCGGGCTGATTGCGATGTGGTTAGCAGAAAACGTTTGTTAGCCGTCGGTGGGGTGATTCGTACCACGGTATTGAGAGGATTTCTAGCCTTGAATGCTTCGACCTTCTCGGCGGGGAATCGCTTGCCCTGTGTTTCTATTAGTCCTATGTTTCCAACTTGGCTCGGGACCGTCTATAACATACCCAGTCGGTGAGAAGAAGACCAGGCAACACCGCGTTGACGCGAACCTTATTACCTTGAGTTTGCGCAAGACACTTCATTAAGTGCAGGCCTAGAAGCTTTCTAAGCGAAATTCACCCAAACGCCTTGTCAAAAGGATTCTTACCTGCCGCCTTCGTGACGGAATATGGCAAGCTACTGCCGGTGGATGAGACGGCCTAGGGGGCTTGTTAGTGAGGAAGCACGCCTACTTGGGTCTCTCGTCATCAGACTCACCGCAGATGAAGAGGTGATGATAAAAACGCCTCCTTCAGAGTTGGCTTTGAAAGTAGGAAGGGCCTCCTTGAAGAGGTACAAGTTTCCTTTCACGTTGGACGACCAGCACTACGGCATTCGTAAACATCCTATTCTTAACAAACGCAAGCCACTCTGTCTCACCTTATCCCAATCCTCGTCGTTCATGGCATCCAAATCGTTAAAGACAGTGATTTTGGTCCATCCCTTTTCCGAGCCTGTTAGTCTCCTGGTCTTGGATTCCTCAATGTGAGAACCTAACAACAAAAGAAGAACTCACGGCATTCGAGATAAGGATATCCAATCCACCCAGCTGTTCAATTGTGGTCTTGACGATGTTTTGGCAATCGCTTTGGAGACTTGCATCCTGTGCCATCACAAATCAAGCCTGTGTCAGTCATTACTTGCGCGAAAGGGGCCCCCTAAATAGCAAAAGGAAAGGAAATAATGCTATGTGTTTCAGGCACACATACACCTTGGATTGTGATTGCTTTGATATTATATTCGGCTTGAATTTCAGATGCGATTTTCTCAGCCTCGTCCTTACTCGAGAAATAGTTGATGGCGACATTGCAGCCCTCTGCAGCGAACTTTCGAGCTACGAGAGCTCCAAGGCCTCTAGAGAGGCGGGGTATATGTATGAGCTGCTGAATTGACTGATGGGGAGCTAAGAGATTGCAACCTACCTCGAGCCTGCAGTGACAAGCACATTACGATTTGGCAACGAATACGGCATGGTGTGAAGGAAGTCTCTATGTCTGGAGAAGTGAAGGGTGAAATCGTAAGATGGGGAGCGTTACCCCAGTCTTTTGTGGTGTTATATGGTCGGATTGTGAGTCCTGGAGCGGGGTACCTGGATTGGGGTCACACAAGAGCAAACGAATTGAACCATTGCTCTGTGAATCCCGCCAATAACATATTATTGGATTATCTAACTACTTGTAATTTGTACTTGCGGGTACAATCCGCTTTGCTACTTGTCGGAACTGCCGACTCAATTCTAGCGGATCATCCGTTTGTATGGATAAGAAAGATGGATTTGTTGGCGCCCCTGACTTCTGTAGTGAGGGGGGAAAGGGGAATGATTGAAAGGAGCCACCTCGGCATCTCCTGGGGGGCCCACTTAATCAAGACAGGATAAAAAAGACTTCGAGTTACGAATCCTTCAAGAATAATAATGTGGTTGTCATTGTTAAATTCAAAGCATGGGTCATTTATTTTTCATCTATTATTGGATGAGAAAGAGACAGAGATGATGGGAGAAATGCTGTTATTGATTAGTCCATCAGTGTGCCAACAAATTCCGTCTTCCTCATCCCTCTCCAGGCCCTCTTCCCCTCTAGTGCGGGCCATTGAACGAGGAACCGATCGGCAAAAGGCAGCAGAAGCTTTCCAGACAGGCTCAATGTGGTGACCCGAGCCCATGATTCTACAAAAATCGTACGAAGCCGGAATTCTCCCCGCTGTGGAGGACGGTCCCCATCCGATGGCACAAGGCTAAACAAGCAAAACCCCTTTAAGCAATGGCGATACATGCGGAGGAGTCGAGCGGCAATTATGACGCAGACTCCCGTAGCCGGTCCGTTGGTGAGAATGACATCTGGATAAGGCGATGATAGCCGCGAGGATACCTCTTTCCGCCGTTGCTGTTGGTCGGGGTGGAGTCCGCGAAGAACAAGAAGGCAAGATAAGAACGATTGCAGAGTGGAGAAGGGAGCTGTTAGGTACGATTGGTGTACGCGACGAGCGCGAGGCACGGTGGCAATCGTGTATGAGCCTGTAGGCATTGAGTTGGCAGCTGATGATTTTTGGCTCTGTCCGAGAAAGGAGGTCTCGAATTCTACTGCCATGGCAGCACTGAAGTTGTCCCCAGAGCTCACGATGTAAGTGCGATGGGTGTACTTGGATGGATCAAGCTGTATGCGGCGTAACATGGAGAACATCTCGGCGGTATGTCCGCCACTGCCCAGGACAACAAGGAGGTGGAGAGGTGAGTGCCTTGCTCGCCATTTGGGAACTGGAATATTCTGGGATATGGTAAAAGAGCGGAGTATCTGAACGCAGGAATGCCTTTGTAAGTCTTGTGCTTTTCTATGTCATGATTTAGAATGGATTTGGGGAGAGGGGGGATATTTACTAGTCCAACGGATATACAGCCTACGGCTCCAAGGGTTAGGGCCCAGTAGAGGATGCAGGTGGCGGGTAATTCCCACCGAGACATGGGGACCAGGATCTCTAAAAAGAAAACTCTGTGAGCGGATTCGAGATGGTTGTCAGGGGAGGAGTGGCGGGTGTTATGTTCACCATACTGCGCCAATGTCATCGGTTGACCAAAAACTACCACGATTTGGCTAGGCAGAGTGATTCAAAGAGATTTCCCATTCTCAGAGGGCACCACGTAAGGAGAGCAGAAAAAGTGAATGCCTTGAATGCATCGAGCACGATGGAAAGAGACGGGCGACGGTGAAGTTGTTGTTGACGCTCACGTGGTCCGTGCGGGTTCTTCGGGGATTATTTTGGATTTGGAGCCTTAACTCCTTCATGTTTTTCTTCGCCAACAACAACAACAACCCGTGTCTCCCCATGTCACTCCAAGATGCCCCCTCTCTTCTCTAGGCGACTCAGCTGCTTCTACTGCGGATGTCGTTCAGCTCAGGCCAACAATCGTCCCATCCGAAAGTGGCGCTGCGAGCATTGTGAGGCCGTCAACTACTTGGATGAGGTACATCTTGCTCTTTCCCGCACTTCCCCACTATCTGCCTAACACTTACCGTTCGCTTCTAGAAAGGAGAAATTACAGATCCTCCGGCTGATGAAACAAGTCCCGATGCCTCTGGCCCTAGCGCGACGAGCCCTGTGTTCGAGTCTCCCGATTTAGGCCTGACTGGCTCGGGTTTGTTTTGTGCCCAATGTGTTCGAAATCAACATTTATTTACCAGCGCGCTGGCTTCATATTTCCCGTCCACAGATGACCCAGATTACAGTGCCTATGAGCGAGAATACCCTAGATTCCGAAAGAACCTGGAAGAGCGGTATCCGCAGGTATGCGACAAGTGTGAACCGCGGGTTAAGGCCCGCATCCGCCAGACCGGCTACGAAGCCAAATCGGATCATCTGAGACGGATGATGGACCGGAGCAAGGCGGGAAGGGTGGCACGCCAGGCTCGGAGGTGGAACTGGAGAAGTCTTTTGGTATTTGCCGGTGCGATATGCTTCTGGGCTAGCATCGCTGGCCAGATTAGCTGGGACCTTATGACTGCTCTAGTTGTCGATGAGTCATTGCGAGATCCACATGAAGTGCAGACGTCGCCGTCAATTATATTGTGTGTTCATCAGACACTGGAAACCCGATATCTACCTCGCGACTGCTATATTGATCTCGCACCCTATGCCGGCCTCTCTCTTGTTGCTGGAATCCTTTCATTATGGTACAATCCAAAGCTACGACTTAAGGTTGAAGGGCGAGGCGGACGTTTTCTGGGCCTGGGTGAATACTATAAAGTCCAACTCATCGTTATGGTGGTGCGATGCGCCTTCTGGGGTGTTCTCAGGGATCCATCTGCTAGTGGCCTGAGGCGATCTCTTCCACCTGCTCTGCATCTATTCATGAGCTTTTTAACGATTTTGGTGCGTTACAGGAAGCTTCATCCCAAGTTGATCCACATCAGTGCGCTTATATGATTTCATAGTCCGTTGTTATATCCCGACGCATCGTCCAGTATGACACTCGTCCATTGGTAACATGGTCGGATAATACACCTACAGCAACCCCAACCCGAAAAACTGAGGCGACCCCTAGACAAACCACTGGGGGTAAACAGGCTTTTTTCACTCCCCATGAAACCTTCCAACAAAACACTCCTCGCTTTCCTTTCGAAAAGCTAGCCACTCCCCGGCCAGCTCCTGAGGAACGCGCGATTCCGACACCCCCGCCTGAAGTGGATGACATGGACTGGTCCCCATCCGTGCAGCATAACTTCCGACCAGGCCTGAGCGTCCGTGCGAGAGACCAAAGGTCGATTCTCGATGGACCAACACCATTCTACGGATCACTTCCGGCGGCGCCTAAACCTCCAGCGTGGAACTTGCGCAATCAAGTTTCCCAACGACAGAAGCCGATTGAACAGGTTGTTGAGCGCAATCCGTTTCATCGCAGCCCAGCGCAACCATCGAGCTCTTGGAAAAAGAATCCGGAGCCATCGGATACCATATTCGCGGCTCCCAAATTCTTCCCTATGAGCGATCATGTGGCCTCGACGGGTCTAGAAAACCTATTTGATCGTACTTTCACTATCAAATCACCAGAGGACGAAGACGAGACATGGCAGCCGTCACCGCAAAAAGCCTCAAAATATCGGTCCCCTTATTCTAATGACTTCCAGAGTTCTCGTTTATTTCAATATCTACGATTTGGGCTCCTGCTTATATCTATCGCAGCCTGGGCTTTTTCAGAGTATGGACACTTTTCTATTCAAGGGAACTATATCGAGGTCGCCTCCCTGGGTAGTGCGAGCCTTATCGCTGGGTTTGCTCTCTTAGAAGCACTAAAGCAGCCTATCATGAACTGGAATGGCATGGAAATTCTTGTCTACTTTGCAGAACTCGTAGCCGCCGTTCATCTCGGAGGAAATCTTCCGCGCGGGACTTTGGAGCGACATTACTTTGACAAATACGGCAAACTACTCTTGATCTTTATGGCCGTCCAGGAGGCATTAGGGTTGCTTGCCCTATATCGCGCGGCTCATCGTCACACTGGTTCACCACAAGAGCCACCACATCATCCGCATAGCCCGATGTCACCTGGCGGTAATGCAACTCGGGGTTCGCCAAGGTCAAGAGGAAGCTTGCACTCTGAATTTCAATCTTTCACCACCGCTCATTCGGCGGTTGGTCCATCGCTTCCGGGCCTCTCCTTCTCAACGGCCGCTGGATCCAGTTTTTCGGCGCAATCCCCAGACCAGCAATACCAACTCCAATCTCCAACGTTCGAGGGCCCATTTAAGAGGGACCACAGCTTCAGTTTGAACTCCCTGAAGGCCAATGAATCCGACGGATCGGATTATTTGGACCGCGATTCGGACACAGAAACCACCATGACAACCGCCACGAATGGGACAAGCAACACAGTCCGCAATATCCGCTACGGACGCAACACCACCGTCAACGAGGCTTTTTTCTCCCCGAAACGTTCCGAACTTGGCCCCGGAATCGGAGGTCTCAGTCTAGAAGACAAACCGCTTCGACGCATGACAAGGAGTCAAACTCAAAGACTTCAGGGCGATGACGGGACCTGCAGGAGGGTGCTTCGATGAACCCGATGCCATCACCATCTTTATTTAGTTTTGCTTCCCCCTTTCTCTCTCTCTCTCTCTCTCTCTTCTCTTCGCAACCTGGATTTGAATCATCTGTTTTTTTGAGTTCCTTCTCATTTTGTTTTTGTGCCGTCGGAGTCAGGACTAGGGTTTTGAGTTATCTTTTTGGTTCTATCGTTTTTATTTTGATGTTTTTTATTTATTTATCTTGTCGAGCCGGAATTGCATCGTGTACACATTGCTGGATTAGCGGGTTGTATTTCATCACCATCACCATCACCATCAGGGTTTGGTACGGTATTTTTATGTCTTTTGATTGTGACTTTCATGTACATACAAACATCTTATCTTTGATGGAATCCAAATACGACTTTACGATGACCCCAAATTGATACCAATACGCAATAAAACATGGCACACCAAACCATGGACCGAGAACATCCAAGAGAAAAATCCCCAAATTCAATTCCTATCGTTCATAACTAGGTATAAAAACGTAAAAGGGAAAGGCTTCCTTACTAATCCACCAAGCCCAAAAATTATTAGCCAGCCTTAAAAGAAAAGCGCAATCCACGAGAGGAGATTTTTGCCCTAACCATAAGGACTCAATCGGAAATCAGCTCAAGAATTTTATACGACCTTTTCTACTTGCTTCTCAGTCGTAGCTACCTCTCCCTTCTCTTGAACGCCGTCCTCGATTTTGGACTCGACATGGGTCACGCCGAAGAGCTCATCCATTTTCTCGAGGGAGAGACCTGCTTAAGTTAGAACTATGCCGTTTCTCTTTATAAAGAATAAGAGAAAGGAAGGACTACGTACCCTTTGTTTCTGGGACGAAGAACCAGACGAAGAAAAACATAGAGAAACAGAAGCAGGCGAAGATGAGGTAAGTTCTATGGGCAAAATCAATCAGCATTATGTTTTTCGATTCTTGCAGCAACCCTAATAGTCTTTTTTTTTTTTCCGGTATCGTGGAGGGGATAGAAACGTACCCGTATCCGTTCGCACCAACGGTGGCCAACATACTCGGCACGGCCCTGGCGACAACAAAGTTGAACAGCCATTGGGTTGCAGCAGCAAAGGAGACATTTAGACTGCGCAGACGGGTAGCGGGGATCTCAGAGACATAGATCCAGCAGACGGGGCCCCATCCGAACTGGAAGGTCGCGGCGAACAGGAAGATACAAACCAGCGCCACGTAGCCGGCGGGGATGACTGGCTCACCCTCGGCAGGGGGCGCGATACGGACATAGAGACCGATGTAGAACATAGCAAGGCTCTGGGCAATAGAGGTCCAGAGGAGGGAGCGGCGGCGGCCAAGGGAGTCGGCAACAAATACCAGGAATACGGCGCAGCCAACCATCTTGACAATACCATAGACACCCGTTGCGAAGAGACCCGTGGCGGTACCTGTGATACCAAGGTTCTCGAAGATCTGTGGGGCGTAGTAGTTGATGGCATTTGTACCGGTCATCTGCTGGCAGACCATGAGGAAAATGGAAATCAGAGCGCGTTTGCGGTTACCGGGGATGAGGAACATTTCCTTGAGCAGGTCAATGGTGGAGGATCCGCTGACGAGCTGGCGCTCAAACTCGAGCTGTCGAACGATGTCTTGGAACTCCTCCTCGACGTAGGGATGATTCGGGGGCAGGTTCCGAACGCGGGAGAGCGTGGCGCGGGCTTCTTCCCATCTGTCTTGTTTGGCGAGCCAGCGTGGGGATTCGTTGCAGAGGAGCATGCCGACCATGAGGAGGATAGCCGGGAGGCCCTGCATGGCGAGCGGAACGAGGTACTGGGCAGCGCCGGTGATGTGCAGGACGGAGCCGTAGTTGATCCAGAATGCAAGCATGATTCCGGCGGTGATGAAGAGCTGGTAGAGCCCAGTGAGACCACCACGAATCGCTCGTGGAGCATTCTCAGAGACGTACAGGGGGTTGACCATTGATGCAAAACCGACACCGATTCCACAGAGCAGACTATTAATCGCAACACCATTAGGAGCAGGACTCTTTTGAAAAGAAGGAAAAGGAAGGAGAGAGCTCACCGTCCAATGTACATGGCTTCCAGGTGGCCGCTCGCTGCCACTTGCATGATTACTCCCAGAATGGCGATAACGGAGGCAATGAGCAGGCCGAGTTTTCGGCCGTACTTATCCGCGTAGTAGGAGGAAGCGAGAGCTCCAAAGAAACACCCTGCCTGAAGGGTAGAGACAATATTGGCGGAAAGATTTGCAGCATCGACGTCCGACAAATTAACCAGCCCGTACTTTCTATTTTGATTCTTAGCGGAAATAATATGAAAGGGAAACAGAATGCGATCTTACGCCTTGAATGCATCCATAGTAAGGACACCACCAATAATTCCGGTCTCCATTCCGAACAGCATACCGCCAAAACAAGCCTGTAAAGATAGATGGTCAGTATGTTTGGAAAAGATGAAGAAACACCGAGCATTGTGGGTAAAACTGACCGAGCATGCGAGGGCATATACCCTCCATCCGTAGATTTCTGGGGGATCTGTTCGCATCGCCTCATTGTGGACGAGCTTCTTGAGGAGGAACGACATGGCTTCGGATAATGATACCGGCCAACCGCGGATATAAAATCAGATAGTAAGAGGATATAGAGCAAGCCTGGAACCAAGGCTGCGAAGAAGAAGATAGGGGATTCTTGTGGTGATTGGAAATCTTATTCTCCCTGGTTTCTTTCCCTTTTTTTTTTATCGTCACTAATTCTCAGCTTGCATGGCCGTGGAGGGACAAATTGCCAGCAATCCTAGTTTTAAAGTCTTCAGGCGACCCGATTCAGGCAAAAAGAAGAAAAAAGTCTCACACCCAGTCTCAGAATTGTCCCGAGAGCAGGTCGGTCCAGCTAGTTATAAGGACAGCAGGACAGGGGATCAGGGTCTAGCCGACAGACCAACAAGGAAAGCAGAACCATTGTGTCGGCTTTTGACTTGATGGCCGTCATGATAATTGTTGCTATCGGAGGAACCCAAGAAGAGCAACGCAGAAATTTAATCCCACGAATCCTATGCTTCCCTGCCGCTGAGAGCTGCCAGAATGCAACCCTTGTCTGGTAAAGCTTACAACCCAGACAGCATGGCGTGAGCCATAAAGTTCTTGGAGGGGGGTAGGAAGGGACATCAATTCCCGTCTGGGCGTGCGCGCTGGCTGCTGCTGGTGGGCTTGTCAGACAAGGAGGGGGGTTGGCTAAAAAGGAGGTCACGCAGTCAGAAAGATTAACCGGGGCGGAAATGGACGAAAGGGAAAGAAGCTGGGGTGAGTTTAATTAGCACGAGGGCCTGTAACAGGAGGAAGGCTGGTCTCACTGGATGTTTCGAGGGAGACTAATCGATGGATTTGCAGGGTTTGAGTGGAAAGCTGGGGGAGACGGGGCAGCGGAAACAGAGACAGTTTGCGGGGGAAGAGCTTCTGGACGACCTCCAGGAGCAAGATGATTGGTGTAGATTTACGCAACTGGCCTTGCTCTGACCCGACTTGGCAGGATTGGCATTCCAACAACATTCGGTGATGGTTCGAGGCATTCTCCGTCCAGACCCAATATGTACCCATCATCATATCTCGCTGGCGGAGAACAATTTCCCCCCAAGGAACCGCCAGCCCTAGAAAAAGTGGGCGATAAAAAATCTCTCCGAAAGAAAAAGCCAAGCTGCCCCCAAACACGAGGCTATGATAGGTCTAGGCGTTCCCGGGGCTCATCTCCGCTACTTGGCAGGCAAAGCCCAAGGAAGCACGTAGCATGGGTAGATTCGAAACAAGAGATCGAGCTACATATACATACTCACTACCATGTGGGGCATGTAGTCAGCAATATTGCGACAAGTTGGGTAGAAAAAGCATAGAGCACATAGAATCTGTTTTGTTTAATTCTGGAAAAAAAAGTGTACTGACCAGTCAATGGTTCGCCACATATGTGCAGTGGTCTCTGGCACTGGAGCTGAGTGTCACAGAAAGAAAAGAATGCAAACAGCTCACACCCAAACAAGGATACGAAGAGATACAGCGCAATTTCGATGCTTCTAGCGATAACGGCGGAAAGGATTGCGGGACGTATGATCTCTATTCTTATCAATAAACCCTGAAACGGCTTTCGAACCTCCGAAGATCGCAAAAGCACCTACCATCGAGCTTTGTTTACGACTCCCACCTTGATCAATTCCACTAGGTACGACCAACAACCCTCCACCTAAGTAACTAGCTCACTTATCATTCTGTGTATAAATTTCTTGAGAAGAGGCCCCTGGGCTAGGTGACATCCCTCAGACTGGAGGTATTGTAGATGGAAACCCGCAGGGAAGATGTTGCAGGGCAGAGACGCTGTGTTTGGACCCGGCATGAAGAGAGAATGCAGACAGCCCGCAGCCTCACCTGGTGTTTGTAGCTTCTGCGCAGTGACCGTAAGGCTCTACGAATATTTTTACTGCTAGACATATCTACAGGGAACTAATGAATTCCGGAAGCGAAATTTCCTGTTATAACTAGGCTCTTCAGGGAAGAATTTTCTAATTTGAAGCAAGGATCGGACTGCGGAAAGTAGCCCACAGCCAGATCTCATCCCTCCACCAGCGTCTTCAGCCATTCTGGAAGGGCTGGAGGCTTCTCCCATTTTTCCAACCAGCTATATTGCCAATTCTCCCCATTACCATGTGCTGGCAACGCAAACACCGCAGTCACAAACCAGACCTCCGCCCCCGATTCCAGAGGGGCTCCCAGAGATGGCAGCAAAGTCCGGCCATAAAGAAGATTCGAATTGGGGTCAGCGAGGACGGCCCTCCCTTCGCGCTCGGTGTTTGCCTGGAGCTCTACGATGCCAACCGCACCTACCGACGAGACGGCCAGTGCCTTCCGGGCCACTGCTAATGTTCCCTCAGAGGACAGCTTTGTCGGGTTGTTAAAGGGTTGGAGAATACGTCCATTCTTAGTCTGACATCCGTAGATCGCAAAGGCGCCCTCCGATGTCAGGAGATCCCGACCAGTACGGACGCGGTGGGCGCGGACGTGCCAGTTCCCACTTCCCTCAGCAGGAGGGATCAGGAACGTCTCGACGTCAACATCGGACCACGGCTTCCAGTTGGAGATTATGACAGGTACCTCCTCACGATATTCGATGCGCGCGTTTGTTACGACCCGTCGTGTCTGCCAGACATCCCCTCCGTCGTCTGACAGGGCAAGCATACTATCCGGGGCGTGCTGCTCCAGCTGATAGCCCCCGGTGGGAACCGAGTAACCGAATGAGGCGCTATAGGCAAACTTGCCGTATTTGGCTTGGATTGCCCTGATAGGATAGTGGCAGGCTTGTCCGGATGAGAGGAGAAAAGAGTGTCCGCCACGGTGGACCATTATGTGCTTGGGATACTCAAGGACTTGTACTTCTGAGAGAGATGTTGGATACGGCTCCTCCTCTGCCGCCCAGAAGGGATGTGACTGGGGCAGGACGAGGGGGACGAAGGCAAGACAACACCAGTATGGAGACCCTGGAGAGTTGTAGTTCTCGGTCAAATACATGTTCAGATACGAATACCCTAGATTCAACGTCCCATCAGAACTGAAGATGTCTTCCTGGGTGGCCCACCACCGGAAATGTCGCAGCAGAATCCCTTTTACTATTCCCCAGGTGAGCGGTGCGGGGGGTGTAACATCTGCAAAGGCGAGTGCACCCCAGAACCCAACCATAGCAAATCGGTACGTCATGGACCGCCCAAAGGGGATTGAACGTCCTGCAGCAAAGAAAACAAATCAAGATCAGCATATGCCTCCAGAGCTTTTTCCAGGGATCAGGATGGCCCAGGACATACCGTCAGGGTCAAAGTAATATACAAAGTCTAACGCAAACTGCTTCGCTCGTTCGCGATATCTCTCTGCGCGTGGCTTATCAAAGTCCCCCGCCAACCTGGCATAGAGCAGTTGGAGGAACTGGATGGCGAATGAGCCCGAATAGTAATCCATTTGGTGGTGGCTCTTGGGCCCATCATTGCTCCAACCTCCGCCAACGTGGAACGTATCCAGATGGTCCATATCGGCTTCGATGCGAGGGAGCGAGTACGGGGCTCCATTTCTTCGCAGGCCTAGATTGGCAAAGACACGGAACCATAACCTGGGTGCAACCCACATATAAGTCCAACCAGCCCGTCAAACAAGTGATGAGTGTATCATAGTTATTGTCTAAACAAGCAAACTTACCAATTCGTATTTGGCATCTCCCTTTCATTGATACTTGCCAACCAATTTGCAACGTTTTCCTTCTGCTTGCTAGTTAATGGATCCCAAAACACATGCGGAGCAACCGCCAACGCAAACCCAATCGGACACATCTCCACCATGCGCTGGTCCATATCCTCGATTTCCCCCCAGAATTCCGGACTCTGGGGATCAGTCCCTTGAATGAATCCCTCACGCCAGTGGGCTGCCTCTGCATATTGCCGTCCGCCCCCGAGCAACGAAGCTAGACCCCAGAGAGGACGAGCGAACCCTTCGATCTGAGCCCCTCCTTCATCGAACCTCGTAGTCGATGACCCAATTTTCACACGGCTACATCCCGGGGTGAAGTGGGGTACAAGAGGATTGAGAAGGGCCTCGCAGGCCTCTTGAAGATCATCGCGGGTGCGAAACGGGGATTTACTAAAGGGCTGGGCAGGAGTCTTTCCATTGGCATGGACAGACATTGTGATTGTGGGAGTTTTGTTTTTGTTTTTTTTTTTTTAAGGAAAAGTAATGGGCTAAAGTAGATAAAAGAAGGACAGTTTAGCCCTGCCCTCAGCGCTCCCGACTACATGTATATACTATCTAATGAGCTTTCGTCGGGGATCTCGGGCCAAAGAGAGAGCCACTTTTGGAGCCGGTGATCTGTCCGATTTACCCGGAGCGGGATGGGGGGAATCGAGGTGAGGAGAACAAGCGCATGAGACGAAACTGCAGGAGCGGGGAGAAAAGAAAGTATTAGGACGCTGAATTATGGTCAAGGGAGTTAAGCAATGGAGTTCCTTTGGCTCCGGCTAGTGGGACTCGTCAGTCGTTAGGAGGACGTAGCTTCTGGCCGACAGGTCTTGATAGGTGGATTTCGTTTTTCCACCCATCACGATCGACTGATGATCTGACCAAAGCGCCAGAAAGACAGAAGGATATAGCCTATTTTTTTTTCTTTTCACCCCTCAGCGCTTTCTGATGAACTATTTTGTGGAAACGTGGTTTCCTACGGGCCAGGGCTGTTATAATGCACCCCCACGTCCGACCTACCGCTCAGGGTTGTATCCTTTGGCTTGCAAGCAGCCTCAGGCAAAATGTATAGATCCAGCAGGGCCCGGATATTCCTGTTCTGCCTTCAAATACGCCTCCGGGTGATTACCCAAGGAGCTTGCGAGGCAATCAAAACGCCTCCAGGTTCAATCCGTAAGGGTAATTAGAATGGCCCGACTACTTCGGATTTCTCCCTACACTGGGGAAGGTGGTGTACAGTACAGCCTTTGCAATCCGTTTTTAAGGTTGGTCATCGAGGGGAGTCTTCTTGCGCAAGACAAGACACGGGGCTTTCATTCGTCCAGATCCACACTGGCATTCGATGTTCTCGCCGAAGTCACCAACAAAAAATACAATAGCATTTTCAGTACTATTTAGCCACTACACCCCTGCGTGGCCATAGACCATATGATCTCCGTACAACACTATTTCCCATAATAGATATATTTCATTATTTCAGGACATATTCAAATCCATGAAGTACGGTGGAATTAGACCCTGCCCTTATGTATCTCCCACTTCATGGATTAGGCCTAAGTATCCAGCCAGAACCTAGGCTAGCAGCGTGTGAGCCACCCAGGGCTGACAAGTTGCCTTTGGGCTCTTCTCGCTGGGGCAAGAATGCCTTGCGTTCTTCTTCATCTCTGAGGTTGGTAACCCTAATCCAAGATTGCCATTGGGTCGCCTATGTCATATCATACAAAATTCCAAACCCTATGTACAACCGAGTTTACTCGCAATAAATTTCGCGAGATTATGTATCGTGCCCGCTTCTTCATCCGCCGACAGCCGGTCTGATAAAATATTAATCCATTCGGCCAACTGAATCTCATGCAGGTGTTGCCCGTGCAGGGCTTCATGTATACCACTCGCCTGTTCCGAGGCAAGAGACGAGTCGGCCGATATCGAAATGTGACTCTCAATTATTACGCCATGTTTCAGGCGCAGGAAAATACGAGTCTAGTTTATATGAGCCCGAGAAGCACATTAGAAGCAATGGGAGAAATATAGTGATCTCACCGATGATGGTAGCGAGGCCGGAAGAGCTGGTCTTTCTCGAGGATCTTCCTCAATTGGGTAAGTAGAGAAGGTAAACCGCGGGGTCTGTGTGTATTTCCACTCCAAAGACTGGTACAATGACAGCTCAGTAATCGTTGCTTTGATAAAAAAAAAAAAGGATTCAACCCCAGGAAAACTCACCCTCAACTCAGATAAACCCTTCTGGATATCCGGCTCACCGTCGGCTTGAGCATCCCCCACAGCTCCGGCAACCCAATCCTCTCCCACATGCAATTCCGCCTCATTGGCGTGGGCTCGCTGCGCCCGACGAAGAGCATCCGGGCTAATCTGGTAGAGCTGCGCAAACTCCTCCATCACGCTGGCGATAACCGACTGGATCGAGAAGGGGGCAAGGGCATCCCCTAGAACAGAGGAGACATTAGCCACGGGCGACCGCACACTATCGACACCTTTGGCTTTGATATACTCTTTTGCGGGAGACCGCAAAAAGGATCCTAAGGTATCAATGTTTGGAGAATCTAATAAACATGTCCCATGATGCAACGCGCGATGCCTTGTCAATTTGAATGCCGAGCCGGAAATCTTCCGTGGCCGATCTACTGGCATCACAATATCATGGCGGTCATTTACGCTCGCGTTGATGGCTCCAACCCGGTGCAGGGCGCGCACCACCATCTCCGCATGCTTGTTCCGCGTGAATGTTGTTCGGGGCGAGATCACACTGTAATTCAAATTGCCTGAATCATGGAAGACGGCTCCACCACCCGATCTTCGCCGAACGAGGAGCACATCTTCGCTATCGCTCTCACTATCTGCCATGCGATCATTGGAGAGGGCTTGGAGATTAGTCTCCAGCCAAGGGTTTTGGTTTCGCCCAATCACAACGCATGGTCGATTTATATATAGGAAAAGAATGCTCGAGTCAGGTGGGGTGTGCTCCAGCAGGAAATGTTCTATGGAAAGGTTCACGAAGGGGTCGGTCGAGAGGGATTGGTAGATCTGATGTCGTGCGGTAGGCCGACAAGCGAGCTGGGCCAAACGATGGGAGGGGAAAGAGGAATTGTATCGCACGGAGCGGCCCCCATGGGTCCTCCTACAGTGGGAAGAGAACCAGCATGAACCCCGAGGCAGGAGACGCATTGAGATTTTCCGGGGGTTGCGAGAGAGACACGGCGGACAGTGGAGGATTATAAGGTAGGTATTGACGAACTGGAGCCCCAGCTTCAATTTGTCTCCTGTAATTTTGTCAGGGCTGTTGGGCCGTATCATACCGTACCATACTAGGACTGAATTGCAAACATGGTCACGACAGCGTTAGGTAATTATGATAGCTCCGATCTCCGGGCGCTAAACCTGATTGGGAACGTGGTACAATGACCGAAAAAGATTCCGCCATGTGCGACTCACAACCATGAGATTATCCTGTCATTCTCTCGACGCTGTTTCCAATTCCCCCAGCTGCTGCTCTCGACCGTTAATCCTTGCTCTATAACATTGCGTTCGGCAATTATCGCAAGTCTAACGACACAGTTATCGATAAACATATCCCTGCAGATCCAGCAGACCGCAGCCCACCATGTCAACGTGGGGTGAATACTTTAAGGTCACCACGTAGGCTTCCCCAGATTTCCATCCCACCCCCTAGTCAATCGAGTGTCTAACCTGGGTTTCTCTTTCTTTTGCTTTTCTTGATAGTTATGGTGAATCCCACTGCCGCTCTGTTGGCTGTATCGTCGACGGCTGCCCTCCTGGCATGCAGCTTACTGAGGATGACATCCAGCCCCAGATGACCCGGAGACGTCCCGGCCAGAGTGCCTTGACCACCCCGCGAAACGAGAAGGATCGTGTAGAGATCCAGTCCGGAACCGAGTTTGGCATCACCTTGGGTACTCCAATTGGCATGATGGTTCGCAATGAGGACCAGCGGCCAAAGGACTACGGCAACAAAACCATGGACCTGTTTCCCCGCCCCAGTCACGCCGACTTCACCTACCTGGAAAAATACGGTGTCAAGGCAAGCAGTGGCGGTGGACGAAGCAGTGCTCGAGAGACAATCGGTGAGTGGATCTAAACCAAAACGAAGGGAGAGGGGGGAGGGAGGGGTGTCCTTCCGAGATATTTCCTTTTCTTTGATTCTGACAGATATATCACACCAGGCCGGGTCGCCGCCGGTGCTATCGCTGAGAAGTACCTCCGTCTCTCCCATGGAGTCGAAATCGTCGCTTTCGTTACTTCCGTCGGTAACGAGTATCTGTTCCCTCCTACCGCCGAACACCCCACCCCGGCTACCAACCCGGAGTTCCTGGACCTCGTGGAGAAGATCGACCGCGGCATGGTCGACTCTTTCGTTCCCACCCGGTGCCCGAATGAGGAAGCCGCCGCTCGCATGACCAAGGTCATCGAGCACTTCCGCGACAACAGCGACAGTATCGGTGGTACCGTAACCTGCGTGATCCGCAATGTCCCGGTGGGTCTGGGTGAGCCCTGCTTCGACAAACTGGAGGCCAAACTGGCCCACGCCATGCTCAGCATCCCTGCCACCAAGGGCTTCGAAATTGGCTCTGGATTCGGCGGCTGCGAGGTCCCCGGATCGATCCACAACGACCCCTTCGTGGCCACTGACGTCGAAACCCAGCTCGGAGGCACCAGCACCACCAAGCCTCGTCTGACAACCAAGACCAACAACTCCGGCGGTATCCAGGGTGGCATCTCCAACGGTGCCTCCATCTACTTCCGTGTTGCGTTCAAGCCTCCAGCCACGATTGGCCAGGCCCAGACCACTGCCTCCTACGGCCTCGAAGAGGGTGTCCTTGAGGCCAAGGGTCGTCACGATCCCTGCGTCGTTCCTCGCGCCGTCCCCATCGTCGAGACCATGTCCGCTCTCGTCATTATGGATGCCCTAATGGCGCAGTATGCCCGTGAGAGCGCAAAGAACCTGCTCCCGCCGCTATCCCAGACCGTCCCCACCCATCCCACAACGGTCTAAAGCGCCGTGATATATATCTTTTTTTTTTTCTCTTCTATCCGTTTTATGCTTTTCATGACTTTGATATACTCCTTTTTTACCGAAAAAGTTCCCTCTGCGTTCTTTTCTACCTCCTTGCTCCCTATCTCCCTACCTCCCCATTTATTTATTTATCTTACTTCGCATAGCGTCCATAGACGGGGAATATATTACTCTTGGAAACTTCCAACTACTCATTTCTTTCAACATATAGTGAGATAAAATCAACAAAAACCCTCATTTCGCTTCATTTAATCGTCCATTCATACACTCATCGCTAGCTACTTCCTTGGTTGGCCAACAACCCATTGTAACATAAAATTGTCATAAAACAGTGTAAAGAAACGAATCAAAAGGGGGTGGGTGAAAATAAAAAAAGAAGAGGTGCCTATTCAACACGCACAAGCATATCAACAAGAAAGGAAAAAAGTTAAACGATCAATCGAAGAAGCAAGAAAAAATCATCTCAATCTCCATCATCTGTATCACCCTCCCCATCCAGGTGCCAAGGCGTTGCAGCCTGCAATACAAAACAAAGAAACAGGGTGGGGGGTGGCATGCGGAAATAAAACAAGATCCAATTTATGATGCGCTATTACTCCTGCTGATTGATTTCTCGGATAAGTCATCCAAGTCATTCGCCGTGGGATTGACAACCCTCAACTTCTCCTTGGGCACTGTAAAAGTCACTTGAACCCGGCGACCTTCGGCAGCACCCTCGACATCCCAATCTTCGTCGCTTTCCAGATCCATCGTGCCGTCGAGGCCGAAATCATCGCGCGTGGAGCGGGCCGTATGGAATCCGGTTTCCTCTCGTGAGCTCCGGAGGTCTGCGCCCCAGTCTCGAGCCCCTTGCTTCCGTCTGAACAACTCAGCTGACGCACTCACTGATCGTTGAGGAACTCTGGCCCTTTCGTGATTTCCGACGACAGGGTGTCTGCCGTCAATACCTGAGGCGAGCGATGCGGAGTTAGGTTTCAGGTCGTGGTCGGCGGCATGGCGCTTTCGTGTGACAGAAAGCACTCGTCGAACACTACCGATCCATTCCGAGGCTCGGGGCCGAGAGTGGCTCATGGGTCTGGGGAAAAGGTCCAGGAAGGACGATGGCTCGGGGCTATCTGGTTGGAGGAGATTCTCGCCCTCTGCAAATCGCTGGGATAACGTTGTGTGAGCAGTAGAATAGGAGTCGGATGAATAGCGTTTTTCGTAAGAAATAGATGCCGTCGCGCTATCCTGGCTTCTGGTGGCCTCTCTGTTATGGGAAAAGAAAGGGGGTGGTTTATTTGGGGACTGGCGCCCACTATGTCGCAGACTATCCCGAGGGAACTGTAGTGATTTGGAAGATTTGGAAGACTTGGAGATGGATGAAGAATCCGAGAGGTTCGAGGAAGTACGATCGCTCTTTTCTGGTAAAGAACATTGTTCCTCTTCTAAAGCAACTTCTTCCGCGAGCTTGGAGGGTCCCGAAGACAGTACTGGCGGGCGTAGTTCCTCACCTTGAGTTTCCTGAGTGAAAAGTGGATCTTTTGCAAAAGGCTCGATCGTTTCATGAGGGCCAAGCTTTTCTACCCCACGAGCCTCGTCTTCGTCCCCTTCTTCAATAGGATGGATATCACCGGTGGCATCACTTCGCCTAATCTCGTGGTAGTGGGCAGGGGGCTGATACATCCTGGAATTCAGCTTTGGTCGATTGAGCTTTGGAGGGCTGGAATTTTCTCCGAGCAAACCAGTCCTCTCTGCGACAGCGTCTCCATTATCACGCCAGTTCGGTCTCTTTCCAGCGCTTCGATTATTGCTCCATGGGTAATCACCACTCACTGGATTCTCTGTCATACCTGGTTTGCGGATACTGCTTGCCATATAGGGTTCTTCCCTGCCCCAATAATGCGGCCTTTCCGCTCCCAAAGCCAACTTGCGTAGCTCCTTATTGCGTGTTTGTCGGACTCCGTGCTTGCGGGAAAAAAGGAAAATGAATATGGCGGCTCCAGCAACCGCAGGAATACCCAAGCCGAGGCCAACACCCAAACCTGCCTTCCTGGCGGCGGCAACCCTTGACTCGGTAGAAGCGGAAGTATCAGCCGTTTGTTCGGGAGTGACTGTGAACGGGTTTTCGTAAGAAGTATCCCAACTGTTAGATTCCACGTTATACAGATAAACGTTCGAGTTGAGCTGTAGCCCGTTTCCTGATCGTTTAGTAGACTGTGATATCCGATAGCCCCCTGTAATCATCATAACCCCTCCAGGGAGCATCATTGCCCCGTGCCCATAAATACCAGTACCTTCGGGAATTCCAGCAGTCTCTGTGGATATGGCCTTCCACATCCAGGCACCAGAACCTGCAAAGCCTCCTCCGATCTCAAGAATAGCCAACTGCGGAATTGCCGGGACAGTGGTATTGCCTACCCAGCCACCGAATACAATCACCTTGTTTCCATCCGGTGAGAGAACTGCTGTGTGGCCTGACCTAGGTTCGATCGCAGGAGCATCGCGGACAGCAAGCTCAGTCTGTTGTGTCTTGAGGGAGGATTCGACGGTGACAAAACTCCAACTATTTTGTGGGGTAGAAAATATAGCAAGCTCAGACATGTTAAGGAAAGCCCGTTGAGTATGACCTCCGATAAGGAGAAAATCCTGCTGCTGCCGCAATTGTTCATCCGAGTAAGCATAAGTGGCCCGTAACGGGGTAATCGTAAGTCCCGCTTCCGGGATTGGAGGTGCTCTATCACCAGTAATCGACGCCTGATAGGAACTTATGTTGTCGGAAGCTAACGGATCCAGAACAATCATGGATTGAGAGTAGTTTGCGGCGGCAATCCAGTCTGCACTATCATTACTAGACGAGGGACACATCCCAGCGAAGGCGTAAAAAGAGCTTGCGGTTGTATTGGACGCCGAATAAGTAAATCCAGGGGACAAGTAATTCGGTCCATACGCGACAGAAGTCAACTGACCCCCCGTCCCCTGAACAGAATGCTGCTCCCATGTTCCATTACCGGTCAAGCTCTTGGGATCTGGGGTGAACTGCCACAGTATGGGTTTTTTGCCCGCGCCCTGACAGTCACCTGTATAAACGCTGACCACTCCATACTGATCCACAGCCGGAATATAGGCAGACGAGTCGCCGTCATGTCGAAAAGGAGTCTCCTCTTGTAAAACCGTATACGGCGGGTTTGCCGTATCGATGTCCCCCGAGATATTCAACGAGACAAATTCTGTTCGGCCAGGGTTATTCTCCGCAGGTCGTAGCAAGTACGCGAAAGAACCGTTGTGCTGCGAGGAATATAGGAGCCAGGTCGGAGTGTAGGGAACTTTTGCCAGGACACGGCCGACAGAGAGCAGCACGCAGAGCAGCACCAGCCCTATGCGGACGCCGACGGACCTATGCATTCGGTGCACTCGAGCGTAGCGATCATCCATGAAATAAATCCAGAGAACTTTACGCGAGATCCTTCAGTCTGCTATAGCTGAGACAACAGCGAGGCATCTAGGAATCCCGCTCGCAAAACTCAATGTAAAACACCTCTCAAATCCAATCCAGTCGACATGGAACGTTTTAATACGATGGAAGGGGCCCTTTCATTGATTTGGGTGGTTGTAACAACAAGAATATGTGATTAAATATGATGGGGAAAGTGTTTGTGGTTGTGTCAACGTCAACGATGGAGCCGGATCACCAGTAAACAGCCGGCATTCCAATGGCTGCAGTCAGCCCCAGTCTAGATCTGCTAAATCGCAGGATTTCTGAAGATTAAATTAATTTAATCGTCACCCTAGCCGGATATCCAATCCCCACGGTGGGCGATAGAGATGAGTATGCGAATGGATGAGGGGCTGCCTGTCAAGCATGGCACGGCCGGTTGCGAGGGCAACCTTCAGGTCATCCATGGTTGAGAGAGAAATACTTGATCGAGTCTCCATCTCTTTCTATCTCCATGGCCCAGATTCCAATCTTTTTAATCAAATAAAACAAATAAATTGACGATGACGAAAAGAAGAAGCAAAGTCGAATCAAGTGCAGGGAGAAACTTGACACATTCCAAGGCGTACACAAGGCGGCATCCCACGAGTGTGAAGTGGGGAATGACAGTTGAAACCTCCCTTGCCCTTGCCGACAAACGTCTGCCTAACTACCGAGTAAAGTCAGCACAACCAAATAACTAGCTTTTAAATAGCCTTCAATGGACCATCACAAAGGGCTTAGTTTTCGAGAAACCTCTTGATTGCCAGAGATTGCAAGTTTTCTCTGCCACGCAAGTCCGTTGATGGGAGCCTTTGAAATAATGGTCCATTCGTTTAATATCAATCTTCCTCATTCATAAGTGCAAATATTCAAGAGGCGACGCAAAACCAGACTCAAATATTATGGCTGATAATCAACTACCAGTTTTAAGATTGATAGGGAACTATATTATTTGTACTCGAGACTATGAACCGTTATCGTCCCCAACTTGTATAATTTACTTATTGCAGCAAAAATACCTGGCGAAATTGCGCAAAAATAGAGCGGAAGAGTCAAAATATACATAGCAGTAGTTAAAATAAGTGGCATAAAAGAGAAGAAAATAAATCAAGATACAATATGTGAAGGAAAGGAGAATAAATCACATATATAAAGAATATTAAAAGTACCACACACCAGCACCCGTCTCCCTGCGCTGCCGCGGGGTGATATCAAGGCTCTTTTGGAATTGCGGTCAAACAGCAGAACACACTTTTTACACATTCTAAGCAATCGCACCCGAGTCTGTACTCGAGTCTGTTTCCCTACTTCCACTGCCATGCTCACTACAAATATGAATGGTCGTTGAGGTTCGAATCTGCTTCGCCAAGGTTAATCGCCTCTTCGAGTTGTCGCTTTTCGAGTCTCCGGGAGACGAGTGGTTTCGCGACCAGGGCGCCTTTCGCATCCACTTGAATATCGGCCGCATGTTTGTCAGACAGGCTGCCGTGATCCCAACTGCGGTCTCGATACATGTCCACATCACCGGAGGTACTTGTTTATCTAGCTAGGGAGTCAGCTCATTCCTCTTGCCACAAATATTGACCTTATGCACTGACGGGTTACATCTGATTCATCTTTGGCCAACCCTACGGTTGCTATCATGCGAACAACACTGAATATCAAGGTTCTGTCACCCTGGATCAGCAAAAACCTTTTTTATAAAAAAAAAAAAAATAAGGAAAAGGGGCAAAACAAGCATTAAATCGTAGTCAGAGGGGAGAAAAGACTTACAAAATACCCAAAAGAAAAACACCCAAAAGCATGATCCTCTAGGTTTTTGAGATATGCAGGTTCCATACGGTACGCATAGGCATCACTAGGACCACAGTGTCGGCGAGGACATTGGGGCCCTGCATAGCAGCATAAAATATGCCCAAGTCAAGACACCCACCAGGGGTGGTAGGCTCCCACATTTTGTGAATAGGAATGCAGGCTGTGATGCTGACGCAAATACTGACAACGGCCCACAACGCTACGGCATATACAACGAGAGTCACTGCAAGAATCATTGGTTTCACCGGGAAAAGCCGCCTGTAGAAGGCTAGGACGGAGAGTTTGACCATTGTAATACACATGGTATATAGGAAGCTGCTGGCGGCGACCGCCTTCTTGGATCAGTTTATTGTTCTATCGTCTTTTGGCGTACTGTGTCTTGATAGTTACCTTCAAATATACCCGTAGATTATCAGGGGGGATCTCGATAATGTGTTTTCCGAGCCCATTGCGAAGCACTGGATGAATATAGTGAGCCCAAAGAAACAGGTGGCTATATCTTGACCACCAAGAGAGCTCAGCTTACTAACAATCAAAACTGCACAAACTGAATACTCAAATATCTAGATATTTCATTTTGGGTCAATAAATAGCAACAATCATGGACAGCATATACTTACCAAGGCCGCTAAAATCAAATAATCGTCGAGGAACGACTTGACCCTGGTGATGTATCGGCATAATAAACGAAAAATGACAGATACAGTAGGTAGGACTGTGGCAAAGCAGATGGCTATGATGACGGGACGACTGAGGCTCTCATGCGAAAAGTCTTTGCTTGTTGGTACCGCCTGAGCCATGGTAGGATCTAAAAGATAGTACTTCTGTCATGTAAGAGCGCCCCTAGCCTTCTCTTCAGGGAGGATAATTTCTTTATAGGATAACCAAAATGGTACCTTATGCCCCATACCACCCACGCAAGTCCTCCATGCTCAGTGCATGTAGGTATGTACAAGTAGTCCTCAGAAACTATTCTAGATCAACCAATCGGAGATGTCAAGAGGATGCCCATCCATCCAATCAGAATGGACCTATGATGTCAATGTTTATTGAAGGTAGCTTAAAATTCAGTGTGGAGCAACAAGTAGACTAGAGTGCTCACCAGGAATCCGATACCAATATTTCATCTTATTGTATCCTTCGGGAATTTCTCGATCATCTAGCCAATAACTGTAAAGGGGCAATGGAATGGCCAAAGCTTAACCATCCGCTCGGGTACTCCTCAGGGTCCAACTTCGGTAGGTTGGTAGATACGTCTCTTCAAGCACCAGAACATGTCACAACGAATTTCCCCCGAAAACTTTCGTGGGGAATAAAACGGTTATATTAAGCCTGCCCCTCGTTTTATAAAGCGGGTACTGCTCTAGCTGTCGACAAGATAGGTCACATTCATTCTACCTTAGCACCGATCTCAGTCCTCGATGAGTTCGATTAGACAATCTTGCCTTATCAAGGCAAGAACCTGGAACCAGGGCCCTTCCCATTTCGAGCCTACCGGAGCGATATCACAGACATTGCTCAAATCGGCCTTCTTATGACGTCTTGTGGATAAAAACAAGATCTCGCCACATGATTTTAAAGTTCAGCAGAAACCAGGTCGGCAAGTGCTAACTAATATAGACCAGTTCGGAAATGGTTTCCAGACATGGGGCCCGGAAGGGATAGGTAATTTACTTAATTCTTTGCTCCACATACCAATTTCACCTCTCATCACCTCTTGTACTTATCGGTATGCTCTTCTCAAGATTTCTAAAAACATACAACTTATACTCTTATTGATTGACCTCATGTTGTTATCCGACTTAACCCGATCAATCTCTTGATTCGATATTATCATTTAATAACCATTCCTATTAGATGCGTGAGGATTGAAGAAAGGACGATCATATTAGCCACGATATTGCGACTTGTACCCATATTGGGAGCCACGTCCTTCGAATCCACTTCCTACCTTTGGGTCAACGGGCTTAAGTTACCAGTAGGGAGGCACAATCACGGGGTGCCTTAACGGATACAGCATTGCTTGCACTGCTAGGTAGTAGTACCTAGCAATATCAACCTTGAAAAGGGCCGTACCTTCCGAATCAGGAATATATACCATGCACCGTCTTTACTCTGAGCGGCTCACTAATCAGCCATCATGGATGGCATATTCGAATAAGTTCTTTTGCTGGTGAGAACAGTGAAAATTATCTACTAAATTCTTCCATACTCACTACATACATATATATGAGTTAGTTATGAGAATGTATGGAACTAGCGCAGTCAAGAATGAGCTCAAACTTGGTACAAAGATGTTGTTCTTTCAGAACTTAAATACACCGGGGCGGTTTTATGGCACAAAGGCCCGGGCTAGTAGAATTGATTCTCTATTCAACCTTATTATACCCTGTTCCTACTAAGTTATCGAAATGTAGGGCTCCAGCGTATATAGTATAAATCTCCATATATCCTAAGGCTTTTTTGAAATAAGAAGCGAGAGGAAGAAGAAAATAAGAATGACTACTATCGCATTGTATGAAAATGAGGCCCATTCACAGGTATGCTAAAACCGTCCTATACAAAACGGACCCGATTACACCCCTCGAACCCCGAAACTCATTGTTGCTGAAGAGACCTTATCAATTAGATCACTCGCACAAGGCTATTTGCATATACATAGTTATAGCTTAAGGTGGCATAAAATCAGATTTAGTTGGTTTATTCTCACACTCCAGGCTATCTTATGAGCAGCCTAAGACTTGAACCACAACTCTCTAGCCCAATATAATCCCAGGGGGGGTCATTACCCGCTTTGCAATCCAGTTTTCACTCTAGTTACACTACAGTGTGTCCAGAAAACTACCTATAGAACCTCCATCAAGATTCTTGCTGGGTTCAGCTTTTCTGCCAATCGTTGGATAATATTCCACTGTATCTTCCTGTTATCGCGTAGAAGGATTCCCTTTATCTCGACCAGACCAGTTCTCCCAACATGCCATGTGGGTGAACCTTTTTTAGATACTAGAATAGGAAATGCCAGGTTGTCTCTCCGGCTTCATCTTCCTCTCCTGGGGCCCGCATGCCTTGCAATAGGCTATCTAATACGTGGCCTATACTCTACTGCCCGCGCCAAAAGTGCTGCACATAGCCTTTTCCAGCCGTCCTATAGGTGGTTTCTAATGCATACAGTGGGTGCTAATGGATATTAATTCGCTCTCCTCACCAGTATCACCGAGCACCCAGGAGGCGGGGGCGGTTATTATTAATGTCGGTCTTCACTTTGATCCCTGATTTTAACCCCAACGGAGTCGTATGATACTCTCTAGTTTTAGTGCTCCAAGTTCCTCCACCTGATCAGAAATATAATACATCACTAAAATATACAATTATATATCAAGCTGATGCACTAGAGAGGGTGTGTGGATTGGACTCGCCCCCCAGTACCGGGCCCATCAAGAAATACCACCACCTGAGTAGCTAAATTTGTGTGGTCTATAATGCGAAATAATAATAAGGTGTGCCAGACCGATGTAATATAGGCGATAATGGCTAACTGCATTTCAAAGATAGCTGCATGCGCAGGGTCAGTATTGTTGATCATACTGGATGACTTCGCCTGCAAAAAATCAAAGCTTACTGCTCCAACCGTGTAAGACAAACCAACCTCCTGACCACTTCAGACCGAAGTGCGGGGCTGTCGATATACACCAGTGATCCCAGAGCATATATCAAGAGATATTATCGTGAGCAGCCCTTTTGGAAAGTGTAGTCTGGCCAACTCGCGAGGGTGGTTTGGATGAGAAAATAGTGCCCAAATATAAGCAAACCAGCTCGCTCGCTTGAAACTGACTTGTGAGAGAAGAGCAAAAAGAAAGGAAATGAAAACGCCACCGTCAGTGCTCAAGGCTAGGTGGATGTTCTCCCTATCACTCCACTTCGTTCGCAGAATACTATTAGGGAGTTCCCGAGCCAAGGCCAATAATAATACAAAGTCATTGGAGAAGAGGCCAAAGCCCTCCTTCGGGAATACCCGGTTAGCCGCTGAAGCCAATTGCGGACGAAAACCATTTAAACCATTGACATGATCAATACCTCACAGCCAACTAGACTCTAGTTTGCCACTCTAGCCAATAGGCTATAGGATTTAAGCTGACAGGTTGATGGTCTGAAATTACCTTTAGTAGCTTTTTTCTTGTGTTTTTCAGCTGTCTGCTACTTTGCGGGCAGCGAGATTCACAACTGTGGCGCATCAAAGCCCAATCAACGTGCCAGCAGGAGTTAGGGCGTTGGGATAGGATTCAAATGCAGAGGATATTGGGAAAGGAATCGCGGGACGAGTTTGCGTTTCATTGGCTGTTACCTTCAATGCGAACCGTACCAGGGCCAGCCGAGATACTCGTACCCATAGTAGGATCCCGTCTCAGACTAACGATAAGAGCATGACTACTTGAAGCACGGAGTGGTCGCTCCGAGGGTATGCATCGGGGTGAGACTAATATAACCGTTAGTTCGATGACACTACCTCGGACAGGAGAACTTGAAAGTGCTCGGGATATCGGGTTCAGGGGAGCTATTTCATCCCCAGTCTGAGAAAGCGACCGTGGACATCTGCAGGCGATTCTATCTTTGATCTAGCGTTTGATTATACCGGCTGGTAGTATAGTAATCCCGTGTTCTCCTGATGTATGGACTGCGAGTCGTAGTACTAAATGGGACTAGTACCTACTACAGTCCTCCTATCTCGGAGTTGCTACTTGAGGCTATTGGACGAGGTATGCTGTGCTGGTGGAGGCATTTCTGGTATTACCACCGTCCTCGCACACAGCTCTTTGCATTGGAGCCCAACCACAGTGCGGACTAAAAAGCTTGGTTAAAAAACAAACGGCGAATCATAATGTTAATGGTAGATTGTGTCCTTCCATGAGGTTAGAGGACATGCAAGTGGCTGCGTTAGGAACGGCAGACGGACTATTAGCGGAATTTCCATCAGAGACTTGAAGGTCGTCCTGTATCCGGATAGTAAAGTACCACGGAAGAGGGTTGGAGAAGCATGAATAAGTAAATTTTAAAAACAAAAAGGAAAGAAGGATGTGGCGCCTCCCGGAATCGAACCGGGGCTGGCACGGCCACAACGTGACGTCCTACCACTAGACCAAGGCACCTGTTTTCATGTTAATGGCGGCCAAATTTGACGCTAGAAGTCAGGGACTAATTGCTTCCTAAAATCGTTTAGTCTTCTCATGCAAGTTGCTTCGGCCAGGCAATCACTGGACAACCCCAATGACTTAACTTATACGGAGTGAATAGTTAACGAACCGCCTTATTTTACAACTCATCGTGAACCCCATTATTCCAGGCTCCATGCCGTCAGGTTCTAATTAACCAATATTGGATCCCATATGCTTGCGTGTAAAACACCTGTGCGCATATATATATATATCAGATGGCAAGTCCTTGTTCTGTGACACTAGGGCTATGTTGGTTGGGCTTCCCTGTCCCGGTTTATCAAACCCATGGTTATATTCGGAAATGAAGAACAAGGATGCAAGCTTTGGTCCAGCCCCCCAGGAGTTATCAGGGAATAGGATCCGATGCTCGATATTCGTGTCTGGTACCGCCTACATGGCACGGAATGATATCTCCGGTGGAGCGAACGTGGATAGAGTCGATGCCACTTGTTTCAGTACGCGGAATATGTTGGACGGATACTGAAAGAGTATCTCCACTTCGGGACAAGGCGCGCTTAACGAGCAAAAATCCTGGATGGGCTCAGTCACATGCAACAAGGATGTCTGAATAAAGTGCAAATCCTTCATGCCCCTCTAGCGACGATGGTCGGGCATTAGAAAAGGAGTCTATAGAGGGAGAAGTTGATTCCCCGACGAGACTGGGGAGTCTATGGAAGAGGATTTATACCGAGCTGTAGTATAATGGGAAGAGAACGGAATTCTTACATTAATAAACATGCGAAGGGGTTTGTTATGGTCTTCGTGTGTTCTATTTGACGACAGGTGACGTTACAGAGAGCTCTGATACCGTCAATTGTCTCGAGGTCTTGCGAATAACACTCCATATTGAACATGGACATATCTCGTCATATTCAGCCTTACAGGAGGCACATGATAGCGAAATATTATTATTGAAGATACACGACACACCGTCTGATGAAAAAGCCTCTGACATCAAAGCTCCACCCCGCATTCAATGCTCAAAGCAGTCCACACACCTTGATATCTGTGAGATGATCGCACCACCAATAAAGGGTCACACTACATAGAAGAGGAAAGGTCGGTAGAGCTGGTATAATATGACAGGCGCGCGACCATTGGATCGTCAACCACCACTCCTGTCATGGAAATACTACCCCTCCCATGAATAAACCTTAACGCAGAAACCTGACTGGCGACCAAGAAATGAGAGCATCAGTCAACCAGGTGTACAGAGCATGTAGATCCCGAATGGGGCGGTAGGGATTGGGTGCACGGAAAAATATCCTGGGAGCCCTTTAATAAGGGAAAAATCTGCTCACCCGTTGGGTAGTGAGTTTAAGATCGTCTTGGACGTCGGGGAGGAAGACGATGAGTGGGAATCCCAACTGGAGTCCCTAGTCATAAAAGGACGTCGCATCTCCTTCGGAAGACATCCAAAATCGAGATACCGAGTGAAAAAGATGTCTTTTCTTTTTGGCTTGACCCATTGAAAAGAAATGGGGCCGATGGATGTGGCATATTGGAATTGGGCTCCAATGACGTAACGGTGCAGTGGCTAAAGCACAGCGCTCCAATGTGAAGGAAGGTACAAGCACGCCAATATCCCGGATGTCCAGTAAGATTGATGGGAAGTCCTCAGGGTCTCGTCTGAGACCGAACTAACCTCAAAGTTGCCTTGTGTCAACTTGAAGTTTGAGTCGCTCCTGCTCCGTGTGTGCCGTGTTGGGAATGAAATAACAATACCTGCATGTATCACAGACCCTGGAAACACGCCATGACCACTACCAACCAGCCACTACCCACCTTCAAGGACTCATCGGCGCCGGAGTATAAAACTGATTTCTGAAGCACCATAGCATGACCTTCCTGAAATCCCATTCGACGAAAAAAAGCTAACCCAAGTGAGGACTCGGAGTGGAGTGCTCTGTCCCAAGTTGCGTCTAATTTAGCCACTCCTCGTGGAACGGATTAGGCTGCTATGCATAAGCATCACAAGAAAGTCATTGATTGCTCGATTTCGTTGTTTGAAAAATAATTGCAAAGTTGACGGAAGAGTAACTTGCGACGGTTGCAAAATTTGTTCTTAGGATAAGGATCCAGATAACTTCTCTGGAGTCGAACCCCAACACCTGTTCTGGGTGAGGCTAAGAGTAGTTATCAAGGGATGACACTAACAGACAGCCCCGCGTCGCTTTTTGCGACCCTTGGACTTGGAAAGATTTGTTTATGAAAGGGGAAAAAGGCTACTTGGCACAACGGGCGTGAGCGAGCCAAGGGAAGATCAAGTGCAATCAATCATGACAGAAAAATCTTCAATTTGCTCTCGAAAAATACAGGCTATTTTAGTTGTTTGATGGCTTGCGTCGATAATGATGCTATTCAAACTTTTTTTTAATATTGTTGTTTTCGCCACCACGTCTTCCCTACGCTTCTTGATGTGTTTGCCTCCAGCGCTTGAGATGTGCTCGTGTGGGGATTAGCCTGTTCGAGAACAGACCTCTTGTGAACAGCTCGTCTCACAAAGCTACGAAGGAGGCTTACCATGATCTTATTGGAGTATTTTGGATGTGCGAACATTGGACACTCCCACTCTCGACAGGCTCCTGTAGGTCCTCCTGTAGGTCATCGACGAAAGGAAAAAGAAAAAGAAATAAATAAATTGAAAACCAAGAAAAGGAGGAACGAAGAAAATGAATAACAGTACCTGGTACTTGCTTGAATACACTCCAAAATTACCGCTACAATACTAATCCTTTTGCAATGAACAACAACTTGAAGTAACAGCTCAGGTTTTGGACAGTGGAACTTGAATGAGGAGAGCTTCGGAGGTTCATGGATGCTATCGATGACGGTCGAAAATTAAAGAGGCCCATGGTGTGAGGTGACAAGAGATATTGGGTCCACGGAAGTCTGCTCCGTGCTCCGAAGATCGAGAAAGATGTCCTTGGATCCAGACTGGATGAATTACTAAGTATTATTATGACTGGTAATTTTTGGTGTTTGGCTTTAGGAAAGGTGGTCTGTTCTGATAAGATGAGATGGGTGGCCCGATCCACCAAACTATGATTGATACCTAGGTAGTAGATTATGATTGTCCGTAGCGAAATATGGCAAATCAATGGTTCAGTCCCTGCTGCCCATTTCTTGGTGACCAGTTCGCAGAAGTGGCAGATATCATTCAGGTACGGCAAAGGCAGGCGAGACGGCTTTGAGATGGTCAGAGCTATGACTCGTTGACCATGGGCGGGGAGGATCCCCTACGTAAAAGGAGGCCCACTGAGTGGATTCGTAGTGGTAAAAGACGTCACTAGCTTGGACTCTTAATCTTGACTCTCGTTATCTTCACTTTTGAAAGAACTTTGTTCGTCCCACAAAAAGATGGACTTGAAAAATAATGGAGAAAGAATTGAGAGGAAACTGCAGAGAAGTGGCGTAAAAGCCAAGATAGGTAATTCCGTCTCTGTAATGCAGGAGGGATCTAATCATCCTCAAAGAATACCTATCAGACTCCGAACTGGAAGAGAGCGACACACCATTAGGATCGCCTGGTCCTGGGCATTGGCCAGTGCCATGGATGGGGAGGTGGAGGTCCAAGAGTCGAACCCACTCCCAAGAGAGACCGGATGGTCGGCCGAAGTGGCTTCGACAGAACTTAATGCCTTCCAAGGGCCCTTGAAGGCCAATCTACATTTTACAGAGGAGGCTACAGGCGACCGTGGTAATTTACCTGTGGGTACCGTAATAAAAATACCTTGTCGAAGTAATGACGCTAGCAATACTTAATCCTGTATCTAATCATAATAATAGTATCATGCTAATGATCCTATCTATTATTATTCCAATAAGATCCTAGAACATGAATAGTGAATCAACCAGTATACACAGCTGGGATTAGGATTTCCCTTGACCAACAACGGTCTTCGGGAGATTTATATCATTCTGATTTCCACCCTAGCCAATGATTATTCTTAGGCTAGCTTTGATATGACAGTGTAAATAATACCCTGAAAAACGGTACGTGGTACTGTCCTTGCTCTTACCATCGTCGCCGGGGCATTCTTCTTCTTCCCCTCTCCCATCCGCCTGACAAAAGCCCGCTTGACCCTCTCGCTCGTACTGCACCCAAGCCTGGTGGACGATTATTACCACCACCACCTCTTTTCTTTTCTTCTCCTCCTCTGGTCTTCTTCATCCTCTCCACCACCAAGATACCTTCTTCTTCACATCCCCTTCCTTTCTTCTTCCTCTTTTCCTCTTTTTCTCTTTTTACCTTCCCCTTCTTCATTTCCCTCCTCTCTATCAACCTACCCCTCCTTTAACTTTCTCTTCTTTTTCTCGTTTTAATATATTTTCCCATAAATATTTCAACTCTATTCGTTGCCTTCCCTTCGGATTCATCCCTCTATAATAAAGGTTGTTTCACTTATTCCAGCCTTGTTACTATACTTAAGACAGTCCTTTCTTCGACCCTTATCCCCCTTTACTCGAAAGCCGTCTACCCCCGACCGGGCTGCGGCCGTCTTTTCCATCCATCCACGTCCTTGCTTCGAGGCGCAATCACCGACCGACTGCATCCTGGTGCTGTAGTAGGCCTGTCTTCCGAATCGACCTAATCCGTTGTCTGGTACACGGTTTCCTAACCAGGCCGGCCTCTATGACTCACTTTACTTTGTCTCGAGTCCAGTTCTCAGAGTAATGCCGATTCATTTGACCGCATCCTTAGGGCTCCACCTTTCCTCGTCCTGAAAAACTCCCTCGTTGGGAACGGCTTTAAGAAAAAAGAAAAAAGAAAGCGGAGAGCGGAAGGAAAGCGGGAGAAGGAAAGCATATATACAAGAAAGGAAAACGAAAGGACAAGCAGATAAGAGAATGCACAGCTCTATCTCGGACAGTTGGTTGGTAGTATAAAAATATATGAAAATGACCGATCGTCCCCCCTCAGAATCCAGCCTGGAGGAATCCACGCACGTGGTGGCCGCAATTGGTCAAGCTTCAGAGAATGTCTACAAGTGGGGGACAAATAGGTCCTATGAGGGTTTGGATTCCTCCCTGCACCCATCGTCCGAGCTAGAGCCAAGGCAAAATGTCACCAAATCACCGAACACCAAACTTCCTCACCCATGCGATGTGGCGGATGGTCAGGCATCGCTTCGACACCCGTTCCCCCACTTATACCACTCCTCTAGCACTTCTAGATCACCCTCCACCCGAACATCGTCGAGCTCTCTCCAAGCGTTAAATGAGGACATAGTGGTTGACGCTCGGTCCGACCATAACCCATTTGGACGCGGCTCAGCTTCTCGCAGAATGTCTCGACAATCAGACACTCAACCTCCTGAATACCCGGTTTACCCTGATCAATCTTACGCCGTCCTTCAGTCCCAAATCCATCCTACATATCACCCTCCCTTCCTACGATCACGAAGTTCTTACCCATCACGGACTGAAACATTAGCCCGAATTGCTCCTTCTCGGGCCTCTCGCACTGCGGGAAACACCCCGGTGTCCAGCCCCGGTCTTTTTTCTGTAAAGGGTCCTCGTTCGACCCCTTCTTTTGAATCTGATGATGAGGGTGGCATCAGTAGTCCTTATCTACACCCAACTCACCTTCAACCCCCCAAAGAGTGAGTTCCCGTGGTCATCTGTGACATTCTGCTATACCCTCTCCCTGGCGTGTCTTTTTCGATCTGTGCTGTGAGTTTCTTGGTTAAATATTTTACTAACCCGACTTCGCAACAGAACTCATACTGCGGAGGTGGACCGGGACACGGTAACTGGGAACAAACTTATCAATCAATATGAAATTCTTGAGGAGCTGGGCCGTGGTGAGCATGGGAAGGTAAAGCTTGGCCGCCATGTTATAACCAAACAGAAGGTCGCAATAAAGATTGTCCAACGATACTCGAAGAGACGTCGCTTAGGGAAATTGGGAAACGCCGAAGATAAGGTGAAAAAGGAGGTCGCTATTCTAAAGAAAGCCCGGCACCCCAATGTGGTCAGTCTTTTGGAGGTTATCGATGATCCAAACCGCCAAAAAGTTTATATAGTGCTTGAGTATGTCGAAAATGGGGAAATTATTTGGCGGCGAAGGGGGCTTCGGGAAATTGTATATGTTGACAAGCGCCGGCTAGAACGCGAAAAGCTGGGCCAGTCAGATACACCAGCGTTCCTGGAAGAGAGCCGGCAATATATAAGGACAGCTCAACATCTTCGTCGACAGCGCGAAAAGGCTCGTGAGAGGCGCCAGGCTCAGGCTGACTTGGCTCAGCAAGGTCCCATTCCTGCGTGGAGCTTGGAACACGGGGCAGAATCTGACGATGATGACGGTGACGGCATAGGCCCGGAGCTTACCATTGCCCGCACAACTAGTCGCTCTATTATGAACCAAGAGGACATTCAATCTTCTCCAAGTCACTCTTTCGCATCAGCCCATGAATCCGCTTTGGCAGCTGTGGAAGGAAGTATGTATGGCGCTTATGTCGATAATCCCTTTGAGAGAAGGTTCAGTACGGCATCGAGCAGCTTTGGGTACGCCCCATCCGAACCTGAATGGCTCCCCGAAGATGACGACATGGCCTATGTTCCATGTTTGACCTTCGATGAGGCACGTAACGCTTTTAGGGACTCGCTGCTTGGCCTTGAGTACCTCCACTACCAAGGCATTATTCACCGTGATATAAAGCCAGCCAACCTTCTAGTTACCAGCGGTTACCGTGTTAAGATATCTGACTTTGGCGTATCGTATTTGGGACGACCAATACGAGACGAGGATGAAGAACAGATTGACGAAACAGATGCTACTGAGCTCGATGACGCAAGAGAATTGTCCAAAACCGTTGGAACACCGGCTTTTTATGCACCCGAACTCTGCTATACAGGGGATGAATTTGTGGATGCGCTGGGCGCTGCTCCACGTATCACGGGCGCTATTGACGTCTGGTCCCTAGGTGTGACTTTATATGGGATGATATTTGGACGACTTCCATTTGTCTCGGATGACGAGTACAGCATGTTTCAAACCATCGTAAAGAAGGATGTTTTCATTCCGCGGAAACGCCTGAAACCGGTTGATGCCAATCCTGAAACCATGGGTCAATGGCCTCGCTACACCTCTGGTAGCAAGCGAATGGAAGACGAGCTTGCTTATGAAGATATCGATGATGAGCTGTGGGATTTGTTGAAGCGCTTGTTGACCAAGGATCCGGTCAAGCGTATTACGGTAAAGGAGATTAAGCACCACCCTTGGGTGCTCCATGGCCTGCCTAATCCTAGAGCATGGATTGACGAGACCGACCCAGCCTATCAGAGTAAAGGCAAGAGAATTGAGGTATCAAATGAAGAAGTAACCACCGCTGTCAGCAAAGTGCCGTTTATCCAACGGGTGCGATCTAATGTTGCGAAATGGTCCAATTATCTGACTGGAAGATCAAAAGAGAGAGACAGTCGCAAACGGACATCCAGTACGACCCCCTCTCTTGAATCCTCATCTACATCGGGCAGCAGCGCCCTTGGGAGGCATCTTTGGGAGGGTCGTCGACACAGCCTTAGGGGAGATGAAGATTTTTTCCGGTCGAACCGCACTAGGGATGGTGAACACCCTTTGTCCCAAAGTGTCACAGTTAGTCCGGTCGGTTCGGAAGAACGATCTTCATATTTTCCACCGGATCTAAGGTCCGAATCTTACTCCTCATTTGAGCGCACGCCTCGTCCCGACCATCCAGAACGTGCGACTTCTACTTTATCCACCGCCGAGTCCGCAAAGACTGTGCGAGCATCCGACCCTGGCAAAACGGTTTCTGCTTCTCGCTCTGGCACACCAACTCTCATCGAGTCCACGGGAACCACTAATATTGGTGGTGTTTTTGGCGGCGCAAGCCGCCGGTTGGCAAGAGGCCTCCAGCCTGGGGACTGGCGTTCTGATAGATCCGTTTCAGGGGAGACGTCATCTCTAGATGGAGACCGTCATTCGGAGCCTAGTTTAGCGTTAAGCGTCGCGTCCGCTGTGGGCCAAATGCAACATTCCAACCTGCTCCCGGGTGAGGAGTCGCACTCAACCCGTCTTGACAGTTCATTGTCGATGCCTGGACACCGGCGCCACCTATCTCATCAGTTACGGGGCAAACATTCCATCGAGCCCCTTAATCTTACGAAAGAGGCCTTACTTCGGAACAAAGGGGCTACCTTCGACCCCAATGGTGATGAGGGATCATCGACACTTCATGGAGAAGGGGAGCTGGCTGGCGCTGATTCTCGATCCGAACCGCTTGACCGGTACACAGAATCTTCTACGGATAATAGTACTTCTGACCCTCCTAAAGGTGGATTGACTACTTCACCCCCATCGGCTGCTACTATCTCTTCGTCTTCAGTTGATGATTATACAAGTGGGATGTCTCAAAGCACCTCTCATCCTAGCATTCCATCCGTTATCTCTGGCGCATCCTCACTCTCGGGAGATGGGGCTAAAGACGGTGAAAGTGATCCGGCCACGCAAGTTCCTTCTATTCTTCGCACCGGAGAGACCGTCAAAGCACGACGACCAAGCATATCACGGTCTTCGGAAGATGATGAATCTCGATACTATTGCGATGACGAAGAAGAGTCTGACGATGACTCGGATGAGGGCTTAGTTATTGGGAAGAAAAAGCCGGCATCCCAAAAACCGGCTATTCGCCTTAGCCACGTATCAAAATAATGACACGACGCAGGCTAGTTGTGATTCTTTACGTGGCTCTTCCTTTGAATTTGCTCCGCTTTGATGCTGCTGAGGGAAGCAGCATCTTCTTCCTCTAATATTTTCCCGAACGAAGACAGAAAAGTTTTTTTCCTTCTGTCCTTTCTCTCCCCTTCTCCTCACATTTATGACGTTTATTCGCTTATGTTACTTCCTCTACCCGTTCTACCATTTTCCGGAACTGTCTAGCAACTTAGTTCTGGATTCCATTAATTGCGTGTATATCATTTTTAAAGGGTTTTTCCTCTGGTTGCATCTCTCTTCCTTTTCACTTGCATACAGGAACCTGCAAAGGGCTACGTTGCTTGTACATATATTTGCATTGGCGGCACGTTTATATTCCCTTTCTTGCTCTGTTTTTTTTCTTCTTTTTTTCACTTTCTCCTTGAAGACCTTTGAAAGATAACGGGAGCACTTTTCTTTTACCTTGCTTGATTCCCTTTGCATTATATATGTTGTCCTGTTTGATGCATAGGGCTCTGGGGTATTGGTGCGATTTCCATGTATGTAATGTCCACGGAGGGGTGATTTGAGATATACTGGATTTGGCTTGGATGTCGAGGTAGTTCGTTATGAATGGCTGAATGATAGTTGATGACTGGGCTCTGTTATGATGGCTCCCGTGGGAGATACGTTACAATCTAGATTATACACTGGCACTTGGGACTATCCAACCTTCTATGTCCTGTATTCTATTTCGTGGAGTTCACTACGTCTCCACCGGTGCTTGATGTCACCCCCGCAGCATTTTGTTGCAGATCATGGGGTGTTTATTTTTTCCGTCGATCAAGTGTTTGTCACATCCGGCGTCTCAGGTTTTCCTCCACCAATGAGTCTTCCAATTTGGACGGAGAATGCTCCGGTCATTGGAACCTGGGCCCGCCTCTGTTATAGATAAATGATTCCCGGAAGGCAATTTTCAAAAGAAAATAAACCAACAGGGAACAAGGCCCCGGATCAACGGATGGGGGGATATCCTTAAAATCTGCCCTCCCTGCTTTTCCCCATGTGAAAGGCGAAGAAGTGAGAGGTTGAGGTAAATAAGCCACACATACAAATATGATGGCCATTCTGACTGCAGTCTTGCTGTCTTCCCTTCTCCCCTTTACCAATGCAGCCCTCACATATCGAGGGGCGGATATTTCCTCGCTCTTTGTCGAAGAGGATGCGGGTGTCGCATACAAAAACCTAGCTGGGGAAACCCAGGCGCTGGAGACAATTCTTGCGGATAACGGGGTGAATTCAATTCGACAGCGACTGTGGGTGAATCCCAGCGATGGGGTATATGATTTAGATTATAACCTGGAGTTGGCGGCGCGGGTTCAGGGGGCTGGGTTGAGTGTCTATTTGGATTTTCATTTGAGTGATACGTGGGCGGATCCGAGTCATCAGGTAGTTACTCCTTCCACTTCTCTTACCTTACCTCGTTTTTTTAGCAGTAGCTTGTTAGGTTGGTTAGGTTTGGTTAGTGAAAGGATTCAAGGTGCTGACATACTGGGCAATAATATTAGACTACGCCCTCTGGCTGGTCCACAACAGACATCGACACCCTAACTTGGCAAGTATACAACCACACCCTCGAGGCATGCAACGCCTTCGCGGCCGCCAACATTGATCTTGAGATTGTGTCAATCGGCAACGAGATCCGCAATGGCCTCCTCTGGCCTCTCGGTTCAACCGACAACTACGCCAACATCGCCGCAATCCTGCACTCTGGTGCTTGGGGCGTCAAGGATTCCAACCTAGCCACCACGCCCCAGATCATGATCCATCTGGATAACGGCTGGGACTGGGACGCCCAGCAGTACTTTTACGATACGGTGCTCGCTTCCGGGACATTGGTGAGCGATGACTTTGACCTGATTGGGGTCTCGTACTACCCTTTCTACAACGAGGCGGCAACCTTGGCGAGTCTGAAGAGTAGCCTGGCGAATATTGCGTCGAGTTATGGGAAGGGGGTGTTGGTGGTGGAGACAAATTGGCCGTACAGTTGCCCGAATCCTGAGTATGCGTTTCCAGGGGATCTGTCGGGGATTCCATTCTCGGTAGAGGGGCAGAGGGAGTTTTTGTCGCAGGTTGGTGAGGTGGTGGCGGGCACGGCGGGAGGGCTGGGTTTGTATTACTGGGAGCCAGCGTGGGTGGACAATGCGGGTTTGGGGTCGAGCTGTGACGATGTTTTAATGGTGGATTGGAGTGATGATGCATTTCGGGAGAGTGTGAGTGTGTTTGGGGAGATTTAGTTACTTTTTTCCCCCTTTTGTTTTCCTGAAGTAGTTTGTGTGTTTGTACCAATATTACATTCAGGCAGTATACATCGCAACAGCTGCACATGTACTTAGGGATGCATGGGTCATCCCCCTCCAACTCAGTTTACTCCTTGGCGGCAAAAGAAAAGAAGAATAATGTCACTGAAACCAGAAGAACTGGGAAATCTTGGATCCGAAAAGAACCCATCCAACCGCTGCCAGGAATCATGATGTTTCAACTGCTCGACCAGGGGCCAAAAATTCAGCTGGGTGGCTGTGCACAAGCTAACCGGGAGAGGAATCCACCTCGACGAAAAAAAAACATCTTCATTCATATTTTTATTTATTTTTGTTTTCTTCAATTGTTTGGAAATGTAGGCGAGCAAAACAGGGAGAGAAAGGGTTTTAGGGCAGGAAATATTGGGGGTTGAAAGGAGGGAGAATTGAGATTAGAGCGAGGCTGATTCTCGAGTCTCATTTCTCCTCTCCAGGAGTTGTGCCAATGAATTCCTGATGATGCAGTGTCAGTCACTTCAGGCGTCCAACGTGGTGATCGGCGGGGAGGAATGTCCCGGAACGTGCCCTGGGCAATTTGTGATGTCGCACAAATTGTATAAAAATAAAAAAGAAAAGAGAAGAGAAGAATGATGATGTTCCCGACCTGACTGAATTCCTTCAAGTTCCTTGAGGACTTTGGATGTGATGTTTTGGTGGGGTCCAGTCGGTATAGAATTGTTTATGGGAACGAATAGAAGCACCTAAACACACTAACAACTTCATGGTGAAGACATTTCTCGTTTCTTCCTCCACCTTTCTCCTCTTTGAGGCGAGAATTAGATGCTTATTCTTAGACCCCTTGATTTTTTTTTTTTTCCCCTCGCTCCGACCTGGAAGCATGGTTGTGGTGGTGGTGGATCCTCCCGAGTCTGCCTTGTTGGGGGAAGAGGAGCTCTTTTAACTTCCTCGATTCTGCCTTTGCGCATCAAACACCCTGAAGAGGATCCCTTTGCGTTTGATTTTATATTTAGCATACTTTTCTTGCTCCTCTTCATTTTTGAAACGACCGACCGGTAACTGTAAATTATAATTAGAACAGACAGTGGTGAAGTCACTCTGCCCACGTGCCATGCGTGCTTTTCAGGCAGCAAGGCATAAATACTAGATCCGGCAATCCAGCCAACCATCTCCTCGAAGAGATGTAGGAAGGAGCACCGCGATTACCCTGAGAGTATCACTCGAGACACCCCTCCTTCTCTCTTCTCCTCGTCATCCCGTTGCAGACAGTGCAGAGGAATCTCTCCTGAACTGCGATCACAATCATCATCATACCTTTCATTCCCTTTCTTATCATCCATCGCCATCCACCCTCTCAGCGTCTTGTTTGCGACATTCCTACTTTCCTCATCCTGATCCACCAAGCGCCCGTCGTCTCCCTTTCTCAGGGATCAGCCGCCCGCCGTCTGCCCTTTTTTAGTTTGGTCTCTGCTTTATTACCTGCTGGATTATCGCGCCTGCTGCTGCCCCAGTGCCCAAGAGAAAATTAAAATATTATAATGTGAAACTTCCCCCCCCCCGCCGATTAACCTGCGCCACGCTTCGACCACGAGGCTGAATCGCAAACTGCCTTCTCCTCGTCCCTGAACTGAACCCTCACCTCTCTGTCAACCACGAATTACAGTTCAAGCTCCCTACTTCCTCTGCCTTTTCTCTATTATTGCTGCTGTGCATATCCTAGGTCCTTTGGACCACTCATCTGCTGCCCTCATCCCAAAAATCCCCATCCCCCTCCCCTCCCCACCTCCCGTTCATTTGACGCCTTCACCTTTTGGATCGACCGATCGATCTTACTCTTCCTTCGTGTCACTAAGCCTTGCTGCGCGTGGTATCTATTATTATTTCTGGAACTTTGAGACTTGCGATGGCTTCTCAGGAGACGCTCCCCGACTCGGGGCAATCTCCTGCTGGTCTTAAAAACCGCAGCGTCAGCCCTTCCGCTCATCCTCATCACTCGCAGTACAATGACCCTTCAGTCGGTTTGACTTTGGATCCCTCTGTCGCCACGACCTCGTTCTCTTCCCCTTCCTTCTCCAGCAATCCCACCCCCAGCTCCGACTCCTTCGCTTATACCGCCGCGAGCTACCTCACCCCCGCGTCTGCTACTGCCCAGACCCTAGCTCCGACCGACCAGACCTTTGCGCCGCCCAGCTTGCATATCCCGCAGTCGTCATTCGAGCACGGCTTAGTCCCCGACCTTGATACGTCGGGATTGCCTTTGCAACAGCAGCAGCAACATCAACAACCAACAGGCGAGGAGAATTTCTCGAGCTTGTTAAACAACCCGGGAGATTTTGACTTCTCCTCCCCCATATACCAAGGCCATAGTCCTAACGCGACTGGATCTGAATACGACTCCTCCCTCCTTGACCCTCAGGGCCATAGTCAGTCTCGGCCGGTCAGCCAGGCTGTTAATCCTGCCGACCTGGTTAGTCAGATATCATCACCACTTCCCTCTGCAACGTCGCCCCAGATGTCTCCGCTAGAGCAGCAACCGCAGCATTCTTCTCCGGGCCCAATGTCGCCTCCGGGCTCAACCCCTGGGGCCTACTACACTCCTCAACATTCCCGCCATACCTCATTGGACCCGGCTACGGCCGCATATATCACCTCTCACCAGGACTGGCAGGCTGTCATGGCGGCCAATTCGTCTTTTCAGACGCATCGACGTGCTCCATCAGAGGTTTCTGATGTTTCTTCCGCACACTCCCCCTATCTTTCTCAACACGAAGCTTCGTTCGATGCTGTAGAAAACAACCATTCCCCGCTTTTAACTGCTCAGAATGACCATGGAATCTATGACAATGCTGCCTTAGGGATTGAGTCTTTCACTCTGTCTGAGCAACAGCAACAGCAACAACAACACCACCAACAGCAGCAAGGATATAGCCCCGGACACAGCCCATACATTTCCCCGCAGTTGATGCCCCAACATCCCCCGGAGATGATTCCAAATGTGTCGTACATTTCGGCACCAGCGACCAGTTCACCCTATCCGGCCCCTCCCACTGAGGTCTATTCCAATGGGTCTGAGGCTTTGATGTCCCAGGGAAATATTAGCCCTGGCGATATCGGGCAAGCGTCGCAGATGGCCCCACCCTCAATCAATGTTGAGTTCGCTCCTCCGGCGAAAAGCCAGATGTTTCCTTCAGACAAACTTGGCGCGGACTATGATTCACTGACACCTCCACCCCTGCGTACGTGTTTTCTTTTGTTCTTCTACTTTGGAGATACTAATTCTCGAGCTACAGGCACCGCTCGCTTGCGTAGTAAGTCTGACCCGTACGCCCACCCGGCGTCTCGGACACGCTCACCCACTTCGCCAAGTAGCCTAGAGGCTTTGGCCCCTTCGTCGCCACGGTCATTGTCGCCGTACAGCAACCCTAGCTCTAGAGAGCCTTCACCTAGTCGATCTATTCGGCGTGTCTCAATGTCATCTGTTGACAGCCGTAACTATATTCTGGGCCTCGCAGACCCGCAGCGCCCCGGGGCCAACTCTAATGATTCTAAGCGAGTTCAGAAGCACCCTGCCACCTTCCAATGTCACCTCTGCCCCAAACGCTTCACTCGTGCCTACAACCTGCGCTCTCATTTGCGAACCCATACTGATGAAAGGCCGTTTGTTTGCACCGTTTGCGGGAAAGCTTTTGCACGTCAGCATGATCGCAAACGACATGAAGGGCTGCACTCTGGAGAGAAGAAGTTTGTTTGTCGAGGCGAGTTGACCCGTGGTGGACAGTGGGGATGTGGACGCCGATTTGCTCGTGCGGATGCCCTAGGCCGCCATTTCAGATCGGAGGCAGGCAGAATTTGTATCAAGCCGCTGTTAGATGAGGAGTCGCAAGAGCGCGAACGCAACCTCATAGACCAACAGCAGCAACACTTGCAGCCAATCCAGCCGCCTCTTATGGTGCCTGGAATGGAAGGCCAGCATGCTGGCAATTTCGTTTTGCCCGCTGCCTTGTTGGCGCAGTATCCCGCTCTACAGACCATCCAATGGGACCAGGTCCCCGCGGAGGACCCTAACGATATTGGGGGCCGGAGCAGTTTCGATGCTAGCTCTGGTGGGGAGTTTGGGTACGATGACGATGAGTCCGGGATCAGTGTCTCTGGCATGAGTGCCGGTTACGCAAGCGACCAGGGAAATATCTATGGGGTGAATAACCACCCCCAAATGATGGGAGTCAATCCAGGAGAGTCCCGTTATCCTGATCAGGATTGGAGAGAATAACAAAAGACATGAAGGCGTTAGTCCTCGTTGATTTTCTCTTTTCTTTTATTTCTTTCAAGATCTGCCCCGCGCCCTCTCCCATTTTTCTTCTCTTCCCCTCTCCTTAATGTAAAGGATCCCCCACGTCCTTTCTATTTTCATACTTGAGAAAAACAGCAACCTTAATTTCCGATCGGGCTGCGGGCTTTATCATTTATTGAATATTATAGAAGGCTTTCCGGCGTTGAGATACAGGGATGAAACTGATTAGTCGGTTCGAATGTTGGCGAGTTGACATTCATGTTATGCACCGAACATTTCATGGCATTGTTGCTGCACTACCTGATACTTTTTTTTTTCTTATTTATCTCCCCCTCTCTTTATTATTATTTGATTTGATTCCCAGCAGGTCTCAGAAAACAACAGACCAAGCTTGTTACGTGTCATGATGAAACTTCACTTCATACCCCCTGAGAGATTCCCCGATTTGTTTCATGTGAGAGAGGCTTATTGTTCTTATCTTAGGATAATTGGTATTTGGTTATGTGCTTATTTCCTTTGTTGGATAATTATTTATTTATTCTTATTAACTCCTGCTTTATTTTATTCTGATTGGATTTCTCCCCTCGAAATTATAATTTTCTTTACCTGACTCGCTATTCCCATTTGACTTATAAATCTGTCCTAACCAGGGGAAACTTGATTCCCCTGAAATGTAAATATGAAGCGAGTTGATTTATTGCTCATTTCTACTCCTAAAAAGAGAAAGTTGGAAAAAAAAAAGAAAGATCAATCATAATGATAGCGACAATGGTAATAAAAATAAACCAACATTCCCCCATAGAACCATAGAACACGGAATAGCCTAACAGCATGCACTAAGACCGCATCGCAATAAGCTTTCCAATTTCCCCAATCCATTTTGACGAAAACTCCTCCTCGGTAAACCTCAGCGCAGACTTCCTCGCACGCAGCCGCATCGCGATCTTCTCCTCCTCGGGCAACGCTAAAGCCGCCTCGAAGCTAGCCGCGAACTCCTGTTCTGTGGAAGCTCGGAACCCGGTCGCGCCCCCGTCGATATCTACCACGATATCTTCGCGAGGCCCACCGGAGTCGTGGACAACGCTGATCAGGCCCGCGGCCTGGTACTCCACGACACAGATGCCAAAGTGCTCGTTCCACATTGCGTTGACGCCAACGGAGGCGGTAGACAGGTGCTCCAGGATCGTGGGCCAGGAGGCGTCGCAGAGGAAGGTGGTGTGGTCTCGGATGCGGAGCTCGTGAGCGAGAAGGCGTAAGTTGTAGATATGGGTTTCGTCGGGGCTATTTTGGCGGACGGAGCCGATGAGGATGAGCTTGGGTTGGTTCGGGTCCTTGTTCGCGCTCTGGTCCGAGGATTCTGTGGCGGTGGAGAGTGTCTTTTGCTGCCGTTCCTGGAGGAAGCGAGCAAAAGAGCGTAGGAGGAGGGGATGATTTTTCTCTGGGCGGAATTGGGCGATATATAGGATGATGGGTTGGCGGGATTTTTCGGTCTCGGGGTCTACGGAGATGGTGGAGCGGAGTTCTGAGACGGCCGTTGGGGGGAATATGACGATGGGATCCTTGTAGAATAGGGTTGTTGAGGACGAAGATGATGATGGGAATTGTGTTGCGGCCCGGAGACGGGCAGGGCCCCAGATGGAGCGAATGTGGGCAGCCGTCCAGGAGGAATTGCATATGACGACGTCCACATGGCTACCGACCCAGCCGTAGAGACGGGCGAAAACGATCCAATACTTCCGCTTCAGTTGGCCTCTGAGACCCTTCCCTGAGCCGGCGTTAATGCCCTTGACGCCTGTCTCGTCGTCGAGGGATTGGAGCATGTCGGTGGAGATGGTGGGGTAGTGAACATAGGCGCCTGTCGGGACAGAGGGGAAGAGGAGCTTGCAGAAGGCAATAGCGAAGGCGTAGCCCATAGTGTCGACGAAGATATCCGGGACCAGAAGGGTTAAAGCGTCATAGGCGACCACTAGGGAGCCAAGAGACTGACCCAGAAGCGTTAGGTAGGGGTACATGCTGCTCACGACATATTTACGAGTGGTTAGGTAGAGTAATTCGACTGTTGGAGCATGTAGTTGTATATTGAATCGGGTCTGATATGCCGCGGGTTAGCCAAGGAGGGTCATCTTGGGAGATATTTTTGGGTGTGGTATTGGAAGAATAATATAGAAAAAAGAATAAAAAAACAAGGAAATAAAAGGAACGTACCTGGACTCTCTCTAGCATAGCTGCCTTGGTAACTTCGTAATCTCCAGTATAGATGGCACAGATGGCTTTGGGCCATCGCTTCTGGGTTGCCCTGACGGCTTCCCAGAGGACACGTTCTCCCCCACCGCCAGCATTACTAGGAAAACCAACAGAGTCAGCATATGAATTCGCCCAGCGAGAAAAGGAAAAGTAACGAAAATGAGCATTCCATTTGAGGCGTACCAGAAAGGATGAAAAAACCCAATAATTCCGCTCCATTCTTCCTTTTTATCTGAATGGTGGCTTTCGTTGTTAGCTGTGCCGGAAGCGAGTCCGGAGCTGGAGCTCGACGACGACCCGTCGACTTTCTCCCAGTCCTCATCTTCTCCGGGAGCGGGCAAAGAAGATGAAGAAGTGTTCGGTCGTTTTGACCGCAACTCTTCTTCGTCTGCCCTGACCCGTGCGATGATAGCTTCTCTGCGAGACTGGGTTCTCTTCCGGATCACCCAGCCCACACCGCGGAGCACGAAGCGGAGAAGGCCCAAGGGGAGCTGGGGAAGAACCACGCATGCTGCAAGGAGAGCAAGCAAGGTGAGGAAAGACTTGAGTATGAAGAGCATCATGGTGATGATGATGATGGTTGTTATTCTCAGCAGAGACCGGTAGCTGGATTCATAGTAGCTGGGGTTCCCTTGACCCTTTCTTGTTCAAGTGAAGTGGTGGTGACAGTCGGGTTTATTTTCTTTTTCTCAGCAATTTGGTCTTTTGTCGCTATCGATAACGCGACAGCGCTCATCAGGTTCTGTATCATCAGATACCATACGACGTAACAGAGAGTGGTATTCACCCGGTATATCTTACATACACTTACCGACCTATGTACCGCCCACGTGACACTCCTCACCTGATCAATCCACGCGCCGGGAGATTGTTTTTTGCATTGTTCCTTCTGCTATGTATAGAGATTGTGTATGAGGAGATATCTTCGTCTTCTCTTTCTTTCTTTCTTTTTTTGTATTATACCATTGCCTTTTTCATAAACAGCAAACGTCTCATAAAGGCGGATAAAAAAAGAGAAAAAAAAAGGTTGAGCCATGAAAGCCTGTCGCTCAATTCCTCGAATCGCACCATTCCAACAAGTCCGGCACTTCCACCATACAAGACCGGCTTCGTTCATCAATGAAGTGCTAGACGTGTCGTCGGGTTTCATCCATGGCGTACATTTTGCCAGCGGCCTCCCGTGGGTTTTTTCCCTGCCATTGACCGCTCTCCTGGTCCGGATGACGGTTGCGATGCCCCTCCAGATTTTCACCAAGGTCAATGCCCGGAAAGAGCGGGAGCTAACACCCATCATCCGGTCCTGGGGAAAGCACTACCGGGACAAAATAAAACGGGGTGTCGATAGCAGCCCAGACGATCCCAAAAACCCGACCTCCGCTCTCCAGGCTGTGCGATTGCTGGCAAAGGATGTACAGAAACAGCAGAAACTATTACATCGCCGCTGGGGTGTATCTCGATTCTGGAAACCAGCTAATTTCCTTCAGCTGCCGATTTGGCTCTCCATAATGGAGAGCCTCAGGGCTATGAGTGGCAACGACAAGGGTTTGGTTCCGTATATCCTCTCGCTCATTGAGCCCGCGTCACCATCAGTAACGGGCGCCAGCCAATCGCTGCACCTGGTAGTTGAACCGTCGCTTGCTACCGAGGGCGCTCTCTGGTTTCCGGATCTGTTATCGGGGGACCCAACGGGGGTCCTTCCTGCAGCCTTGACCCTGTCAATCTTGCTGAATCTTCGTATCGGCTGGAAGGCACCGGAACTGAAGACCCTGGCTGACTTACCGCGACTAGAGATGATGAAGCATCTTACTACACGTAGTATCCGACTGATTATTCAAATTCTCGCTTTGAATATCGGTGTTTCATCTTATGTGTATGAGATGCCTACTGCACTCATGGTTTACTGGATTAGTAGCACGAATATTGCTACATTGCAAACATATCTCTTGGAAAAATACATGTTTCCCACTCCGGTTTTGAAACCCTGGAGGCACATACACATTAAATTTGATAAAATGAGACGGAGAACTCCACTGGACAATGGAAAATAACAAGAAAAGGAAAACAGGGTAAAAAGGAGATGGAAAACAACGACATATTATTTGAAATCCGAAAAGTCCAAGAACCGAAATGAAGAACAACTTGGCCATCAATCTCCCACAGCCCGGGACAATACAGGCGGAAATTTGAAGACGAAAAAGAACATGACAATGGAAAAGAATAATGAATTAATGGGGGCATCCGAATTTTCTGAGCTGTTGTTCAACCACGGGTAAAATGCTGCGGGTACTCCTGACGGAAGAAGTTGCGACGCCGCATTGCAGCTATTAATTCTACGCTGTTAAGATTCAAGTAGGGGATCTGGGCCATCCGGACACGCAAAAATTCAATGCTGAGTGGGTGGGGGAACGCCCAGCGATACTCGCGTTGAAGAACACTCGGATCCTCTCCAATGTACAGCGCCGCATACGCATCGTCGATACGGTGCCAGTCATCGTACCCCCAACGAGGATATAAAGGCGGAGGGTATAGACGACTACCAGGGTCGTACTGCTCAATTTCCAGCTCCTGGAAGCCACCGCGGATCTCGGGGTGTGAGAGGTTTGCCTCGTAAACTACGCCACGGGCCAGCGCGCGCTGCAAAGAATGAGCTTCTCCAGGGAGATAGGTACGGAGGAAGGTGAGCTGTCTGTAGGCATTGACTCCGCTCAGTCTATCCGCCACGAAATTCTCCTCGATGGGGGGGTCAAATCGAAACACGCCCTGTAACTGATGTACGATTGCGGGGACGGTACCACGGCACGTCCACAGAACGTAGTCGTGGTGGATATTCCAGGTTGAGGGCCAGGTATCATGGGGTGGTTCGATGTCCAGGTGGCGTGGCAGGGTGATTTCAGCGGCCCTCAAAGCTCTCTCGTGGGGTGGGAGCTCGATTGGTCTACCCGCCCGCGCACGCTCAGTCCACAGCCTCACGACATGGTCCCAGCTGCGATTGGGATCATATCGAGGCATGACTCTGGTCGCTAGGAGGTGACGACGCCGTTCGGCTCTGGCGGCAGCGGTGGCGGCAGTATGGGCAGCGCGCCGTTGGCGGTTAGCAGCTGCGTATGGATTAGGACCGGCAGATCCAACTGATTCTGGAATAACGGCCCCGTTGCGGGTGCGGAAGCTGATTCCTCTGCTGTTTGAAGTCGAAGTCTGCCAGTCCGCATAGAGAAGAATGTGCAGGGTGGTATCATCATCGCTCTCCTCGTCCACCCCATTGGGGAGATTATGGGGTTGAGCTGATGGCATGGTTGCTGGAGATGGAGAGATCAGTTCTTAGTTGAATTTTCGAAAATGGGATTGAGCCCCATCTAGATGACATACCTTTTTGACGTCCACGGAAACTTGTACTGGGAGACTTGGGAGTACGACAAAGCACGGTCTGTAGATGACCTGAAAGAACTCAAGAAGGAGATGACAAGCCCAAGGATAAGTCCTTACAATAAATTAAAACCGTTGAGTTTTGAAAGATTCAGATTGGAGTCTTCCCCAAAAACAAGAGGAGAACCGAGGAGGTTGCATGAAGGAAGGAGGGGAGAAAGCTGAGAAAAAGAAGAAGAAAAAGATAGACTTGAACACATGGTACGGCAAAAGGGTAAAACCATAATTCTGTCCAACTCTCTCAATCAGTCTCATCATACAACACCCCCTTGGAGGTAGGAAAGGGCTCCTCGGGTTCTAGTATGGCAATCTACCATATTTCAAAGACTACCTAATTCCACTTAGTGTATAACTTTGATTCTTTTATATGATTTATTTCTTAAAGACTGGTTTTAACACAGCTGTAAATCACAATCAAAAAGTATGCTTTATAATATTATTATAATTCTCTTCTTTCATAATATTTGTTTCCTTGGAGATTTAGAAGGCTGGTGAAATCAGGGCATGGTAACTCACGTGGGGCCATCTCACAAGTGACCCACGTGACATAGGTAACACTGAGTGAATTCACTGAAACTTTTGAAAGTATCTATCATTTTTTTATTGTACTATTACACTATTTGCTATGAAGTCAGTGTTTGTTTATTAAAATAGAAAATTAGAAAACAAAAAGAGATCCAAATTAGAGAAATGTATTCAGTAGTATTCGCAAATGTAATGCTAGGGCCTGCCAGACCCGAGAAGAAACCGCTGCTTCCAGCTTATCATTTCTGAACAGAGTACAGGAAAATAGAAGGGCGTAGAAAATGACACTAGGAGAGGGAGTATCGTGAGAATGTTCTATCGAGAACGGAAAAAATCAAGAAAAAGGACGAGAAAGAGAGAGAAAAAAATAGAGGCGGAAGGAATTTTTCATTATAATATTCATAAGGCTTCCAGCTTTCAGAGCTTAGCCTTGACATTGTCCTCCGATGCGCTCGCTTCTTGATTGACGGAGATGGTTCGGCTATCGGCCCCTTCGCCAAAAAAGATAACCTCGACAGTGACATCATCGCTAAGGCTCAATCAGTAAACTGTTTGGAGAAGAAAAAAAGGTGTGAGATGGTTCTTACCGATAACGTCGGGAATAGGGGCTTGGAAGGGTTAATAAAGCACAAACCATGTCCTTGTCTTTGCCTCCCATCGCGTTTCGTACAAGATGGGTGGCCGCATTCTTGTCTTCGACTACGAAACGACTGGCAGCACCGGAGATATCGTACTGCTGCTGACGAATGGGACGCCGCTGGCCGTCTGTCGATGTTTCCTTGGGGGTTTCTACAGGTAGCTGGTTGGTTTCACGACCAAAGAGGCTTTGTACCCAGGACTTGCTGCTGCCACCAGCTCCGCTCTTTTGCTCTTCAATCCACTGGCCCACCAGGCCGACAACCTCTTCGTTACTCAACATCTCCCAGAGGCCGTCAGTTGCGAGCACGAGGAAATCACCCTGGCTGGGGTCAACCTTGGTGGTTGTAACCACGGGTTCAGCGGTGACATAAGGTGGGGTTTTCAGTAGAGGATGAGGGGTTCGGCCGAAAAACTGTCTCTTTATCTTTTCCTGTGTATCTTTGCTCCACTTGTAGAAGGCATCACCAAAGGCGCGGCTGGGCTCTAGTTGACCGAGAATTCTTCCATTCCTTACGACGTTAGGCTCGCCGGGGTGCTCTTTGCGTAAGCGTTCCATTTCAGACGGAGTGCCTCCGGTTAGATCCTCGGAAAGCGCCGTTGCGGACCATTTGCCATTCGGGCCGCGACGGCCTAGCACGGCTCTGGAGTCGCCTGTGCAGGCAACCTTGAGATCCTTGGACTGCGAATCGTAAAATGCAAGGAGAGCACACGATCCGGAAAGTGCGGGTGCAAGCATCTCCGCTGCAACTCGTCTTGAGTTAGACTTGAGGACTTTGTCTACACTGTCGTGAACGATATCGTTATCCAGGCGGACGAATCCTTGTTTGATAGCGGCATCCACTGCAGCGGATGTTGGTGTGTGTGCAGAGGGATCAGAAGCTGCAGCCTTATATGTAGTGTTCAATTCGCGAGCGACGTAAGAAATGAGAACGTTCCGGAGCTTTGCTGAGGTCGTCCAGCCACTTGAAAGTCGTTAGCCAAACGAAATAAAACAAAGGAAATGGAAAAGGGGAAAGGCGAATCTTACGAGTGACCATCAAACACCCCCCAAAACATCCAATCGTGGCTTTCTTGACCTTCCTGGGTCGCAGCAGGGACCTCGACTATCTTCTCCGCATGGTCATCCTCGATGGGGGAATTGCTTGGGACTTGAACAACATCATAACGCACAACCCCTTTACCCCTGTTTACCAAATATGACTCCTCGTTTTTCCTTAGCTTCTGCGTGGCTTGTTCAGGTGTCAACATTTCTAGAAGCCGGCGGTCGGAATCGTCCGTTTGCTTGAACAGGGGCTGCTCCCCGGAAAGGGTTGCGGTATAGAACTGATCGTTATCAACCAGAAGTGCACGACGGGTGGTCTCCGCAGGATCTTCGGCGTGTACACTGGGCGTGGATAACGTCCTTATTTGTGAAGATGATGTAGCGTTAAAGCCAGGAGCTGTGTTTTGTTTGGAGCTGTCACCCTGATAAGCGTACCAGGCTCCGGAGGCAACCACGGTCGATATCACAGCAACACCAAAAGTCCGTAGATGCATGGAGGACTGGATGGAGGCAGGTAGGAAGGCGGGATATTTGCCGGTGGGGTTGGGTCGCAGACCTAAAGGCTGACTGCTGGAGAACGACACAGCGCACGGTTTCCTAGCAGTGACCTTCCATACTGGGGCACGGCGAGCAGTACGGAAAGCCTGAAGAGCCGCACGACGCATTGGGTCGGCAGGACAGGAGCTGGGAAAGTTAGGGAATCCGTTGTTTCCAGCGCTGCTGGACGTGGGGGGAGGGTGGATGAAGGAGAGGAAGATGAGGCTTGGATCATCTGTATAGCGTACAGTGTTCTGCCTCAGGCAAAAAAACGGCACGTGGATGAATCGGGTGATGTGACGGCGAGTAATAAGACTTACTCCGTACCACAACGTATGATACGGTATATTTAGTGCCATGTAATTTATGTCAACTTCTGGGCGTCCCGCACTAATCCTAATATGGAGGTCGGGCTGTGTCGTCATTCCCTGCGGCTTCAAAAATAAGAATATGCAATGCCCAGCGCAGGTCAAATTGAACCCGGTAATAATCAGCGCTGCTTACTTGGAGAAGCACCGCACAGAGCGTATTAATTTTGTTTCTATCCCTTCCGAGCCCTGTCTATCTTTCATCGCCATCGAGGTAATACCCTGAATGTCCTCTCGTGCGATCCGCAAGCTGCAAAAGCTGCGCGAGCAAGAGTTGCAGCAAGCAGAAGCAGAAAACAATTACTCAAGTGAAGAGGAGATATTATCGAGGCCAACAAAGCCAAAATTGAACGCCTTTGATCTCCTCAATGCCGCGAGCGGTGACGACGAAGATGACGAGTCAGAGCCCGAGGATCAAGCGTCTCCAGTGTTAGTGACTCAGCCCAAGGAGGTTGACCACAATCTTCCCACACCGGTAGACTCGGGGAAAAAAAAGAAGAAGAAAAAGGCAAAAAGTAAAAAGAAGAAACAGAGTGGAGCCAGGCAGGAACCTATAAATGCCGGATCAGACGATGACGAGTTGGATGAGATTGATCGTGCGTTGAAGGAACTAGCTGTCGATCCTCAAGGCGAAACTGTGACCCAGGTGACGGGGAACAGCCTTGATGCCTCATTTTCGAAAACACCCGAAGATCTTCTGGCCATTGATTCCAGGTCCCTAAATGCAACGAATGAGATGCGAAAGCTTTTTGGTAATGTGGTTCTGGAAAACTTTGATCAGTCGGATTCGGGATCTGGTCGTCGGAGGGATAGGGCTCAGGAAACAGTTGACCTTGGCCGCGCTCTAACGGGTCGATACAGCCCAGCAAGCAGGGGACAGAGCCTAGCGGGAGTTACACTACGGCGGAATATACTATTCCAGGGGAAAGATGAATGGCCACGGGCTCCTAGTGGTGGGCTGGGAATGGAACTCGTCGAGCAACTCCCAACGAATGCTACGCTGTACCGTGTTATTCATAACCCATCTTACACCGATGTGCAGAGACAGTTCGATATTTGTGTGGAGTCCATGGATCCACAAAGAATGATCCAGCTTTTGCAGTATAATCCATACCATATCTCAACTCTTCTCCAGGTTTCAGAGATCGCCAAGCACCAGGGTGACCATGCTGTATCCGCAGATCTTCTTGAACGGGCACTCTTTAACTTTGGACGTTCGGCGCACTCCTCGTTCAGCAACCGTTTGAAAGAGGGAAGAGCTAGGCTTGACTTTTCCCTGACGGAGAATCGAGAATTGTGGTTGGTGGGCTGGAGATACATCGCCAATCTGGGGATGAAAGGCACGTGGAGGACTGCGTACGAATGGGCCAAATTATTGCTGAGTCTTAATGTGGATGATCCGTACTGTATCAGGCTCTTGATTGATAACCTCGCACTTCGGGGCCGAGAGTACTGCCATTTTGTGGAGCTATGCACACAGACCCGACTGAGCAAGGAGTGGAAATATCTCCCGAATATCCAATGCTCTCTGGCTCTGGCCTACCTTCGGTTACACAAACCTAAGGAGTGCCGGGAGCAGCTACATATTGCCATGTCGCGATACCCGTGGATATTCTGTAAGCTGGCTCAGGAGCTTGACATCCAACCGATGCCGAAGCGGATTTGGGGCAAGATGCCTCCAACTGATGCCCACGAACTTTTAACTGAACTTTATATTGTACGGGCCAAGGATCTGTGGAATACCCCGGAGGTAGTTTCCCTCATTGTCGAGGTGGCAGACACTCTCGCGGAGAAGGAAGAGCCTATTGAGCCCCCGGAGATTACTTTGGATATTGCACGCCATGTGGTATTGTCGGATATCCCTCGCGTCACAACGCATCTTCCCGGAAGATTTGTGTCTGGGCGAATTTCCGCCTCTGATCCGCTGCCTCCGTATGAATCGGAAGCGTTCCGCCAGCAATCCGACCCTACTCCGCCCTACCTCTCCCGTGTACCGGAGCCGGGGCGGCCACAGTGGCTCCAAAACCTTCTGGATCAACTGGGTAACGGTGGGATTCACTTACCCCGTTTGCGCGGGGAGGAGGCGGATGATAATGAAGATCCACCCGGTGACGAACTTGTAGTAGGTCGTGAGCGACCACAGGCAAGCACTGAGGAGCAAGTAATCCTCGAGCAATGGCTCATAGCAGATGGTATACACGCTCTCAATGCGTTCATTCGCCAGAACGGCGTTGACAGAGGGAACTGGGACCTTGAACTTGATTACTCCCCGCTCAGTGAATATGCAGATGCGTTAAACGCTATCCTCCCCGAAACACGGCAGCGGCTACTAGAAGGTGCCATCCAGGAGGAACTCGGCCCCATGGTGGTGGATTTACTTCAAGAGGAGCTCGAGTTCCTACAGATGAACGATGAGAATGATCTTTGATACCCAGCACGTTACAAATGTGTCCGTGCGCGCGTGTGTATGTATTTGCGGAGCATGTAGATAAAGGCTGCTGGGGCGAGAGTTTCGAGAACCAATAGAACTGTAATCTGGTATACTTAATTCCCGATCCTTCCATCAAATCGTAGTGTTTCCAGAAGTTCCAGGGTACAGTAAGCGTGGTTGGTGATGTGCCGATTGGCTCACGTCCTCATCCAACAGTCAGTCCAAACATAAACCTCTATAGATATTCCCTCCTTATTCCGCATCAAGCCTGGGGAAAATATAGATTGGGTCGGGATTCACTTTTAGGTCAGGAAAATCAACAACTAGCATACCGGGCCCACCTTTTCCATTTCCATCTACATAATCATCGAAACTACGCCAAGATGGTGCACAAACTATAATTATGGCAATAGTGCAACTCCATTTTAAGCCTCAGCTATCGAAGATAATCAGTGTCCTTACTGTTTATAGTAAAACCATCAGCTGGGCATTCCTTAGTGACTTTGGGGGTTTTTTTGGTGGCGATTTTAGCCCGCCAGGGCTGAAAGCAGGGAGCCGAGATGATGTCAATCACATTTTTTTTTAACAGGTTCCCCTTCAAGCCTCCGCAACTTTAGCTTCGATATCGACATTTTTTTCTCCCTTTCTTCTCCGTTTTCTTTTTTTTTATATTCCTTCGAACCCAATGCAAAAAAAAATAGCCATTAAGATACCTCGCAATTGACATACAACCCGATCTTAGGACCGGGGGCCACCACCATGTCTCTCGAAGGGTCCATCCCATTAACACCGCGGGAAGCCGCGTCAGGACTGCTGGGCTCGATATCTTTGACCTGCTGGATTTTTTTGCTGGTAAGAGGATTAGCCCTACGGTACCCTTTTTTCTACCTGTTCAAAACACAAGAAAATCTATATCAATGAAAAAGAAAGGAAAAACACTCTCTAACTTTTTCTTGATAGGTCCCCCAGCTCATCGAAAACTACCGTAATGGTAACGCAGAAGCTATCTCCCTTCTCTTCCTCTTCGTCTGGTTCGTCGGTGACATAACCAATCTAATCGGAGGCGCATGGGCCGGTCTCGTCCCCGTAATCGTCGCCATAGCAGTCTACTTCTGCCTTGCTGACGGCGTCCTCATTACCCAATGTCTCTACTACCGAGCGCGGAATAACCGCCGTCGCCCTTCCCACCAGTCCTCCATCGAAACCCCCGACCCGACTACCCCTTTGCTGGGTCGGCGGTTTAGTGATGGCCTGGAAACGCCGGGCCACCGTCGTCGCACATCACGGGCCCACGGCCCGTCAAACGGCAACGGCACGATCGCCCCCCCGGTTGGCGGGAGCGGGGACGATACGCTGGCGAAGCTGGTTGAGGAAAATAGCGCGGGAAAGACGGCCTGGTTTAAGAATTTCAGTAGTGTGCTGGCTATCTGTGTGATTGGGATGGCGGGATGGACCATTGCGTGGCAAACGGGCGTGTGGAAACCGGCTCCCCAGACGGGTCATGGAGGGGTAGATATGGCCCTGGGGGCGCAGATTTTGGGGTATTTCAGTGCGGTTTGCTATCTGGGGTTAGTTTCCGTCCTTTTTATTTGATTTATGCACACAGAATCGGCAGTTGACCCGAATTTTAGGGCGCGGTTACCCCAAATTTATAAGAACTACTGTGACAAGTCGTGTGAAGGTATGTACTCGATGAATTCACTCTCGGGTAGCATGTGAGATGGAAAGCTTGCTGATGTTTCATTCTAGGGCTTTCACTCTTATTCTTCATCCTCTCCCTCATGGGCAACTTAACCTACGGTGCCGGGGTAAGCTTTCGCTCCCTCCAATGGTGGTATATGTATATTAAACTGACAGGTTCTCGGTGGCTATCTTTACAGATCATCTGCCACTCAACAGAGAGAGACTATATCATTACCAACTTACCTTGGTTGATTGGTTCGCTGGGGACGATGGTCGAGGATATCACGATTTTCGCGCAGTTCCGGTACTACGCAGTGTCAGATTCTAGTATCGCAGTCGCATGATTCTTTCTCTTTCCTTCCCCCCTTTCATTTTTTGTGGATGTTCACTTGATAACCCTGGTGCCCTGCTACTTTTCTTTCCCTTCAAAAGTCGGTTCTTGCATTCAACTTAAACGGCGTGGCGTTAGTGTATGATAGCTTCCTTGCTTGGGTCCTGGTTAAATGTATGTACTTTAGGTCGGAGATTTGTAATTAGGTATTATATGTAAGTTACTTGAATCTACGCTATATGAGACGAGGAAACACTAAGGAATGCAGACGGAAACCTTTTTCTTCGTGGTCGCATGACAGACATCATATAAGAGCTGGGCACCTAAGCTCCAAAACTAAGTAGCTAGCAAACAAGCATACGGTCAAGTTGATCAACATATATAAGATAGAGATCCGAAGACGGCCAAGAAGCCCACGCCCCCAGTCTATCTATCATACATGCTGCCTGTCCATTCATTCTGTTCCCAACAGCCGAAATCATAGCGTCAATCAGTCTAGTACCTCTGGAGTCCATCATGCAAGCACAGCGCCCAGTCCCACCGGATGTCCTTGTCCGTTGATTTTCTTTTTGCCTTTTCCCTTTTTTGATCTTCGTGCGGTAGCGGAGTATCGGATACAAGAAATGTGAGTGTGAAAACGAGGTCGGAAAGAAATGAGGTGAGGAAAACAAAAGGAAGAAAAATAAACGGGAAGCCAAACGGGTCAAGACGCTTAGTCGAAAAGACCAAAGCCCATGTCGTCGTCGGACTCCTCCTTCTCTGCAGGATGTTGTCAGCAATCTATGCGCGACATAGCCTGGCATTTTCGTTCGGCTGCAAGATTGGTGAATTTACCTTCTTCCTTCTCCTCAGCGGGAGCAGCCTCGGCGGCAACGGCACCACCAGCGGCGGCACCGGCAACGGGGGCAGCAGCACCGGCAGAGCCGACGTTGGTCAGGAGATCCTTGATATCCTTGCCCTCGAGAGCCTGCCCAATTCAATCGTAAGTATCATTCCGGAATCTTGTTTGTATTCGTAGCCCAAATCTTCCTCAAATCGAGTCGCGGTCACGTCAAAAAGAAAGTGTGTCGGATATTTACCTTGGCGAAGATGGAAGCCCAGATGGGCTCAACTTCGGGGACCTTAGCGGCAGAGATGAGAGTCTGGAGCTTGTCGGCCTGTAGAATCCCAAAAACAAAAATTATCAGCCCCAATTCAACCTTTTCTCAAATATTGAGCCTTTTCCCATAAACTCCCAAATTTCCCCTTCCCCCTTGTCGCAATTGGAACCGAGTGAATCCATTACAATTTTTCCCATCACAAATTTCCAATCGAGGGGAAGAGTTCAAGAGGGATGGTCCAAGGACAACAGTATTATCTCATGATATACGTACGGTGACCTCAATGCCCTCATCGGCGAGGATGAGAGCGGCGTAAGAGCAGGCGAGCTCGGCGGTAGACATGGTGGTCGAGGGGTTGTCGTTGGACTGGACTGGAGTCTCGAGAGGGATGGGGGATGAGAAAGAAGAAAAGGGCGGGAAGACCTTTTTTGAACGACAGGCGATGAAGAAGTCGAAACAGGGAGCAATGAGTAACCAGACCCAAGGCGGAAATTGTGTGTTTGCTGGCGCGAGGAAAGCCCTCGCTTAGGGCTGTCCTGTCTGGGACTAGCGCATGCATACACACACACGTGACTTTGACTCTTTCCCGTGACAGCGATCTAATACGGATTAGGAAAGGGCGACATCATAGGTCACGCTCGGATCAGTCGATGCATTCAGAGGAACTGAATAATAATACTTGGGATGCTCAGGCGCTGGAGAGCTTGGGATGATAACTATTTTTTTTGCTTTTTTTCGCCCGCCGACATATTCTCCCTGTACTACCGGTAGTATATTACAATCTCTCTCTCATCCGCTTAGCTTCCTTCCCGACTGCCTCCGAGTTTCCGAGCGTGATGGAATCCCCCGCCATCTTTTCCCCGCTGGATCCTAAAGAGCAGCCAATCCTCGAAACAGTACTTCGACTTCGGGATGCTCTCCTCCTTCTCAAACAAGACAAATCGTCTTATATCCGATCCCGTGATGTGTTGCCCCTGTATGAGGAAGTAATCGGGGAAGTAGAGAAGCTCAATACCGTTCGGAAAGAGCAAGACCGCCGCCTGGCACATAACCGACGTAAGGCAGCTTGAAGGGTTCGTGAAACGGACAGCTAGAATAGAGTGTGCTGATGATTAGTATCCCTGTGGACCATCCAGTCGATTACATTCTGGATGACTGTTTCCAATTGATCTCGTTGTTGTTTCTGACTGTTGGGAGAAACAATGAAGCCCCCGCAGTGTGAGTGATCTTGCATCTCTTGCAGAATTGGAAGTGAAACTGACTACTTTCCCTGTTTCTCTTCAGATACTCACTGGCAGCCACTGTCCAGGTATTCCCCAGATCAAGAAAATCTTCCAGTCACTCTCGCTCGGACTAACTAGGCTTCTGCAGCGGCTTTTGGATCATCTGGAAGAGGCTGGCTTCTATAGCAGCAAAGACTTAAGCTCAATTACGAAGACTCTTGAAGATATGCATCAAACCATAGACCGTGGTCGCGACAGCCATTCCCCGGCCTTACTGACGCTCCTGGAGAGCCGTCTAGACAAGTGTCAAATGAAGTTGGAGAAGCTGCAGAGCGGTCTTGCCCGGCTGAGTCCTCAGCTTGCGGCCAACCATGAAACGCTGGTGTCAGTTCTTCGGTCGACCGCGGCTGTCAACACACGATCCAAGGTATTTTCTGCAGGCTCAGCGAAGCTTTTGTCCGCCCATCAGGCTAACGGATCCTTAACCGGTAGTTCTCGGCCTCGGAAGTTAACAACCTGCGAAAGCAGTTGAGGAAAATTGAGGACACGATGAAAGATGGGAACTTCGTTGACGCCGATGGGGCACCTCTTGCCGGTCAGGAAGACGTTAAGTCGTTGTTACATCGGTGCTGGCGGTGGAGCGACATAGTCCTTGAGCGGTGTGTTTTTGTGTGCGTTGTAAATACTTCCAGGCAATCATGCTAACCATGAATAGAGAGGGGAAAATCGATACGCGATTCCAGGAACAGTACGATCGACTGCTTGAAATCCGCAACCAGCTGGATCGGCTGTCAGTGACCCAGGCCTGGTCACTTCGTGAGACCGATCTATTTGGATACCAGCGGAAACTCGATCGGATTGACGAATCACGAGTAAATGGCAATTTCGTTGACACTGAAGGGAAGCCAGCGGATCTTCACGCACAGAGGGTAGGGGTTCCATGATCTCTACTCGAGACTAGAAGTTAACCATGAATCTCCTCTAGACCCTTCTGTATCTGATCAGGCGAAGCTATGCATATATATATGCCCTTCTGATCTCATCAGAACCGGTGTCGGAGGCACTGCTACCGGTGTACAACCAGCTGCAGACACTGCGCCGTTGTCTAGTCGAGGTTAGAGAATCTGGCGGTGTGTCCAACTCGCGGGAACTCTATCCATATAGTATGAAAGTAAGTCAGGATCAGGGATTGAACGGTAATGAGGGGCTAGACCTCTAATGTGCTAATTTGGACCATAGCTCAACTCAATTGACAATATGCGAGTCGATGGCAAGTTCTATGTAGGAAATGATATCCCCGAAGGACAAGGAGGAGTGAATGCATTGCTGGCCGAATGCTACGATTTGGTCTGGGAGCTGCGGGCGGCGGTGGCAGAAGATCATGAGTAAAAAAAAGGGGGATCTGCCAATTTTTAAAAGAGCTCTTGGTTGTTTTTTTCTCACTTCTATGTCAACTTCTTTTGTCTTTTTTTTCTTCTTTTTCTCTTCATGTATGTACGAACGACTTTGAACTGGGGCAAGGACTCGGACTTGAGTGGTTTGGTTCTCACAAGGGCGTTGAAACCGGCGCGGCAATTGTGTCTATCTGTCATTTTGATCCTTGCAGACGGAGGACTGGTGTTTTTACTTTACCTGAATAATACGGAGTACTGGGATTGTGCCTAGTAGATACTAAAGTACTACTGTATCAGTATCTGTTAATACACTACTACGTAATTACTACTACATACCATACCATGTCTTTAATAAAATACTCCATACTTCTCCTTTCCTGAGATCTTGATGTCTCTTCATTGGGATCGGCTTTACAAAGCATTGTAAATAAGTGAACACATGTCCATTCGGCGTCTAAATAAAATAATAAAAGAAGAAAGGTATGGAAATAGTAATGGAGTCTCACATAGCAAAAATCATTCACATCACAAAGGTTTACATCAAACTTCACTGGAAGTAACTACGCACCGCCTGCTGGTTGTCCGGGTTTACGCCTGCCAGGATCTGGTCCGCATTTAAGCCCGTCGCTGCGACCAATGATTTGGCCGAGTTCGCTACTCGGGCGGCCGTCTGGCCTTGGAGTGTTTCGGCTTCCAATGCTTGTACGATATATCCAAAGACTTTGTCGGCATTTGACATCACAACTGGGTTTTGTCTAAACACGTTGGGTCAGTATTTCTGTTTTTATGTATATATACATTGCAGAAACGATAGAAAGGGGGTTGAGATGTTTTGGGGGCGAAGGAACGTACTGATCAATCAACTGGGCGAGGAAAGAATAGGCATATGGAGCGGCTTCTTCGTCAAAGGTGATCGGCAACGTCGTGATCCAGTTGCTGACCATCTCAGCGGCGTTGGCTACCTTGCTAGCGTTGTAGTGCAGAATCTTAGCAATACTAGCCGATGCGTTCTCCGTAGCAAACACATGCTCTTCTGATCGAGACTGGGCGAACTGTGTCACCTGGAACAGACTCGGCAGACAGGCCGCGACAAAATCACTCCAGGCCGCTCCACCTTTCTGTGCAGCCACCCCCACGCCGTAGGCTGCCGCCTGGCGGTTGGCCGCATTGGGATCTTGCAGTCCCGATGCCAAAGGCTGCATGATGTGATCCTTGTAGCGCCAGGATTCAGGTCCGCAGAATTCTAGGACATCGTCCATGATGCATAACGCCCACTGGCGTTGTGTGGGGTCATCGCTGGTGATAAAGGCGTCGTAAAATGCCATTAGCTGCTCCCAAGCAGGCAGGAAAGTTGTTCCTTGGTTCTTGAAGATTGTGTGGAATGCCTTGTTCATATCGCTGAGAAGGTTCTGGTCGTCTTCAATCTCGTATTCGTAATTGAGATTCTCCTCTTCACCATCATCAGCCTCTGCGCGCTCTTCCGCTCGTGCCTTCACGCGGGTTTGATAGTCTTCCAATGTTGATTTAGCAGATTGAATGAAAGCTTGCAGGTGGTTTGGTCCCAGGCAATTCTTGCCCACAACCTCAACTGACTCGTAGAAGCATTGGTACATCTCTGCAAGGGTGTCCACTGTGGGCTCCGCGCTGAGAACTTCGATTATCTTCTCGGCAACCTTCGCCCACATTGCCTGGAAGCCCTGGGATTGCTCTCCATGCGCTTTGCGGTATGAATTCAGGAGCTGTGGGATAAGTTTCGCGGACGACACTCGCACTGGGTCGTGGAAGAAGAACGCCAGTCCAGGAACAGCAATCTTCTCCATGGTCTCTAGCACGTATGGCTCGAAAGCGGCCTCCAGGATCTGAGCGTAAATTGTAATAAGCTCAATCGCGGTGTTCTTATCCTCCAGCGCGCTGGTCTTGATACCAATGATCTTGCCCTTCAGAGGAACCAACTCCCAGCCATCGTCCTGCTCCACCTGGTCAATCTGGTCCTCGTCATCCAGCAGCTGGATATCCGCCTTAGCAGCTGCCACCGCCAACAGTGGAGGCATGACGCCGGGTAGATAAGGAACGAAGTCCTGGCCCAGGACTCGGCACATACGACCCCAGCAGTGGAGTAAGTACTGCGACTGAGGATCATCTGCATCCACGATGTTTTGCTGAATGTTGCCTAGCAGCTGCACCAGGTTCAAAGCATCCTGTCCCATCTTAGCCTTGCCAACGGCAAGAGCAATCAGCGTCGCACACTCCATAGCTTTGGCTCGTAGAAGACGGTACTCCTTCGATTGCTCCTCCTTCAGCACATTGAAGAGCAATGGCATCAGGGTAGCATAGTACTCTTCGAAAGCGGCCTCTGCCGAATCTGCGATGGTGGCGATGGTGGATAAGGCTTGTTCCTGAACGTAACGCTTGGGGCTGCGCAGGAGTTGCAGAAGATGCCGCAGGAGATCAGCCAGGTAAGGCTCAAGGATCTTTCGTTCAGCTTCCTCGCAGAAATTTACCAGGGCGGCAGCCGCGTGAGCCTGGACACGCGGCTCGGCGCTGTCAAGGACCGGGATGATGTTGCTCAGCACGGCCTGGTGATATTTCTCTTGCATTGTGCCCGCAAAATCCGTGCTCATTTGGCCCAGGGCGTTGCATCCAGCATATCGAACACGGGGATGGGGATCTCGGAGAGCGGGGACGACAAGTTGCAAGACCTGGTCGAGTTCGCCGACCATCAAGTCACGGCAACCCTCTGAAATGGCGGAGATTGCCATGAGGGCCGCATGTCGGTCACGCCAAGCGGACGACGACATCATCCGGGGGATCCAGGCAAAAGTAGCTGGGAGTACGACCTGGCCGCCAAGCTTGTTCGCCAGGCGATCCATACACTGTTCTCCTGCAACGTGGTTGAGGTCGCTCTCCTCCAAATCCAGCTAAGAAAACGTTAGCATTGTACCAAGGGAAGAACAGGTTGAGGGATAAAGAGGCATACATCCTCGGATGCATTCCATTCAGATGCATCTTCATCGTCGATTCCAATGTCAGTCATCAAACTCAGGCATTGGGTCACCATCTCCTGTGTGAACTCGGGGTCCTTCTTGCACATTGAAGGAGCATAATCAGCAAATGTAGCCATCAACTCCAAGGCATTCTGCCGCACTTGATCGCTAAGTTCCTTGTCGGCAATGACACTAATGCTGAACTTCACGAGGTTGTTAAACATGCCCTTGAACATCTTGGGGCAAATTTCAGCAAGCTCAATCAAGGCTAGGAAGGCTGCGGAAAGCTCATCGCTCTCAGACGACTCCTTCAGGGGCGGCAAGACATTGAGTAGGTCTGGCATAAGCGGGAAGAACTTGGATTGAGATTTCTTGGAGATCGAGCGGAAGAACGAAGCGAACGCTTCCATGGCAGCAATGCGCACCTGCCAAGACCGCTGTTAAAAAACCTCACCGATCCAGAATCGAGACACCGGACTATGGGGTATACGTACGGAAACAACGTCATCCTTAAAGCCCTTGCCGAAAACGCCTAGCACGGCATCCTCGTGGGGCTTTTCAATAATTCCGGGGGTGGTCGAGAAAATGCGGAAAGAAGCCTCCCTCAAGCCCGCATCGGGGGATTGGCTGGCCTGAAACAAAACACCCAAGAGTTCTGGCCATTGGTCACCTAGAAGGAAAATACATGCAATCGTCAGACCCGCTATTACCATATCAACCAACTCGCTCCTCGCCGGGTAGTATGCATACCATTATCGGTGTACTGTCTCGCAATCTCAGCCACTGCGTCTCCAATCTTCTTCCGAACTTCATTCGCAGACTCGGTGGTTAAACAGGTGATCAATTTCTGCCGAATGATCAACCTCTGTTCACCAGTAAGGGTCGAAAAGAGTTCCTTCGCTTCATTTGTCGCGGGGTCTTTTCGTGTCTTGGTCGCGATTCTTCGGAATAGAACCGCTGCGAACGAACGTGTCTAAGGCAAAGAGGTAAATTAGTCAGAATAAGGACATGTGATTCTTCATAGGGGAGGAAAAGCTATCCACGACAGCATCGAATATGGTCTCAATTCTTTGCATCATATCAAACCGCTCCTTTCCCCACGTTCTGCCACTTACGACAACGTCTTCCGCTCCTTCGATCTGCTCTGCCAGACCCATCAACAGGACATCCGGACGGCCCTGGATCCAGTCATTGTTCAACTGCTCCTCCGCCTGGGTACGGACTGTGTTATCGGCAGTGCTCAGTGCGCGTAGCAACTGAGAGAGGGCGGAGTGAACTTCGGGAGGCAGCAATGACATCTCGCCAGCTCTGCTCAACCTCGACGACCAAACCAGACCAACTGAAAGTAATCAAATCGCGTTCCCAAACGGGAGTCAGAACGCGCGGACTGAGCGTTGAACCCAAGAAGTAAATGGGGGTGGAAGTGATTTGGTCCTAAGGAGGATATTTTTTTTTTCCTTGCAAGGAATCTGTTTTGGTGGGGGGAGGCGGTGGGAGCCGTATGTATTTAAATGTAGTAGGAGGACGAGGGGGATCCTGTCAATGAATCGTCACTACTAGTGCCTACCAGGTCGAAAGGGTATCAAAACCTCGGCCGGTCCAAGGATAGGCAAATCACGAACGAATAATCAGCATCGGAACCTCAGCTATCCAAGGAAGCGTAAAGGAGCAGGAATTAATCAAGAACGAGTGCAGACCGAAAGTGACATTACTTGGGGGGTTGCGCTAGACTGAAGAGGGCAATTTATTTCAGGCGTCAAGGTGTCTATCGTTAAGACTTCTATAGATTACTAAGCAGCTATTTAAAATGGTCACCAACGCTCTTAGCTGCAGATCCAAAACCAGAGGTATTAATGCTTAAGCGGGAAACAAAAGAGATGTGTCTAATCATCACGAGAAAATGCAATTGCTAAAGTACGGTATCCGAACAGAGACAATCAAAATTAAGTGGTGAAGCACAGGGGAGAGAAACATAAATACGAGAAACTCGCTGCTGGTTTACAAGATGAACAAGATGACGAATATCCAACAGAACAGACAGGGTGTCGTAAATGCACTCGGATTGAGTGTTGAAAGCGTCCATTACCGGGAAGTTGCTCGGCTGAGCACGAAGACTCCTGCGATCACTGCCGCCAATGTCACAATCGCTCCGGGAAGCAAAAGGTCATTGGGGACTCCAGCAATGTATTGCTCCTCGGGGTGGCGCACGGGGAAGGCCTGGTGTGCTCGAGATTTAGCAACATGGCTCTCTTCCGACAGGTCCTCCTCTTCCACCGGAGTGCTCTTGGGCTCAGGCTTGGTCGGGGCCGGGGTGGGCTCCGCAGGAGCTGGAATGGGAGGGCTCGCAGGGTCGTGGACGAAAAGATCCACCTTATCCCGACGTGCTTGTCGCGCTATGCTCACAGCGTCGGCAAGGTCCTGGTCGGTGGTAATGGAGACGGTGTCGCCTTCATTGTCCACATAACTCAAAGCGTAGCCAGTATTGCTAAGTTTACCGTCCTCGCAAGTAGCAGGGCCTCCGACAGCTTCCAACTCCGGGCCCAACTTAGAAGTAACCTGGGCCACAAGCTCAGAAATGCCAGCAGAGGCAAGAACATTCACTCGGTGAACGCGGCCGCTAGGAGCCTTGAACTTGAAGGGGAATGGGACAGGCTCTCCTTGGTTAGGTTCAATGTATTCCGAGTGCTCGTCGCCACCATGGTGAGAGGCGGATTCGTTAGGAAGCACGCTGTCTCGTGTGTCATACGTAGCTCTAGGTGACTCAGGACTGATCACTGACCGATGCGGAGTGTGAGGTTGGTGTCCTTGATGGCTGCCAGAAACCATTGAGTCAGACTCGTGGTCCATTGATAACCAGAACTTATTCCACGCGGGTCCCTCGTCATCCTGTGTCGACATCGAATTGATCTGACGACGTGAGTAAGGCAAAAATGCATTTCGAAAATAGAGGTATTTCAAGACCAACCTGCTCTAAAGTAGCATATGTAAGCTTGAGCACATCTACCATGCCCACAATCTCGCCCCCTTCATTCATCACAGGTAGGTTTAGGTAGTGACCATCTATAAAAGTTGTTAATATTGGCCTTAGGATCATTATCGCAAGGGAAAGAAATTACGGACCGTGCATCTTCCGAAGTGCCGCTTGAATGCTCATGTCAGAGGGAGCAAAATCAGGGTGGGGGGTCATCACCCGAACAACGCTGCAAGTGGCGGGGTCGAGACCGGGAGCAATGACACGGAGAACAATATCCTTGCTGGTGAAGATACCGGTTATGGACCCCTGGTCCTGCACAAGAAGAGCGGTGGTATGATGCTCCTTCATCATTGCCGCCGCATCTCTCACAGTGGTCCTAACAGAGACCGTCGTTGGAGGCATCCCGTCTAAAACACTCTCAAGAGTCGGACCAGACATCTTCTGGCGAAGAGCCTCCACGTACTGGATGATTTGCTGAGGCTGGCTGGAACCGAGTTCCGACTGGACACCTTCCAACGCATCGTACAGTTTCCGGGATGAGCTGTAGGCACGCTCCAACTTCTCCATGGCATCGTAGAAGCATTTTGTAATGTCAAGAACACCCGAAATGTCCTGGTTTTCATCCATAACCGGCAAATGACGGAACCCCTTCCGGACCATCAGATCGAGGGCATCGGTGGCACTGGTATCTGTTCTCGCGCATAAGGGATTCTTGGTCATAATCTCGGCCACTGTGATTTCTCGAGCCTTGACGCCAGCACCTACAACCCGAAAGGCAAGATCTTTAGCGGTGAATATTCCGGAGATCCGATCATCATCGTCTGTCACCAGCACACAGTCCTCCCTCTTAGCTGCCATCAATTGAGCCGCTTCCGCGATCGTTGTAGAGGGCTTTATCTGAAGGGCACTGCTAGGTTTCAAGGCGAGGACGGTGCCCGGAGGGGCTTTGCGGTTGCGATTCGCTCTTGTCGGGTGGTGTCTTTTTTTACTAAGGTCCGCCTCCATCTTCCGCCGGATAGCCTAATTTTTGAGCGTGTCAGGACCAACACTCAGCCGGGAGAATGGTAATAACCAAAGTGGCTATTTATTCTTTCTGTTTGTGCATTTTGTCTGGCTCAATTCACGTGGTGGGAGTTGCTATAAACAACTTGGGGGGGGGGATAAGGAAGATCATACCTCATCTCGCTTGGACTGGTTCTGTCTCTGCCGACTACTAGCTGCGCTCATTGTGGAACTACCAATATCGCTGGAGGGAGTATGAGAGGTAACTGTTGAAGCAGTATCCGGTCGGGGGCGTGGGATGTGGGATGTCGGGCTGTCTCCAAAGTCAGGCAACCTGCCTCGTCCAATAGTCTTGTGACTGGTGGTACCCCTAAAAGTTGGTGTGGACGACATCTCTGGGCGGATTGGATTCTAAGAGGAATGAGTCTCGCGAAGGAGGGCGGAAAAAGGGATGGAGGACAGCGGGCGGAGAAAGACTCAAGGATCGAGGGACTAGAACCAAAACAAAAATAAAAATGGAAGAATGAGAAACAAAAGGGCGATGATGAGAGCCAACGAGAAAGATACGGGAGACAGGGGGGGGTTTTCCCAAGCGGTTTTAGCCCGGCGAACTATTTGCTGTTCACTCCTTAGTTTGGCGCTTTTATTTATTTTTCGAGTCCAACCTTATACAAACTCAGTACAGAAGATGCAGCCTGCAAATAGATTCAAGATTACGTCTCTGACCGTTCTATTTTTGTTGTTTGCAGTTTTGCAATATCATGATCCCCACTGCCATTGTGCGTGCCTCTGACAGTGACATCCAACTTGAAGACTGACATGAATAGTACTCGTAGTACCTGACAGGGAAAGTAAACAAAATGCCCGTATTGGCGTACCGTAATAATCCGCTGGCATTGGCGGCCACTTAGTCTACTTTTAGAATATGATTGTCACGTGAGCTGATCACCTTGCTGCCTTCGCGCCTCAGGTGTGAAGCGCAGGTCTGTAATAGCCTGAGGCAGTAAGGCGGCAAATCTCGTGACCCGAACTCGCTTAAGGGTATAGGGCTTTCACACACACCGACATATCCTCATCCCGAGAAAGAGTCCCTGGAGACTGGAGCCTTTACGACAACCAACCCCGACAGCCAAGTACGCGACCTCCTCGCCCTTCTACTCCCCTACTTCCTGAATTTTTTAGTCTCTGACTTTGTTGTTACAACAGAGAAATCCGTCAAGATGGTCAAGAAGAGGGCATCCAAGTAAGGCCGAACCCATCCTTTATTCACACTACTCGATCCCGCTCAATACCATGTGCCCTCCGGACTTGAAATGTGACGCCGTTGGGAGATCGCCATTCACCTTTTTTCCTGAGAAAGTTTTGCTCCTGTCAGTGTCATGTTGCAAGGACCAGGGAACGGGATGGGGGGGGGGGAAGAATATATAAAATAAGAGTGGTTTCGACATGAGCAAGAACGAAAAATACTAACAGTTTCCATAGCGGTCGTAACAAGAACGGCCGCGGCCACGTCAAGCCCGTGCGCTGCTCCAACTGCGCTCGGTGCACTCCCAAGGACAAGGCCATCAAGCGATTCACCATCCGCAACATGGTCGAATCCGCTGCCCTCCGTACGTTCGACCTATCCATCCCCGAATTGAGTTCCTGAGTTCTGAGCCCTCGCACGCTGCTGTTGTACCGAAAGAGTCAAGAAGGCGACAGTAAACTCCGCTGGACCCTAAGACTACAACATCCAACGTCCAACAGTGGATTGCTTCAATGAAACCACTAGCAGGAATTCACCATATAAGACACTAAGGCTGACTTCAGACTCTCCCATTGTTTAGGTGATATCTCCGACGCCTCCGTCTTCACTGACTACGTCGTACCCAAGATGTACCTCAAGCTGCAGTACTGCGTCTCCTGCGCTATCCACGGCAAGATCGTTCGGTACGCTCCCCCTTCACACATAACCACTCAATGTCACGAGCCAATGGAGCGAGTATCTGGAAATGAATCTTTGGCTGATGGTCTTGTACAGTGTCCGCTCCCGGGAAGGTCGCCGCAACCGTGCCCCTCCTCCTCGCATTAGGTACAACAAGGATGGCAAGAAGCTGAACCCCCCTCAGGCCGCTAAGGCTATGTAAGGAAGATTAGAAGAAAATGGGAATTAGTTTAAAAGACTTTGAATGTTGCTTTTCTCCTTTTTTTTTTGTGAACAGACTTTCTTACTCGGTTCAAATGGAATGAATGGGTTTCACTTTCGGGGTTGAAAGGGCTTAAGGACGTTCCTCTACACAGGGGATGCTCAATTTAAAAATCATACCAAAAACCGAAGAAAGATTTTCAAGCATCGTCGTCTCCGCATGCAAATATATGAAAAAAGGCCAACGCTCGTCAGAAGGAATCTACGGGGATAGTAGTGAAAGCGCCAGCCTTGATTCTCTGCTGTTTGACCGATTCCCTTTGTCTGTCGGTGTATGCGCAACCTTTATCGGACTGCGCTTGTCTGCTTTTTTGATGACACATGAAAAATAATCAAAGATACGAATGACGCAGCGAGGTCCTACGTAGCAAGTAGATGTCGTTAAATTCTATATAAAGGTATAATTTCTCTTCGTCGGTGTATGATATCTGGGTGTTGCCTGACAATCCGACCCCTCTCTCAAGGGTACAAATATCCCTTCTCAAAGTAATTCCCGTACATATCTACCATCCCGCTGCGACCCCTTGGGGCCGCATTTCGAATAATCTTCACCTCCCCTTTCCAATGCCCCTCCACATGAAGTGGTATGGACTGGGGTGGAGCAATCGGCATTCCTAGTGTTGCTGGGCTCGAAGATGGTGATGATGGCCGAGCCGAACCAATCGAAGGGGGTTGGGGAGAAAGGCGTTCACAAGTGCTCCGCCGCTGGTACGAATGTCGCACCGCCTGCTCATACTCAAGTTTCTTCCTCCGCCGGAAAGCTGCTAGCTCAGCGACCAGATCAAGCTGGGGGAGTGGCGGGGGCTCTTCACTTTTAGACTTGTTTTGTGAGTGGGAATTCTGCCTGCTTGGCTTACCGGAAGCCAAAGTGGTCTGCACTGGACTCGCCGATCGCTCAAAGCTATCATCCTCTGGTACCAGGAAAATCTTCTCATTCAGAGCAGCCATAGGGAAATATTTCCCTGGATCATTCTCCGGTATTCCACATTCTGTTTCACCAAAGAAGCTAAAATCTTCCATCGCGGCTGACCACAGCTTCTCCAAATCTCTATCGCCCGTGCTTGACTTGTAGGGCCCAATCTGAGAGCTCACCGATTTCCAAGTAGTGGAACCGACAGAGCCCGCTAGTTGGGACGCCGGAGTGACCTCGAGGATTAACTTACGCAGGGCAAACAGAGACCTAGCGCGTTCCTGTTCAGCATTGGCCCGATCTTGGCCAGGGGGGAGAGAATAATCGGTCCCTGCCTGGAGGATTGCCAGCAGGGCTTCATTCGAACAGGCGGTGATAAACCTAATCAATGACTCCAATATTAAAGAATTTTCCGGAATATGAGACGGCACATCCGTCAGAACCAAGGTCTCTATATGGGGAATATGTGAAGGATGAAGATGAGGAATAGAGCCCTCTAGGAAATTCTTCCAGGAAGAAGTATAGCTTTTGGGTCGCTTGGCAAGTAATTCTCGTATTTTAAAATTTCGTGGGTCATCTCTTGACGCCGGAGATTCGCACCGCGGAATAAGCCCTGAGGAGTCCATCGATTGCCGTTGTATCACCGAATCAGTCCCCATCCCAGGGGCTCCATGGGGACCTCTCAGTACCTCCGGCGCATAAATAGACCCTCGATTAACCATTGAGAGCTGATCATCTTCATAAGTAGGCGCCCGCCGTATTCCACTCCGGACTAAAGGGCCATTGTCCCCTTCGCCCTCTGCTAATCTGACAACCGGTGCTCCTGGGAGCTCGAATACAGGAATTGAATCCCCAGGTAGTTCGGCTACAAGGTGTGGATTCGGGTCCAACTCTTGAAACTGTGAAACACTGTTATCTGCGGGAAGCTCGCGGGCGCGTGCTGGTGACACTGGTTGTTGTCTTTGTGGTAAATTGGCAGTGCAGATAGGGTGGTGGGCCCTTAGATAAGTAATATTTTCTTTCGCAACAGCACCCAAAATTGGTATCAATTTTTCGGCTCCAGGTAGCGCACGATGATGAGCTGGGAGCGAGGTGAGGGATGGCATTCCATTGTTGATATATTTGGCGGTGTCAACAGTTCCCACATCAAGCACATGTAATCGACCTGAGTATAGAAGACTCGCAGCGCCCTCGACGGTGATTTGATTGTCCGCAATATAAAGGTGAGTAATACCTACGGTTGGTAAATCCTCAACCCATGAACGGCCGGTCAAGGGCTGTGTTAGTGCCTTGATAAAATTCTCGTCCAGCGTTGAAGATCTGAGGAATTTTGGATACAAGGTTCTGTTTGTGGAACTGCCTGGAGGCATAAAACAAGCCTGCATCAAGGACCGAACAGCCATATCAGTGAGTTTATTGTGGCGCAAATCGAGAGACCGAACTCTGGGGCCGACCGCATTTGCCAAAAACTCGGCTTCATTATCTTTCAACCCGAGACCCTGTAGTTTAAGCACTTGCAGGCGTTCCAACTTGGATATTGCAGACAAAACTATTGGGTCCCGAGCAGGTGTAGTATAGGATAAGTCAAGATAGACTAATTCGCGAAAGCGTAGCAAGGTCTCGGCTATACTGTGCGATGTCGTATTTGGTTCGCGACTCGCTAGGAGTAAACGAATGCTGTGGGCTCCAAAAGTGGTTTCGTTTGTCGGTTCGCTGCTTTTTAGCGCCATCAAAGCATTATGGTCGAAGAAAGGTAGTTCGGAGACCATTAAGGACTGCAAACACGGTAGGTATCCCAGGATCTCTCGTAACCACTCCGGGCGTGGACCGCCGTAGATTTCCGAAAGCGCTGGAGGCATATGGAGAGTATGTGTCAACATCCGTACCTCCAGGCGGGCATATTTGAGAGTTCTCCGGAACCTTGTCAATGCAACTGCATTTATTAGCACGTGGATAGGACGAGATGAATATAAACAAGTACCGTAGACATCATCATTCTCGGTTCCAAAATGAGAAGCTGGGTTTCCCCATAAAACAGGCATAAACACCTCGTGCCATTTCCGACAGACCAAGGCCACAGCACAGAGATCCCTGGAAGGAATATACTGAGCGATGATGGACCAGGCGTCCCTAGTCGTTGCAGATTGATACGATGGTGGGACAGTTTCCATCACCAATCCCAATAGTCCGTTTCAACCGCCTGTTTTTGAAGAATCTAGATTTTGCCTTGTTTTATTTTATCAGAAAAATCCATCTCAGCGCAAGGGGGTAAATAAGACATACGTTATTTTTCCAAAGAGACACATCGAGTGAGAGGGGCGACTGGACAGATTAGCACGAGATGAGTGAAGAGAGCCAAGGATTTGCCCCAATTTGCCCGAATCCATCACCATAATGCGCCCAAAGGTAAGCGCACTGCCACCTCGTGATGGACAGGGCGCTTAAGAGATCACCTCAGACCCCTGCCATACTCGACCCAGATAATATCAGGGAAGCGGTCAGCACCATACACCTCGAATTTAGGCTCACAAAATATATTCGAGATTTTATTTAGGGGTATGTGTACCGCACATTACATCATTACCCGCAGGATAAGCAAAGGGACGATAAGGTATTACAACGATCGTACCGGAGTAACAGTACAGATCTCACATGACGTCATCTTTAGCGCCATAAACAGAAAACTAGACCTGATGAAAACAAATGATAAGAACTGAGTTTCAACCAACTTCCACCATAAGGCAAGATGGATACTCGGCATCGGAATGCCCGTTTGATTCACCAAATCGATGAGTTCTTGGATCTTGATTTACCCAACTCGCATTTTGTGGCCGACTTTATTGCCCTAATTGATGCGGTCCGTGAAGGCCTCACCCAGATCGATGAGGATCTCCAGATCCCCGATTCCCAAATCAACCTACTTTTCCTTACCAAGTTAACGTCGCGACCAGAATGGAAAGACTGGGCCACGGCGATGCTGCGGGATAGCCGGGTCAACTCTTCCAACCTGACCGAATGCTTCACGTTTCAAGACCTGGCTAAGCTAGCCACCAAACACGAAAACGCAATCCTACAAGAAGAAAAGCTCAAATCAAGAGACGAGTCAAAGAAGAATGTGCCATCACTTTCAAAGAAGGAACCGAGCCTTTCTCGATCCCACACTCAAAAGGAAATCAACGCATTTGTCAGCCAGCAGATGAACGATGACCAGACATCCCGGCGCTGTCGCAACCCCAGCCGCAGCGTTCGGGGTCACACCAAACGGCCCAGCCAGGAAGAGATCAATGAATTTGTCATTCGGCAAATGCGTCGAGAGCAAGAGAAAACTGCAAGAGTTCGCAGTTACAGCCACCCGGAACCACGAACCCAGGGCCAGTCTCGTTCAAGGCCACCGACGATGCGCTGTACCTTTTGTGGGGATTCCTACCACCAGACGACTAATTGCTGGCGTCGCTGGCGAGTAGCTGTTGAAGCACTGCAAGGCAACTGTATTCCCAAGCAAACCGATTTCCGAAATGGGGTACCTGGCCAGCCGCGCGTATATGTTTCCGGCTATGCTCCATTCTAGCCATTGATCAAATGGCCTCGGGTGCGATGTTTTCTTTTTATATGGTCTCCTCTCTTTATGCTTCTTTAGAGGCAGGTTAATAATCAGCGCGGCGTTTAGCGTTATCAAGATTTCATCCTATTCTTTCGACCAATTGTGTTCGTGTTATCGATATATCTACCGCCTAGACCTCACGGAGCCGCTTTCATAAAGGGAAGCCCCATCTCAGTTTATATAGACCAGTAAACGTGCCTCTAGAAATTAGATTTCGTATATACTTACCCATGTTTGGACCTAATTTTTCACTCATGAATGTGTGCTTTTATGGTGGGCGGCCGAGTAATTTCAACTAAGGCTCTCCCGCTCGAATAAATATAGATTTGTCATATCTCCGTACTAATTATCTTTTTGGTGGCCTAAGGCTCCTATTTTTCGTTGGAGTATTGAGATTGACATATAACCAGTCGTCTTTTTGTAGTCTAGCAATGGTACAATGCATTGAATTTTGACATTTTTACCTAGAATTGTCTCTCTTCTTCGTTGCTTACCTGTCTATGCCTCCCATTTTAGGGTTTCTGGTCGAATAAAATCATTCTTCCTGTTCAAATATATATCTTTCACTACTTAGCATCACACGGAAGCACCCCTTTGGATTTGCGGGTAGTAGAAGAATTGAATAATAGTTTTTCGGTTTAAAAAAAGAAAGAAGTTAAAATGGAGGGAACGAGGATTTCATGGATCTTTTCCAAGAGAAGCTCTTTTCAAAGTGCTTGGTATCGATCTTTTCAGGAAAAATATTTAGCGAGATACAAGTTATGTATGGTTCAGGGGGAAAAGCATGGGGGAGATTTGTTTGTTTGGGAACCAAGGAAAAGATTTATAGGATACCCTCGATGATATTGATTAGTATTCGAAACACGGAATCTCTCGCCTGCAATGTTTAACGCATCCAAATTCCTTGTGTCGGAGAAGAACCTTGAAGTAAAGGTGTTGAGCCTGGAGGGGTGTAGGGTTGCGGGGCTGAGCATGATTGGTCACCGCCTCAGGGTGCTGGAGGTTCGATAAATGAGAAGCTTGGGGAAATTTTGGTCGAGAGCATTTGGATCATTACTGACGGGCCACTTTCTTACCCCCCGTTCTCTGTTGTTCTGCGTCTCTCTCTGAGCCATCTTACTGTTTTATCAATCCCCTTGACTCTCTTTGTGATAAATTAATTCACTATGGCCTTCGCCGGCCAACCTCCCACCATCATCGTCCTGAAAGAGGGTAGGCTTCCGCCCGCACTGGACCACACCCCCCCTTTGTGTGTTGAAATTATCCATGCTTGCTCACTGGCTAACTTTCACTTTATTATTGTTTAGGAACGGATGCTTCCCAGGGGAAAGGTCAAGTTCTCTCCAATATTAATGCCTGCGTGGCGGTGCAAGCCACAGTCAAGAGTACTCTGGGTCCCTATGGAGGGGACTTGCTACTTGTTGATGGCAATGGAAGGCAGACAATCACTAACGATGGAGCGACGGTGATGAAGGTTCGTGTTTCATTTGAACCTTGGCAATATTAAAAAAAAGAGGGCAGAGAAAAATCTAGCCGTGGAATCTCACTGATTGTATATTTGTTCTCGAATATAGCTCTTGGATATCGTGCACCCCGCTGCCCGGATTCTCACGGACATTGCTCGGTCTCAAGATGCTGAAGTTGGAGATGGAACAACGTCGGTTGTTGTTTTGGCTGGTGAGATATTGAAGGAAATCCGTGAGCTCGTCGAGCAAGGTGTCAGCGCACAGACTATCATTAAGGGTCTACGGAGGGCGAGCGCGATGGCGGTCAACCGAGTGAAGGAAATCGCCGTGGACATGATCGAGTCTGGTGGAAGCGAGGAGAAAAAGGTGGAGACCCTCCGACGATTGGCTGGAACTGCCATGAACAGCAAGCTCATCAAGCGGAACTCGGATTTCTTTACCAAGAGTAAGTTCACATGAAATGGGGGTTATTGTTTGTGTGAGGGCAAAAGAGAAGAAAGACTGACCGCCGTTTCTGTTCAGTGGTGGTGGATGCTGTCCTTTCTCTTGACCAGGACGACCTGAATGAGAAGTTGATCGGTATGAAGAAGGTTACTGGTGGTGGCCTGCAGGACTCCTTGTTTGTCAACGGTGTTGCCTTTAAGAAGACCTTTTCCTATGCCGGTTTCGAACAACAGCCTAAATCTTTCAAGAACCCTAAGATTGTTTGCCTGAATGTGGAACTGGAGTTGAAGAGTGAAAAGGATAATGCTGAGGTGCGGGTTGAGCAGGTGTCTGAATACCAGGCCATCGTGGACGCGGAATGGCAAATTATTTACAATAAGCTTGAGGCCATCTACAAAACTGGAGCCAAGGTCGTTCTTAGCAAGCTGCCTATTGGTGATTTGGCTACGCAGTAAGTTTTCCCTCGGAAGGCCTTGGATGACTCCCGCGTTCTCTAATCCCGTTTTTCATATATAGGTACTTTGCGGACCGCGATATCTTCTGTGCGGGCCGCGTCGCATCGGATGATATGGACCGTGTTTGCCAGGCAACTGGTGCAGCAACCCAATCCACATGTAGCGATATCCAGGAACGTCACCTCGGGACCTGTGGCGCCTTTGAAGAGCGTCAAATTGGCGGTGAAAGATTCAACCTCTTTTCTGAATGCCCCAAGGCGAAGACATGTACGCTGGTGCTGCGTGGTGGAGCGGAGCAATTTATCGCCGAAGTTGAGCGGAGTTTGCACGACGCCATTATGATTGTTAAGCGCGCCCTGCGTAACACAACGATTGTTGCAGGTGGCGGTGCAACTGAGATGGAACTATCTAGCTACCTGCACGGCTTTGCCGACCGTAACGTTCCGCACAAGCAGCAGGCTGTTGTCAAGGCGTTTGCCAAGGCATTGGAAGTTATTCCCCGACAGCTGTGCGACAATGCAGGTTTTGATGCCACAGACATTCTGAACAGACTGCGGGTGGAGCACCGCAAGGGCAACATCTGGGCAGGCGTAGATTTTGATCATGAAGGCGTTCGTGATAACATGGCCGCCTTTGTTTGGGAACCAAGTCTAGTTAAGGTGAATGCCATCCAAGCCGCGGTGGAAGCCTCCTGCTTGATTTTGAGTGTGGACGAAACTATTAGTAAGTCCCCCCCTGACTGAGGAACATCTACGATTTATTGCTTACGGGTTGCTTTTTACTTATTGCAGAAAATGAAGAATCTGCTCAGCCTCAGGCACCAGGGCGCGGGCTTCCCCCAGGTGCTGCGCAGCGAGCCCTTGGTGGAGGCCGGGGGCGTGGCATGCCTCGCAGAGGCCGATAGACTTCCACGACATGATTAGTATGGTGGATCTTAGGGGATGAAAGCTTATACGTACTTTTGGTGAGGGTAGAGAAAATAAAAATGAAAAGCAAATAACATTCGAGAGTTAGCATCGTACATTAGTGCATATATTTCCTTTTCTCTTTTTTATCTTTGTGAGTTAATAATTGTGACATCACTAACATTACTAACAAATATAACCCCTATACAGAGTACAAGATTCTCTTTTATTTACTACAAATCATCTCTGGACAATGGGCAGGCGCCCTGAGGTGATTCTTGTTAGCTGCATGATGGTGATCGCCGTGCACTTCTCATGATTGACCTTGATCACCAATCACATAGGTTATTGACAAGGGTCGGATGGAAAGCGCATGCTGATCTGTTATTCCCTGGCCTCTCGAAAAAGGGTATCAATGACGTGGACTAATTATGACCCCGACAACGGGCCGACAGTCGATTTATCCAGAAGAATTCCATCTGTAAGTAAGGGGTTGGTTCCCTGCAAATCTGTCACGTGTGCGGAACGGGATCCATCTGGCTAATCTAGATTAGGAATGCATGGGTCCTGCAAGTGATAGGTAAGTTGAACACACCCAACATGACGGAAGATCCACAACCTTCAGTGCAATCATATAAGGTTGAAAAGGAGCAAAAAGGAAAAAAAGGGGGCAAGAAGCAATAAAGGGGAAGATCGTTCGTTCGTTAGTGAAGTCGAAGGAAGGTCTGTCGACCTCTGAAGAAGAGGAGGAACAGGTTGATTGGAAGCTGACGATAGCGACAAGAACCACCAATTGCCACTAGTGATATCTGGCTGGCTGAATCGGAGAAGCCGCTCGACAAGAAATTAAGCAGAATTACAGCCTTACTACTGTGGAGTCTGGACACCCTCGGGTCACGGGCCCGTATATTTAGGGGGATTTACTGGGTCTCAAGCACGAACCCTGCCGAGGAAGGATGCGATTCATGCGAGTTGACAGTGGGCGATACACGTAACGCCGCGTATTGACCCGACCCAATCGCTGCTGGTTGCTCCACCTGATCTTTCAGGCTGCATCTTTTCCCGCTTTTCGTGTGCTGCCAACCGAACCTTCATCATCTCGACTTCTCTGCGGTCTCTGCCTCTCCTATTTGTCTGATTTCTTGGATTCTTTGCTTTTCCGTACATTTGTTGGCGCCTGATTCCGGCTTGCGACGAGGCATGTCTTACTACCCTCCTTATTCCGGCGCGCCCGGATACCCCCCGCAGCAGCCACCGCAGCAGCAGTACTCCCATCCTCCCCAAAACTACGGCTCCCCGCCATATCAGTAAGATCCGAGATCGTCCTTGCTTACGCTCTCATAAAGATTTTCTTTTATTTTTAATACTCCCTTTTACCCTTTCCCCTTCTTCGTGAATTACCGTTCTTACCTGGCGCAAAAAGAGATTCGATACTGATCAGTGTATATAAACGCATCAAATAGACAAATGCAGCATCATCATCAACAACAGTCGTCTTATGGTGGCGGTTATCCCGGCCAGGCCTACCGCCAGCAACAGCCCCCTCCCGGTAACCAGTACCCCCCCCCATATGGCCAGCCGTCGCCCCAACCGTACCAGTCGCACCCCCCAAATAATGGTTATCCTGTATGTGTTTGGTTATACTCTTGCGGGTTTGATGTGTTTCGTTAGGCTGACATTATTCTGGCAGCAGGGTTACCCCCCATCATCCCCCGCCCCACCCAATGGTGGCCAGATGTATCAGGGAAGACGTATATACCCCTTTAACCCCAAATTAAGTATGGCATACTCACTGTTAGCTTAGCAAATTCCTATTCCAACCAGTACCCCCAATCTGGCCATGGGCCTTCTCGCCCGCCGTCCAACCCCGTTGCCTTTGGTCATGGCGCGCCCCAGGGCTACAGCTTCCAATACTCCCGCTGCACAGGAAAAAGAAAGGCTCTGTTGATTGGTATTAACTACTTTGGCCAGAAGGGCCAGCTGCGTGGGTGTATAAATGATGTCAAGAACATGTCCACGTACCTGAACCAGAACTTTGGTTACGCCCGCGAAGATATGGTGCTTTTGACAGACGACCAGCAAAACCCGATGAGCCAGCCGACTAAGGCAAACATCTTGCGCGCCATGCACTGGTTAATTAAGGATGCGCACCCAAATGATTCCCTCTTCTTCCACTATTCCGGTATGTTTGGATATTCCGCTTATCTTTGCCATAACTTTTTCCTTCTATGATGGAAGACTGACCAAAACCAGGGCATGGTGGACAGACACCTGATCTAGACGGAGATGAGGATGACGGTTATGATGAAGTGATCTATCCTGTTGACTTCCGCGCTGCGGGCCATATCGTTGACGATGAGATGCACCGGATTATGGTCAAACCCTTGCAGCCAGGCGTACGGCTGACCGCCATTTTCGATTCGTGCCATTCTGGCTCTGCCTTGGATTTACCGTATATCTATTCCACACAGGGTATCCTCAAGGAGCCCAACCTGGCCAAGGAGGCAGGCCAAGGATTATTAGGCGTCGTCTCTGCCTACGCGCGTGGTGATATGGGCAGCATGATGTCGACAGCAGTCGGATTCCTGAAGAAGGCTGCCAAGGGCGACGAAGCCTACGAAAGAACAAAGCAGACCAAGACAAGTCCCGCGGACGTTATCATGTGGTCTGGGAGCAAGGACTCCCAGACCAGCCAAGACGCCCAGATCGCTGGCCAAGCCACTGGTGCCATGTCCTGGGCGTTTATCAGTGCGCTTCGCAAGAACCCGCAACAGAGCTATGTGCAATTGCTGAATAGTATTCGAGATGAGTTGGCTACCAAGTATTCGCAGAAGCCGCAGTTGAGCTGCAGTCACCCGTTGGGTATGTATCATGTTCCTGGGTCGTAGTAAGATTTTCACCAACTTTCTGACAAATTTAGATGTGAACCTTCTTTATGTAATGTAACTAACGCGAGCTATGGATGGGTTATATCGGGATGGCATGGGACTTTGGTGGTTTTTGTTTTTTGCTTGAAATCAAAAGGATGTGTCTTTTCTTCATGGTTCCCGCCTAGATGGGCCTGTTCTTGTTGGTGTTTTTTTTTTTTTTTTAATTTGGTTCTTTTTGTTACCATTCTTTTTTTTCTGCCAAAAATATCCTTTTCTTATTGCATTTGAAGTATAGTCAGTCCCTGGCCTGTTATTATTTTCCAGCTAGGAAATTCACTAGTCACTCCTGAATGATACCTTATAACCTGAAAGTTGTGTGACAGCAGGGTACTACGTCAATCTACTTACGTTTTACTATTATACATGCCTGTAAGATGGTTAAAAGCAAAATTACCCAACCAGGTTAGTATCGTAAGCTATTTCATAACATTCATGGTGACATTTTAGCATGGTCCCTTATTATATCCATAACCGCATTATATATGATCGCTATCTCTTGAGTATCTACCATTTCTTGGGTGCGCTAATAACCGTTCTTGAAAACGAGGCGCTCAGGGAGTCCTTCCCCTTCCGTTGCGATGCGGCTATGATCCCTGTTCGATCCGTCACCGGGGTAGCATTGATGATATTATCGAAGGCTTCGTCGTCGTCGCTCCCACCCGCAGAGCCGGATTCAGCGTCCGAATCTTCGCGTGGAACGTTGTCCGGTCGCGCAACCTTCTCAAGCTGAGGTTTATCAGCAGCGGAGGGGTTTTGGAAGGATTTGGAATTGAGGATTTTGGCTCGGATCGCTGCCATTTCAGCTTCATCTTCCGAATCATCGGAAATGGAATAGGGGTCTCTGTCTTCCTCTTCCTCTTCGTCCACTTTGCCGTCCTCTCCTTCTTCCTTTCCACTAGCATCGTTGTCGTCGTCGCTGCCGTCGTCATCATCATCATCGTCGTCATCCGAATCAGGTTGAGGTTGTCGTCGATTCGTATTTCCAACTGTCCACATATCATCCGCGCCTCCTTCGGCTCGACTCTCCTCGTACTCCCGCTCGATTTTCTCTAACCACTCTTCCTCCGTTCGTTTGACGTCCTCCTCTGTCGCGCATGCCGCATACCGTTTCAGGAGCTGTGAATTGATCTCGAGGAACGCCTCGCCGTACTGAAAATGTTTTAGGGCTTCTTGGGCCCAATCCTCATGTCCGCAGATGTAAAAACACGCTGCCAGTGCTTCAACGCAGTTTAATCGCCAGGGTTTTCCGTAGTTGACTGTATTCGCTGCAATGAGGTATGGTACTGGTAGTACAAGTCAGCAAGGTATCTTAGGGCATGGTATTCGTTACGCGAGGGAGGGGGGACAAAAAGGTCATACAAAGTCTTTCGCATTTTCCACCGATCCGCGACCAGGGCACTTCTTTCACCCGTACCCAGGAGCATTCCACCACAGCGGCACCGAATTGTTCTAGGAGATCGCGGTCTGCGGGGGAGATGACTTTTTTGGCATTCGGACTGGATTCATTGAATGAGTTATGAATTTCGAGTTTTTAATTTCGATTCTCTCCCTCTCTCAACAATAACTTCGTTTTCATGTAAAAAAAGAACACTTACGATACAATCACACCCGGAAACTTCTGCCCAATAGCCAACTCTCGCATGAGCCCGAAATGCATCAGTCTTTTCCCGGAACATCGCTTCGGGTCACAATGGCCGAGATCCCAGCAGGCAGCTTTGAAAGGAGGCCTGGAGGGGCCGGAGTCGTTGTCGCCGCGGGGTACTGGGCGTGCGCGGGGGTTGGAGGATTTTTTGCCTCCGCGGGAGAAGTTGTCCTTCTTATGGCGGACCATGGTGGGGGGAAATGTTTAGAGGGGCTATCCAAAGAGAAGTATAGAGGAGGTTGATGGTAATAGAATGATAATAAAAAAGAACCAGTGCTGAAATGCGCGAGGGGAAATCGGAGAGCTCGGGCGGGGGAAGGAAAGAAATTTTGGGGGGGCAGAATCCCTAACTTACCACGCTCCACCACTGACGCCAACACGTGGAATCAAAGCTAAAGGCCGCCAGACTCTCCGGTGATCCATCGGCCCCCAGGCAACTCCACCATCTCTACTCCCTCAAACAAGCTCATCACCTCAGCTCGTCGAGAGCTTCTTTCCCTTCTGGGATTTCTGAACCATTTGACTCCCCTTTTCTGGCCCCCCGTCGTCACCCTGGAGGCCGCTTCAGCACGGATGGCAGCTAGGGACCGCTTTAGTGGTGCCTATGCTGACCTGGGCTTCACCCCTCTGCAACGAGCGATTCGTGCGTGATATCTACCATGCCTGCCCCTCCCCCTTCCATTCCCTTTCCCTTTAAAGATCAATCTCGGTCAGTTAAATATGCCATCCTAACTCGTGCATACATTATTGCAGGGAACGCCTGTGACCTCTCCCACTACGAGCCGAATCTCGCCCTGAATCTCGAAGTTGCCGACCTGGTCAATTCTAAGAAAGGCAATGCGTGAGTGATGCGCTCCCGATCGGGCTGTGAGGCGCATTCTGACCATTTTGTAGTCCGCGCGAGGCCGCATTCGAGATTGTTCGTTTGATAAATTCCCGGAACCAGAATGTCTCCTTGTTAGCACTGGCGGTATGTCATATATTTGAGTATTTTGCGCGAGGAAGGGCGGGCAGGGAGGTAGCGTAGTTAGTGGGTGGTGGCTTTGTTGGTTTTGGGGCTGGCGCATTGGAATATCTTGAATCACTGGCTGACGTTATTTATTTGACAGCTACTCGACATTTGCGTCAAGAACTGCGGATACCCATTCCACCTTCAGATTAGCACCAAGGAGTTTCTGAATGAGTTGGTCCGCCGATTCCCTGAGCGGCCGCCCATGCGGCCCTCCAGGGTTCAACATCGCATCTTGGAATCGATTGAGGAGTGGCGGCAGACTATTTGCCAGACGTCGAGATATAAAGAGGATTTAGGATTCATCCGAGATATGCATCGGTTACTCCTTTACAAGGGTTATGTTTTCCCTGAGATCCGGCGGGAGGATGCTGCTGTTCTGAACCCTAGCGATGTACGTGTCTTCCCTACGTGTCTATATTTTTGCCTAATTCTCTCATATACTTTGGCCTTGTGAATTGACAAGTATGATAGAACTTGCGCTCCGCGGAGGAGATGGAAGAAGAGGATAAGGCGGCCCAATCGGCCAAATTGCAGGAGTTAATCCGAAGAGGTACACCGGCGGATTTGCAAGAAGCAAACAGGCTGATGAAGGTCATGGCGGGATACGACAATCGACACAAGACCGATTACCGGGCTAAAGCTGCGGAAGAGGTGGCCAAAGTGCAGGAAAAGGCCAAGATTCTAGAGGAAATGCTGCAGAGCCAAGAGCCGGGAGACCGGGTTGCGGAGGGCGACGTTTTCGAGGTGGGCGAACAAAGAATGAGACCCTTCCTGATTTCGTGACGGTCTGACCGTGTTTGTCTTTTAGGAACTGGCTGGCGCACTCCAGAGTGCACATCCCAAAATTCAGAAGATGTGCGAGGAGGAGTCCGACGACCCTGAGGCGGTGCGCAAGCTACTGGAGATCAACGATAGTATACATCGCACGATTGAACGGTACAAACTTGTGAAGAAAGGTGATTTGGAAGCGGCTTCGAAGATCCCCAAAGGCACCCTTGGCACCACGACCGGGGTGTCGAAGAACTCTAACAACGAGCTATCTTTGATTGATTTCGACCCGGAGCCTAGCTCCAATGGAAACGCTGAGCAGCCTCCACAGCAGGGCTCCAGCTCACTCGAGAATGACTTGCTTGGTCTTTCTATCGACGAACCGGCCCCCCTCGTCGGCGGGATCTCATTAGGACCAAGTAGGTGTTTCCCGGAGGAGACGGTAGAGTTGACATTGCTAACTCGCAGGATTTACGTAGCACCGAATACGATGCCTTCTATGACACCACCTCTTACCCAGGGTTCAAGTGCATTCAAGCCCAACTATGACATGCTCTCTTCGTTGAGCTCATCCCAACCTCCATCCAAGCCGTCAACACCGGCACCAGGACTACCCCGAACCCAAAATGCTTCCCCAGCACCCACACCTCCTGTAGTCGACCCATTTGCATCATTGGTATCAGCGAGCCCCCGACAAGCGAGTCCCCTTCCTTCCGGCGCCTCCCCCGGCCCCCAGCAACACGTCTCCTCTTCTTTGCTTGATTTGGGTGGAGCGAATTCCTCGGCACCGCTGACAATGGCTGCTAGCACGGCAGTGGCCGACGATGACGATTGGAACTTTACGTCATCTTTGCCGGAAAGCAGCGGCCTACCGAGCACGAATCGAGTGCAGGTATTGAACTCATCACTCAAGGTCGACTTCGTTGCACGCCGTCACCCTCAGCAACCGAGGCAGATTCATCTTGCGGCCATGTTTTCGAATCCAACCAGCCAGGCGTTGAAAGATCTTCATTTCCAAGTGGCTGTGGAAAAGGTGGGTCTACTTCCCCTATAACTGAAGCCTCTATGGCTATGTACCCGGGAAAAGCTAACCAAGGACCCAAACAAATTATACAGGCTTATACGCTCCACCTCCGCCCGCAATCTGGTCGAGATATTGCACCATTGCAGACGAATGGGGTGCAGCAGGAAATGCTAATTGACGGGATCGATTCAGGGAAGGGAAATTCGGTCAAGATGCGGTTTAGAGTGTCATATCAGATTGGCGGGGAGCGGAAAGAGGAGCAGGGAATGGTTCCGCTGCTGGGGATTGCGTAAACTATGTCAGCGATTTTCTCTCTCTTTTATTTCATCGTATTTATCTCCCATGTGAATTCGATATCTCTATCTCTCTTGTTTTTATCCCCCTCTCTCTATCCTTTCTTTTTTTTTTTGCTTTGTGTGATCAAGCCTGCCATTCATGTCTATATACTTCCCTATAGTGAAAGCAAATCATGGTGGAGAGATCATATAATCTAAGACCTACGACCCAGTTCTCCAGAAAAAAGAGAGGGATTACCTGCAGCTTTGCCTTGAGTTTTGTACTGTGTGCCCCAGGGGTAAATAAAAGGAGGGGGACGGAAAGGGGGAAAGGAAGCCAGAATAATGGGCGAAATGTAGCATGCTGCAGGAACCAGGGCCTTAGTTCTTTTCTTCTACCCAGTCCATACCCTCGGTTGTTCCCCAAGGTTGCCTTGGTGGTGGCTGCCGACCCAGCAAGGATGTCGGGTCAACAGCCACCACCAACTTAACGCACAGCCAGAACCACCCGCAAACTTCTGAATCAGACTCGCAATCCCCCCCTCATCCTACCCAACCTTATCATTCATCAATCCCCACCTAATCATTTTTCTGGGAGCCAAAGAGATCCGTGGCGAGTGGCACGGTGCAAACAACCACCAAACGCCCAATCCTTACGCATCCCACTGCTTTGGGACTCCCGTCTTGAGGTTGTTTTTTACTTCTCAAGTCAACAATCCCCCATACCCAGGCCGTGGAAGGTAAATGCCTCTCTCACACTCTTTCGCCCGAACTAACCAAAACACTATTAGCAATACGAAAAACTTTGAAGTCGGAGAGTTGTTACTGTCAAGTATACTTCTCTCCCCCGCACTATTAGGGTTCCAATTAACCCCCCCAATCCAAACCGAGAACGAAATATAGAAGATTATGATTTAATTAAGGCTTACAAGAAAAAGGAAATGATGGCGTTCTTGTCGACCTGCCTAGACGGAGTTGTCCGCGCTGGTGTGCCCCTCCAATGCGAATTGCGAACCCGGGCGTGAGGAAACCCCGCCGCCCAGTTGAGTTTTTTATTTTTCCAACCCTCTCTCGAGGAGGGAGGGTGGAGTCGCTGAGTGTCTGTGCACTGTGTAGTGGCGATCCGTGATCGGGTGGGTCTCGATCGAATCGGGGAAGGGTAAGGTAGTGTGATAACTATACGGCTTTGAGGCACGGGTAGTTAATCATCCTCATCACCTGCTACCTTACTACTTGGGTAACTACTGAGGTACGGCTCTTTGGTGAGGGAAAAAAATATGGTATGACCGGGGATTGGATGGGATAGCTTCCGAGGAAGGGGAACCTGAAAGGGGTCTTCTTCTCCTGACCCATATCTAAGCATAAGATAGGGACTTATCTCGACACTTAATAATAATCGTAGGTACCTTGTGTATTTTAGGTAGGCTATTATCAAGATAGAGCCGATTGAAACGTGAGGCAATGATAGGCCAGGGATAATACATACCAAAGGCAAAAAGGGGAAACGAGAGAGAGATTGAGGGGAAAAAGCCTCATATCTACTAGTACTTCATTTTGGGGCCATCTAGAACTCCTACTGAGAAATTTGAATTCCCACTTCAAAAATGAACTCCATCTAGAAAACAGAAAAAAAAGACTGCCCAAGAACGCTGTGACCAACCTGTCAGTGTCAAAAACTGGACCCATTATGTGGATTGCAAGTCCAGCTCAAGCTAGAATCCAAGCCTCTGCCCCAACTTCGGCTCCTCTCTCTTACGTAGGTTTCTCACCCGGTCCTCCCTCTCTGTTCCCTGATCGTTTTTCCCGTGGTTCAGTCCTGAATCATGGTTCTTCCCAGGGAGATAGGAGATCGCCGTACAGGCCCGAATTGATTTATTGATTAGTCGATGCTGACCAAGTTTTGTTTCTAAATAACGTTTTGTTTTGCTTCGAATTTTTTTCTCTCCTGCTTCTTCTCCTCCTGGTCTCGAGCTAGATCTTGAGTCTGAAGGTTGGAATTGTGGGATGACACCTTTGTAGAGTTTAGAGATAGGCTCTGTTCTAGGTCTCCATGTGTTAAGTCTCAATAGTTTTGGTTTTGATTTTTTTGGGGGACCCCATTGCACAATCATCAGTTTTGTCTCTCTCTGTAGTTGCAACTATGACAAATATTGGTAGAGGGAAAGAAGCGTGAGTAAGGGTCCTCAGGACTGTAGGAGAAGGAGTGAAGGAGGGAGTGGATGAAAGGGTGGTATTCAACCCTTTTCCTCTTCTGCAGCAGCAATTGCCTGAGCGAGCAGCCAGGCAAAGAGTCTAGAGCGGTCCGACTTCTCCATCGTGAGAGCTCTTGTTTTTTCCCTTAACGCTTCACCCCCAGTTGCTGAGAAATAAGTTACATCCCCCTCCTTCTTCATCTGGGTTAAACTACCTCGGGTTGACTGGTCGCCGGCTCATTGGAAAGAACCTTAAAGACACTCCTCGTCCCATGGATTCCCCCAGAGCCAGACTTTTAACGTCCCTTGTATCACGGAACCTTGGATGCGCGCCGCCATACCCATGTCTACGTCTGGGTATTATGGTTGAGGCTTCTGCTGCGACGCACAGGCTCTCTCTACCAAAGCCCGAGCTCTGATGGGTCCTTCCTTCTGCTGCTGTAGAGACTCAATCTCTGCTATCCTTTTCTCCTCCAGTGTATTATTTAACTTCTGGTATCCGCCTTTCTGCCTGGAGTGCTTCTCTTTTTGCTCCCCTTTATTCCTTTACCCAGCAGTTGGCTATCTTCCCTGTATATCTATATGTCTACCTTGACTGCTTCTCTATATCCTGCTTGATCCCATTTTTATTGCTCTCGTTGCGGTGTAATTACTTTCCCGCCCTCTTGTTTCTTCTGTACTGTTGTCGGCCCAGGATGACCCCCTCTCCCACGCCACGTCTCGGGGCGTCTCCCAACACTAGGACCAAGGAAGAGAACCAGGAACGGTAGGCATTCCATCCCATATATAACACTCTTACTGGAGGTATATATAAAAAACAACTAACACGAATTAAATAAAAAGAGCATTCATTGCGGCGTCTAGACGCAAAGACAGGAGCTTAGATGCCCGAGTCGAGTCGGCTAACCGTGCCTCGGCGTTACACAAGCAGCGCACTGGGCGGGCTCTTCATATTAGCCGTGATATCGTTAAAGACGAGGCCATGTACGAGGAAATCGATTGCAATTACCAGGCGAAGCTCCAGCGGATGATGCACGCCCAGACGCTACAGCTGGAGCAGGATTTCAACCGCAAACTGCTAGAGGCCATGCGAAATAACCCGCAAGGCATCCAACAACGGCGTGCATCTAGCTTGACTCCACGAGGTCCAGTGCATGGGGGCCGCAAGATGAGTCTCGATCTGTCCCGGCTACGCTCATCTATCTCAGAGGGCATGAATTTGACTACTCCGATGACCAGCCCTCTGGTGGGCGTGGGCAATTCCAGCTATATGGTCTCGCCCACGTTTAATGGAAACAACCCATCGTACCAAATGACTACTCCAGCCGCCTCTTCCAACGGCCAGATGCAATCCTACGTTACCCAACCCGGGCAGGTTAACCCCACATGGGTCACCCCGGCAGTTGGTGGCCAGCAGCTGGTCCAGCCCTGGGAAGGGTTTTACTCAAATCCGCTCGCGCATGGACTGCCGAATATGCCTGCCATCCAGCAGTTTCGAGACCGTATGGGGTCGGCCCCGGCAATTCCCGTGCACGCCATCCCTTCTTCGGCAGCGATGGCTGGTGCTACAGTGACGGCTGCCAGTGCTGCAGGCCTTTCTCGACCTGCCTCCCAACATACCCGTGTCCGCTCCGACCCGGGAAAGGTTACGACAGCCAACGGCACTTTGCCTGGGGGCCGATCCGATTCTTCCTCTTCCTCCTCCTCATTCGTGACTGCTACCGCTGCCGCTCCCACTACCGGCGCCAGCTCCCCCCAACTCGACCTGAGCTCCTCCTCTGAACTACTACCTACTCCCGACTTGTGCCCTACCCCCAATACCCCGCACTCCCCTACCACATCGAACTTAAACGGCAGCAACGTTGACCTTTCCGGGCTGCCGGACCTAGGCCATGAGAAATGGACCACGGAGTTCATCAACGAACTGGACTTGGCCCCAGATTTTACCTCTGACATTACGTCGATGTTTCCACGGGGGCCATCTGACCCAGAGTATCTAGATTTCAGCCAATTTGCCTCGACCCTGGACAACAACAACCAAGTGCAATTTGGATCCGATGGGAATGTCAATGGAATGGATGAAATGACAGGGATGGAGGAGTTCACTGTCAGTGCATAGCTTTTTCTTTTTGCGACCAATCAGATCTATCCGTCATGTGAAGCAAAACTAGGTTCCTTGGTTAGTTATCTACCTATGTTTGCTATCATTATGTTCCTCTGTTCTTATAAATGTATTTAATTTTTTTTTTCTATTTTTGGGGGAGGTGGAAGGAGGGGACTGTGGAAGGCAATACCCAAGGATGTTGGCGTTTTGTGTGTGGCCTGTGTACCGATACTGATACCGATTAGCAAAGTACTCGTAAAGCAATCAATCAGGAAAAAATAAATTAGTCAGTCCAATAACATTTTACCTAGTTACTAACAATGTAGCATCCCATTCATTCATTCATTCAGTTCCCTTTTGTCAATGTTGCAATCCAACCCAACATATCCGCAAACGGCCACTCCTTTACAAAATCAACCAGTTAAAACACTTCCCCCTTCCCCAGTCTCACCCCATCCGTTCTTCATCCGAGTTCTAGCCCATGTCTCACTGCACCTCTTCTTGCTGTATTCCCCATATAAATTCCCCATATAAATGTAGCTCTGACCCTGGAACCCCTCTGCAAGGTCGAATGTAACCCTTTCGAAAGGTTAGTACCTAAGGACCCTATCCTATCTGATATTCAGATTTGCAGGGAAAAAGCAACCGATATAAACTGAGTTGGAATTCTATTGGTCTCAGCCTTGGTCTTTTTGATTTCTTGTGTGGATCTTTTTACTCTACATCACAGGTGGTAATTGAAGGTGTTGTATGGAGATGAAAGGGAAGGCCGGAAACGGAAGGGAGCGAGCTTTAGGTTTTAGGGTCTTTATTCAGATTGTAGGAAATAGGAGAAGGGGGAGATTCAGGCATTGGAATCGGGATTTTGTTTTAGTTATGTTGGGTACTTTATTTTATCTCACATCATAGAGTACCCAAGCTTATTTTTATGTGTGGTGTAGACATGAGTCGAGGTGAGGAGAAGTAGGACATGGCCAGTAACTGCAGGGAATACTAGTTATTGTTACTGTTCTAGTTAGTTGCCCTTATTTACTTTTGGACCCTAATCTAATCTGGCTTCTGCACACTTATAATTTTGTTGGTTTAGTTAAAGAAGGTCTCCAGCTGGTATACATTCCTTGCAGGTTAGGGCTTCAATAATGCCCTCTCCTCGGCAATTTTCACAATTACAAACCCCCTCATTCCAAATTCCAACCAAGGACTCAACTAGTAAATCCAATGACGATAAACCACTCACCATATTGTCATTTCAAAATATTACAAACAGAATTCACAACTTGAGAGACCCTCCGCGTACTCCTCTTTACCTCGGAGGCTCGGACTCAGAGTACAGACTATCGAGCAGATTCCAAGGTGAGCTTGTGTGGGTCCAGCTAAAATAGACTTTGGATTTGTCGATCGACCACACTAACAATTTTGACTTTTTCCCTTTGTGCCACTGTTCTTGTCTCTTAATGGGGTTTTAGTGTGTGCGCATCTAACCGATGATGGCGAACCTCTTTTCTTCCTCCAGTATAAGTTTTCCAGACAAACAGAATCTAAATCTAGATAGATTTAAAATATTTATTTGAGGATACGCTTGAATCGCTCTTTTATAATTTATACCCTTCTTGAAATTAACAAAAACAGAAAAAGAAAGAAAAGATCTTTCCAAAGTAAAGACGTATCCCCTCCTCACTGAAAAAGGAAACCAAGCGCGAGTAACCCCAAAAAGGGAAAGCCCTCTGTCCCCACAGCAAAGAATGGAAATATTGCCACTAACTATCACGAACCCCTCAGTTATATTACCTAACTTTACTTAGGGTAACCAGGTAGTTTAATAAATAGTTTAATAATACGGAGGCAAGCTAACTAGCTACTAGTAAGTTCTTCGGCCGAGATTAGCCCTGGGAAGAATATGACGCAGAACCAAAGGTGGGCGGGGGCTTGGATCGGGGGAATTTCGGATGATTTTTGGTTACTATATCTCCGAGAAGAAAGGATGAAGGGTGAACGGATGAGGCAACTTCCTCAGCGCACTTGATAGGAATCTCGAAATTAAGGTGTGAGGTGAGGTGAGATTAAGATTAAGATAGAGACAAGGGTCTAGTTTGTCGAATATGCTTAGGTTTTTTCTTTGTAGCTGCCCGGCAGTTCTTTGTGCTACATCAAAAAAAAAAGTAAAAAGTAAAGAAAGTAAAATAAATATTTACGAATCCGTTGCTAAATACCTAAACTTGCTTACACTGCTCATTTGTTTCTTCAAATTTGGTCAAAAATAATCACAAGTGGAGAGAACAATCACAAGTGGAGAGAACAATGCGTAAAATCCTCTAGCGACTGAATAACTCCCGCCCAATATCCCCACTTCGACGAACACTCACGCTGGAGCTGCTGCTTCGTCGTCGACGGCTGCGACTTTCCGCAGGGTCGGCGGGGCTAAGACCGCTGGCTCGAGCGTGTAGGTTCAGAACATCCGTCAAACTCACAACTCCCACTAGGTGTCCCGATAGGCGTGCCCCAGGGAGAGCTGAAGCAGGGATCGAAGGTGCCGAGAGGATCGGGCTCAAGTACGGTTGAGGCGGGCTGGGTAGGTGCGGAGTGCTTTGGCTGGGCGGCTGAAGGTACGGCTGGGGTGATTGTGGTGGGGATTGAGCATTCGAATTCGAAGTGGGATGAAGGGGGATGTGCACCATCGAATGGGATGGCGTGGGAGGGCCCGAGGAGGATGGTGACAATGGGTCCGTAACCCATAGCCTGTTCATAGGGTAATTGAGTCACACATTCCTCTCAGTTCAGGAATACCATGCCAATACTTACCGATGTGATTTGGTAGCCACCACTTTGGCAACGGTATGTGCTAGGGTCGACCCTGGGTGGACATGAAATACCGGGAAAGAGTCTTTCCCATCCACAAGTCCTCGCGTCGAGAGAATGACTGAGATGAAATGGATGCATGTGTTTCGGAGAAGAGGGAGTGAGGAGGCCCTCGTGAGAAGCTATCTAGGGTCAGCGTTCTATGCATTATCTGCCGTTATCTCCACTCAAAGAAAGCACACACCTTGACATCCGTAGTAGAGATGTTTCCGATAACATTGGCGTGATTGTCAACGACAGCAAGAGACGAGATTCCCTCCGTATTCATCAGTTGCAGCGCCTCATACAACGGTTTGTCGCCACTAAATATGTATTAGACCACCACAAAATTTTATCCTGGAGGCAGAACTGACGTACTTAATCGAAATTACGTTGTGTGACCCGATTTTTAAATCCCATAGTGATTGTGGATACAGTTGATCTAGGACTGGGAAACTCCGTCCATTCTCCCAGAGGAACTTCACCAGCCGGAACTGGCTGAAAATTCCCACTACTTCATTGTCACGTCGTTCATCCACCACAACCACGCGGTGTACTCCACCTCCAAACGTCTCGACCGCCGTCATAACGCTAGCCGATGCAGGGAGGGTGGTCAGCGGCTCTTTTCTTCCGAGATCCTTTACATCGTCCAGGGGAATTGGGATCTCCTCTCGAGCCTTGCGGGCCAACTCCTCGTAGGTAGGGAGCGATTCTTCGTTCGGCTGGGTATATCCGGCGGCAAGTAAGAGGTAGGCGTTCAAATCCGAATAATCAAAGGTCCCAACTGCAGTCTTGTGTTCAGGCGTTTCTCGAATCAACAGAACAGGTGCACCGGAATCAATCAGAATCTATCGCCGCCCATCAGCTCCAGAGTTAACTTCCGGGAAAACCAACTACTTGTGAGGGAACTTCGAGAGAAAGGGAAAGAAAAGAAGGAAATGTAACCCACATTTGTCGCAGTCTCAATCCCCGTATCCATTTCCACGAACTTCAAGTCGTCTGGGCTCACCAACTCCCCTATTGATATTTCTCGCCAGTCTCGGCCGACAAATGCGGGGTTCGCATGGTTTGGAGCTGGGGGGTTGTCGATTAGGCTCTGGATAGCAGCCTGGGTAAGGGACGGCTGGCGACGTGCTCTCGGGGACTGGGGAGGCCCACGAAGCGTCTCGCTGAAACTTTGACGATGCTGGTGGTTTGGGGGGGCGTGGGGTAGCCGGGGCGGCCGTCCAGCAGCCCCCGAAGGAGGCCGTGAGTCCAAGCTGGATCGAGGCGATGTCACGCTGGACGCATTGGAGCTATCTGTCGTGTTCTCCGTCGCCTGGCGGTCTGCCATGGTTCAGAGGTGAGAAGAAAGTTTGGCCGGCGGGGAGACGTTGCTCCCAGCAGGAACGAAGGTCGGCAGAAACACAAGAGCTCGTGTTACAATGAGAGGTGGATGGGAGGGAACCTAAAATTGGGAGGGGATAGCCGGGAAAATTGGCTGTTTGAGGTGACAGGCGGTGTTTGAGGGAAGACAACGGGGGTGGAGATGAGGGACGACGGTGGTCCAAATATGAGGCGCACCCAAAATCAGGGCCAATGCTGGTGCGTGGGTGGGAGGTGAAGGTGTGACGCTTGAGCTTCCATTGATGGTTGCCAATCACGCGGCGTTGCGGGGAATCGGCGGTGTCTGGTTGGCAGCCGGCCGTCAACCAATCACCGCCAGGCGTGGTGCCATGATCGATAAGCAACCGTTGGCCTCGAATGGCGGGAAAATGGCCTCATTGCGGGCAGACTTTTGGGGTTTCCTGGGGAATGAGGTCGGGTTTAGATCTGGAGTTCTCTCGTTGTATGCACGGAGGCTGCACGCCTTTGTACATCCCTGGATTCCTACCCAATGAGCGGGGATTTGAGTATCGAACAACGGACAGCGTGGAGAGATTATTCGTCACTGCAGGTGACATCATCCCGTCGCTTTGCCCTCCAACGCCACGACTTTCCACCTCGTTGATCCTTGCATGATCACGGGAGGCCCTCTCTAGAGGAAGTCTTTCAGTACATCTCCCAGCTCCTTTCCCTTACGATTCCTCATTACCGGCCGTCGATTTCGAATAGAGGGTTGCGATACTCCCTCCCCAGCTTGGACTACCTTGCGCTTCTTCACTTCCGGCTCGGGATCCACCCTCTCAGGAGCTTCCGAGCGTTGTAGATATATGGTGCTGTGGGTCGATTTGTCGTTGGCCGTATTCTGGGATAATAGGCTGATGGTTCGTTGACCAATCTGGAAGTCTAGAATCGGGGATTGGACCAGCTTAGACAAATCTGCTTCGTCACTGGGCCCATCTTTGTCGTTCAAGCTCGTCTGGTAGAACTCGTAGAGACTCTCTGGTGGCACTTTGAGTTCCTCTACCACCTTCCATCCGTTCACCTCGCTACGACCAGGAGGAAATATCGAAGTTAGACTAGGGCATTCGTGTACGACAACAAATTGTAGTGATGTAATCTCTCTCAGATAGCGAAGCGCGACCCCCGATAAGTCAGTTTGGCGCTTCAAAACCATAACCCGTAGATGTGCGAACGCTCCAGCTGTCTGGGCAAGTTCACTCCAAGTTCGAAGGATTCGATCACTCAAAGCCATGACTGGGGTTTCAGTTTCTTCGAAGACTGGCTCCGAGTGAATCGGCGTACTGATTTCCAATGCAACAATGTTTCTAATTTCAGAGATTTCCACAAGCTCGGGCACTTTAGCGAACATGACCCTTAAAGTCAACATCACCCGCCAAATCAGACGGTCACTCTTCGCCATTCCCAAGTACTCTCTGATAGAAGCCCTAGGACCTACTATCTTTATCGAGCGGTATCTCGCGACCTCTCGAAATTCGAGCGGATAGGCTGTCGCAAAAAGCTTCCACATGTATAGCGTCCTCTTCCCGCTTTATGATGTCCAGTATGGGCGTCGTTAGGTACACTCCCACATTTATAGGGTTGAGATAACTCACCTTCTACCTAGGAAATCCCAGATATAACTAGCGATGGGCCATGATATGTTCTCAAAATGTTGAGGCGTCAGTATCCTCTGATCCGAGAGGGTCATCTTCATCGCGGAATGTTTGAGCGAAGGTGCGCCGATATCATTGGATTCTTCCCACTCCAAAGGTAAAAAGGGAGTTTCATGTATCCAAGTTGTCCCACTGGTTGATCGAGCCGTCCGAATAAACGGCCGTTCTGTGTATACTTGGCCACTCATACTGCTCACTCGTCTCACAGCCGCGTCCCTAAAAACTTACACCAAGTAACGTAGGGTAAAGAGGAGGGTGTGAAATGGATAAAATTTTATTTTGCACATGGGCTCACTCTGCTGAACCAATGGAAGTTGAATACCATTCGCTCATAGTCACGCTCATAGCAATCACTTCCGACTCAGACGATGCCGTGGCCGACGCATTTGGACCCTAGAGGGGAGCTGAGGGTCAGAATAAAGAAATCCAAACGAGCAGGGTATTTCTCCGCTATATCATCGAAATCTCCCCCAAAAATTAGACAATTTGCATAAGTATATATATATAAGAAATATATGCTCGTGAATGCAAATATTTATTGAGTCTGGTTGACATCCGGCAGAGAATCGAAGGCAGGCTGAAGAACTGCACGTGATTGTTGAGAAACTTCGTCCTCATCAAGAAATTCCAACAGAACGTCTGCGGTTTTTGCTTCTTCTCCAAACCAAATCCGCCAATAGATAGCGAAAGTCGGTCATAGTAGCAAACTTAATGAAGTGGTTGAAGGGAAAACAGATATCGATACAGGGACGGGTCCAGAAATGGAAACCAATAATAATGCCTTCTTTTTTACAACGAACCTTCCCGCTCTCGTGCTTGACGCTGCTGTATGTAGCGTCTCTTAACCAATCCGTTTTCCCTTCCAAAGTATAGTTTTGACAGCTTCAATTTCCTATTCATAGCTGGGCCTGGATGGCCCGTCTCTTGGGACACATCTTTTTTCTGATTCTTCTTCCTCTCTTTCTCTTCGAGACTGCAGGTGGAATTTGCTGATCGCGGGGGCCGACCCTAAAACTCCCCACGATGAAGAACCGATGATTTTCTTTTTTTTAAATGATATTTAAATACCTGAGCTTTAAAACCCCAGTACGATTGCAAGATGTACCACTGCAATGAAGAGGAGCAAGCTACCCCCTCCCTGAAAACGCCAACGCAGAACCATCACAAAACGCGTTCCTGAAATGCGTAGAGGCTCTGGTCTTTGATATTACTAATTTAAGCTGACTGACATTTTTCGCGCAGGTGGTGTCGAACGGTCAGGCGCTAGCAAATGAACTGCTGATATTCTGGTAGGGTCACAAGCATCACCAGACTGACTTTGTCGGCCCTGGGCGCCAAGCGGCAAATCGTCGCCAACAAGTTACCCTGGAAATCCTCCATTTAGGCGATTCCGGTTCATCTTTGACTCTGAGGAAATGTACAGCCTCCGATTCTTGCTCAGCTGACTCACGAATTTAGGAAATGACTCAGGGTAGGTTGCCTGGCGGACTGAAAGCAGTCACTGCCTTGTGCCTTCGGACTAAATACGATGCAATCACAAGAATCAGGCGGGTGCTTCGCGTTCATTCACTTGGGGTTCAAAGAAAAGTGGCAGGCGACGAACCTTGCTCCTCGGGGGAATTTTCTCTTAAGAACCCGATCCTAGTCCAACGCGTTTTTGCTTTCTTTCTCCTACTTGACAAGAACCAAACGTGAAGCAGAAAAGAGGCTGATCCGCTCATACATCACCCTAACTTGCGGGGTTCGTGCTTATATTGTTCGGATTGGCCAGAGAACAAGCGCGAACCACTAGTACAAACCTAAGTCATGAGTTCATTACATATTCAAACAAGGGACCCGACCATCCCTCAAAGATTCCATCCTCTGTCCAAGTCGTGGAAACGATACTCCAATATGTTCCAGGCCGCCTCATCTATTCTGTGGAGACGGCCTTCGCACAAACCAGATGTCCACCCGCATACAGTTTGGTTGCTAGACAATACCGCCTATCGGCATCCATCTTCACATGAATCTCGTGACCCCCATTCATGGAGAGTAGAGGTTGTTGCCTGTGTGTTTCGGAAGGATAGCCGACGGGATATCAGTAAATTTGTTGCAGCTATTGCCGACCTTATCGGACTGGATGGAGAGTTGGGCACAGAGAAGCAGATTCGTCGTCGCATAACAAAACGACTCCAGCCCTTCTTGTACCATGTCGTCAAAGACCATTCTATGATGCTGGAAATGCCCTTACCAAACCACACAACGCAGATCCACGAGATCGGACCGACAGATGACAGTGGCATCATATCCCAGGTGGTGAATACCAGAGTGCGTCAAATCACAGATGGAGTTAGGGTACAGTCCCACGTCCGGGGACTGAGGGACAAGGCATCTATGACCACTACGTTCGCAGGTCCTAAAGGCTGGCTTATTATCTCCGACATTGATGACACGATCAAGTACACTAAGACTTCAGACTCGACGGGAATTATCCGCACAACTTTCGCCGAAGAACCTCGCCCAATCAGTGGAATGCCCCAACTCTATTCTCGAATCCACAAGCGGTTCATGCCCACATGGTTCTACGTGTCAGCCTCCCCCTACAGCTTGTACCCCTTTCTTCATAAATTTGTCAGCGATCATTTCATTCCCGGAACATTACTCTTGCGAGATGCGTCCTGGCTGGATATAAGTGAGCTGGTCAAATCTTTTACCGAGCATACGAAGGAGTACAAGATGGGACGGATTAAGAAGATAAAGCGATGGTTTCCGCATCGACGAGTGCTCTGTATTGGAGACTCTACCCAGACGGACCCCGAGACATATGCGGAGATTTACAAGGAACACCCCGACTGGATTCAAGCGATTTTGATCCGGAAAGCCGTCGATCTTCCTCACATGGAGGAGCAAAATTCTCCAAGCAGATTCAAAACTGCCTTTAAAGGTGTTCCAAAGGGTGTTTGGATGGTGTTTGAGCATCCAAGAGAGGTGTATGCGTTTCTCGATGAGGTCAGAGGAGAGTCATGAGAAATGATCGGGCAAATTCCGAGATCTTAATAGCCGCAGTTTTGAGATCAATGCCGACCATAGATTAAGCACTTGGTGTTCGTTGGGACCGTTATCACTGGACAATGCTTTGTCGCTGATCTAAACCACTAGGTTTTCGAGTTACGTCAACATTATGAGATTACGCAAAACGGTATCAGTGGCAAATCCTAGCAACATCCACCTTTTCTCAGAAAACAGCCGTGGGAATTGAAACGGCCTAGAGGATCAACAAACAGATTTTCATTAAATGACGAGTCATCTTTGACAGGTTGGGTTGGCAGTGTGTTTTCATCATTTGATTTGTCCGGATCGGCTCTCAGACCGGGATCAGAACAATATAGTAATATACTGCGCCCCTGGCGGGATTCCAAACCCAATTGTTTCTTGGGAGTACTACATGAGTGGTCAGGATGAAGCCTGCGAAACCCCACTCCAACGCGATGAATGAAGAAACATTCGTCCCTATAACCATGCGGGCACTATACTTCTGTCCAGCTTCAACGGCGATTACAGACTCTACAGACCTAGCCCTCCCCAGAGTTGACTCGGAAGTTGTTTTCGACCCCGATTTCCCAACCCCTAGGCCGTCACCAGGCCAGTACCTGATTAAAGTGCAAACGGCTGCCTTCTCTCACGACGAGCTAAGACTAGCCAAGGCACTCAATCCACCCAAATCCATTCCTCAGGTTCCCCTACACAATTTTTGTGGAACGGTAGTCAGCACCCCGACTCAGGATCGCCAGAGGCCAAATGGTTCCAAGTTCAAAATCGGCGACGCTGTGTTCGGCCTGATCAGTTATACAAGCGACGGTGCAGCAGCCGACTACGTTCTCGCAGCGGAAGATGAAATCGCACTGAAGCCCAAGAACATATCCGCAGCCGAGGCCGCCACGATTCCGCTCCCAGTCCTTACAGCGTGGCAGGCCCTCTTCAAGTACGCCTTCCTCGACCCTACGGATACGAGCGGGGGCGGGCACCGGAATGGCCTGCGCGTCCTCATCACCAACGCCCGAGACAACGAAATCGGGGCCCAGGCGGTACGACTCCTTCGATGCCCCTCTTTATTCCCGCATTATCGTCCCTGGATCTGCGCCACCAGCTCCTCTGAATCCCAGACAGTCATGCTACGCAAAGAACGTCAAGTCGACGAGATCATCACCCGCTACCCTCGACTATCAGAACATTACGACCTCTCAACTGCTTTCAGCAGGAGGGGGTTGGAGCCTGTCGATATCGTCCTTGACTGTTCCGGTGACTCAATATTCAAAGAAGCCCACTCCCCCGACGTCGTCAAAGACCAAGGCACGGTCCTCACCGCTGTTGACTCCGCACCGGCTCAGAACGAAACGCCTAACGAAGACGCCCACGCGCGTGAACGCGGACTGTTCAGCCGGTTCATCTACGTCGAACCGGACGGGGAGACGCTCGAGCAGATCGCAACGATGGTCGAGCAGAACACGGTTCGAGGGCGTGTGGAGAGCATCGTAGATCTTGTCGATGGGGCCAGATTATTGCCTCCTGGTGCGCTTCTAGCGGAAAGTCGAACAAAGGGTGGGATTGCGGTGCTTCGAGTGAACGCGTGAATTTCGAATCTTCCTTGTTTTCTCTTTCTTTTTCTTTTTCTTTTTCTTTTTCTTTTTTCTTTTTCTTTTTCTTTTTTTCTTTTTCTTTTTTTCTTTTTCTTTTGCCCTTTTAAACCTTATGATGTGATTTTATACTTACTCAGGACATCTTTAATGCTGAGAGTTATGTACATACAATCTGCTTCTGAATGTAAGATGACCTCGGGACGTTTTGCTCCTGGCGGAGCCCAAACAAGATAAACCATACGCATATCCTTCAGATATAAACAAAGTAGTTATAGTAGCTTATAATCATCCGGGGTCCTAATACTGCTTAGTTTGATTCAATCAAGTCATAGTAGGTGAGTATCTCAACAACGCCCATATTCACCATGCTATAGCATCCGCTGCTTCTCTCCGGATAATGGACAATAAACCTACATGCTATGAATATCATAGAAAGAAAATTAAAATAAGAGAATGGTGATATAGAAAACAGCAAAGAGATTTCAATACTCAATTCACGACAAGAGTAACATGACTTTCCTGGACCATAGGCCCGCTATCATACACTACATAAAGGAGACATAAGACGAACCCATAACCGATATAGAGGCATCATTTTGGGGGGGAGGGGGTTTCTTTCTTTTCTTTTAACAGCACGAGGAACGGAGAAGTTTTCCACGCTCCGCGCTATTAAAATCTCCCCAAAGAAACTCAATCTGTCGCTATGTCCATGGCTTTCTTCTTGGTGCGTTTTCTGTGTACTCTCATCATAATCCTTGACAACCTCAAACCAGTTGGGCCTTTGTTTGTTGATGAGATCGAGTCCAAGTTCCAGCTTTTTGTGCTGTTGGTAAACATGGAAGCAGTGGTTTTCCTCGGATTGCGTGTTTTTGCCCGCCGGAATAAATTTAACATGAGATAAAATGCCTTGTCGTTTGCGAAATTTTTTATCTGGTGCGAGGCACATGCATTCCCTTGATCATCTGAAAACTCAAAAAAAGGGTATGGGGGCGAAGTGATACAAAAACAGAGTAAGGGAGAAAGGGAAAAGTAGAAGAAAAGAAAAGGCAAAGACCAGGGAGATTAAACACCTCAGACAAGAATAAGAAAAATGAATTTGGTCACTTTCGCCAGCGGATTCATATTAAACACTCTCCTTGCCGAATTCCAACCTCATGTACCGTCGTCCTTCCAAATAAGACAAAGAGGAAATTTCCAAATAACTCCCGCGAGAAACGATCTTCAAAGGGGAGAGCCTAATAGACAATGACAAGAGAAGAAGAGAATAAAAAGGGTTCGAATAGTAGGGAGTAAAAGAACGAGGAATATTGCAACAAATAAGAGGAAAGGCTAGGTAGGGTAGATTACGGCGTCATTAAACACCTAGAGTAAGGAATCAAGTCTAGTGAAAACGCTCAAACATGCCGCGACAATCTAGGCAAAGAAAAAGATGGATAATTAGTACGCGAAACAAAAACCTCTGTGGGATATACCACAAAAGATAGTAACAGGAAAACATACCTCCAATTGGAGCTCCCTGTCCTTGGATTTATTTGCCTCCTCGTTAATGGCTTGCGCCAAATTAGCCCCGATGGCCTGAGAGCCGCCGGGTCGTCGTCCGAAAGGCCACTGGGAGTACTCCGCCAGTAGCTCATCAACCTGTGCAAAAGCTCTCTCTCGAGCTTCATGGCTCATAGTGACGAGCGCATTTTCCAGCACATTTGCAGCGTACGCCGCGCACACCATGGTCACGGTGCGCAGGTATCGGAACTCGGTATCTTCTGGGAGCCATTGGTTACTGGGGAGGATCACAGTACGACTACTGCAAATGTTGCGCACGCGACGGTGAATGTCGTCTTTTGCGCCGCCGTCCGCGACGGGGTGGGTCGCCATATCAAAGAGGAGGAAGTTGCGTTTCTCTGTACGGAGGATACCCTTGTCAACAAGGCCTTTTGCAAGACGTTCGCGCACCTGCTTCAGTTGATAGCCGATCTTCATCAAATTCCATGTCTCGCCTAGTAATGAATGCATCCTTAGTTAGCTATCTCCTTGTAGCAACTAAGAAAAATTTTTTGTAGGGAAGGTAGGAGGTTCGTTTGTCCGCACATACCGCTCATCAAGTCGATCCAGGTATTGACACTCATCTTCTCACTCGACTTCATCATCTTCAATGCCTCGTCCAGCAAGACCTCTCCCGTCAAAGTATCGTCGATGACCTCGATTACCCGATCGGCGAGGGGGAACCTCCGTCGACTAGAATCTTTCTGCATGCTGATTCGACCGCGGAGAGCCAGCTCGATAACAATGCATCCTCGCAAGGCGTACGAAATATTCTCGTTCCAGAATGACAAGTAACCCTACCACGAACGACAAAGGTAAATGTTAGCCCGGTTTCGTCCGATTACACAATGGACGCGCAATCATACCCGCCGAACAAAGATGAGGTTTTCGGGAATAACTGACCTGTTTATCCTTCAACCCCAGTAGAAGTACCTCCTCCATAAGCGTAAGCTTGGGCTGTTTGCTCCGTTCTTCGGTCTCACTGATGTCTCTCGGATCAAACGCGATCTTGTGTCCATTTTCTGTGCTTGTGTATGATGTTTCGGGAACTCGATTATCCATGGCAGAGCCATTTCGAGACACGGGGGAGGAGACTCGGCTGTCATCGTTCTCGTCGGCGACTCGACCGCCACCTCTCCGGCGCATACCACCCCCAGCTGAGGCCATGAGAACAGTAAGAACTCTAGGTCGGGGAGCGCGGAGGGTGAGTGAGGACGGATAAGGTTGGGGTTAAGGGAATGCCGCTATTGCCCGCGTCGTGGACCGTGGAGCTATTTTGGGGATGGTGATTGAAAGGCGGGAGGCCAAGGGAAGATTATCCCGAAAATGTGATGGTCGGGAAATATATCAGGGGGGGAAGAAAGTGAGAAGGAGGAAGGAGACGAAACGGCACGCCGAGATCCAGATAATCTGAGAAACGGCAACACGAGACGATGTGGGTAAAGGGGGGGGAAACCAATGGCTTAGTATCCCCTCGGGTTGGACCAACTTCTTCCAGGAAACACGGAGAAGAGGGGAGGAAGAAGGATAAAAACTGAGGAGCAGGAAGCAGTGATCGGAGTCGCTCACAGAATAATTATTCAAGTCTCATCCAGGGCTAAGGCTATCTGGCTCTTCAAGTAGCGTTCTTTTAGTGCTGCTCCGGTGACGGCCAGAGAGCCGCAGTGGGCTCAGCTCAGGCTATCCCAGCAAATTATTCTTCGGGCGCGAGTCTGAACGAGAACAATCTCATTGGCGTTAATATAAATTTAGTTCAGCGTTGTTCATTTTTATTTTTATTTTTTTGGTACAAATACAAGCTCTTTCTATGCCTCTCTCTCAATTGCTTCGATTAGTCTCTCTTTTTCTTTATCACAAGCAAGAAAGATTTATACCGTTGAAACCCCCCATCAGGTTATCATAGCCACAATAACAATAGAACCAAGCGCAACGTTAATATTCAGAATGTACCCGCGTGGACAAATAAATCAAAACTGCATTGAAAGTGATATACACGATATAGTAGGGTGAAAACAGCACGCATGTATCAGCATACATATTAGCATCAACGACTACCCAGATACTCCAACTCTAAAGAGTCCCGTGTAGATGCACGCAACCCATCCCATTTCTTTTTCTATCTAGCCACCCAGTCTCTTCCCCAGATCCCAGCATTACGTACGTGTTTAGTGGGCTAAAAGGTTGTCAGCGATTAGGATCCATATACATAACGGGGATTTGAGAAAGAGGGGTTAAAACTTACCATCGGGCTGAGCAAGGATGTACTCAACAGCCTTGTCAACTATGGCAGGAAGGGGGGAAATTAGTATATAGACTATAGGTAGACAAAGTTGCCTCATATTCCTGCTAATTGCGAACTTACTGCTGTGGATAGCATCCGCCTCCTTGTCGGGGATCTCAATGCTGAATTCCTATGGCCCACGAGTCAACATTTACCGCATCATTGTTTTAGCACTCAGGCTGCAGTAGAATACATACCTCCTCAATAGCCATCACAACCTCAACGGTGTCCAGGCTGTCCAGTCCAAGGTCGTTCGCAAAGTGAGAGGCGGCGTTGATCTGGTTAAGGTGATGTCAATTAAAATATTGTCTCCCTCCCCCTGGAGGATTCTCGGAAACATAATGGTAACTAACCTTGCTTGCATCGGAAACCTATGAGATCGCACACAAAAGCTCGTCAGTAATTATAATATTGGTAGATTTCTCATGTGCTGATGAGATAGCCGAGGAAACGCGGTGGTAGCTCACCTTGTCGAAATTCTTCAACAGGTTGACTATCCGACCCTCAACCTCCTCCTTGTTAAGGCCGGTAGGGGCGGAATAGAGACGAATGCCCTGGTAAACAAAGCGAGGAGCAAATTGAGTGGGACGAGCCACAGGAGAGGCACGGATCTGGAAAGCAGCCTGGGGGCGAACGGCACGAGGTACGGAGGCCCTCAATGAGCGGACAACAGCGGAACGGAACATGATGACGAAGGAAGGGCGGAAGGGAGGTAAAGTTGCCTAAATTCCAGTCAGCCAGAGAAGGACGGAGTCTAACAATGGGACAAAAAGAGAAATTACCTCGCTAGGGAATAAGAAGAAAGTGAGAGATGGAGACTTTTTTTTAGACGGTCGGGAGTTGAGGTATGGGAGGTTTTGCTTGGGTTCCTTTTGGCGTTGCGGTTCGGAGGAAAGCAAAATCCTGCGCCCAGCCAATCAACAGGCGGCAGAAAGCAATGACCTAAGCCGCCTGCAAAACCACCAGCACCAGCGAACTTCGTGATTCTCTCCAGCAGCGCCAGTCCGATCTATTCCCACTCTCCCCTCCAATTGAGCCTCCCCCTCGTTTTCCGTATCGCCCGCTTCCCTATTCTTCTATCTCCCGATGGCCTCCTCCAAATCCGTGGCTAGGCTTCTCGCCTACAGACGGCCAACGCCCTTCGTCCTGCCCACGTCTTACCTGGGCTCAACCGCAAACTTCTCTTCCTCGGTGAGCCGGGCAGCTACGCCAGTCGGCCCTCCCCAACCCGGTTTCCGTCTTCCTCCTCCTAGGAAATGGGATCAGGACCCCGAGTCTTCCCTGGACAAGGCCAGTAAATATTTCCTCATGGCTGAGATCTTCCGGGGCATGTACGTTGTGTTGGAGCAGTTCTTCAGACCACCGTAAGTCTCACTCGCAGCTCTACATACCCGAAATATAATATCAATTGAACTCGGAAATATTGGGAAGGTGATCCTGAAGTTAATTGAAAGGGATATTTGCTTCCAAAAATGAACGTATCGGATTCGCGGTAGCTAACTAAAACCCCTCTCTGCCAGATACACCATCTTCTACCCCTTCGAGAAGGGCCCTATCTCTCCCCGTTTCCGTGGTGAACATGCTCTCCGACGCTATCCCACCGGTGAGGAGCGCTGCATCGCATGCAAGCTCTGCGAGGCCATTTGCCCTGCCCAAGCTATCACCATTGAGGCTGAAGAGCGTTTGGACGGAAGTCGCCGGACGACCCGATATGATATTGATATGACCAAGTGTATCTACTGTGGCTACTGCCAGGAGAGTTGCCCAGTCGATGCTATTGTTGAGAGTGAGTCTTCTCAACGCCAGCTATGTTTTGTTTTCTTCCCTGCTTTGTGAGAGCCTGCTGACGCACCATTAGCCTCCAACGCGGAATATGCCACGGAGACCCGAGAGGAACTATTGTACAACAAAGAAAAGCTCCTGTCCAATGGCGATAAGTGGGAGCCCGAAATTGCGGCTGCCGCCAGGGCCGACGCACCCTACCGATAAACCATCTCCAGCCTGTTTATTACTTTCTTTTTCCTTGAACAAGGCATGTTCCTAATATTGGTGTCTCCTTAAAACAATCTCATTAGAGAACGGGATTGAGAAAATAACAAAGGAAGGAAATTTTTTTTTTCAATAAATGGAAGGCAGGATCCCCGCTCTCAATGGTTCTGAGGGGTCTTTTTTCTCGTGGTCAAAGCCTTCCATTCTGTATATAACTCCCTCGTCATCACACCCTCACGACACCTACCAACCTTTCTTTGCTACCTACTACCATGTACTGGTCACATCCACATGAGAATTCTCTCATCTGGTATCCGCTTCCGATTTTCTTTCCCCAACTACTTGGGATGTTAGAAGAAATATTGCGTTTTCTACTTGTTTCTTTTAGGTATTCAATCTAAGATTTTTTTTTCTTTTGTTTTCTATATTCAGGAAGCATGAGTAATGTGATATTGCGGTCTACAATAAGTATATAAGTATATGCTAGTGAGCACTACTACTTCCTTATTCGGTATTATTAAATAGCTTAGGTACCTAGTACCTGGGTAGGTTTCCACTTCTTTCAATACTCAGAGAGGAAGGAGGCAAAAAAAGCCTGGAGAGTACATATAGTAGATGGACGAAAAGGCCCGGGGTCAGAGTCAAACCTTCCACAGAGTACTAGGCTACGCTGGTAGGAAGTCTTTAAGTCAAAAAGCCCTCAAATTTATATCAACAGGTCAATCGCTACCAATGCATATATGCACAAAATGATGGAGAAGAAAAAATCCCAATTGGATACCAAAACACCAAATCTCCACACTCCTAGACTTTTTGTTGTCATGCAGATATCTGCATAGTTTGAATGGGGAAGGAGTCTTGAATATCGCATTTCATGGAACCATCCCTCTTTTCCTTCTTCTCTCCTCTTTCCCCGCGCTCTTCCCCCTCGTAGGAACAAATGAGTTATACACAATTCGTCATTACAACCATTCATCACTGGGAGCCCCGCATCCCACCCATTCATTCATTGGTTTATTTCTTCTTACCACTGACCTTCGCTTTAAAGCTTCCTTCGAACCCAGGTCTGGGCTTGCTTTTGCCACCGCTTGGCTTCTTTCCTGAGTTTCCCTTCCCTTCCCGCCGCTTGCGCAGGTTCTCTTCACGTTTATGTTGCCTCGTTTCCTTGCCCTTCTTCACGGCCTCGAGACGGTCCTTCCACTCGCGTTCCGACTTCTTCTTCGCCGACTCCTTGCGCTTCAGTGCCTTCTTTAGCAGTGAGGTATCATCCCGAACCCGTTCCCCATGGGCGCGCTTCTTGGCATTAAGCCACATATCTTTCTCCTCAATATCGGCGCGTTTCTCATCATTCATACCATCAAGACGGGCCTGTTTAGCTTCCACCGCCTTGAGAGCCGCGGCCGGATCCAACGCGGCACGGTTCTTGGGCTGATCGCGTGCGTTTGCCAAGTTGGCATCGGCAAGCTGGCCGTCCGAGAAGACCACACGGCCGAAGGCATAGTTGTTGGCAGAGCCGACAGAGTCGGCCGGCGACCGCGGTGATGCCAGCAGGGAGCCTGACCCGCCCGGGGAGAAGCGTCGGGTCATAGCTTCATCCTTGACACGCTGTTCTTCCTCCCTGGCCTTTTGGCGTAGCAGTTTCTTGTGTGTCTTGCGTTGCTCCGCTTTCTGCCGCCTGGCTTCAATCAGCTCCTGTCGGTTTCTGGCGGGCTTGCCATCGAGGCCGTCTGCGTGGCGAGCTGCGCGCAGTTCATCCAGTCGTTTCTGGAGCCGTTGTTTCAGCTGTTCAGAGGTGGGCTTGAGAGGCTTAGGGGTGGAGGTGGAGGGGTTCTTAGAGTCATCACTAGGGGCGGAGGGGGGAATAATGGATGAGATAGAGGAGCTTCCAGACTGGGGATTTGAGCCATCGAATCCTGGAGAGTTTGGCGCGGAGGATGAGTTGTCTTCTTGTTCTGCATTAAATTCAATGGAGAGAGCCTCAAGAGCGGAATCATCTTCTACATCCGATTCATCGCCATACCCATTCTTAGAGAGTGGCAGCTTTTCACTCGTCTTCTTGCTAGGGCCCTTCGCGTCGGGTTTCGACGAAGGTGCAGGCTCTGCGGTCTTATTTTCCTTGGGCCGCTGGTCTTCTTGCTTTGCCCTTTTAGCGGCATCCTTAACCTTCTTCTTCTCTTTTTGGTTCAGTTTCTTTTGTGCTTTTTTCTCCTCCTTCTGCTTTTTTCGAGACTCGGCCCCCTCCGACTTTGTGGGGTTCTCATCTGGTTTTGCTTGCTCTTCGGGCTGCTTCTGCTTTTTGGAGGTGGCGTCATGTCTTTTGATACCTTCTCTGGGTATCTCAGAGCCTAATTCATCGTTATCGGAAGAGTCAGGCCCATTCTGTTGTTCCCCATCCGCACGTTTACGCTTCCTGGCATTTTCATCCATGATATCTTTGGCTGTTTTTGCAGAATCAGGATCCAATTTCGCCCGTTTGGCCTCGCGAGCCTCTTCTTTGGTCTGCTTTTTTCGCTTCCATTGATCCTGTTGGAAAAGGCACAGTTAGGACCATCTGTGCGATAACACGGGGATCAAGAATAGGAAAAAGGCCTTTGTGCCGTCGGAGCGGATATAAATAAATACAACAAGGGAAAAAGGTAATGGACATACACTACCATCCTCTCCATAGTAATATTTCGCAGGAATTAGAGAGAGCAGGCCATCAAAGGCCTGGGCGTGGCTTCGCAGCCGTTCCTGATGGAAAAAAAGAAACGGAGTCAACTTTGCGAGCAGCAAATGTAGTATTCCAGGAATTTCATACCTCGATATCATCCATACTGCTTTACTTGATGGTACAGAAGGCTGCGATAAATTAAAAGGAAGCGGAGCCAACACCGGACCTAGACTTAGAAAGGTCTTTCGCAACGGTCGGTCGAGGGAGTAAAAAAACCGCGATATCTCAAAAAAAAATGAGTGGGTGTTCGAAATCTTGGCATTCACTTTTTCTCCGCTCGGCTGTGTGGTTCTTCCTCACCGCCTGCACATACCAGGTGGGAGGGCGGTATACATAGGCATAATCCCAACCATCCTCCTTTTTCATCATGGTTCAACAAACCATTGTTTGGAGCAAACTTTATGATTATAACATGCTGGGTTGGAAACCAGGACCACCAGTGCCTCAAAATTTGATCCTTGATTTTTCACATGTATATTTCTAGTGGTGCCACATACTTCATCCATTCCATCAAAATTTACCGTCCGATAACTCTGATGCATTTGGGCTTGGTTCTGGTCTGAATTGTTCCTCTTGCAGGGGCCCCTCACGCTCAAATATAACTTTTCTGCATCGTGGACATGCTGATGGGGATATTCCCCGAGAAATTGTGGTGTTAGAATGGAGGTTTGATTTACCCTTTTAGAACAACGTCCACATCTCCAAGTTGTTCCTTTCGCTTTCACTATCTGGGGATAAGTCATTATTACGTGCCAGCGAAACTCCCCTTGAAAACAGTAATACTTTCTGCTATGGATGGGTTCCCCAGAAAGTCATGTCAAAACGCTGCAGCGTCAGAATGGGGGCCCAAACTTAGTTTTTATGCTTGTCACTCATGCAGTGCCCGCTTTTCAACTGTGGTAGCCGTGGTCGAGCCTTTCTCAAGCCCATGACGGTTGATCACCGCCAACCAAAATGATTGCAGTCTGGCCTTCACCGACTTATCAACCACAGCATATCTGAGCTGAGGACAAAAGGGTGTAGCGGCGCAGGTTCTTTCCCGCTTGGGGTTTAGCCGGCGCTTATGTAGATGACCTTTTTTGGTTATTCCGGGCGGTGAAGTCTCCTTTGATCACGCTTCAGGTAAAATGGGGCGCATGCCTTTCTTCATGAAAAGACATGGTTGAACAATATTAGCTCCTCCATGGTGAAGGACTGACCCCTCGCACAGCCCCCACCATCCAGTGATCTCCCAGATGGTTGACGATAATGAGTCCCAGAATTATGAATTGACTGCCAAGGAAAGAATACTTTCCTTCCGCTGTTCAGCCTTTTTCTCTGCGGAAGTCCGGCAACTATTATTAGATTATGGGGACGCTGTTTCCACCAGACAATAATATAGCTGCCTAGGTGTGCTCGTAAATTCCGAGCCTTGGTTTTCTGATGACAAACAGCATACGGCGCAAGGTGGGTATAGAGGGGATTTGATGACGAGTACGGAAAGAGGTAATTTTCTCGAAAATTCGACAACCTAGCGATCCAAATACTTGAAGTTATTAATAGAGCTGATAGTGTCAAGCATCAGAATTTAAGCATTTTTTTAACTCTCATTCCAAAAGGAAAAATGATTATTTTCGAAAAGGGACAGGTTCCAGAATTGTTGTCACAGCCATACAAAGTGCTTAGCCACATGTGGCTGTAGGTGGTAGTGGCGGAGCTACGTAACTGCAGTGTACCGCGCTAAAGTCATCTTACATTACCAGTACAGTAAGTACTCGTCGTCCTGAGTGGTTTCTCCGTATGTTTTCCAGATTTCCCAAAAAAGGAACATCGAGCGCCTGGAGCATTAATAATATTGACTCCGTACTCATTCAATGCACGGTAGAGGATTTGGAAAGCTAAAGAGCCGATGAAATTTAATCCTCTCATTTCCTCTTCTCAAGGGAACTTGGCCTTTGAAGGATGGGGTTGAACCCCTCCTTGATCAAGGCCAAACTCGGGACGATCGGTATTGTCTCTTTGGCTGGGTCGTATGCTGGACATGTCTCAGCCCTGCAGCACGGGATCACGCATGGAACTGATGGCAGCCCAGAGACAAGCACCGCCACTACTACCCCACCTCGCGGGGCTGTATGACCGAGGAATTACTCAATTACCCGCAGTACAAGACCAAGCCACTACAGAAGTCAAAATGGGTGTTAACGATGGTGGACAGCCACCAGACTCTCAATGATATTACTAGTAGCTGCTGCGCCTGTTTGATGACGGTATCCCTAGCTGCATCTTTGTAATTTGACTGTATCGGTGTGAGCGGCAATTTTTCAGCTCTGGTGGGGTCAAAGAACGTGCCTCTAACCATTGCCAGATCATCCCAACTCGTGAGCCAAAACACCAACTATAAAAGAGACCCAGATCCCAGGTATTTGACCTTTTGATTTCATTCACTATCATCACCCTTATCGAAGCGTTTCTTCTTATCCACTTTCTCTTCCGTCAAACACTCTTCTACCACCCCCTCAACCAACAAAGTCTATTCTACATCTACATAATGTCTGGCCCTTACGATCACAACCAACAAGGCTACTACGGCCAACAGCAAGGACAGTACCAGCAGGGCGGATACCCTCCTCAGGGTTACCCCCAGCAGCAGGGGTACGGCCAGCCCCAGGGATACGACCAGCAGCCTCAGGGATACGACCAGTACGGTAGTCAGCAACGCGGATCTTCCGGTGATTACTACGGGCAGCAACATCAGCAGCAACAGTACGGCCAGTATGGCCAACAGCAGCCTCAGGGATACGATCAATACGGACACCAGCAGCAGCAGCAAGGGTATGCCTGACCTTTTCCGCATAGCCAAACCCTTGCCTTTTTTTATATGTAAAATCAACAGCTGACTTGCTCTTTCTAGATACAACCAAGGTGCTCCTGGAGGTGCCCAAGAAGGTGAACGTGGACTTGGTGGCGCTATTGCGGGTGGTCTGGCAGGTGGCTTCGCTGGTCACAAGGCCAACCACGGATTCCTCGGAACCGTCGGTGGAGCGATCATGGGAAGCATTGCCCAGGATGCCCTGAAGAAGCACAAGAACAAGGATAAGGATCAGACTCCTGATTACAACAACGGCTCCTACTATGGCGGGTCTTCTCAGGGTTCAAGCCATCAGAAGATGGACTCCCTCGGAAGCTTCTTCAACAAGAAATGAGTGGTCCGCATTTTCCCCCGCGCGCTCCTTTTCGTTATGAATTCATGATTCGTCTGGTTGTTTTGCTAGAATTATCGGGTTATGGTATTGGCTATTGAGCCTCTTGTTCGTTTTTCGATGCGGGTATATGGATGAACTTCTTTTCTATGATACCGATTTCTGTATTCAAGTGCGTCTACTTAGTATTTCCATGAATAATCTATTTACCTTTTTTTGAGACTGGAAACGTGATTTTGCCATTGTCCGATCATTACCTGCTTTAGGAGACCTCGTGGCCTCATGCTGCCCACCTTGAGCCTCCCCACCGACGACTTCTGCAAATACCCAGAGGGTATGCCATGGTGGTTTTTATCCCAGATTTCCCAGATTTCCTGTTATCAGTAAGGAAAAGGTATAACCATCTCATGTATCATCTGTCACTTCGTTGATACTTTGATGACTTAGAGGAACTGGGGTTTGCACTCAACAATATCCACCGCCAAACATTCCATCCACGAATAAATGTCCGGGTTCCCACTTCCGTTTACCTTTCCAAGATACGCCTCCGGATATCCATATTATTAGAGACTTAGTAAATGATTATTCATGTAGGACTCCAAGATTCAGGTTTGTATGGATGCTCCCCAAAAAGATTAGCGTAATTTTTTATGCCTGAGGCAGCACAGAGCCTACACACCGCCAAGCCCAACATCAAAAGTTCAGGTTTGAGCGGAAGAACTCCTGCATTGCTGTTGAGATCCCAAAAAGAAACCCCAACCAGGTATAATCGCAAGATGATTCTCCGGTCACAGTGTGTGCGGCAAAGTGAGTACTCCGATATATTAGTATGGGGTTGTGAGTGATTTTCGAGAACCATTCCAGCTAATTGGGTTTTCTACTTTGCAGGCCGCCAATTACTCGCCTTCAACCGCCAGGCACACATCCTGAGGAGGTTTTCATCGATCGAGACACCCGCCGAGACCGCAGTACAAACACCGACTCAAGAGACACCAGTCCATACCAAGTCTACCCTACAATCTAGCACAGCTCCCGAGTCTGTCCGACGTGCTGCGGAGGAGGCCTGGACCAGGCGAGAAGAACAAAGTAAGCCAAGCCAAAGCAATAAGCACCACAACGTCCCATTTCTTCCAGCTATGCATTTTAGAATTGAGGTTAACACCGTATTTTTTTTTTCGCATCCAGGATACGAATTCAGCCATCTAGGCAGTAATATGAAGGACACATACAAACCAGAGGACATCATCCGAAACCCGCCCAAACCCTCCGACATCACCCTCGAACTCCTCCTCGCCTCCCAGACACATCTCGGCCACTCCACCTCCCGCTGGAACCCCCAGAATTCCCGATACATCTTTGGTATTCGCGATGGCATCCACATAATCTCCCTAGACGTGACAGCCGCCTACCTCCGTCGCGCCGCCAAAGTCGTCGAGGAAGTTGCCGCCCGCGGCGGCCTGATTCTCTTTGTTGGCACGCGCAAGGGCCAGAAGCGCGCCGTGGTGCGCGCCGCAGAGCTATCAAAGGGCTACCATATCTTCGAGCGGTGGATCCCGGGTAGTCTGACCAACGGCCAGCAGATCCTAGGCCACTGTGAGACGAAGGTTGTGAATGCGCTAGACGAGGAGATTCCTTCCTTCCGGGAGAAATTGGTAGATCGTGCTGCTCTGAAGCCTGATTTGGTGGTGTGCTTGAATCCGTTGGAGAATGTGGTCCTACTCCATGAGTGTGGGCTGAATAATGTTCCGACTATTGGGGTTATTGATACGGATGCGGACCCAACTCGGGTCACATACCCAATCCCAGCGAATGATGATAGTATGCGTGCCGTGAATGTTATTGCCGGGATCTTGGGACGGGCGGGTGAGGCTGGTCAGGCTAGGAGGCTTGAGGAGGCGAGCAAGGGGAATTTATCGTACCGACCGGTTGATGTGCATGAACTTCTTACCTCGGGTGATAACTGATGGGGGAGATATGTTGGTAGTGTTTCTATGTGCTGTCTCTCTTGTCGGTCTTGACATTCTTTTTCTCATTCTACGACTGTATTGTATAGAATCCTGCAAAGTTCATATTTAGTATCTCTTGTCTAGGTATTTCTTTTAACGTGTATCAACAAAATGCGTCTGAGTTGGGTTTACCTTATCTCCTTCTATCCATTTTCTATTTTATGTAGCATTACCCTGAAGAGGTGTTACAAGTCTTTATTTCTGACCCGCTATAAACCTACCTATACGTACCAAATATTGCTCGTACGAAAGGGGGGAATGGTGACAGGCTTAGATCATAAGCTATAAATTCTGATTCAAACCCAACAAGCCTTCTATGACGCAGGTTTTAAAAATGGTAGGAACAAGTACAGGTCTAGGATTAAATTTTCCCCATCATTGTTGAACATGAGCGAGAACGAAACATGGATATCAACTAGCCAAACATACGCCAAACATGAATATAAATGAAAAAGAATTGAAATCATTGCTGATTTAAATAAATCTAACCCAAGGCTCTCATGGTAAGTTCAACCCTAAGTAGTGATAACATTAGTCTTCCAAATTTCAACAAGGAAGAGAGAAGAAAAACTTACACAGCAAATGTTCCTGCGGACACTGGCATGGCCCTCAGAAGAGTGGGTCCAATACCCTTCCAGAAGCCTCCGAAACCCTCGGCGGCAAAGGTCTTCTTGAAGCAATCGGTCATGCTCTTGTACTGCTGCTGGGCACCGAAGCCATCGCACTGCATCTTACTCTTCACGACATCGAACGGGTAGCTGCTGAGCCAGAGAACCTCACCAGCCAATCCACCGTAGGTAGCGACTTTCAAGCTGGAGATCTCCTCCCGCTTGACATTGTTGCGCTTGGCGTCCGAGTTCATCATGTACTCAAACGACAAGAACCACATGCCGTAGGCTTGGATCTCACGGAGGTAGGTGACCGCCTGGCCGCGGTAGAGACCGCGCAAGACACCCCCCTGGGCAGAAAGCTTGCGGATGCAGTCGAGGGGACCGGTGTAGAGACGGTCTGCGCCGTGGGGCTGGGTCTGCAGACGGATACGCACGTGCTCGATGGGACCGGAGAGGACAGAGTTCGTGATACCGGCGAAACCACCGGCGAGGTAATACTGGCTGTAGGAGAGGGTGCTATCGGCGTATTTTTTCTTGTTCAATTCCTCCAGACGTCTCCGGGCTTCGTGGAAGGCTCCGAATTGTACACTGACCTATCCCCGGCTATCAGTATGGAATTCATATAGTGGGGAGTGAGAGACCGTGTGTGTGTAATAAGGCACGTACACATGCACCAATTCCAATCAACGGGGTCAAAGTTCCCTTGTAGAATGCAAAGGGACCCTCATTCTTCAGGATTTTGCTGGCGCAGTCAAGGGCACTGGAGTACTGGGTAGTTGTCTGCAGTCGCACCTTGACAATATCTGAGGAAATGTTAAAAAATTGGGCGCATCCCGCAATCCCATCAGAGTTACCTACCAAAGGGCTGACCTGTTTATCAGAATAGTTAGCAATCGCGATTTCATTCTGATGTTCGAAATTTTCAATATATTTTTTATTTTATACATGAAGTAAAGGAGGCAACTCCACACTTCTCTGCATCGCATTGATTTCCAACAGTCCCAATAAAACGCAACTGCAGAGTGGGGTATGGGCATTTCCATGGCCTGATTAAACATGGAAAAAACTAAAAAAGACTTGGGAAAAGAAAAGTATAAAATACGAAACAGGAAGAGGGAGAAAGCCCTATCACATACCAAGCAAAACCTGCGCAATTCCACCAGCGGCACCAGAAGCCAAATCCTTGAGAGTACGCAGGGCACCTCCGTCCTCCAAAACCTGTTGCTCCGCCATTGCGACGATAAGGGACGTGGGACAACGGCTTGTCGAGGGGCAATTGAGCGGAAGTGGGGGGATCCAGGTAGAGGGGATTAAAGAGAGTGTGTGATATTTCCTTCCGAGGCCCAGACAAAAGAAAAAAAGAAGAAAGAAGAAAGAAAGAAAGAACAAAAGAGAAAAAAGATGAGCTGCTTATCAGGGAATATTCCTCATCATCCGCTCTCCGCCTGGAAAATCCATGAAATCCACGACTCCGATTTGGCGGAGGCGCCGACGCACGTGAGGACAGCGGGAAATAGGTGACTAATGCGAGTTTTCCGGAGCTGTGAAAGAAACGCCCGAGGAAAACAGCCGACCAGAATAGGTCGAAAGCGTCCAGTCACGAAGCTGAGTGCGGGTGATACTCCTCTGTCATTATGCACAAGGCGTCCATCGCACAGGTGATTTTCTCTCCCTTTCTTAAAGAAAAAAAAAATATCTACCCTGGCTGGCTGCTAACAGAACCGATTCGAACAGCTATCCCGCTGTCATGGTCTCGATGGGCCTTCTACAGCAAGGCTCAGAGCTGCCACAGCTTGCCCCCCGCTCCTAAATCATGTCCCCCGACGCTCCTTCTATCCGACCCTATCCTATCTCAATTCATCGGACCCTTCTTCCTCCGACAATGCTCCCGCCTCTCCGGCGACAAGGCCAAAATTTGGTAACCGCTGGGGCAGCAGGCTCACACAACAACCAGCCACCTTGAGTCCGGAGGAGCAGGCGATTCGGAATGCCCTACTGGCGAAGAAGTCCGCTGCGCCGCCAGAGCCACAGCAACTGCAAAGGCAGCAAAGGCAACCAAGACAGTATGAACAACGTCGGCCTGACACGAGTCGTCTGGCCCCACGTGAGAGCAAAGTGCCCTGGGATAGACCTCGACCCGCAAAGTCCCATAGTGGCTATCCAATTAGGCGGCGTACTAACCCCTTCATGGACGATAAAGAGAGCCAGTCTCTCCAGCCGGATAGAAAACTCGAGGGACATGCACCCCGAACTCCCAGATACCTCCGTACGGATTGGACATGCCCAGATTGCCAGTACCATTGTTACGGGAAACATATGGCATGTCCAAGGTGTAAAGCACCCAGACCCAATGTATTGAATTCTCCCCCGAGTCATTCACGTCGGGCGGAGGCGGCCGGTGAATCTATCCGAATCCGCAAGCTTTCCCAGCACGTAGCGGATAGCAACCCGATTGAACAACCCCTGAGAGAAAGGGCTTTCCGGGCTCATATGGCCCAGAAGGGTGATTATGCAAGCCCCCCCGTTGGTTTTAGTCCTCCACCGGATGTGGGGGAGGGCGACGACGAGGATAGGTTCACCCAGCGGCGTCGGCATTCGAAACCGGAGAAGTCCAAGAAGCTCGCCGAAGAGAAGGGTGGAACAGAGACAGCGAATGTAGATCCATGGTCGTGGGATTCCTCTTCACTAGACCGTATGAAACTACACGACGAGGATGCCACGCACGGGAAGGTATCGAAACGCCGAGAGGGACGCAAACAACATCAGTCTAAAGCCGCTGAGGAGGAGGAATATGACGAGGACGACCGCCGTCGCCGTCGCGAGGAACGGAAACGTGTGAAGAAGGAGAAGGCCCGAAAAAAGGAGATAGAGACCGCCGCCAGCCCGCTGTATCTCCCCGAGTTCATTAGCGTCAGCAACCTTGCAGATGTTATTGGTGTGCGACCGGCGCAATTCGTCCAACGCATGGAGGAAATGGGCTTTGAGGATGTAACTTATAACCATGTTCTTGATGCGGAAACCGCGGGTCTTGTTGCGACGGAGTTCAATTTTGAGCCGATCTTTGAAACCGCTGATGATGACTTGATAGCTGCCCCCGAGCCCGAAGACAAATCTATTTTACCCGCTCGGCCCCCAGTGGTGACCATCATGGGTCACGTTGACCACGGGAAAACCACCATCCTGGACTGGCTCCGAAAGTCCTCTGTCGCTGCGTCAGAGCACGGTGGCATCACGCAACATATTGGTGCTTTCTCCGTGGCAATGCCGTCAGGGAAGACCATTACATTCCTAGACACTCCCGGTCACGCAGCCTTCCTGGAGATGCGTCGTCGCGGTGCCGACGTAACGGATATTGTCGTCCTAGTGGTTGCAGCCGACGATAGCGTCAAGCCCCAGACGATCGAAGCCATCAAGCACGCCACTGGAGCCAAGGTACCTATCATCGTCGCCATCAGCAAGATTGATAAGGAGAATGTCAACCCCGAGAAGGTCAAGCAGGATCTTTCCGTCCACGGTGTCCACGTAGAAGATTATGGCGGTGACGTCCAGGCCATTGGGGTGAGTGGAAAAACCGGCCTAGGAATGCTGGAGCTTGAGGAGGCTATCATCACGCTTTCAGAAGTTCTGGATTACCGAGCTGACCCTAGCGGCGCCGCCGAAGGCTGGGTTATTGAGGGAACTACCAAAAGCTATGGCCGTGTAGCAACCACCCTCATCCGACGCGGTACCCTGCGGCCAGGCGATATCATTGTCGCCGGTAACACCTGGGCCCGAGTGAGAACGCTCCGCAACGAAGCCGGTGTAGCAATCCCTGAGGCTACCCCCGGCATGCCGGTCGAGGTTGACGGATGGAGGGAGCAGCCCTCAGCGGGCACGGAGTTCCTCCAGGCCGTCGACGAACAGCAGGCAAAGGATGTCGTCGATTACCGACAGGAAAAGTCTGAGACGCAAAAGTTAGGCCAGGATACAGCGGCGATCAACGAGGCCCGCCGAGAACAACTCGAGAAGCGTCGACAGGAGGAAGTGGAGAGTGAGGAGTCCACAGCGGCCGATACCTCGTCCGGCCCCAAATCGGTACACTTCATCATCAAGGCTGACGTAGGAGGGTCTGCGGAAGCCGTCCTCAACTCGGTCACTGCGATTGGGAACAACGAGGTCTACGCCAACGTACTGCGATCCGAGGTCGGGCCGGTTAGCGAGTTTGATATCGAGCATGCCGCCTCGGCCAACGGGCACATCATTTCGTTCAACATGCCAATCGACCCGGCGATGTCCCGCATGGCGGAGTCGCGAGGCGTTGCTATCATGGACCACAACATCATCTACAAGCTTATCGATGACGTCAAGGGGACACTGAGCGAGCAACTGACGCCGCTAGTATCCCAGCGCGTCACTGGAGAGGCTGAGATCGGCCAGATCTTCGAGATCACTCTCAAGGGACGAGACAAGACGGCAATTGCAGGATGTAAGGTGCGCAACGGAATGATCAACCGTAGCAAAAAGGTTCGAGTAATCAGAGGGGACGAGACTATATACGACGGTTTGTTTTTCCTCCCTCATTTTGTTGGCTATCGAATCTTCGTATATTAATGATATGTCTAGGCTCAATCACGTCCCTTAAGAACGTTAAGAAAGACGTGACCGAGATGCGCAAAGATACCGAATGTGGTATCGGCTTCGAAGGTTGGACAAGCTTTGCTGTCGGCGACCACGTCCAGTGCTACGAAGAAATCTACGAGAAGCGCTATCTATGATAATGATGCCGCTATCTTTCCTTGTTTCCACTAACCCCTTGTCGTTAGAAACCATCCCTCCACTGGGCCTGTCTCACGGGACTGTATTTTTATTCATTCGGCGTTGGAACTCAAAAGGGCTTCTTTAATTCTTAATGTGTATAAATCATGACGAACTTTTTACACCTCGGGAGTTTGGTTTGGTGGGAAGACTACCAAGAGCAAAAGCATTGTGGGCAGGGGAGGGGTGATACTCTGGACGCCCTATCTTGTACAATATAGTTATGGTCCAACATACAGCATAAACACTATAGAAATCCTAGCCACCTCATATAAATGAAGAAGTGATCCTTTACTCGAACTAGCAGCTGCATAGAACTAATTTCTGTAACCGCAGTATAGCTAGATTAATCTTGTAAATATATATTCTATAGCACCATATCCAATACACCAGTTAGAGATATACAAAGCAACCTATTGCGCCTTCCACCTCACCCTCCCCACCCACTTCGCCCAGTCCCTCACATCTTCCCTCTCCAATATCCTCTCAACCGTAAACCAATCCCTCGCCAACTCCTCATTACTTGCCATCCGATGCACAAAGCTATGGCACGCCCGACACAACCACGCCACACTATTTAGCATCCACTGATCATGCCACCCCTTCTTGAGCACCTTGGCGTGTACCCCACGCGGAATCAAATGGTGGTACGACAGCGGGATCCAATCACGCTCGCAGATCTCGCAGGCGTCGGTGCGCGTCGTGGCCCAGACGGGCGGCGGGCGGGTTACGGCGGGGATGTACTCAGTTAGGATGCGGGAGAGGAGGTCGGAGGGTTCGGTGGGGCAAGGCATTAGGCTGTAGAGGGAGAGGGAGTCGGTGATTGTTGGGGGAATGGGGTCGGAGAGGGTTTCAAGGTGCGTGGGGGAGAGGGGGAGGGTGTATGTGGTTGCGAGGGAGGGAGAGTGTTGGAGGGTGGAGTAGGTGAGGGTTTGGAGGGGGGTGGGGAGGATGGCGAAGAGTTCAGTTGCAATGAACTGGTTTTAGTTGTGCTTATTAGTGTTTTTTTATCCTCTTTTCTTTTCTTGAATACATATGTAGCTGTATAAAGGAGAAGTGAATGGATGGATATATCCTGACGAGGGGGATGCGGGAGGACCAGGATGTTGTACATACGTCGATAAATTCGGCGAGTTCTTCGGGATCGCCTCTGTCTGTGCTGGAAGCAGGGGGTGTTTCTGTCGGTGTATTGGTATTGCTGCTCTTTGCATTTTTGGCATTGTTATTGTGCTTGGATTTGTTTGTTCGGCGCTTTGGAGCTTTGCTGGACTTTAGCTGATTGGATCCTGTTACGATGATGGTAGAGACGCATTCCCGGAAGACGGGATAATTGGATTCGGTGGGCTCGGACGAGGCCATGTGGAACGAAGGAGTTGGGTATTTAATATTGGGGTTTGGTAATGAAGTGGTGAATGAAAACCTAAGAGGAAAAGGGTTGGAGGTCATGGCCAGAGCAGGAAGAGGGGGCTTTTGATATCAAGAGGGAGCTGTGAGCCTCGTATTCAGAAAGCTCATCTTTTAAGTTTCAGCCCAGATTGGGTACGCCATGTCAATATTTCATGCAACAGAATGGAATGGAATGTTAAATTGCCTCAAATTGGACCCTAACATTTTTAATCTTGACCCATCATTATGGACCGCGGTTAGGTTGAAGAGCCTCATCATCATGATAGCTCAAGAATCAGCGACCTCGTAGAATACACACCGACCATTAGGTTAGGTTGTGATCGGGCACAACTCCATCATGTTCAGGCGGATTCTTGTAATTGATTCACTCATTATTACAGTATTTATATGCTACGGCAATAGGTTCCACAGCTAAATTGACTTTTGCGCGAGGAAATGTACGGCTGAATGTATTTCCAAACGCTCCACGTTGAAAGGAGAAGAATTTGGGGTAAGTCAGCAGAAATCTTCTTACCTTCTATTTCCCCTCCAGAATCCATTGAGAAATGTGGACGATAGAGTGAATAAGAAGGAGTGATCAGTATTGTAAGTTGAAGAAAAAAAAGAAAAAAAAGAAAAAAAGAGAAAAGTGCGATGCAAAAAGTTGAGTTTTTATTCCACCTTCTGACCGCCTCGTTATCGATAAGGCTAACACTAAAATAGTGCCGTTTTCTTGGCGAATTCTCTCAATGCATGAATATTATTCCTGTGTTATGATCTTATGCTGCTTTTGCTTTGCAACGTAAGTGTATTGTCCCAGGCTGTGATTCTAAGTCGCCAACCATCTTACTGCGACATTACAACATTCCCTATTTTAAAACAATTAACAATTTTTGACACGCAGTAGTCCCTGGAATCATGGCACTGGATTGGGGCAAAGCTGCCTGGCTCTATCCTTTTCGTGTACGCCTAACACCCCCATCACCACATTACTTGCCATCAGCACCATCACTTAAGCACAGTACTGACACCTGAGATACTCATTGAACAGGGCATATACTACTTTGCAACGCATCGCTTTATTTGGCCTCTATTCAAAACTCGCCTGATACCAATTGTCCTGCTTTCTGCATTCATCTACGTCATCCTGTTCCTGTTTACCTACCTGCCTCAGGTCGCCTTTCTTGCCATCTTCCAAGGTGCTGGTGCATGGGTCAGTGGCGCCTTTCTGGTCCTGGGAGAAGGCGCTGCTATCGTCGCCGCTCTTTTCGAGGCATTCTTCGTGGACGAAACTTTGGTGGATATTTTTGACGCTGTAATGGTGCAAGAGGGCCAGGGCGAGCTGGTCGCTACGTCAAGGGTCTTGTATCCGCAGGGTGTTGATGTCGTAAAACGACTCGGCAAACCTACCCACAGCGCCGTCTACTCTCCGTTTTCCTTGCGACAGATCTTGGAGTTTGTCACCCTTCTCCCGCTGAACTTCATCCCCGTAGCCGGCACGCCCATGTTTCTCATCTTGACTGGGTACCGCGGAGGACCTTTCCATCACTGGCGATATTTTCAACTTTTGGATCTTTCGAAACAACAGAGGAAGGAACGAATCCGCAAGCGGCAGCTGCAATATACCGCGTAAGTTTTTTAGAGCCCGCTTCTATTACGATCTATCCACTGCTAGATAGCGCTAACCGCTAGAGAGGGGCAGTTTCGGAACTATTGCTTTACTTCTTCAACTAATCCCTGTTTTCTCTATGTTCTTCCTGATGTCAACTGCGGTGGGAGCTTCCCTTTGGGCGGTGGAAATTGAAAATAGGCGCGACCCTCCAGGCCCACGGCCGAATCGAGGGGGGGAATACCGTGATGATGATGCGATGAACTGATTTTTCCCCTGTCCTGTTTCCCTGCATTTTTCTTGTATAGAAGCCCCATTTTTTGTTTTAATATCGCCTTTTTCTAACACTCGTTAAATTCTTTATCTCCTTCCTTCCCAGCCTAACAACTAGTGGGATCCTTCGGATCGCATGCACATACCTCCAAACACTTGGCTTTTTCCACATGAGAAGAGTTAATGTATAAGATAGAGTACTGGGCTGGGGTAAACCATAGCCTAAAAATACTTCTTGCAGTTAACTTTTTTAACTCTTTCTGCAGTGATGTCATAATACACTGCCTTGAAACACCGACCGCCATTTTCACTACCAAGGTAGGGGTAAACAGCATCTACACGAGCATTTTAATTTTTTGAAACAATCATCAAGACAATATACTTCACTACGTTGGCACTAGGAGACTGATGAGATTGCGTACATACACTGACTGAGTGATGTAGTTATATGAAAAAAATAGGATTTGTTCGCACTGTTGAACAAAGAGAGGAATCTTAGATGGAAAGCATCATTGGATGCTAGTAAGTTAGGGGAGGCTCTTTGTTTACCTCCTCACAACCCCCGTTCGAAATCCGGAGCTTTCAAGCTCTTGACTTTGGTAGTTCATGGTGAATTTATCGCATTTGGAAAACAGGGCGACCAAAGATAGCCAGGATGCCGCCAAAATCAGCTTCCGCAAGACGAAAGCCCGACCCTTCAGGTGCTAGCACATCTACTTCACACAAGAGGACCGCCGGGGAAACTTTAGAGAAAGCTCCGAGGACCCCCAGACGGCAGCAAGGTTCGTAGAGTGAAAGAAAATTAATTGGCAGGCCGATGCTATGTTATTCTTTTAAAACTGATGAGAAGGACAGGATCTTCGCTAATTCGAAATACTCCGCCAACCAAACGACTGGATGTGTTTGTGTTCGGAACCAACTGCTATGGTGAACTAAGTTTGGGCGACGCGACTAAAAAAACTGAAATGATGCGTCCTATACTGAATATGAAGCTCGCAGCGGATACTGTTGGGGTTGTAGACCTTGCCGTTGGAGGGGTTCATTCTGTAGCGCTTACGCACGACAATAGGATCTTAACCTGGGGTGTCAACGATGATGTAGCTTTGGGAAGGGATACTCAGCAAGATCCAGAGGATATTAAGATGCGCGATCAAAGCGACTCTGATGCTGATAGCGAAGATGCTGAGGCTGATTTAAATCTGAAAGAAGCCACCCCATTGCCTGTGGATTCATGCCCTTTTCCGGATAACACTAGGTTCGCCCAGCTGGCAGCTACAAGTAGTGCTACCTTTACGCTCACTACGGAGGGCTTGGTATATGACTGGGGGACATTTTTAGTACGTCCTCCCTAAGATCTTAGAAGAAGAGGCCTGTTGACAAAAAACCAGGGAAATAATGGAAAAATTGGCTTCTCTCCTTTTCTGGCAAGACACAGACACCTCCTGTTGTTATTCCGGGCTTGGATAATACTGTTAAGATATCAGCTGGTGCAGACCATGTCTTAGCTTTGACATCGGATGGCACTGTGTTCAGCTGGGGTTGTGATGAACAACACCAACTTGGGCGACGACGGGTCAGCCGCTTGCACAGCCAATGCCATCCTCTGATACCGGGGGAATGTGCTCTTCCGTCTGGCATTACCGATATTGGCACCGGATCATACCATTCATTTGCAATTCATAAGGCTGGTACTGTTTATGCCTGGGGCTCGAATAACCTTGGCCAAACTGCTATATTTACCAACGCCGGCCAAAATGACGCAGTTGTGGTCTACCCCACCAAAGCCCAGTCTCTCAAGGGGAATACCATAATTTCAATCCAAGGTGGTAAAGATCATAGTCTTGCCATCACTAGGGAAGGAAAATGCCTATCCTGGGGCCCTACTGATAATAAAGCCCTTGGCCTTGATATAAAAGATATCCCTTCTTCCCATGTTATCTTTGATATTTATGATAGGCGACGAATCTTGAAGGTCCCCACAGTCATATCTGTTATTGAAAAGGCTATCAGTTATCTGGGAATAGGAACAGGTCAATCCATTGCCATTACCCAGGATGGTGAGGCGTATAGTTGGGGATTTAACGTTCAAAATCAAGCTGGGCAGCCTGGTGTCGACGAAGTTGTCCATCCCACCCTTCTGAGCAGCAAGTATGTGGATGGGAAAAAGCTGGGTCGGCGGCCGGAGGGGGGCAATTTAGCATTGTTGCTGGTGAACACACTACCAAAGCAAATGGTGTTCGGAGGTGAGGTACTTTCACTAGATTTTCTGGCGTCTACAACTCTACCTACTCGATCAGTCTTGTGCCACTTGCCAAGGAAGGGAATGACAGGAATTAAGCTATTCATAACCATATGTATTGTTACGGATTTTGGGTTTATAATATGTTGTTCATCATCTATGTCGTGATATATAGTGGCATCTTAGAGTGATAATAATTTGTTGAATGCACACGGGCACAATTGTTAGTTGGGAGTTTTAAGGCCAAAGTACTAAGTATCACCTCGTACTACCCGTCCAGTAGGAAGCTCACTAAGTTCTTCTAGAACATCGCGTGAATAATAATTGGGCTCGGTGTTCCTTCCTTTTTCTGCTCCGTCTCATTCGTCGGGTTAAAAGTCTTGGCGAAGTGATGACGCATAGCACGTGATATTTGCCCGGCTTGATCCAACAGCTGCACGAGCCGGACTCCATCAGCCAGCGTGGGCCTCATCGAACTAGTTAATTTCTGCTGCTTTGAAGTTTGAAAGGGGTCATCCTTCGGGCATTGGGCGCAGGCATCTCCACGAGTCGATGATCCGCCGGCTCCTGCGGCCGGAACTCCCCCGAAATCACCACCAACAGGCAGTTTTCGCACCCTCCGTTGAGTGGAGCTTTGGCGGTTTCTCGAGGCGATTCGTCGTACATAGTTTTAGGCTGCCAGTGCACAACGAGACCTGTGACTGTCATTGCAATATTTTAGAGGCAAACTTTAATGCATCCTTAGCGCCAAATTTCCTTAACCTGAAATCACCGCTGTTTCCCCCCCTTCTCCTGGTGGGCACGGTTGCTGCAATTTCTCCAGGCCTGGCTGGTGATCAACCTCCTCTCCCCCATCTCACGCCATTTATTTTTGCTTTCCCTCAAATATCAATCACCTGTGGGATCTATATAGAATGAAAAACGGTGAGAACGAGCTGATTGACGGTATTGCCATCGTCTCATGATGAATGCGACTTGAAGTATGGAAACGGCTATTGCACCACCCGTACATTCATGGACCAACGAACCAGGTTGCAGAAGGCTTGCGATGCCTGTAGTATTCGAAAGGTCAAGGTTCGTGACTAGCCCCCCGAGTTCGTACCACTGAATAGCACAATAGTACCGTGAACCGCGAGCTGATTCAATCCATGAGGGCAGTGCGATACTAGCGGCCCTCCCTGTCGGTCCTGTGCCAGCTTGAGCATCCCCTGTACCTATGAGCGGCCAACCCGACGTCGCGGGCCCCCCAACCGACACGCAGAAGCCTTCAAGAAACAGAAGCTAGGAGAGTCTCAGTCTCAGCCCCAGCCCCAGTCCCAGTCCCAGTCTCCTCATAGCATCCCAGGCTCCCCAGGCCCCGCCTCCTTGGCCTCCCCTCCCCCAAGTGGGAATGGTACTTTGCCGACATCAATACCGGTATCCTTGGAATCAATATGCCCCTTCCCCACGATACGACTTCTCGTCGATGACTTCTTTACATACATCCATCCCTTGGTCCCCGTTCCCCACGAACCCACATTTCGCGCCGCATTCGAGCGCCGGGATGATCTCACAAACAGCACCTTCCTAGCCCTTACTGCCTCTATGATCGGGGCGTTGGTGACTTCTTTCCCCCGGAGACCCAAGCTTCATTTGAAGACTGAGGCGGAAAAGGCGGCATATCCCCATTCCATGGCGTTGGTCAAGAGATGTCGTGATGTTGCGGCCCAAGTCCGGGGTGCAGGATACCTCGATCGAAGTTCTACAGTTTACGACGCGGCTATTAGCTATTTTCTCGCTCTTTGCTCGGGATATGTGTGGAATATGCGCCGGTGTCGTGCATATCTCTCAGAATGCTTGACAATTATCCATGTGTATGATCTGTGCAACCCCCCAAAGCGACTCTCGTGTCTCCTCTCCTCTAGCCCAAACTCCTCTTCATCGCATTTGTCACAGGATACGACCATCGGTCCGGGTGATCCCCAGGTCAATATCATTGAACAAGAACTCGGGCGGCGCCTATTCTACACAACGCTTGTCGGTTACCGTACTCTGCAGCAACTAGGTTCCGCTGACGCTACTATACACGTCCCTCCCGAAACGCCCACCGAACGCTATCCCCCACTCCCACTCGAATTAGACGATGAATATATGTTCCCGACCTATGTGCAACCTCAACCTGCTGATAAAGTCTCCCGTATGGTAGGCTTTAATGCCAATGTCCGTGTATATAGCTCGTACAACCCCCTTTCCGCCTGGGAGACCGCATTTGGGGCTGGTCAGATTTTCGACTGGGAGCGCCAGCGAACCATGATATGGGAATGCCTACAGAAATCCAAATCCGCGCTGGCAAATGTCCCGAGGGAGCTATCTCTCCCCTTAGCCGAAGAGGGGCGGTCCGGTCTAAACCGAGAGCACGGATCCATCGGGATGGACCTAGTTGTCCACGGCTCCGCATCCTGCGAGCGTCGATACATTCAATTCGAAATCCAGAAGGCGAACATTTACGCAAGCCAACTGGGAACTCGGTCCTACCTCGTGGAGAAGTACTGGAGCCTTCACGAGGCTTGGAAAACATACCATAAACCGCCGGACCAGCACAGTCCCATGATGACCACCCCCCCAAAAACTTGCAAAAGTGAAAATGACCACCAACCAGACCATATAAGCCATGCGATGGTAGAGGAGCGCCGACTTGTGATCCGTGATCTCTTCATACTACTACAATCAGTGAATGAGATCAACATGGAGCCTAACGGCGTGAGTTTTGTATGTTCTATACCACCCCTCCCCTCCAAATTTCGTGCCCATCAAACAGCCACTAACGATAATTTGTCAACGTGGATAGACCTTCAAAGTCCGCCAAGTCGCCTCAACCCTCCTAGATCTCTCCCAATCGACAATGGAGACCGCCCCAACTACCGCAGGGCCGCACCCACTCACTAGATCCGAAGCTGAATCATACCTGCATGCATTCCTAGAGACTCTCATCCGCCTGGAGGGCCTCGCCGCACCAAACCCAATAACAACTCCAGTCGACGCTAGCCCCCAGGCCCCGAGTAGATCAATGAGCTACCTCAGCGATCATGACCGCGACGAAGAAGAACTACGCCAGTGGGCGAGTTTGAAAGCTTACCAGGCCAAGTTTGCTGAGGCCGGGGGGCTGTTATCAGAACTATAAGATGCAGCCCTCGGATCTCTTTGACAGCCTATCTATCTCTAATTCCCTTGTTTCAAACGTATTACATATATATTGATCGCATTCAAGGGAGTTATGTGTCGTTATTAATATTATGGACGAGGAATGAACAAACAGCACCGAGGTCTTTCGATCATACATATATTATTGAGCTACAGGCGCTATAGTCTACTCTTTCTATGTGATATCTTCGGGAAATATCTAACCTACCTATGTGGGCCCTTGGGCTGATGGCAACCTAAATTAATAAATAAACTAATTAGACTAAGATATTCTTATTGCCTTATATAACCATCTAAAGACAAAAATAAATATGCATAAGTGAGGACTATAGAAGTACACCTCCTTTTTCTCCTTTCCCATTTTTATTAAATGCACCCAACAGACCAGACCGATGTATGCAATAAACAAGTGCAAAAAATCAAAAGCAACTCCAAAAGAGCAGATGTGCAAAAATGGAAGAAATAGAAAGAGATAAAAGGGAAAAAGGCGCTAGCGTCCAGCACTAGACATAAAAAACACTATAACGGGCGAGAGAGAGAAAGTGAGAGTGAGAGTGGGAGCGCTGCCCCCAATGTTCAGGTTCACTTTCCAAATAAACCACCTGTTTCAATCGGAAATATCGTCAGGAGATTATCCCCTCCTTTTCCACCACCGCCCCCAGCAGCTGGTACTGGTTCAGTTACCGTGGCAGTGGTAGTGACAGTCGCAGTTCTAATTTCCGTCTTTGTGATGGGAGGTTGCCAGGCAGTGATAGCGACGGTTTTGATCTCAGTTCTGATTTCCGTTTCGGTTTCCGTTTTAGTTTCGGTCTCGGTTCTTGCGGTTGGGGAGAGAGTGACTGTGACGGTTTCGATTTTGGGTGTGAGCGGAGGTGGGGTCACGGTCATAGTCACGGTTTCTGTCCGCGTTGCTCTTTCTGTGGCCGTGGCCGTTGCGATGATTGTTGTAATAGACTCGGATTGGGGTGTGGTTGCTGGGATGATGGGATTGGGAGACGAGGATGATTGCGGTATAGATGCGAGAGTAGTAGGAGTAGTAGAAGTGGTGGTGGCAGCGGTGATGATGGTAGGAGGAGTGTGAGTAGGAGTAACAGTTGTAGAGGAGGAAGAGATGTCCGTAGGAGCTTGGGGGGGTACGGTCGAGCTGAATTCCTGCGTCTCGGTCTCTGCTCCCGCCCCTGCGCCTGTTCCGGCGGCGGCTACCGGTACGGCCGCTGACACGGAGGAAGAGGTGGAAGCTGAGGTGGGCAGGATATAGCTAGTAGTTTCGAACCCTGGAATGAATGTAGTTATCTGTTCTGAGTCGGGAGAGACCAGGATGATAACCGGTGTTGAGACGGGGCCGTTGGTCATGGTTTGTGCTGTGGTTTCTTCGCTACTGGAGTACGATTGGGGTACTGGTGCAGACGTCTCCTCTGTATTTGTACTTGTGCCGGTTTCAGTACTGAAAAATGGCACTTCAGAAGAGTCAGCTGGCATGGATGAGACGCCGGAGCCTAGGCTGGGAATGGTAGGGGCTGTGGTACCGGAATGGCTGGTTGACTCCGCGGTGGGGATGGTCTCAATGATACCGGCGGTTAAGTGAGTAGACGAAGGCGGCGAGGATGATGAAGTTGACGAAGTAGCGGAGGAAGGTAGAGGATATGAACTTGTACCGGTGGACGAGGAGGAGGAAGTATGATGATAAACAGTTGACGCAGCATCACCAGCAACAGTTGTAGTCAAAGTTGGAGTTAAAGACAAAGAAGGTAACGTGAAGGATTGCTCAATGGGGATCACGCTCAATATCCCATCTCTTAATATGCGATTATGAAAGGAAGCAGGCTGGGTGGCCGCTGCGTCTTGGAGAATGGTCGGAGTGTAACGAAGGATCGGGCCAGCCGAGCAAACGGAGATCAGTAGATAGATTACGAGGAGCATTTTGGAAAATAAAAGCCGTAATGAAAGAATATACACCGGCAAGCTAGACTCGAGATCAAAGACCAAAAAAAAAGCACTGCGAAAGAGAAAGAATCGCGAGATGTAGAAGTGGGAGGGAGGAGATCCTTTTATAGTCGTCTAAAAGACACACATTATGGCATAACCCAAGCAGGAAATGAAGAAAGCGAACGACGAGGTCAAAAAGGGAGTAGAAAAAAAAGAATACAAACACAAAGGAAAATTATAACAAAGAAGCGCCCCGGAAAAAAGAAAGCTTCGGATCGAGGATGGAAAAGTAGGCTGGGTTGAGCGCCTTTATACACCCGGAACATTCCCCAAAATTAACTCTTTGTTTGCGTCGATCGTCGCAGTCTGCAGAATTTCAAACCATTCCAGCCAAAGAGAATGCAGACGAATCATCGTCTTAGTCCTTGAGCCCAGGACAGGGGATGGGAGCAAATGGTTGGTTGTGGATGGAAGACGAGAGCAAGCGCGCGACAAAGGACCCATCTCAAGAGCTGCAGACTGCAACGCTTATTGGCGCTGGCACCCTTCGAGGCACCCTTTTTGAAACAACAGGTTGTGCAGAAAACAATCATAGGATCGTGTCTGCATTAGGCACAAAATTAAGGATCTTACCCGGTATTCTATTAACCCATGAGCTGTGTGTTGTTTGCTGGGTGGCTGCTTAGAGCGAACGGATTGCTTCACCAAGATCTACTAACAAGTGGGCTCCATATTTTTCAGTCTCCATTACGAATTATAATTCTTATGCCAATAAACAAATTCTTAGGGCCTAGATTCGATCTGCCGTCAACATATTTCACGCCTCGATCAAGATACGGAGACTGTGAATGGCTCATCGATCCCCTCAAAGCCCTCAATATCCCCATTGACATTCTTCCAGTCTCCATAATAGTGGAAGCGGTAAGTCCCGCCCTGAAGTGGTTGGGGATCCCCAACGTTATAGTAGTCATCTTCAATCTCCCATTCGAGGGTCACCTCGCTGTAGCCTAGGATTGTGCTGGTCCTCTTCCACCGGTAGGTTAGGTTCCAATCGCTGTCAGTCCGCACAGCCTCCCAGTCCTCTGTACCCGGATCTTGCCGCTCCACGACCGCAAAAGTGGACTCGAGGTGTAAGTTATTCCGGGGGTTAGCCCCGACGAAAGTGGCTGTCACCACATCCCCAGGCGCATAGGTCTTTTTCCCTGCTGACGAAACAACACCCCCAAACGGCTTGTTAATCGGGTGGTTATCATATACAACGCCAGGGATGAAGGTCAATGAATTATCGGTGTTTATCGGGGGCTGCACTCCATAATCAATGTCAGGTAACTCGGAAGGACTAACGCTATCCGCAAGGTAAATGAGATACGTGAGGGTCAGATTGACGTAGGCGGCCAAGGTGTTGGGCCCGTATAGGGTAGATGCACCCTCGTAGCGCTGAACGCCATACTCTTCCTCAGTGGCCACGTAGTGTGCATAGCTATTAGCCGGGGAACCTAGAACGACTAGTGGATCTTCTATCGAAAGGACATCCTTTGCATGATTTGCGATGGCCTCCTTCCAACGTCTACCGGACATGGTTGTAACTTCACTCGTTGAGACGACCACCATCAGCTGGCCGACACGGAGCACCTGGATGTCTACAATGTTGGGAGTCCAAGCGTATGGCAGAGTGACAGCGCCTACGTCGAGGAGAACTTCCTTCGGTGCTTGGCATTCTTGCTGTTCCTTAGATGGCTGGTGCACGAACGCCCGAGCAACATACCACAGAGGATTAGATTCCGCGGGGGTTGTGTCATTTTGGGTGAAATCAAACAGCCCAGGTCCGTCGGTAGTACCGGCAGCAAAGCCGAACCCAAGAGCCGCTGAGCACGTCTTCAAAGTGCTTGAATTGAATGGCGATGTAAAGGTATACCCAGAAAGATCCTTGAATACATGGAAGGAAGCGACTTGGGTATTCTGGCGAATCTGGACAGCATCGGAGTCCATCTGGCCATAGAGTTCTTTGGCGGCGGCGTACTGGCGCCGCCCAATCTCAAAGCAGCTCTTTGCACCGTCGTTCCCTTCGCGGAAGAAAGGGCCGCGCCCGTGGCAATCTTCAGTCTTCCCGCCACATGTGCTGTCCGAATAACGGCATTCTTCACCAGATCCGTCCTCGCACCAGGCTCCTTCAATGTTGGGAGAGGTATCTCCAACATTTGACTGAGAAAACCCGGCGACAAACTCATCGGCGAATTTAGCATCGTCCCGGACACTTCTTTCGAAAAGCCACGCGGCAACACCTTTATTGTCTCCCGTAACTAGAGTGTTGTTGTTATACATTGAGGTTCCGTGTACAGGGAAGAAAGTCAAGACAGCGGAGGTTTTGTTGTCGCTCTCACGGTCAAATCTGAGAAGGGTCAACGTCTTGTCGACCTTGGCTGAGTACCGTGCCTTTTCTTCTTCAGGATTAGCATCGTAGGAATACGGGCTTCGGTTGATGTTGGCATCCTCAAGAGAGATAGAGCCAAAGGAGAGGCGCCCAGGGGCGAGGCTCTCGTGGGCGCGTTGAATGGAGAGGAGCGCGCCGTCGACAATCGCATTGAAGCTCTGCTTATCAAACCCTTTGTTGGGAATTTGAGGAAGCAGATAGTTCATCCAGGCACCTGGGCCTGAGTGGGAGTGTGTCCCCGTAAGTGCAAAATTGCGCTCGCCGTATCGAGTATATTCGCCTCCCAACTTGGCAAGACCTTCGAGAACTGAATGGCGAATACCGGTATCACCAGTCAGCGCGTCTAGGACGATGTAAATCCAAGTCTCATCAGGGTTATTCGGATTCGCAACGATGAACGCTCGAGAGTAGATCCTCTGTCGAAGGCCTGTTCCAATCTGATCTATGCTCGCGTAGCCCCCAAACCCAACCTCGACAACCGGCCTGAAAAGGACATTGTTAGTAAACTACCTTCATGCTACATGCCCTCAGGGATCAACGAGCAGGGGCAGCTCACCCCGTAATGTCAGCTTTACCCGCGCCCAGTAGGAAAAGGCTATCATCGGCTTCAAATTCCGCCGCCCTATCTTGCCACTTGGACCTGGTGCTGAAAGAAGGAGGCTGGCGAGGATTCTGAACCAGCGAAATGACTTGTAGCAACACAAGAGTTACCAGAAAGGTTCCAGCGAGAGCTACGCCGAACCTGGTGTTGGCCATGCTTAGAGGAGGCAATAAATAAAAAGCAAAGGGCCTTGTAGACTTTGTTATGACATCAGGGAAAGATTAGCTTTCGGCAAGGGGAAAAGCGACGCTTCTTATTCCCTCGCAGAAGCTTCAGCGTCAGGGGAAAAGAGCCACAGCGCATGACCGATAGGCTAAACCGAACAGTACCAAAAAGAAAGTCACCTCGGGCTACTGCCACCATGATCCCAAGCGAAACGGCCAGGGAAAGGTGCGATTGGCGGCAGAACCTGGTGAAAGGTAGTATTGTTGACCATGACATGCCTGTTATCGCGCTGTCTTCCGGGAATGTATGATTGGGCGCATTCCCTGTCCCCGCGCGAGAGGTACTCAGGCGAAGGATCAGTCAGGACTCTATCTGCCAAACTATTGGACGTGACAGGCGGAGAACTAGTTCATGACCAATATTAATGCAAAGCACATGTGCAACTTTGCACAATCTGGAATGGTACCTTTGTCGATCACAAGGGCCACACCAATATTATCAAAGAAATCCGGGGGTGGGAAGCTTGGGCTTGGTGCGCCACTGGCGTGTCCCTAGGTTGTAGGTACCACTCTCTACCCCAACACTGGGGAAAAAAGTTCTCTTACCCGCTGATTATCATATGAAAGTGAGCCATCTGGGGGCCGAATCAAGCGGGGATCAATGTAGAATTAATTAATATGGCGCCCTGTGCGGTTCCCAGGCCCCGAAATTGGGGGTGAAGAAGAGAAAGCATCGACTTATTTTCTCCCACAACTTGGGAAGCAGAATAGAAGCCAGCATGCCTGAGGCACCATAGCCTCCGTGCTGAGTCATCTGCCTGCTGACCAAAGCTGAAATTGAAAGAGATGGAACATCCACACCTTTGGAAAGTACACCACTCTTAAAAAAGCACAGGACTTGATCTCGCGCGACGATTGCTCCTCACACCCTCATTTGAAATACCCGTTCCAACCCCCCTGCTCCCGCGCACTTGCCTTTTCCTCCCCCCTCGACACCATGCCTCTGATAAACGAGTCCCATGATTCGTTACCCTGTATGCTATCCAGACCCAATTGGATAAGGTGATTCTCGTCTTCCTAACCTTCAAAATAGATATCGATGCGGAACCGTCCGCTCGTGCGCGATTAGACGCAGAGAAGCTCATTGCCACTGAGCTTCCTCCTGATTACCAATCCATCATCCACCCTTCGATCCCCAAGTTCCCCGAGCCGGAATTTTCCCCACTCATCCAGCAAGAGCTTGAGCGCAAGGCAATAGGCCAACCATTGACCGGAGGAGTTGATCTTTCTCGCTATGAGGCACCTGAGCCACCAGCGCGCTCCTCAGAATCGGGAACAGCCCCTGACATCGCAGAATGGCGCCGAGCATTGCAGAGAGCCTACACTGCCAGCTCTCACTTATCAAATCGACACGAGAACCTCGCGCTACTAGAGGAGAATGGCAAGAACGCATGGCTGATTGGTAATTTTCAGCTGGAGGCAATCCTCCGCGCTCTAGAGAAAGAATTGGCTGAAACTAATGAAGCCGCGGAGGGTGTGAACAAGCAGAGGAAAATCGCGCAGGAGGCGAACCAGGGAGAGTTGGCTACACTTGAGGAGTCGTGGAAACGTGGTGTCGGGGCGATTCTGGATGTCGAACTAGCCGCTGAAGATTTGCGAATGCAGATCTTGGAGCATAGACGTCAATTCGCGCAGCAGCATGCCCGGTAAACGGGGGTTTTCTGGATATCGATTATTGACGCCTCTCCTTTACCGCCTGGTTTTATGGGTTTGATGAGTGACTTCGTGTCCTTTTGGTGTTGCCAAGCTGGTTTTGTTGTTGCTCTTCCGGAAACTTGCTTGAGGCGGCGGGGTTTATTCTTGCGCCTTTAGGTGGCCAACTCAACAACCCAGGAAATTTCCATAATTGAATTGCCTGTGCGAACAGTGCTTAGCTCTGTCCAAAGCGGACGACCAGAAGGATATATAATGGCACGGAACAACGACCTTTTTCCTTTCCAGCTGGCTTCGGGCACAGCAAACAAACAAATGAAACCCGCCCGAAGGATAAAATCCTTCTTTAATGTGGCTTATGGATTTTGTAACGCCCAAAAGCCTGAGAAACCTGCCATTCAAAGTCCGATGACGGGAAATTACTTGTGCATTTCGACTTGGTGGGTCTTGGTATCTCGCCAGCACCGCTAGCCCTCGCTCCAGATGTTGATCTCAAATACAACAAGAATAGAGAAATATTCATAATATGGCCACATTAATTCATTATATACGAATTTAATTGGCTATTTCTGTTCACTGCATCTTCACTTTGCTGCTTGTATACACTGAGAGGACATATATAAGGACGTAAGCAAATTATATTAAATGGCTTACACACCGTACTGAAGGGGGAAACCAAGATTATATACTCCAAAAATCACTTTATACATAAAAAGTCACGACAATGACTATACAACCAACTGTCGACTTGTCCCTCAATAATCCCGTAGGCCTTTGCCCGTCATTGCAGCAGCGCCTTTCTCCACCGCCTTACGATTCCACTCCTCAAGCTGCTTACACATACCTTCTAAGGTCGTAATTGGAGCGGAATAGCCTAATCCGCCTTGTTCAGGCGTTTTGCGTGCACGAGAATCATCCACAATGACGTGAGGGGTGGAGACTGCGAACGTTGCAGGTTGCAACTGGGCCATATCACCGGTGATCCTCGGGATCCAGGGGAGGTAGATGACACGGAGAAGCTCATACCACTCGATCAGATGAGCCAAAATAAGCAGTGGGACAGGGGCCACCTTGGGGAACTTGATAGGAGTCGTGGAGAGGGTGGTCAGGAGAAGGTAGATGTCGCCGAAGGTAACTGATGGGTTGGGATCGGTTACGACAAAAGATTGTCCGCCTATATTGGGTAGGGCAGATGGGTTTTTCGTGTGCTCGATTAACCGCTGTTCGTAAAGAAGATGGGCAATGGATACGTTCTCGGCGTTGACAAAATTCTGAATAATTCGATAGACCCAGCTGGGAAAAAAAGAATATCGCAAGTTAGCATCCCGTGTTTCGGGACCTAATAAATAATGAAAAAATGAAGGGCTGAAATCTTACCTTGCGCTACCACCAGTTCGTAAATACATCCCAGTAATGGTAGAGCTTGTCTCGTCACCAATTCCATAGATGCCATTGGCTGGTCGAATACAACCCGTACGGAAGTTTGATTCCAGGTCATCCGCACCACGAACGATGCTCTCTGCTTCTGCTTTCGAGACAGCATAGTTTCCAAAGAACTCATCATGTGTCTTGGGCAGCTCCGTTGAGTCGCTAATAACTTGTACGAAGTTCTTTGCGGTCTTCGTCCAGGGAGCGATCCAGAATGAGGGTCGATGGATACAGATAGAGCCAGACGAAGTGGAGACCAGACAGCTTGCACCAAACTTCTTAGCGGCATTGACGATGTTCACAGTTCCGCTTACATTCACATTGCGGCAAAGAGGGAGGAGCACCCTGTGTCTTTCAGAAGGTCGAATCACGGCCGCATTGTGGAACACAGTTAAAGGAAGTTCAGCGACTGTAGGCGCCCACGGTTCCGAAAATGCGCGGAAAACAGCGGCCTCATCGGTGATGTTTGTTTTGACAAAAGTGACCCCGTCGTCGAGAAGTTCCCGACGAGGGGGTTGAAGGTCCAAGACTCGAATACCAGTAGGGTTTTCTCCACGTGCAATCAAGTGCGAAGCAACCCAGTTACCAACAAGGCCTGAAATAAGATTAGTGCCCGTTACAAGAAGACACTTCTAGGTCCCCGACTAGTTTATATGCAGCGCATAGACGCTATACGGTTATGGACAATAGAAACGCACCTGATCCGCCAACAATAATGTATCGTCGGGTCTGCTTGGGGGGTAGGCTTTTGCTAACATCGAGTGGTGTTTGGCGGGCCTTTTTGTATGCATCTTTAATTTCATCGACAGTCCAACGGCGCGGTGACAGAAGATGGGCTTCCTCCGGGACATCGCTCATTCCACGGTTGACATGGTAGAGGTAAAAGACGCCCAGCCCCGTGATACACGAGAGAATTGCGGGGAACATCGGCCGAAGTAGTAAAGTATCGCGTAGGTTGTGACCGGCCAAATATCGCAGGGACAAAAAATTGCGTAGATTTGGATTTCCGGGGTCTACCTTCTGGGATCCTTCTTATGGGGTAGCGTTTAACGCACTTCCCCCGCTGTCATATGTAGGAAGACCAACAATAATGGGATCGATTTCGATTGCTGGGCTGAGATGTCTGAGTACCAACTTTCGCAGCGAGGTTAGCTTCATCTGAAAGGCCGCTAAACTGTCGTTGCTAGGAAGGTGCTTGTCGAATTGTTTTACTTACACACAGCAACCAATTTCTTAACTTTGGGTTCCCTTGATCTGCCCTGGTCTAAAGAGGGACAGCAGAGGAAGAAAAGAGGAGTGAGTTGGCCAGCGAAATTACCATCATAAGCAAATGCTGTTCGCTTTGTTTTGACGGTGGAAGTAATAGTCGAGGCTGCGCCATGGAAATTAACTGCCCGAAGCGAGCTGGTTCCAGATTTAGTCCTTCGGTTAGAGAAGCGACAGGCCATGACAGGCTATGACAGGCTTCATTGGATCTTAGCCGGCCTACAATTCGCCAGCTCGTATCAAAAAAGTATTCGGAAAAAAAAAAAAAATTAAGATTGGGAAAAAAACCTTTTTTGTATGAACAGGCCATAGACCATGCAACTGTGCTTTGAAGAAAGTTTGAGCGAAATGTCTGACGGCTCAAAGATGTTGAAGAACTTAATTCAAACGAGACCACTATTACCGAATCAGTTAGCCATTATTTGATGACAACAGTGATTATTCTTGAGATGAAGAGGTTTCATCGATGTCAACATTGTCAAGTGGTACTAGTAGTTCAATGAACAAATGGCGGTACGTATAATTGCTTCTTCCATCCCACGTGCGGCGGAGAGTTTTTGAAAAGCAAAAGATCTATGGCGGCTGCAGCCGACGTTTGCTCTCTTTCTTCTTTCAACGTAATCTTAGCGATGCCGAAAGCCTAAGGACCGTGCTTCTGAATCAGAAATAGGGTTTTTTTTTGCTGGATGATGAATTTCCTTCATTTTCCTTCGCAACCCCTTCTTCGGGTAAACTCTATAAGTACTCCCTAGTACCTACCTGGAACTTTCGCCCCCTTTATGCATGCCTGGAGCGAGGAAATGCCTTTATTAGTGATGGGCTCGCCAATCTCCGCCAACTTCGAATCACAATTTTCAAAGTATCAACAATCCGCTCTTGTAGCCTTCCCCAGAGCCAAATAATTATCTGTGACCAACCAGCCACCCCCAATTTATGACCACAAAGGTAAGAATAAGTCCACCCACGGAATTCTCGCCGGCCTCACGACGATTTCTCTGAGGCCCCTATTTGTACATGAATGCATGTCTGTATGTGTGTCTGTTGTACAGAGTAAGTTGGTGCAGAACATGGTAGGTACTTCTGAGGCGTCTCATTTTGACCAGGATAACCCATGTTCTTGGACCCCGTGTATGGATCTGTTTTTCGAGTTTGCCTACAATTCTCCCGCATGGATACCCAAGAATGCCCCTTGATAATGACTCAATAATGGGCTCGTTTAGTTCACGACCAGATCATCGAAGGTCAAGCCTGAATATCTCATCATTTAAGTGGAGCTTGGACTTGGAACCAGAAGAAAAGGCCTGCTTCTCGTGGGTTGCATAGTTGCAATTTCATTCTGTTTTCAAACCTTAGTTTTTCTGGTGGGATGGAAACAGTCTAGTGCGTAAAATTATCTTGAGTGGGGAAAAAAAGATCGGGAAACCGGCACAGGCGGTCAGCCTTGCCTTTCCCTTTGTCGCTGCTGACTGGGTGAACCCCCCTCTTGAATCTTGACCCTGGCACATGGGGGTGCATGCCGTGCCACCAGGTGCTTGAACCATTACAAGAGTGTGATCATCACCGTGATAATACCAATGATTGATAGTGCTTGTGGTTAAGTTAAGATCTTCTTATTCTGGCAGATAAACATGTTTCTATATACTCTTTCGGAATTTCCCTTCTATTCCGCCTGTGGAGCCAGCCCGGGCTTGGTTTCTGGGGCCGAGAACCCTGTTTCCGACCGATACCATGCTCCGTAAATCATCCCAGCGTTGGGATAATGTGGACCTTAGGATATACTAATTGCCGAGCAGATGACTCTTCTCAAAGTTTGCTTGAGCTGGAGTATGAATGACCAAGGAGGTGGGATGGCTCCAAGCATTGATACATCACTTCCTTTGCTGCTCCAAAACTAGGTGGTCAATGCGGATGGGGGTAAATCAGCAGAGGATATCTGTCCGTCTGCATGGCACCTACCCATCAAGGTATAGGAATCCCGGAGCCTATATTCCTTCCGATCTGTGCACTGTTGAATGTTCCTCCAAGGACTCGACTTCAAGCTTCTCGGTACGTGGGGTTCAGCTTATCCGAGATCAACGGGTAGGCCTCGGTCTAGTTGACTCAGTCGACGTTAATCAGTTACCACCTGGCCCAGTATAATTCCACTATGGATTGCGAGTGGCCGCCCACTAGCATCAGGCTTGATGATTAGTTAATTGAAGCTTGAAAAGATCAGAGCCCATTATGTACTGTCGTTTCTGGTTAGTCCCTCCCTATTATTAATGGGCCTTGTGCACTTTATCGCCTGTGGGTGACGAGTATTTTCGGTTTATACTCGACTGTTTCTTTAGCAGAAGTCTGCCCCACCCTAACCAGGACATCGTTATTAAGGATTCTGGGCCACTAACTATCGCATGGAAATTATAATGCCAATCGCGCCCCCCAGTTACAAATAGTTTTCTTTTTGCCTTAATTTTTTTTTTAAGTTTCTTGCCTTATCACTTAGTGCTTGGGCATATTTTCACTCTTAAATTGCTCTCTATATAAATTAATTGATCTTGACAATTTATTGCTTTTTTTCCTCAACTCTCACACCACCAAATTTTTCGCCCCTACAAGGGAGTGCCATTGCCTACTCGTTAGTACTGTCCTGTGAGTATAAGAAGAAGAAGACGACGATAAGAAGAACTGGAGAAGGGGCAGCCTCTTATACGTCATCTTTTCCTTTGACAGTGGCTTTCGGTGCAGCATCTATCTCAAATCCCTAAACGAGCCGCCAAAAACTAGAAGCCGAGCTCTTCATCGATATATCACCAGATATTTGCTGGTTGTAGGAGGCATTATTTGACCCCTGGGTCAAAGAAAGAGATGTCTGCCCCGCAAAATCACCCGTCAGAGCCCTCAAAACGGCCTCGACATAGTGAGGAGTCTGCAGGAGACGCCCACTCCATGTCTTCTACCTCCTCAGAAGAGTCCATTGACCAGGTGGAAGCCCTGGGGCGTACTGTAACTAGTCGTTCTCGAACATCTGTACCCTCATTGGCCATGAGGGTCACGTCGATTGGCACGATTGGCACGACAGGCACGATGGATCCCAACTATGAGGTCGATTACGAGGACGAATCTGACCCGGCTAATCCCAGGAACTGGTCCCTCAGGTACAAGTCAGTTGCAATCGCGATGCTCTCCTGGAATACTCTTGTTGTGTATGTGGCCCTGGCATTAGTTATCCTGGAGCCGTACAAATGAAAAAAGCACTGACAAGACATTCGATTAGAGTGTTGCATTCAACGTCGTACACCTCCGGGATTGGAATCATTGCGGACGAGTTTGAATCCTCTAACACTATCGTTACCTTGGGATTAACGTTCTACCTGATCGGCTTGGCGATTGGATCGATGTTCATGGCACCCCTGAGCGAGCTTTATGGCCGGAAACCCGTCTCTATAGCTTGTCTAGCTATCTTCACCGTCTTGATCATACCATGTGCCCTCTCCAAATCTGTAGCATCACTAATCGTCGTCCGCTTTATCGGTGCGTTCTTCGGCAGTGTTATGATCTCTACTGCTCCTGGAATGGTTTCAGACTTGGTAGATGATGACCAGCGGGCATTAGCCATGTCCATTTGGAGTATTGGCCCCGTAAACGGTCCAGGTACGTCCATTTAGAACCATTTTCAGTCTTGAAATTACCCCCTTCTTGTTAATACTTACATGATGATAGTTCTGGGACCAATAATTGGAGGTTTTGTGACTCAGTATTTAGGCTGGCGATGGATGAACTGGATTGCTTTGATGCTGTCTGGTGTGGCATTGGTCTTTGCCTGCATAATGAGAGAGACATATAGCCCCATAATTCTGCAGAAAAAAGCCGCTAGTATGCGAAAGGAGACAGACGACGACCGCTGGTGGAGTCGATACGATCAGAAAACTAACCTGGTGGAGTTGCTGAAGGTGAATTTGGGCCGACCCTTTGTCATGGCTGTAGCGGAACCCATTTGGTACGTTTTTAGCTCCGTATCCCCCTTCTCCCATTATTAGGAACTGTCAGCAGCGCACTTTTTTCGCATCCGCTTCTTTTTATTCCCTCTCTCTTAAAGCTAATATATATGCTACCAGCATTTTCTGGAACATTTATATTGCTATTGTGTACGGTATTCTTTACCTTTGCTTCACAGCTTACCCCATTGTTTTCCGAGAAATTCGTGGTTGGTCCCTTGGCCTTTCCGGTCTTGCCTTCCTCGGTATCGGAATCGGCTGCTTGATCATGATCGCCTGTGAGCCACTCATCCGCCGTATGATCAACAGCCACAAGCCCGACCCAGAGACAGGCAAACCACCCTCCGAAGCTATGGTGTCAATCGTGTGTATTTCAGCTGTCCTGATCCCCGCGGGAGAGCTTTGGTTCGCGTGGACCTGCGCCCCAGCCTCGATTCATTGGATCGTCCCCATGCTTGCTGGAATTATGTTCGGATGCGGGAACACAGGTGTCTTCATCTACGCCTCCAATTACCTCGCTCACAGCTACGGAGTGTACGCTGCCTCTGCGATGGCCGGTAACTCTGTCGTCCGTAGCGTTTTGGGTGGCGTCCTCCCCCTTGTGGGCACTTACCTGTACGATGGGCTTGGTCCCAATTGGGCGGGCACGCTTCTCGGCCTTCTTGAGGTGGCCATCATCCCGATTCCATTTGTCTTCTACAAATACGGCTATAAAATCCGGGAGAAGAGTACCCTCATCCGGCGGATGCAGGATGATAAGAAGAAACTAGAGGGGAAGCGGAAGCGTCTAGAGCAACGGCTACAGGCGAACGCAGCAGCTGAAGAAGGGAGAGAGAAGGATGAGGTCTAACTTCCTTCTGCTCTTCTTCTTCTTCTTCTTCTTCTTCTTCTTCTTCTTCTTCTTCTTCTTCTTCTTCTTCTTCTTCTTCTTCTTCTTCTTCTTGTACCATTCGCTTCATTTTGCTTCATTATTTTCTTCGGGGCAACAATATCTTGCCCCGATGAGGCGAAATTTCCCTAAAAGTTTTTTTCTTGCACGAACGGAGTCCGTGATACCAATTATTTGTGCTTGACTTCCCCGGAGGCATTTCCATGGCGCGATGACAAGGGGAATTAAAAAATCATTTGCATACCCCGAAAGTTAATAGATAATGGATAAAGTTATAGATACATTTGCGTGGTTTATTATATATGTACTTCAATCACAGGCAGACACTTGACCTTAGACTCTTACCCTTCTAGCAGGTAGAGCAACCCCCCCGCCCATAAGAGTCCAAATCAATCCGGACGCTGAACCGTACGATCTACCTCCTGCAAATCATTCAAGATCCGCTCATACTCGCCCAACGCAATCGGTCCAGCTGGAAAAATCACCACCGCTTCAACAGACACCATCTGTAAAGTGTCGAGATCACCGATCACCTCACGCCCCCCATTATCGGCTGCAGTAGCCGTGTGGGGAGTATCAGTTGCTCTTCGCACATACCCAAGCACATTGATCCATGCACCCACGCTCAATTCCTCACAGGTCACGGTCTCCAGAACAGGATTGACATCGACCAGCACAAATGGTGGGGCTTGCTTCGGCCTATACCGTGAGTAATTATGTTCTAGGACCAGATAACCGGTAGAAATATCATAGGTTCTGACGCTATAACAGGAGTATTTTTTTGCTTGGTCAGCTTTGAGCCCTCATTTTCTTTTCTTTTTTGGAGGGGTGGCAAGTCACAATCACGCCAGGTGCTTGCATACCACCTATCCGCTTTTGTACATACGTAGGTAGGGGATAAACAAATACGAACGGGGGCGATTATGATCATGGAGTATATTCTACGCACCAGCCAAGAAATCGGACCTTGGAGCCTGTTGGTAGACAGGGAAGGTCAGAGAGGAATACCCTGGTGGAGGGAAGGGGGCCATTCATCCCTTTAGCATTGGGAGTCCGTCTTGCATAATCGATGGGAAAATGACTGCGATGAGGAATCCTTGTGCCTGGATGAGAGTCTAAGAAGGAGTGAAAAGCAATGAAAGCAAGAGGAAGAAACAGTAATAATAATGTTGTTGACTGAGAGAATCCCCATTTGGTTTAGATTGATATTGATACCACGTGACCTAAGCCTTCCGATAGGCCTGGTGGCGTATGTCATAGGAGCCGGCGAGGGGAAAACGAGTCCCATGAGAGATCACTTCTGCTCTCTCTATCTCTTTCGCAGCTCTCGATCCCATTTTTCTGGCCCGGAACCTGACGCTTTTACGGACCTAGTATCTGTTCCTTTGCCGAAATCCGACCTTGTTTCCTGTCCGTCTTCACTGGTAGCGAGTTTATCGCCCTCTCCTTCGCCACCTCATTATCTCACCCCTCTCTGCCTATCTTTTCTCCGTCTTTTATCCTCCCCAGGCAACCCCGCGGCTGTTTGTAGGAGTGTATTTTTCCTCAAACGGAGCAACGAGTCAGGAAAAACTTCTCAGAGAGGCAGCTAGCTTCATATTAGGCCTTTCTGCTTTGCCTTTCACCGCGCGAAAATCCTGATTTAAGCACAATATAACTTCGGTCGGAGCCACACTTCCGAGTCGATCTTGTCCAAAATGTGGTCGTGGTTCGGCGGTGCGTCTGCCCAGAAGCGCAAGGATGCGCCTAAAAACGCAATCCTGGGACTACGGGAGCAGCTCGATATGCTGCTGAAGAGGGAGAAGCACTTGGAAAATCAAATGAATGAGCAAGAGGCCATTGCTAAAAAGAATGTAACAACAAATAAGAACAGTACGCCTTCCATCCTTCTGTTTACCGTTTATTTCCCTGCCACTCCACCCCTGTATGCCTTCGGTTGGGCTAGGGAAGTGCTGAAGCCGCAATGCTGACTCCTGCCATCACCACAGTTGCGCTGGCTGCCCTTCGGCGGAAAAAAGCCCATGAGAAAAATCTTGATCAAACACAAAAACAAGTCGCGCAGTTAGAACAACAGATAGCCTCTATTGAAGCTGCAAATATCAACCATGCAACCCTCCAGGCAATGAAGGTAGCGGGTGCGGCTATGAAGGAAATTCACAACGGCATGACGCTCGAACAGGTTGATGAGACAATGTATGTCGCCTTTTTTTTTTCACTTCTTCATTCGGTCCCTCTCTATGTATTCTATGTTCGGTGGCTATTTCAACAGTCTGGATACTGACTAAACAAAACAGGGACAAACTTCGAGAACAACAACAACTCAGCGAAGAAATCGCAACCGTTATCACCAGTCAACCTCTAGGCAACCAGGTCGACGAAACCGAACTGGAAGAAGAACTGGAAGGCCTGGAGCAAGAAGCCATGGACGAGCGCATGCTCCATACGGGAACGGTACCGGTTGCAGATCAGCTCAACCGGCTACCTACCCCCGCCAGTGCGGAGCGTGAGTTTTATATCTCTCTTCTCCTTAACCTTCAAAAGAATCACACTAACAGGGCTCTCCCCGCGCGTATTAGCTTCCAAATCAAAACAAGCCGAAGAAGAAGACGAGGAGGCGGAGCTAGAAAAACTCCGTGCAGAGATGGCAATGTGATTGGTTTATCCTACGTTAATTACAAGATCACTTCCAGGCTCAGCTTCTTCCTGCCCCTGTTTAATTTATCTCCTCATTTGCGATGCATGATGGAACGAATGTCCCTTTATAAGCCATAACTTTCCCGCAACTCTTATCCTCATTTTGCTGCCTTTTGTTCCCTTTCTCTCTTTTTCTTTTTGTTTCCGATAGCAGCAGAGGCCTTTTCTTTCCTTTTTCTCATTTTGGTAGTGGTGCGTATCCGTTTGCCTTGGGTGCTACGATTTTGCCTTTATTATATTGGGAGGAGTTATCATAAACATAGCTACTGTATTGCCTGCTTCCTTTTTTTTGGGCCTCATTTACACATTTCCATACCTCCATAAAGCTCTATTCTACGTTCCAAACGAAGAAGATACCTTTCCTCTCTTGTCTTTTCCTGACCGCTCGCCCGAACAAACCGGCTTAATCCAACCCAACCCCCGCTGGACTCTTATTGCATTAATTGCGTTGGGTCATATGCGTCCGCAAACCCTTACGAAAATAATACTGGAGCTAAATTCACTCATCAACTCATCTTATCCCGCATTGCAATTGATAATAGGGGGACACAGCCTACCCCGATCACTTGGTCTAGAAGCAAGCTAGGGATTGTAACATGAGAAAGGAAATTAGAGAAAAAGAGAGAAGCTGAAGATTAAAAGAGTAAAGCCATGGACCAACCCACCAGGAGAAAAAAATTATGAAAACATTTAAAACTCCCATTTTTCACCTGCCGCCAATTTAATGTAGAAATAAAAGCCAACGCGAGCATGCCTAAAAAGGAGAAAAGTAGATCCATATTAAGGCGAGGTAGCAATTTCAAGGGAACCAGGCATAACTCTTGAGTGGTGTAGTCCGAGCCCCATCAGATACCTCGCTACACCACTTGGATTTCCATTCCCACTCACACGAAGCAGCCTCAACTAGTGCCTTTTTGCACTCTTCTGGTAATTCCTCTAAAATTTCGGGGGCTAGAAACTCGGGATGTGTTGAACTCGCGGCACTTACGAACCCATTTGCGCCGAGATCATGCACATCGCCGTCTGGACCGGGGATACCCATGTTGGAATATGGAGGGCTTTCATAGTGGATATCGTGGATGGCGAAACGACGTGAAAACGCGGCTGGGATAGTGGAGAAAATGGACGAGTCGCCATCATCGAGAGCTTCTTCGTTTGGTTTGCTATCATGCGATTCTCCCTCCTCCTGGACCTCGTCATTCTCACTAGTGCCATTCGTCAGGGTGAGTGTCGACATTTCCTTTGTCAGTTTTGTTGCGGTACGCGGATCAGGAGGAGGCAGGCGTTCCCATCGGACATGTGAAGGTTGCATGATTTTTGGGTATTGTATGGTATTAGTGTGGATATCATACAGCCCCTCAAGGTTTTGGCGACGAGTATTCAACATAATTGAGTTAAAATTCCTAGAATCAAAAAGTTAGCATAACCGTAATGAGTGTCAGGTCCCTTGAGGATTTCACTAACGTGGCTTCACGAGCGTGTTCAAGCATCCAATTATCGCCCGTAACGGTAACCTTCCGCTTCTTCGAGTCCACTGCTTTGCCTGCTGGTAGAGGAACAGAGGGGGTGTTGGTGTGGTAGACACTACTGGCTCCGTGCCACGCAACGTATTGGTTTTTGTTGTATGGTTCTCCTGTTGGCGGAAGCTTATCCTCTGGCACAGCAACCTCACCCTCGGCATCCCCACGCTCTCTGGCCACTTTGGTGTTATAATCATCAACAACCTTCTTGCCACCAACAATGATTCTAGCGCCAAACTCCCTAAACACCGACCTAGCCGTAACCACTCCAATCGCTCGGCCTTTGTAAGAATGAGGGATAACGTCTCTTTCAATCAAGTCGCGCTTCGCATCATCGTCGATAATGATCTTGTAAAGAAGCTTGTGTTTCTGGAAAAAGAGATACGAATCACGGAATCCGATACAGCGAGCTGGTTCTGTGGATAGCATATATTGTCGCTCTCCGCGGTTGAGGATTGTGAATGTTCGTACTCGATACTCTCGATCACCCTTGAGGATTCCATTCTTATCAACCTTGGTCTCTCCCTCTGGATCCTCCGGAAGGGCCACTTCGTCATCAATGACATCCATCATGTTTCCTTCCTTATCGATCGGCACCTGGGTGACATGGGACGGGCCCCGGTTTCGCGCCCATCGGCCCCCGCTAGCAGCAGGACGTCCGCGCCGCCTCTTTACTGGAGTGCTCACATGGGTAGGTGTTTTGGGTGCCCCATCGTCTGGTAGATCCCAGTCCGGCGGGCGATTTTTGGGGGGGCGGCCGATGCGCCGTTTGCGCGGGATTGCCGATACCCGGCCACCAGTTCGTGTAGGGGTGTCTCCGCGCGATGGGGGGTTTGAATCCTGTGCGGGTGCTGTGGTGGCCTCTTCTTCCTGGGCGGGCTCAGCTTGGGAGTCGATGTCAGGATCTTTTCCAGGTGAATCCCCTTCATCTTCGGGTACTACTGCGGGAGAGCTTTCACGCGATGGGGGCGCCTCCACCATTTCCTCATCTGAGGCATCAGGGAGAGGAGGGGGGGCATTTTCTAGAAGGCAATTAATATGCTTGCATTCACGATCAACTTCATCCATGAAGCGCAATTATCACAGGTGAGGGAATTAAAGAATGTGTTTTGGCTCTTTCATGAGAAATAAAAGGAGGAAGAACTAACTTAAGGATTGTGCAGCTGCTTGCGCAGCTGCCCTGAGCTTCCTAGGCATACCGACCGCGAGAGCTGGGAATTGAGATAACCAAACACAATAATGGAAGGCAGGATCGAGCTGGATCTGGCTTGCTGTTCCGCGACGCCAGTGGGCGAGCGGTGTCGGGGATGCATTTCTCCGAAAATATACGCCACGTGATATATGTCACGTGCGGGATACAGGACCGCTAGCCCTAAGCCCATTCCACCGAGATCACCTGTTACCTACTTAGGTAGTAAGGTAGTTTTAGTTAATTTACATGTGCAGGTGACGTCATCGGTACCGTCGACTTGGTCGAGGCAGCCCCTTCCACTTGGGCATCATTTGTGATGTGCAACCCCCGGCGCTACTACTGTTAATGAATCATAATAGAAGTTTCTATTGATATCCAGGTTCTTCGGGTGGAATCGGTGTTCTGTATTACAGGTAGAATGAGGGATTTTCAAGTCTCCTTGCTCCTTGACATTTGACTCAAGTACTGAGAGCATGCACGAGCTTTAATTCAGCAGTTGTTGCCTTCATCAGGGGTAGAGGATGGATCACTACTCGCGCCGATAGGGTATTCTGCGTGAGGTACTGGTCCCATATGGAAATAGTCACTGATGTATCAAGCATCGATAGCCCGCTTTGAGCTCGATTTCACATGTCCGGAAAGGTACTGGGGGAAGCATTCCAGAACCCCTCCCTCGCAGTAAACTCTAGTTACTCGACCAAGAAACAGGAATTAAGGGTGTGCGCCCACCGTTTTTTCTACGATATCAGACGCATCAAGGAGGGACCCGGACGAATTTGCCCGCAGTTTCATGAGCTACATTGTAAATTCATAGCTGGACCGTGGTCAATACAGGAGGGTGGGTTGTGTTTGGAGCTCCTAGCGTCCTAGCTGTGACAAAAAACTCTCCAGACACGCAGATCACCTCGACACCTCGATCCAGCTTGCAGCTGGCCTACCTAATGGCGGCGTACAAGTAGCTTTAAGATGCACAACCCTCACCCGCAGTGATACTTGAGGAGCCTTGATGCAGTGGCAAGGAAAGCTCCCACAATTCTTGACCTCAAGATCGTTTCCTCCCATACTTGGAGGGTAGCCTTCAGGAAGTAGAACGTGAGGGAAATAATACAACCGAACAACACCCTGGTGCAGGCGGCATATCAATCAAGTCCTATCTTCGGTGCAATAACCAGCAGAATGGGGCTCTTCTGATGAATGAGTGGCCAACCCGTGAATTGGCAGTCCCCATTCGAATGTAGCTGGAAGGCCCTCCCGTCGAACCAGGTTATGCAGAAGCAGTAAATGTTGTGGAGGGAATTGGCCTTGTACAGCCTTGCACGGATCCTGACTCTCCACTGGGCTGACCTAGTGCAACGATGTCCTTACAGTGCAGGTGGCCGCCCCGCGAATGTGGGTAGAAGGAGAAGACTGCTCCGGGAACTCCGCGAGTTTCTCCGAGTGAATAAACAAGGCTCTTCGAGCTAATTCGAGGTCTCTTGCTCCAATTCAAATTGAAATCATTAAGATTTACTAGGTCTGTTGGGAAAAGTAAAGGAAGAGAAAAGGGAGGGATAAAATAGAGTTAATTGAAGAGTTAGTGAAGGCTGAAATATTGTTGTATTAGATGCAGAGTTCGCTCTCACAGTCAGGTGTGGCTGTGCGAAAGGCAGTGGATGATTCTGCGAAGGAGCGGAGAGACCGGCAGTGCTGCACATCATCTGAGATAATCCCGCACGCGGATTTCGCCTGGGCATGAAACTGCCAGGATTCGAGGAGCAATTACAAGAGTGTATAAATCTACCGATGCTATTATTGTTGTTTCGTTCTCCAGCATATTAAACCAGCGGGTCCTTTATACCTTTCGAATGGCGAGATTAAACAAGGAAAACACCTTGAAGGAGGCAACCTGCTTGGGCTGCGCTGCGTGAGAACAAGGCAATCTCGGGACCACAGCGAGAACAACAAGAGAGGTCAGGAGTGAGGAGCCGTCACGAACTGCTTCGAATCGGCCGCCTGGATGGCTGCATTGACAGTCGCGGTGGATCATACCCCGCCTTTGAGGAGGAGGTGGCGGAGAAAGAGTCCCCCGAAGACATACGCCTCTCTGGTTTGACGGTAATATTATCATTTTCTTCGGGAACAAAATTCCAGATAAGGCGCAGAAACAGAGGGAAATTTAGCGCCCCATGTCGAACCTCGAGGTGAACAGTCGATCATACGGGTATATCCGATGATGATGTATGGAGGGAAGTATCAGAGAATACCTAGCGATGGATCTCCCACTTCAGGACGAGTCAAGATCAAACAAGCAGTGAATGAATCACTTCCAAGTGCTCGAGATTGCCTCAGGACGAGAACTTACCTTCTCCAAAAAAGCCAAAGGAACCAGTGGCACTTGGAGTCCTTTGATCGTCCTAAGTCACTTACCAAGTTACCTTACATTTGTTCAAAAACTAAATTGATTGATTGGAGGCCTTTGAGTTTCCTGGTTTCAAATCTTAAAAGGTAAAGGTCTTTTTTGAAAGGGAAAAAAAGAAAAAAGGAAAGAAAGTGATGTGGATCATGAACCGTCCACAAGTCACATTCTCGTTTAGTCTCAGAGGTGACAAGAACAGACAGCACGATGCTGGAGGCTGTCACTTGCTGATGCCCATCACAGGACCTTTCCTGTCACCGTGAGCATTTGAGGCTAAGGCATGCCAGTAGCCCTGTTTTCCTCTCCTCAAATATAAAAAAAATCCATGGCTTTATTCATCTTCTGACCTAAGAGTTTCATTCCTTTTTTAATTTTCTGCTCCTCGACCTTAGTTAAGGCGCTCCCACCATTGTCAACGTAGTTTTTCGTATCATTCCCTGTTCTCACAAAAAAAATGTGGTTCGAAGTCGACCTCACCTGTGGTTCCTTCATCATCGCCTTCGCCTCTATTTGCCAAAATCAACCCAATCTCCACTTCTAAAAATTTCCCCCCTCCCAAGCCTGTGCCTTTTGGGATATCTTCGAAGTGCGAAGCCAGTGCTTTTTTGCCTCCAATCCTAAGGGTCAACCCGATACTCCTGTACTGGTAATTTTTCTTCTCTCCTCGATTTTTTGTCCCTGAGCCCTTGCGGGACTCTTCAGCTACTCGAGTGGTCATCGTTGGGGCTGAAAAACAGACCTTTCATATGAATAAGAGAAGAACAATAATCATAAAGGAGGGCATGACAAAATAATATTTAAATCTTCCCTTGGGTCTGATATCATTGTTATTCTCCCGATATCTTGATGATTCTTTTCGAGTCTCGGTGACTCCTCATTCTTTCCCGAATCACTCTTGCCCAGTTTTCTTGTGGCTCTTTCCCCTCGCCATCCACTATTATTTATTACTACGATGCCATTATCCACATTTCGTCCCTCCAAATAAAATAATAATAATAATATTGGATATTATTAAAGACATCGAAGTCATTATTCAATTTTCTTCCTGCAACCCAGATCCATTCAGCGGCATCAGCGGCAGCTTATGTCTACGACTTCAGCTTTGGGCTTTTAACGCCACCCCATCTTCCAATTTCTTCTTGGACTTGTTGCCCATTTGCTCGCCATTATTATCATGTTTATTTAAATTAGTATTTTATTTCATATTTGATCTTGTCCCTGGACAATTCTTGAACACTTTATTATTACATCCCTGCCTACGTCCTCTTCTCATCCGCCTCCCGCCGCCCTCCGCCCACCATTTATCCGTCTGGGCCTGAACGCCTCTTCTAAGGCTCACCCACATTATTCCCTTGGTATCGTTTCTTCCGACCCTGCAACCCGTTGGACGAAGAGGAGGATTTGGTTTTTAAGGTACTTGCTGCAGGCAACTCGGGGCTTCACTTTTGCCCAAGTACTCACTGCCCATTCTTTCCCACACTCCTTCCCCTGCGGAATTATGTTTACCTCTTTCTCTTCACTGTTTTCTTTATCTCTCCCCCAGATAAAGAAGCTGAGTCTTTAACACAAAAAGTCACTGGCCCAGGTTTCCCGCCTCAACCCCTCCCTTTCGTGTTCCTACTATCCGAACCCGATCGGATCCATCCCGCAAACTTCCTTAGTTCATCACTCTCCGGCATTCACTACTCTTAATTTTCCTTTTTCTTTTCTTTTTTCTTTGCCTGACGTCGACTCATTTCCCGCACATTATAATCTGGTCTCCGCACCACCCTTCTGCTTATTTCCAGTCCCCTCCTCCTCCCCCAACCGCTATCCTGACGAGACTTTATTATATTTACGGTGTGTCCTTGGTGGAGGATTTTGGAGTCGGATGGAAAAACAAACATGGCTGCTGCTCAGAGTGGAACAGGATCGCATGGAAATGCAGGCTTGTTAAAGCAGCCAATATTACAGTGAGTAACCAACTTTTTCACTCTATTTGCTCCTCGCCTAGCGAATTGGCAGGAGAAGCAGCTCAAGGGAAATGAAAGAAAGGGATTAAAAAAAAGGAAATCCTATTGTTTGACCGTTGGAGGTTTTACCTATTTCCTTTGGTTTAAGTTTAATGTTTTGGAATATCGTTGCATTGGTTGGAGGCAGCCACAACAAATCACAGCCTCAATCTCAAGCTTATTGTTGCCTGCCCGCTGGAAAAAATACCGCATATTCATATCATTTCACCCTCTTAATCCCCTGGATTCCTGTCGCGTTTCCCATGTTTTGTCTTATCTTCTCATGGAATTCTGTGGAAAGGTGCCTGAGCAATTTGGCACACCATGGCGCTATACTCTTGCTTCTTCAACAAACTCAATGTTTCGCCACAAATGTTCTTTCTAACTAACGCATCTAGTAGCAATGGTTTGCAAGAAGACGATAGCCAAGATCAAATTGGTTCAAATAGTCCAAGTCCCTCTGGAATCGCTACCCCGCAACCCGACCCAGCAGACAAGCGTCTGCCATCCATAATGCACAGCTACTTCCAGGTTGGTGGTTCTTCTGCTGATATCCTCCGCACCCTCAAATCCCGGCTTTCCCTTTCCGACCCTCCTGCTTCTGCACAGAATATTCAATCGAGTGCGCATGTCCCTCCTTCAAGCGGTGATCAAAACTTTGGCAAACCCCCGTCCTCTTTAGGGTCTTTCGTCATGATGGAGCGCGACGAGGCCACTTCCGGGTCTCCTAGCGCCCCAACAACAGACAAGAAACCTGAGACCCAGGAGTTATCACTGGACGAATTGCCCCCTACAAACTTGCCTACTCCCCCATATTCATCTGCATGTTCCCTTCTTCAGAAAGAGCCAGAGGAGCCCGAACCTGGGCCCACGACCCCAGATAAGGGTGTGAGTTCTATATTTACCACCTTGAAGAGCTACCTCTCTCCGTCCAGAAGCATGTCTTTCTCTGATTCTCAAGCACGCCGTCATACTTCTCATCCTGTCTCCAGCGTCTCTGACGACCCCGTCCTTGCCTCTCATTTCTCCAACCCTTCTCTCTCTTATGTCTCGGATTCACTTTGTTTGTCGGAAGCACCACCCCTCCTCGACCATGAGAAGCCACACGTTTCTATGTCTTCTGAGAACCTAGCGAAGCTAACCACAAACGTTCCCGAACTTGCGCAATTGAAGAATACACCCCCTCTCACACCTCGGGCAATGTCGAACGATGAGCCCCAACCCGAGAAGAAACTTCAGGCCTCGTCTCCTCCCACATCAGATCCAACGCAATCGCAGTCTGTTGATATTACGAGATCCACTTACGAAATTGCTGGAAAGCTTAACGAAGCATTCCCCTCGCAATTAGACACTTCCTCGCCGCCCACTGGTCCTCCCGTGGCTCCGCTCCAGGGCAAATTGTTTGTCAAAATTTCGGAAGCAAGAGGTCTCCGGCCAGGATTTGACCCATATGTGGTCTGCGTGTTTGAATGGAATGAATGCATCTCCAAAAGCGCCCAAGATGAAGAAGAAGAGTCGATCAAGCGTCAACAGAAGGAGAGAGAGAGGTTGGACCGCGACGCCGGAAGGCCAATGGCCATTCCAATGAAGAGCCGCCAAAGTAGTCACAACAGTGCTCTTGATGGTCCCGATCATAGGGGTCAGGCACCCGTAACAGATCCTCACTGGAATCATGAGGCAGTCTTGTATGTTCTCTTTCCTTCTTTGTTCTTATTGACCATGGAAGAACTCTCGTTCTTCTAACGATTTGTTTCAGTGACGTTCTCGGGGACCAATCCGAAATCGACGTTTCAGTCTATGACCGCAACGATCAGGAAGCATTCATGGGTCATGTACGGCTATGCATTAATCTCAAGGAGGACAATAGCCGCCTTGAAGGTTGGTTTCCGCTGTCAGCTCGTGGCGCAGGTGACTCTCAGGTGTCCGGAGAAATTCACATGGAGATGCGATTCGAAAGGACGGAGAAGAAGCAGGTAGGACCGAATGATTTCCAAATCCTGAAGCTTATCGGCAAGGGAACGTTCGGCCAAGTCTATCAGGTCAAGAAGAAAGACACCAAACGAATTTACGCCATGAAAGTATTGTCAAAAAAAGTGATCATTCAGAAGAAAGAGATTGCGCATACCTTGGGAGAGAGGAACATTCTAGTTCGGACCGCTATGGCCGCCTCTCCTTTCATTGTTGGACTCAAGTTCTCGTTTCAGACACCTACGGACCTCTACCTTGTTACAGATTACATGTCGGGGGGTGAATTATTCTGGCATCTTCAGAAAGAAGGACGATTTCAGGAAGCCCGAGCCAAGTTTTATATTGCTGAGTTGATCTTGGCGTTGCAACACCTTCACGATCACGATATCGTGTATCGGGACCTAAAGCCAGAAAACATCTTGCTCGATGCCAACGGTCATATCGCACTCTGTGATTTTGGCCTCTCAAAGGCGAATCTCACCCAGGGCGATACTACAAACACTTTCTGCGGAACAACCGAGTATCTTGCTCCCGAAGTTTTGCTGGATGAACAGGGATATACTAAAATGGTCGATTTCTGGTCACTGGGCGTCCTCGTCTTCGAAATGTGTTGTGGCTGGAGCCCATTTTATGCTGAAGACACGCAGCAGATGTACAAGAACATTGCCTTCGGTAAAGTCCGATTCCCAAGAGATGCTCTCAGCACAGAAGGCAGAAATTTTGTCAAGGGTCTTCTCAACCGAAACCCTAAACACCGGTTAGGCGCAAAGGACGACGCAAAAGAACTGATGGAGCATCCATTCTTCCACGACATCGACTGGGCGGCGTTAAGTCGCAAGGAGGTGATTCCCCCCTTCAAACCCAAGCTCAAGTCAGACACGGATACCTCCAATTTTGATCCCGAGTTCACAAACGCTCTCGACAATAGCAGCTCATTGAATGATCGTGCGGCCGCCCTTGCCAACGGTTTCATGACCGCTTCAACACCTCTCTCTCCTGGCATGCAAGCTAACTTCCGGGGGTTCACATTTGTCAATGAGAGCTCCATTGATCATCACTTTAAACATGAACCAGGGGATCGTATGGAAGAGGATACCGACACGTGGAACAGGTCTCACCGCCCTGGGATTTCTGTAGATCACCGCATGAGTGGCGTTCAAAAGACCGGAGAAGGTGGCGAGCCCGGTATCTTTAACGTTGATGATAATTTTGACATGTGATATGGCTCTTGATGCATGATAACGGAGTTGTGATGTCTGCATATATGGTTTTTTTTTTGCCTTGTGTATATGTCTTCAAAGTCATATGGGGCTCAAAACGCGGGATTTCTCTTCTTTTTTTTTTCTTTCCTACCATTGTTAAGCCTATTCCCAATGAACATGACTAGTTTCCTCTTCTCTCGATTTGTTCCCCACGGATGAGGACGGAAGCGCCAGTTTGTTTATTTTCCCATTTCTACTTTGCATGCAGTAGTTGAATGGGTATTCATCCTTACTATTGACCATCCTCTCCGCTGGTGCTATCCGTCAATTCTGAGAGTGGCCGATCTATCGGCTTATTCCTGTTCTTATTTTTTTTCTTGGAATGTCTATGATATCCGCCATCGATTTCTATTTCTGGTCAGCTCACTTACCGTTTCTATTACCTCTGTTAGCTTGCGATCTCACTAGCCCTACCCTGGATTTACTTTCGTTGTGTGACACACGCATCTAGGTGTGAAAGGACAGATGGTGGAAATGGGATTGTGTAGCGGCATTTATCTGGCAGCATTGGCGCAGGAGGTTCTTTGATTGAGATATTCTTTTTCTCTTCTTGGGGGTTATGCTTACAGTGCATCAACTACACACTTACATACAAATACATACTTGAAATCTTGAAGTTCCCTCTCCCATTGTGGCTACGGGGTCATCTTTAATTACCTTGGTGAAATTCATTTTATGTAGCACTACAAACAGTCCGAGTAGCCAGTCTTTGTCGAGAGGTCAAAAGTCAAGTCATCATCTGCAGGCTGAGGGGAACGGGCAACTGTTGTGTCACCTACATCTGCTTTCCCTTCGCCCACTTGGCCCTCGTGGGTTAGTCGAAAACTAAACAAACTGTTCGCCATTACGCACATCTTTCATGGACGCTAGTTACACAGCCAACGGGTATATTATGGACTAAGAACTCCGTCCCGATGGTCTAGTCAAAAGGTATCAAAGTGAATCGAGATCGAAATAATGCAGTAGCCAGGCTCCCTCGTGACTTCAGAGAAGCGGGGAGCAGCAGGAAACAACATCTCATGGCGTTGAAGTGGTGAGATCATTGCGGTATATTCCAAGATGTGAGTTGAATACTATAGGAAAAATTAGAGTTACCTGAACCAAATTATATTCAAAGCCGGTCACATGCGAGCACCATCCACAGACAGCGACGGCTTTAAATATTCGGATGACGAGCAAAAGAAGGTTCGCATTCTTCCAAGGGTCAAAGGTTCTAGAAGCTCTTCCGTTGCGGCAAGTGAATTTGTCCCATTACCCTGACAGCCTCTTCGTGATGATGAGGCCCCGGGTTGAAAGTTGAAACCAACAACAGAACCATATATAGAGTTCGTGGGAAGCGAATCTATACATATAATCGTATTTCGATATCCAGTGCGGCGCTGCGCTAACTTGGAAGTGGAGAACAAATTGGTGACGAATAAAATAAAAAAGGAAATAAATCGAAGATGCAAATTTGAAATCTTGACTCCTGGCCCCCACATTAAACACGACTCGGGTTCCGGGGAGTCGGGGACTGATGCAGTGAGTTTCTTCATTATTTCTTGAGATCAACCAGGATACTCATGTTTCACCACGCCCGATCGTATCCTCTTCCGTCTTGACGAGTTGACCAAGCCGCCATCCATGGTCCCACTGCCTTTTTGCGGAGGAAATCGGGAGAAATATACGCCATCTCAGGGGAGAAAAGAAGGTTGCTTTACGCCTGGTGGTATTATTAGCGGCAGTTGTATGTGGATTCTGCTTGTTTCTTTTTAGTGCATTTTTATATTTTTTGGTCCCCTTGAACGAAGTGGGATATTTGCGAGCGCGCTCGTTGCGGCGTGAATGATCAAGCAGATAACAGCGCGATCGAATCCACAACTTGAGAAACCTTTCCTGAAATTGCCTCGTTCTTCCGAGAAAGGTGTGCTACTTTTGGAAGGCCCAGCTTCACTCAGCCTGATTCTGATCTTTGATGGGACGAGAGGATTCTCATTGCCCTCTGTTAATTTAAAATAATGGGGCGGGGTCCACTGTCTCAGCCAATGGAAATAATGTATTGCACGAACCAGCGGTTTGACTCCAAGACCCAAGTGTTCATCAGCATGGGTTCGTGTTCAGGGGGCCTTGAAGGAAAATAGAGGTTCTTCGAGTTCTGTCGAGTTTTTGAAGAAAAATTTTTATTTCCTCCAGGCGGAATGTCAGCGTTGATGCATTAGTTGAGATCTTTCTCAATAGTTCGCACATCATGCAAGATAGGAATCTGATTATTTCGAGATTCTTGAACTTTGAAACCCTGACAGCGAAAAGCATGAGAGGGAGCTCCGCTGGACAGGAGTATTCTTAGTCAGCCCCAACTTTCTTGCATCGACGAACTGCCTAAAACAGGACTAGTGCCTGGTTCCTGAGACCAAATCAGTCCCGTGCAGCTCACTAATCCAGAAATGGGATAGTGTCAGTTCCCTGTTCCATGGGTGTCAAGGCACGCGAAGCTGCCAAAACCCCCTGGATGAAGATCGTTCGTCGTCATCAACTCTGCATGAATCAACTATTGATTATTTGATATTATTCTGCCGTTAGCACATCTTCCTCCAGCACATGGATGGGGGCTCTCTACGACTATGTCCTACACCGGAGACGGTTTCCTTTCGAATACCGACCGGTCCAGTAATGACAGAAAGGCAGGATGAGCAGTGTCAATCACCTGTGCTTTGGCCCCTTCGACGGTTTTTTTTTTTTTGTTGTTGTTGTTTTTTTCCGCCAGAGAGGATTTGCCCTCTGCCAATCCTACCTATCTTTACTGGTTTAGGTTGTAACTCATTGCCAAATCCCTTCTCCAGAGAAACTAACTCTCGAACTAACGAATTAGTTCTCACGACCTTCCTCCCCTTTCGCAATTGTCGAAGAAATCAAACTCATGGTGCCCTGACTCTGACTCCATCCCCTATGTACCTCACAGAATCCTTCTCCGCTTCTCTTCTGGTCTTTGGCTAGTTCGAGAAATTGCTGGATGATTATTGATATGAATTCTTATTCTCCGCGTTCCACATCTTCGTGACATTTAACCAGTGCACGAGTTGCTAACTTATTCCTGCATGGGAGGGTTGCAACTTGCAAGGAGGAAGTACCAGTCCCAAGATCCTCGTTCTCCCTGTGGAGATGATCAGCCCTCGGGTGCCGTGCCCATTTATCTTAGTCTTTCCTCTCTAACTCAATGGAGAGGTGGCGTGTTCGTACAGTGGAATCTTTCATCTTCGTACTATGTATGTTCACCTGGAGAAGGTTGTCAGAATTCTTTGCTCTCCTCTTTGACTAAGCTCTCATGTTTTGAGGGGGCTCGCTTTAGTCGGTTCACTATCCCCTCCTTGTCCACCGTTTTCTTCGTTCATCTCCAGTCATGATTCCTAAAATAGCCTTTTGATTTCTTTAAACCTTTTATTATTATTATTATTTTATCGTATCTACCTTTTCTTTTTGAGAATCTTTTTTCCCTTTCGCTCTCCTCTCTCACCATACTGTCAACACCTAACTCCTTCTCTCATCACGTCTAGCTTTGGTGGTACATATTTTTCCTATTGACCTGCTGAACATACCTGCGCGCTCTCAAGTTTTTTTTCTCCCCTTCCTGCCAACCGCCGCATGTTATTTCACCCCTAAACTTTATACATCAACAGCCCCTTGCTCGCAACTTCCCTCCCCCACCAGCCTGAGCATCCTATCTACATGACCGCCCAATGCAAAATCAGGGTCTACCATGAGTGTTATTGCCAGTGTGCCCGAGGGCGGTTCTGTATCCTACACATCGATTCCACATCAAAGCCAGGTTATGCATAGCTACAAGGATTCCGGATATGCGGTCTCAGTACAGCCTTTTTCGTCCCGAACTTCCTCAGTCTCCTCCTTCAAGAGCAATTATAGCGTCTCAACTATCCCTACCTCCTACTCCCCTACCTCGTCCGCTTCATATCGCATGTGCGATTCCGCTGCCTCCCTTGATAAAATCCTAGAGTCAATCTTTAAACGAATTCCCCAAGAGGTTTACGAAAATATCCTTGATCAGCTGCAGTATCTGCATACTGGCCCACACCAAGCAGGATGCATGACATGCTTCCAACGTGATTTACACGCCCTATCTCTCACTTGCCGTCCTTGGGAAAAGGCTGTTCGAGCTAGACTGTGAGTGTGAAAAAAGTTTCTGGGTGTCTTTTCAATTATCGCCCCGAAGCCTTTGTTCTGTATTGGGGGGGGGGGTTGCTTATTAACAATTTGATTTTTGCAGTTACAATCGCATCCATATTATTGGAAATGATTCGCCGCCCCAACTGAAGAAATATAAGTTGAAACGCGGAAGCCGATTAAAGCTGCTGAGACGGACGCTACGAGAGAGAAAATTGCTGGCGAATCTCGTTTTAGAGCTTCGCGTCCCGCAGATAGACCTGCTTTTCACAACGAGTAAGCATAGTGTCCAATGGCATGAATACCGAGATTTGATCGCGTCTGTTGTCATGGTCTGCCCAAACTTGGAGCGGTTAATCGGGTTGACTATCCCTTACAACCACGAATTTGACCGCCTCACGCATGCATTATCCACACGACGGAAACTGAAGGAGCACACTTGGATCCTGTGCGAGGCCTCAGAAACATCAGAACTTTCTCCACGCAGCACGTCATGCCCTGGGAGCCTTGGTCCTTTGCAGATGTTTGAGTTTCTTAACTACCATGTCTCGTGGACCAACTTGGAGACGCTATCCCTTTACGGGTTGAATGAAACGGGCTCCCTTGAGCCAAGTGTATTCCTTCGTATGCTCGATCTTCTGCCGTCATTGCGCAACCTCTGCATATCAAATTTCGACGAGGATGCCTTTGCTGACAGCGCCTTACTCTGCCTACCGCCTCTTGAGTCGCTGAGACTGGAGAACTTACCTGGGGTCACGGATGCGGGTCTGTCACAGTATACTTCGCGCCCCGAGTCTATCACTCTCAAGTCACTGGCTCTAATTGAGCCCAGTATTGAATCTTTGCTTGTGATCTCGAAAATTTTAGCGTCCTTGAGGAATCTAGGGCGGTTCAAGATTGTCCAAACCAATAAATGCCCAACACTGAATACCGATGGGATCGTCTTTCAACCCTTACTTGCTTCATCGAGCCTCCGGTACCTGCATTGGGACGTTGCCTGTCCCAACCCCAATACGGCCTTAACCAGACTCGACTTTGCGCCGTTTATCAAGCCCCCAAAGCATTTGGAAACGCCGAATTCCCATCTTGCACAGAGCATCCTCTGTGCTGGTTTCCCCAGTCTTGAAGCCATACGGGCACCCTCTGATATTGAACCGCCGGGCGTCCTCCAGGGTGTTTGCCAGCCTATTCCATACGGGCAAGCACTACTACACCCGGACCGATATAGTCTTCCACGAAGCTCACATGGGTCTGTGACGACCCGACCGATGGCATTGCCCGGTGGCAATAACTTGACTTCCTCCCGGATTCGGGCCCAAACATTCATTGATATGGCAGCGAAAGACACCGACACCGGTATGAGAGTACTCATCACTGACCATTCGGATTCATATGTGCCGGATAATGCACTGGAAGCCTCCGATGACGAATCAGACCTGGAAATGGATGAATACGGCATGTTTGGAGCACCCAAAGAGCACCCCCGGGAAAACCTTGTGACTGCGGACCATGAGGGCCCTGTAACCGTGTTTGACTTTCGAATGCCGGCTTACATGGGGCGAACTGGTGTTAAAAGCAATGCGAGGGACGTGCCAATTCCGCGTTTCGTGCTCCGTCCTGACATAGCGGGCCAGGACGCCGAAGGGGGGCTTGTTACATGGAAGCATATTTTGGCCGCAAATCAGTCATTAACTTTCGCTGCTGGGGTGGGAGTAAACTGCTTCAACAGCAAGACTAACACAACCTCCTTTATCGAGGACCCACCTTCCCCTGCTTCAACAACGACCCCACGGTTCGGTTGGGGAAGTATTGGTAGCCGTTCCACGATGGCAACAAGCCCAAACACACCCAGCACCCCGCCCACACCAATGAGTCTCTCACCTACTACTTCGCTTCCTTGGGAAAAGGATGTCTGCACAGGATCCTGGAATTATAGCCATAAAGGTGGTCGAGATTGGTGGTTTCACATGGAACGGGATCGACCTGTGAATATCGACATCGTCGGCGTGAAGCGACTTTTCTAATACTGAGTCCCATGTTTGGAGCCAAGATTTCGACCCGCTACGGTATTCTCGATTCTCTCTGCTCGCCTTAGATAACAAGGCATCCTATTCACTGGAACATGCAATTTGATTTGATAGATACTCATACCCACGGAAACAGGCGTTTTTACGGACAGATGGGTTGGTCGATTCATACCGGTGATATTGCACATATTCGACGGAATTTCTTTTCTCTTTTTACCCATTGATTGGGCTGGACCCCCCTATTCGTTCAAACATTCGACTTTGCGATTGGTGCAGCACAAAACTGTTCTTTTCTTCTATTTTCCAAGTTTTATTCCGAACTTCCTTGTTGTATACCCCTGTATCCACTTTGAGGGCACATATATTCTCTATTCCCCACGGATTTGGTTATTCTTTTTATCTATAATATATGCGGCGCATCTGATGGGTTAAGGTTATTATTTGGTCTTGGGAGGTTGCAGGTTATATCCTCTATTTTTCTCTGGGAGATTGAATACGTCTGGTTCCCACTGTTGATTTTTTTAGTTGGCTTCGGCTTTTGTACAGTACATGATAGGTACAATCACCCTTGATCCGTGATCAGGACATATTGCATAATGCGTATTCAGTTGGAACTTCGGCGTTTCAGTTTATGATAATTCGACGGGTCCAGATGCCTTTTGAAGGAAGCATGATAGATCGGATCTAGGGGATGGAGACATTTACTAATTTCAGAAAGATATCGTTTCAATGCTGTTCCACTATTTTCTATGTGCAAGAAGTCGTTTAATAAGCCTGTCGAGGCGAACAAAAAAACAAGGCATGCATTTGAACCTTGTTTATACGTACCTAGGTAGATAGATACATAGCGTGAAATAAAGTTGCCAATGGCAATGATAAAATTCAAAGTTTCTTAGGCCAAATTAAAAGAAAAAAGAAATGCCATCAACGGCATTGAATTAAACATAAATACCCATGTTAGTATCCTTCTTCTTGGCCTGTACTTCTGCAATGGCATCGACATAATGTTCATGTCCGACCTTGCTCATACCCTTTCGCAGTGCAATCATACCGGCCTCAACGCAGACAGCCTTCAACTGAGCACCACCAAACTCGTCAGTGCTGCGCGCCAGTTCGGCCCAGTTGACAGTATCTTCAACAGACATCTTGCGGGAGTGGATCTGGAGAATATTTGCACGGGCTTCCTCGTTGGGGAGCGGGAACTCGATTTTACGATCCAGACGACCAGATCGGAGCAAAGCGGGATCGAGTACATCGACACGGTTGGTGGCGGCGAGGACCTTGATGCGGTCGTCGGAGGCGAAGCCGTCAAGTTGGTTGAGAAGCTCCAACATAGTTCGTTGCACTTCGCGGTCGCCGGACTTCTCAGAATCGAAACGCTTCGTTCCAACGGCGTCGAGCTCGTCAATGAAGATAATGGAGGGAGCCTTCTCTTTCGCAAGAGCAAAGCAGTCACGAACGAGTTTCGCGCCGTCTCCAATAAACATTTGCACTAGCTGAGGCCCAGCGAGCTTGAGGAAGGTAGCGTTTGTCTCTGCAGCGCAGGCTCGAGCAAGCAGAGTCTTACCCGTTCCGGGAGGGCCGTACATTAATGCACCTAGTAATATCTTGTTAGAAAACCAAGAAAAGGACGACTCGGGAGAAGGAAAAAAGTCGTGCCAGCCTACCTTTAGGTGCCTTGATGCCAATCTTCTTGAATCTCTCCGCTTCCTTCATAGGCCATACAATAGCCTCGACAATTTCCTCAATCTGCTTGTCTAACCCTCCGATGTCCGTATACTTCTCTGTTGGCTTCTCGTCGACTTCCATGGCTTTCACCCGGTTATCATATTCGGCCGGTAGGGTATCCAGAATGAGATATGAATCCTTATTGACACCAATGAGATCACCAGGTTTGAGCTTTTCGTGGTCTACCAGACCGATAAGTGGTAGATAGATGGTTTGACGAGTCGATGTTTTGATGACAGCCGATTTACCTACTCGAGTAGCATCCAGGTCAATATTAGCGCCCTCCTCAGCGGCCTCGGCTTCAACATCCAAATCCAGCAGCTCAACAACATTTCCGACGAGGTATGGTAATTGTCTATCAGAGAAGGATAGGGGGGAAGGGTCAGTAAAGTCGTATTGTGAATGGATTTTGGATCGACTCAAATGTGTGCTAGCAATTTGCCACAAGAGGAAAGAAAAGGAAGAAGGTAGGAAAAGTTATTGTCAGTACCTGTTATTTTCGATCTTCTCCTGGTTATCCTTGACCTTTTCCCTCATCGTGTTCTGCTCGTGTGTCAACCGCTGAAATTCACTTTTCATTATGCGAAGTTCATTCTCCAACATCCGCCGTCGTTTGACTATGTCCGCTGTGCTGGAGTGAAGGATCTCTTCATCTAGAAGCTCATCGTCTTCTTCCTTCTTTTTTGTATCGGCATCTTTCATTTCAGCATCTCCGTCACGGCCTGGAGGCTTGCCGTCGCCGCCATCTCCTTGTTCCTGCCTCTTGTCCTTCTCCTCACGCTCAAGGTCGTCAAGATCCTCCAAGGTCGACATGATTGGGGTTCGAAATTAGCTATGGGTTAAGGGAAGTTGGGGTGTATGGGGAGAGGGCGTCCAGATGGATGAGGTACGGAGAATAATTAACGAAGAATGGGAGGAGGGAAAGTTGGGGAAGAGCTGTGGTGGAAGTCAGGATGATGCTCTGAGCTTCGACCAAACAACGTCAGCCGTCCTGCCTACATATATCACGTGATACACTGACAAATCCACCTTCTTTCGCCTGCAAATGCCATGCCTCAAGTTACAAAACAAGAGGTGGAAGATTCTTATAGACAAGTAAAATTATGTAAATTGTACTGCTTTACTACTACTTGAACATAGAAATTTGCCTGGTGCTCCCCGATAGGGGTTCAAGCAAGCTCGATATACTTCAAATGCCCCAAAACCGAAAGTTTACGGTGTACCTAGAGTTAGTTGAGCTCCAAAATTGCTTTCAAATATACCGATAAGGATTGCCGGGATTTCTTTGAGTGTTTCCAAGGTGTTGTAGAAGAGTTTCTCGGCCAAATTTGGAGAGACGATATCGGGAGATAAAGTCGTCATTATTAACTACGTTACAATCAGCAGAAGGGTCTTTTCGCCCATAAAGAGCAATATCAAAGAAGCCAGCAAGCTTACTGTAACCGCCGCACATTCTTCGCTTTCCAGTATACTCAGAACGGCCGTGCATCATTCGCCAGTTATCGAAAACTATCGTTCTTTAGTGGGCGAATTGACCAGACTCAGAAAGAGCAACCACTCACTAAGCGCAGTCCCCGGCTTCAATTGAGTCCAAATTTCCATATCGGGTCGTCGAATAATCTCGTTAAAATGCCGCGCCGCCGCATACCAACGATCTTGCTCCTCAAACCACCAGTCCCGCTTAGGAGCGCGGTCGTAGTTGTTCCAACGAATCTGGTACAGCTCCCTTAGGTATTGATGGGTTGACAAAACGGGGTAATGTTCTGCGGGCGTTATGCAGGTGTCTTCGTTTCCACTGGCATGAAAAGGGTGTTTCGTTGTCATCAGAGATGTAGCATGGTTTCGGTTTTCTTTGAGTAGAGTTTCGGCCGCCCGGAAGCCATCGACAAGTAAGCTAGCACCTCCATCACCGTCGGTGTGAGACAGTAGATGGAATAATTGAAGCCTTGCTGGGTCAGTGAAGTAAGTATTGTCAGTGTGTGCACCGAGAAACTCTGTAGTGTATGCCGTGTCCTTGAAAGTCAAGTCGGCCGTGAAATCCCAGAAGCCCCCTAGGATGAGGGAACAAAAGAAAGACATGAATTAGCTAGGGTTCCAGAAATTTAAGATCGAAGATTGAATTACCATAGTGAGTGTGCCTGATGAAGGCTATCCGCTTAAGAAGAGCTTCAGTTGATTTCGGGTTGATAGGAACCCCCTCCACGAAGCAAAACCCCCACGAATACTTCACATGAATTAGCAGGGCAGGCTACAATAAAATCCCAGGACCAACGCACAATGTTCTCAAGCCATTCCAACAACCCTTCATTGCCAGACATAACTGCACCATAATCTACAGTCGGGTACCTGGTATTGTTGATGGGATGGTGGGTCTGGTACTCCCTGGATATAGATTGTTAGGACCAGGGCATGTCACAGACAAAGTAACAATGGATGGGCGTACCGGAAACGTAATGGCGATCCCATTGATTTGCGATTTATTTTTTTATGGGTATGTGTAGCTATCCAGGTATAAGGATAGATTCCTTTATGTCCATCGGACCCTAAATTTGCATGTTAATGAGATTTCAGTGATCGGGAGACGGAGGCGCATATACATTGCACCTTGAGTTTATATTTATGATAGTCAAGTTTCTTGGCATTGACGTTCTCCGGTATCTGTAGTAATAAAGGCAACCCTTGGTCAATTTTACTGGCTCCTTGGGGAATTCATGTTATAGTAATACCGAAAAAGTATCCACATTTCGTTGTTTTGTGTCCGGATGAATGCATTGGGAACATTGGCAGTTTTCCCTTGATACGAGATATGAGTTAGTTGGAGCTCTGGGCCAAGCAAAGGCGAAATATTGAGCTACCTGAGCCAAAATTTTCCGCTTTGGTACAAAATTAGCGACCAGTTATTTGTCCGATGAATGGAAAGTTTGCTTCAATGTTTTGCTTACACGGAAGCATCGTGGCCAACCGATGAACTCCGTATTCTAACCCAATTTTCACTGGGCTGTGGTGTTTCATCGGATCGCGCCGGCGATGCGTCGAACGTGAATACATCCTCCTCGGATACTCTGGCAAGCGATGCAATATTTCTTATCGATGAATGAGAAGCAATTCGGCCGCAAGACACACGAAAAGGCACATTAAGAATAAATGGCCGTAGGCCTGTGGAGAGATTCCGGGTGCCACCAGCCTAAACGGGATGTAAGTGTCAAATGGTAGTCTCAATATGGTGGCTTCTTCAACACTCAAGGCACCAAACAGATCTCCTGTCAGCAACATACCACTCGGCCATGTTTCGGGATACTAATTCTAATCAGCCATTGTTTTTGTTCTTGCCGAGGTTCGTGCTACAGAGAGCTTACCAAGTATGCGTGAAGGACCCCAAAGTTCGGGAAGAAGCAATTCTGTTCATGCTTGCACTGTACAGAAAATATGGTGATTATACAAAGAATAAGAAAAAGAAGAAGGGAGCAATGTTTCTTGTTCCCTGCATGAGAGGCGATCTTTTGAAGAAATACGAAGTGCCTGATAGTCACCGTATACCCCACAAATTGACGGCATCATCACGTGTTACAACACCCATATTCCCGGGCCTTGGCAACCCTTGACGGCTTGCATCAAACATCCATCATCCAAGCTGCAAAATACTCAACGGAAAGACGAGGAGTTATAAAATATACGAGCGCGAAAATGAAACTGTGCTTTGAGTTCACCCATTTAATGTTCAAACATTCAGGTTCCATATAGTTTCAATCTAGGGTTTAATCCATGTATGTATATTGCTTGCAACTCTGGCTTTGGACCTACCCCAGTGGTCTGTCTTTCTTAGCTAGCTTTTACAACCTTTACAGGCAGAAAATTTTGCCTCTTGTTTCTAGCCTCTTCAGCCTCCTGACCGCATCATAAAGTAGAAAAGCCGTAGCCGAATACCCCTCTAAGTAAATGCATGAGTTCGAGTAGGTTATAAGGCTATCATGTGCATTTCCTATTCTTGATTGTCCTCTAGTTAATGAAACATTTAACCGCGGCCGGGGGGGTTGATTGTTTAGCATATATATGATTGCGATGCAAGTTAGATCAAATAATTACATGCAATATTATGTAAAAACAATGCATATGAAGCTGAATAGAACGAGAACGTTGGAGTTGCCTAGACTGAGCGTCGACTCGGGGTATCTACCTGAGGAAATTCGAGGAGCTTCATAATCGTCTCTTGAGGAAATCATCTCTCCGTTCACGCCGAAAAATGATGCCATTCCTATGCCTCCCAGAAACAACGCCGGAAAATCGAAACAAGGGAAAAAAAATCAAAATAAACCACGAGACCATCCAACAACCAAATGTTCATATAAAATGAACTACCATAAAATGCTATGCGGACCACATATCAATTATTTTGCGTTTACCGACAGATCATTGCTCGACTCCAAGGGAAAAGAAAAGAAGAAAAAAAGAGGAGAGGCTAGAAGCCTGTAAATGACGAAAATTTAACACCTTGGAGAAAGTTAGTGTTTTGTTATTTCAAGTGTGGAATAAAGGGCCACTCACATCTTGTAGAAACAGCTGCCCTCGGCGTAGCGCAGTTTATCAGTAGTCTCAAGCTTGTACGAGAGACTGATGTCAAGGTCTCGCTTGTTCTTATCGTTGGGCTTATTCTCAATCATGCCTGACACAGATTCCTCTTCTTCGACGGTCAAGACATCACGCAAATAGAAAACAGTCTGCTTCCAGTGAGTATACTTGGCATGAGGGCCTGTAGAAAAGTGGATCGGCTTGTGGCATGCGCCAAATTCGATATCGAACCAGGCAATGATAGCGTGAATGAAGTCGCTACGCTTGACTGTGAGCGAGTACGGGACCTTGAACGCCAAGTCTTCCTTATTGACCGTGTAGAGGTCGAATGTGATGATGGGGCACGGGTCAGTGACAAGAGCCTTAAGCTCAACTGTGTCCACAAGGGGTTCCGTAAGAGCGATCTCCTTCATTGGGCTATAGTCAAATCCATAGACGTTATCCCAGACTATGATCAGTTAGCTAGTGGCATCCAAAACCATGAAGAGTGAAACCAGGAGCGCATCTTACATCCAATCTTGTCATCCTTGTATTCACCATCCTCAATCGCTGCCAAGTACATGGTGGCTTTGTCGGGGAAGATTTTGCCGCCAGGGTTGAGGTAGCGGTCACGAGCGTACAGGACGGTATCCAACATGGACTCGTACAGGAGGAAATAACCCATCCATTCCGAGATAATGATGTCAACCTTGGGGAAGGGAAGCACAACCTCCTCCATCTTTCCCTGGAGAAGAGTGATTTTATTTGCCATGCCGTTAGCAGCAACAATCTCACGAGCTTTCTCGATAATCGAGGACATATCGACTCCGATTACATGCTTAGCACCGGCCTTCACGGCGAACCTTGCAATCCAAACTGTCAGAATCGCAAATTTACCACAAGTTCAATAGAATTGGCCACATACATGCTGAGGATACCTGTACCACATCCCACATCAAGGACGACTTTATCCTTGAAAATATGACGGTTTTGGTAGATCGCATCACGATATGATCGGGTCCGAACATCATCTTTCTAGACCAATTTGAATAAAATGAATTAGTATATAATAAGCGAGAAGGTGGGGTTGGTTTGGAACTGTACGTACGAGCATTTCCTCATGAATGCCTAAGCGGGGTTTGATATTAGCAGTGCAAGCAGAACGCAAAGATAGTTATCGGGCGCATTTACCATGATGATCGTAGCTATTATTTCATTTAGCAAAGGCGAAGAAATATCAGAGCAGTATTTATCCTTACCTTGTAAAGTACCGAACCTCAGCATGGTCCATGCCCACCATGCGATCAGCGCTGCTGGTGATGCCTGGAGAGTCGGTAGCCATCTCGCTTCCGTTCATATTGACGTCCATTTAATAGGAATGAGGGGAGGATTGAGTGAACAAATCCTCAGAAAGATCAAAGGGGTGTTTCAAACAGAGGTAATATTATTATCCAATAATATAAGTGAAGAAATCGGTGGAAGGTCCTCAAACTCGATTTTCTTACAGGGACTCACTTTTCTCTCAAGCGCTCTCTTCCTCTTTTTTTTTTTTTTTTAAACTTTTCCCTCATTAGGAATTTCTCCTCCGCCGCTTGCCAAAAGGGCGCTATTCCACTTTGGGATAAATGTTTTATCAACCTCTTTCTTATCATCATGTGATGACAAAGCCCTATTTCTAGATTAGGGCTAAAGCATTGTTCTGGCCATCTGGAAATAACCACCGTAGTTCCTTGCCTTGAGCTATCCATACCTAGCTAAGTACTTAGTACTATCTTACCTGGGTACTAACCTAGATATGTATAGATAGTACCACAAAAAACACAATTAAACTCCTAGATGAAATTCCAACCACCAGAGCTGAGAAGGTCAACCTAAAAGGTACCAGGAATAGGAAGAAGGGATTAAGCTTGCTCTGGCACGCAGAAAGAACGTCGGAAATAAAAATAGATATAAACAAGTGGGTCAATGACATTATAGAGCAAATAATGTGAACAATTGCTCGATATTTACCTGTGAGGGTCTTCTGCTTTGGTTCTGACTTCTTAAATCGACGCCAAACATGAATGCCAAGACATTACTCCGCCCGGTGTGGTTGTCCCTGAAATTCCCCGGCCCTGGAACACCCTGATTCCACGCGTTCTGACCTCTTCTTCATCAATACAGAGCGCACAATGTTCTCGGGACTAGCGAGGGGGAAGTTTGGTTTTTACCTCCTTTTCATTCTATTTGCAACATATATTGGGAAGTCTACGGCTTCCTTAGGGGACCATCTCCCCGAATTCAAAGAATGTGTCAAGGTAAAGTGTACAACCCCCAGGACATCACGGACCTGCGGACTAAATAGCTTGAGTAAATAGATATGTCAGGCTGAGAACTGTCAGGATGGGAGCTCAGGAATCCGTATGCTAACACTGATTCTATCTGCCCGTGATATCTTTTCTGTAGACTAATATATATTTTTTTCAGCCCTTGGTCTTCGCCTGATGCTTTGGACGTGTCCTTCCGAGTGCGACTATACCTGCCAACATGTCGTAACAGACCGTCGAGTTGCCCGTGACCCTCCGATGCTAGACCCTATCTTCCAGTTTCATGGGAAATGGCCGTTCCGTAGGATTCTCGGCATGCAGGAGCTGTTCTCTGTCATCTTCTCTCTTCTTAACTTCTATGCGCATTGGCAGGGACTGGCTCGGCTTCGGGAATCAATTTCGCCATGGCACTCGCTCCGAAAATACTATATGGGATTTGGATATTGTGGCTTGGCGTGCTGGACCTTCAGCGCGCTCTTCCACGCAAGAGATTTCCCCCTGACTGAGAAGCTAGATTATTTCGGAGCCGGCGCCAATGTCATGTATGGTCTGTATTTGGCCATTATCCGAATCTTCCGCTTGGACCAAGAGAAACCTCAACACAAGCCGACACTGCGCCGGGCTTGGACTGCCATGTGTATCCTTTTGTACACTATGCATGTTAGCTATCTCAGCTTCTGGTCCTGGGACTATACCTATAATATGATAGCGAACATCGTCGTTGGGATGATCCAAAATGCGCTTTGGATATGTTTCAGCGTTATTCGACACCAGAGAACGGGGAAAGGGTGGACTATATGGCCTGCAATCATCGTGGTTTGGATCATCCTAGCTATGAGCCTCGAGTTGCTGGACTTTCCTCCATGGCATGCCCTTATTGATGCCCACAGTCTGTGGCATCTGGGGACAGTCATCCCCTGTTACTGGTGGTATCTGTAAGAATGCATTCTCCATCGGGCTCCTGTTCGACGCCCTAGAGACCTCAAAACTAACTTTCTTGATAGGTACCTCATTAAAGATGTTCAGGATGACGAGAGATCGAAAGACTAAGGTAGCCAGTAAATCAACGGAGAGCGATGATAGACGGTTTAGGCCCCGATTAGGAGGACCCCGAGTCTGTGGGTAGTCAGCTGTGGCAGAAGCTGGTCCAGGTGACCGAATAACGCGTATTCTCCCTAGGTTAAGCAGTAACTACGGAGTACCTTAGGTAGTATCCACCTCGCTCAGAAAGGAGGTATACCGCCTCGATGAAAATCAACACTGTATCATGTTGCCCTAGGAGTATTGTACATATAATTCACTCTATTCGCCAGTTATATTATCTGCTGCCCACCCACCTACTCTGAGTAGCTCCCCACCCCTCTCTCCCAAGAGGACTGACATTACATCTGCATCGCCGACCCTCACATTCCCGCTTCCCCCACTGTGATTCGTTGTCTCTCGGGAACCCGTTGAGACACGCCACTTCGGCTCACCGCTCGGCGATGTTTGGTGGCAGTACAAAAGATCCCGCCAAAGCTAAGCCCGAGCTGGGCAGTTTGTCTCACCTCCAGGCTCTTGTTGCTACCTTTCTATTCGCTTTGCTTTTTCCTTCCGAATTTCTGTTCTGCCCTTGGGCTCTTCTTTTGCTTCATCGGGTGACCAGCTGTAATTATCTTTCAAAAAACCCCCTTCTTGCCCAATTTGCGCCACAATGGCGTCCCCAGCTATCAAGAAAGCCATCGCGGATGCGGCATCGCAGTACGTCAAGCCAGAAGGGAAAGTCTTCCAATATGGCACAGCCGGGGTAGGTCATTCTGCGTTTTACCTGTTTACGTCCCTTATTAATTGAGGCTTATCAATTTTCTCTCCTCTGCAGTTCCGTATGAAGGCGTAGGTTCCCCATTATCCTAATATGTTTTTTCTAACTTTACTTTCCCCTGCCGATGGTTCTTATTTCCACCCTTGAGGATTCATCACCCCCGCATCCATACCCCGCGCCCATCTTTCTTCACACATTGACCAACCGATTCTACCAGTGATATCCTCAACACCGTTGTTTTTTCCGTCGGACTACTCGCTGGCCTTCGTTCCAAGAAACTCAGTGGACAATGGGTCGGCGTCATGGTTACTGCGAGTCACAACCCTGCAGAGGACAACGGTGTCAAGTTGATCGATCCCATGGTAAGTTTCAAACCAGCGTGGTAGAGACTGTATCTTGGGTCTAACTAATTAATTTTATTCTAGGGTGAAATGTTGGAGGTAAGCTTAGCAGGGATAAGGTTAGACTCTGGGATAATCACTCACCTTTAAGATAGGCGGAGTGGGAGACCTATGCCACAAGACTCGCAAATGCCTCGCTGGAGACTATCGGCGATGTATACGACGAACTCATCAAAGAGATCGATGTTAGCATGGATAATCCGGCCCGTGTCGTCTTTGCTAGGGATACTCGTGCTTCCGGCTCCCGTCTTGTGGGGGTTCTTAATACCGCACTCACCGCCACACAAGTTGAGCTCCTCGACCTGAAGTATATGACGACCCCCCAGCTCCATTACGTGGTCCGATGCAAGAATACTCTGGGGACGCAGTACGAGTACGGTGAGCCTACCGAGCAAGGTTACTACGACAAACTTGCCGCAGCTTTCAAAAGAGTCATGCGAGGCGTCAAGATCCAGGGCTCTCTGACTGTCGACTGCGCAAATGGTGTTGGTGGACCGAAATTGAGGGAACTTATTAAATATCTCCCTGCCCCAGAAAATGGGGGTGTTGATATCAAGGTCATAAATGACGACGTGATCAACCCCGATAGCTTGAATTCTGAGGTATGACCACCGACTACCTTGATTTTCTTCTTTCTCTCTCTCACCCCAGCGCAGTGTGGTGCCGATTATGTCAAGACAAAGCAACGTGCCCCCCCGTCCTCTAAGGCGGCTGTGCTTGATCGATGTGCTTCGCTAGACGGTGATGCTGATCGCCTTATCTACTATTATGTCGACGAGGGCAACGTTTTCCGCCTGCTTGATGGTGACAGGATCGCTACCTTGGCAGCCTCCTTCATTGGTGATCTTGCCCGAAGCGCAGGGATTGCAAATAAGCTCCGCATTGGCGTCATCCAAACTGCATATGCCAACGGTTCTAGTACGGACTATATCGAAAAGGTACTGAAATTGCCATCCGTGTGTACAAACACTGGTGTTAAGCATCTTCATCATGCTGCTTTGCGCTATGACGTCGGCGTCTACTTCGAGGCTAACGGTCACGGTACAATTACTTTCTCGGAGAATGCGTTGAAGACTATCAAAAGCACTGAGCCCCAGTCTCCTGCTCAACAGCGGTCGCTTGAATGTCTTCAGGCTCTTACGGATTTGATCAACCAAGCAGTCGGCGATGCACTCAGCGACATGCTTCTTGTTGAAACCATCCTTGCCCACAAGGGCTGGACCCCCAAAGAGTGGCTGGCCACCTACACCGACCTTCCGTCACGACTCGTTCGTGTGGAAGTTGCCGACCGCTCGATCTTCAGGGCCTACGATGCCGAGCGTAAACTGTCGTCGCCTCCAGGACTCCAAAATAAGATTGAATCTCTTCAATCCCGCTATAACAAAGGAAGGAGCTTTGCGCGTGCCAGCGGCACAGAAGACGCAGTTCGTGTCTACGCTGAGGCAGCGAGCCGGTCTGAGGCGGACGATCTTGCTACTCGTGTCTCCAACGCGGTTCGTGAAGCCGGTACCAAGGATGCTTCTCAATAATTTTCGAGTACAAACAACCCGACCGGACCACGTGGATTAACTAGCGGTGGGCAACAGGTGATTCCAGAAATGTACGAAGAGATTGGGGCCCCCAAAAGTGTTGCTAGCGGGATTTTATGAAGCGACTTAAGTTGTTCTGCATCCATTTATCCTGTGATAGAGGTAATGGGAAATGTTACGAATTCCATGAATTTTTTTCAGTTTGTTCTCTATTTTTTTTTCCTTTTTGTTTTCCTTTTCCACTGCTCTATCTTGTCGGGTTGATCCTCACTAAAAACAATACCCCGTTCCTAACAACGTCTCGTCCGATGTTGATAGTGCAGTAAGATTGTCAATGATAATTTCGGCTGGGTATTAAAATCCACGAAATATGAAACGCCTGTGCTATACAAAACATCGTAGAATTTTCTTTTTGTGTAAGGAAAATAAGCACATTAACCTTCCTCCTGGTCCATATCATCGCGCGACCTCTTCCCTTTCCCGAATTTCTTCGCTCTCGTGCCCTTTTTCTCATCAAAACTCTTCATTTCCATGATAGCCTGTCGTTGGGCCTCTGCAACCCGCTCGGCTAGCACCATGACCTCATCCTTCTCAATATCCTGCTCTTTTAGCTTCTTTCCAAGCGCGTGCTCAATCCTCATCCAAACTTCAATATCATACTGTGACACAAAGCTGATAGCTACACCACTCTTACCTGCACGGGCTGTCCGCCCGACACGGTGAATATAGGTTTTGCTATCGGTGGGCAAGTCGAAATTCAACACAACGTCAACGGAGGGAATGTCCAGACCTCGGGCTGCAACATCGGTGGCAACGAGGATATCGCGACTCCGCGAGCGGAATTTGCCCAATGCACCTAGTCGAGCGGATTGGGATAGCTGGCCGTGTAGAGGGATGGCGCCGAAACCCAGAGCTCGGAGCATGAACGCTACTCGTTGCGTCTCGTGGACGGTCGTCGTGAAGATGATAGCAGATTGGCCGGCAAACTCGTTCAGGAGGTACACAAGGTACAAATTCTTGTGTTTGTGCGGAATGCAGAGGTATGATTGTTGTAGAGTCGAGACGGTTTGGTATTTGTTGGAGGAGACGGAAACACGGAGGGGGTTGGAAAGCGAGGCTCGCTGCAGGGATTCGACCTTGGAGCTCAGTGTGGCGGAGAAGAGGTATGTGCGCCGTTGGCGGGGAAGGACTTTCAGGATTTTGTCGAGGGAGTCACCAAAGTCCATGTCGAGGAGTCTGTCCGCTTCGTCGATGGCGAGATACTTGAGATTGCGGAGCGAAAAGCCCTTGGTGTTCTCGAGATGGTCGAGAAGGCGACCTGGGGTGGCGACGACGATATGAGGCTTCTTCCCGAGCGCGATGGACTGCCCTACCATGTCCATACCTCCGACAATGACGGCGCATCGAACTCCAATTGTCGACCCGAGACTTTCAAAAGATTGTGAGATCTGGTATGCTAATTCACGTGTGGGAGCTAGCACAAGGCTGAAAAGGGACTGCGGGGATTCCATAAGTGCTATTTACCATTATGGTTAGTTGAGATATTTTTTTCTTTTCATTCCGCCTCTACTCCTACTCTGTCGGCGGCATGCTAAGGTCCCAGGGTCAAATACATTGTAGGATTGGAAGCGCAAAGGCCGCAGTCTTTCCGCTTCCGGTCTCTGCTAAACCGATCACATCGCGGCCCTGAAGAGCGAGAGGAATCGCCTCGGCTTGAATTGGGGTTGGAGCCTTGTATCCCAAAGTCTCACAGGCTTCACATAGCTGATCAATGATTCCTAGCTCTTTGAATGTTTTAGCTGACTGGGCAGGGGCGTCGTTCGAGGCTTCATTATTATCATTATCAATTTTGGCGGTGGATTCGTGGGAGCTGGATGATTCAGCGTCGCTGTGTGCTTCCCGGGCCTCCTGGGCAATCTTGCGCTTCTTAAGAGCCGACATCCCTAGTATAAAAGAAAATATGTTGTGAGAAACGATAATAATCCGAGTGCTATTTTTTTGGTAGAATGATGGGAAGAAAAATATTTCCAGACCCGGCAAAATAGATGATCCGGGCTCCTCCGCGGAGTCTAACTTTATCCTTTTTTTTTTCGCCCAAGAAAAAAAGAACTCCTTATCAAAAAACAAGCTTCTGGAAGAAAGCAACCAATCTTTCTTCAGTTTTCTTCCATTGTTGGCCTATAAAGCATGGCGAAGGCACGTACGAAGAAGCGCACCCATGTACAAGTGCCGAAAGGCCCTGTTACTGGCAAAGGCAGCGCTTCCTCCATGACCAAGACTCCCAAATCTATGGTCATCCGTGTTGGAGGTTCTCGAGTCGGAACCAGTGTCAGCCAGCTTGTGAAAGACGTCCGTTTGATGATGGAACCGGATACAGCCGTGCGATTGAAGGTGTGTATTTTTTTTTAAGGGCCCTGGGTCGGAGTTTTTTTCTCAAAGCCATTTTAATGATGATTTTCAGGAACGTAAAACGAACAGACTAAGAGATTTCACTACCATGGCCGGACCCCTTGGTGTCACGCATCTCCTTCTGTTTTCAAAATCAGCCACCGGAAACACGAATATGCGCCTAGCTCTTACACCGCGCGGCCCGACTCTAAACTTCAAGGTCGAGAATTACTCTCTGTGCCGGGACGTTGAGAAGGCGTTGAAGCGCCCAAGAGGTGGCGGCCAGGATCACAAGACGCCGCCCCTGCTCGTAATGAACAACTTTAACTCCCCGGATGCAGACGAGAACTCGAAGGTCCCGAAACGCCTAGAGAACCTCACAACAACTGTTTTTCAATCCCTTTTCCCACCCATCAACCCCCAAGCTACCCCGCTCACATCGATCCGCCGTGTGATGCTCCTCAACCGAGAAGTCACTGCTGAGTCCGAAGCAGACGGCTCTTATATATTAAATCTAAGACACTACGCGATCTCAACGAAGAAAACAGGGATATCGAAGCGAATCCGTCGGCTGGATCCTAAAGAAATGCGAAACAAGGAGAAGAATAAGTCTGCTGTTCCAAACCTCGGAAAGCTAGAAGATGCTGCAGACTATCTCCTAGATCCTTCTGCCGCCGGCTACACCTCTGCGAGTGAAACAGAATTGGACACCGATGCTGAGGTCGAGGTCGCCGGAACGACCACAAGAAAGGTCTTGACGAAGCGGGAAATGCAGCGCATGAGATCCGGAGAGAAAATTCAGAAGAAGACTAACAATCCTGAAGTCGAGAAACGAGCCGTCAAGCTAGTTGAGTTGGGCCCACGGCTGAAGCTTCGCTTAATTAAGGTCGAGGAAGGACTGTGTGAAGGAAAGATTATGTGGCACGACTACATCCAAAAATCCGAGAACGAGGTCGAGACTCAAGAAAAGAACTGGAATCATCGGAAGAAAGAAAAGGAGGAGAGGAAAAAAATCCAGAAGGAGAATGTTGAGCGGAAGAAGCAGGAAAAAGCTAAAGCCCGAGCGGAAGGAAAGGAGGTTGAGAACGATGAGGACGATGAGGACGATGAGGACGTTGATATGGACGATGAATGGCTCAGTGATGATATGGATGACGACGAGAGGGGGGAAGAGGAAACCGTGGACGATGAATCCATGGATGAATAGATGACGTGTCGGGCAGACTCCTTTTTTTCTTTATTTATTTTCGACCAAAAGCCACTCCTACCTTAACCCATTATTGTTGACGACAAAGATGGGATTGCTACCATCAGCTACCACCCCCGGCTTCGAACACGAACCCGTTTAGGGTGCACCTGACTCTATCCATGATGGCAATATAGGCGCCAATCCCTTGAAGCCCACAGTCCCAGGCTTCTATATTACCCAGTTGTTTCTGATTGCACATCAACCGGATTTCAGGATATACTTAGAACTAGGAGGAAGAGTTTCTCCCTATCTAGAGGTAGTTCAACCTTAGCTAAGATTCCTCTAATATACCCACAAGTTCCACAACAAGCCCCGAAATGGCTCCTTAGAAACCAAGCGAAATTATAGTCAAGTCAATTTTTCCCATCATCAATTCAATTATCAATGATAAAGGGACATTTCGGCCTTGCTTTACGTATTTCATGACCCTTGCCTCAATTTCTCCTCTACGATCCTTCCCACCATCTTCTCCAGAATGCTCATATCCCCACCAGCCGTACCCGCGAAATACCCCTCCACACTCTTCTCAACATACTTACCCACAATATCAATTTCCACATTCACATATTCTCCAGCCTTTTTGGAAGCAGTAACGATCTTCTCCTGTGTATATGCAATAAGCATAACCTCAAAATACCCATCCGCCCCATCCTTGACATGCGTCACAGTCAGACTCGCCCCGTCGAGCGTAACATAGCCCTTCTCAACGATGTACCGCATCACAACCTGATCCCGTGGCTGGAGTCGGAAGACCAGCGCGTTCTGATCAGGAGTCACGGAGAGGACCTGGGCGATTGTGTCGACATGGCCCTGCACGAAGTGGCCACCCATGCGGGTCTCGCCTAGCACAGCGCGTTCGAGGTTCACCCTGGAGTTTGTCTGGAGCGAGCCTAGGTTCGTCCGGCGGAGGGTTTCAGGGGCTACGCCGACTTTGAACCATGTTTTGTCGAAGGCGGTTATCGTGAGACAGGTTCCTTGGATGATAGATTTTGTTTAGTTTTAGAAATGGGGCGAGCGTGGGGTGTTCGTTCACCGGGGCTTATTTTGGGGGATAATCGAGGGGAAGGAGGAGATACCATTTACACTAATACTATCCCCCAGATGCGCATCTGTGAGGATCTCCTCGCAGTCGGTGATGGTCAGCGAAGTTCCCCCGCCCCCGCTTGAGGAGGTATCGAGGGGCTCTAACGAAGACACCGCTGAAAGAAAGAGAAAACGGGTTTAGTTTGCGGGCAAATCACATTTCCGGATTCAGCAGCTTCTACTCACTCCCAATCTTTTCAACGAGTCCGGTAAACATGGCGGGGAGAGAGAGAGGTGAATGATGATTTTCGGTCGGCGGAGGGTCGGAGAGCGGAAGTGAGGTGGAAAAGATCAAGCAGCCGTTGCGGAAGAGGCGGTTGACCTCGGCTTTTTGTGTCGGTGGTGTCCCCGAATCAGAGAGCTGCCCTTGCCTGACCAGCTTTTATAGATAGTAGATCTGCTGCCGCCTTGTTGGAGTTCCGTTGCATTTCTGTGAATATTTTTCCTCTGTCTTGCGATTGTTATGTATACGGTTTCCGTTCTCCAATCATGAATACCACCCTGAAGTTACAGCGGGTGTTCTTCGCCAGACATCCTGCGCTCTGCCACAACAAGAGCTCCCTTCTTAGGCACACGACGCCATGGAGGTATTACTCTACACCGACCTCAGCGGATAGCACACTTCCCTTGCAGGGGGTTCGCGTGCTGGATATGACAAGAGTGTTGGCTGGGGTGAGTATCTGTCCAACTCTCTAAAGGCCCAGGATCCTTCTATATCCCCTCTTCTGGTGCGGGGTAAATTCTGATCGATCGTTCTTTTGAATCGCAGCCGTATTGTACACAAATTCTGGGAGATTTAGGGTATGTATCCATGCATCCATTAACCTCGCATATTGGCTAACTTTGGTCATCTTTTATATAGAGCCGATGTTATTAAAGTGGAACACCCTGTGCGTGGAGACGATACTCGAGCATGGGGTCCGCCGTACGCTACGTACAAGGATGGGACAGAAGGCCCCGGAGAGAGCGCTTACTATCTAGCTGTATGTGAACCCTCTCCAATGTACGAGGTTGTGGGTTAAACTTCTCCATTGACTTGCATAATAGGTGAACCGCAACAAGAAGTCTATCGGTCTCTCCTTCGCCCACAAACCTGGCGTCGAAATTTTACACCGGTTGGTTAAAGAATGCGATGTCCTGGTCGAGAACTACCTCCCAGGAAGCCTTAAGAAATACAATATGGATTACGAGTCACTGCGAACCATCAACCCCAAGTTGATCTATGCCAGTATCACCGGGTACGGTCAGACAGGGCCGTACAGCAACCGAGCCGGATACGATGTCATGGTAGAAGCGGAAATGGGGCTGATGCATATTACTGGAACCCGAGAGGGTGGCCCGGTGAAGGTTGGCGTCGCGGTCACCGACTTGACGACCGGATTGTATACATCCAATGCAATCATGGCTGCTCTGCTTGCCCGGGCAAAAACGGGCAAGGGACAGCACATCGATGCCTGTCTCAGCGACTGCCAGGTCGCGACACTGGCGAACATTGCCAGCTCCGCTCTGATCAGCGGAAAGAAGGATTCTGGGCGGTGGGGAACGGCTCATCGTGAGTACACGAACCCAGTATTATTCACCGAGGCCTGAGTTACTAACAAATAGGAAAGCATCCATTGTACCGTACCGAAGTTACAAAACTGCCGATGGCGATATTCTATTTGGTGGTGGTAATGACAGACTTTTTGGTGTGTTGTGTGATCGACTGGGAAACTCTGAATGGAAGATAGATCCTCGCTTTCTGACCAACAGTGATCGAGTCAAGCATCGGGGGGAGATTGACGGTCTGATCGAGGAGAGGGTTAGACAAAAAACCACAAAGGAATGGTTGGACATTCTGGAAGGCAGCGGGATGCCGTATGCCGCCGTCAATGACATTCAGGGAACACTAAATCACGAACATGGTCAGTTTTATAGGCACACCCACCATTCCCCTCACAGTACCTGACTCTATCTCTAGTCCAAGCACGCGGAATGGTAACAGAGGTTGACCATCCCGCTTGTGGCCCTGTTAAACTGGTAAACACGCCGATTAAATATTCCCATGCTACCCCTGGCGTCCGCACGCCGCCTCCCACACTTGGCCAGCACACTGACGAAATTCTGGGGGAGCTCCTCAATTTCGGAAAAAAGGATATTGTTCAACTGAAGCAGAATGGCGTAGTTTCATAGATAGCGATAAAGATTTTCATAAATAAACTGGTTAGTAGATCCACTTCCTAGACGCCTTGTCCTGCCCAGAAATATGATCTCCGGTGGTGTATTGAGAGATATGACGGCCAACATCATATTTTCAACGGAGAAACCAGCCAGTAACTGAGGCTCATGAATGATATGATAATTTCAGAGAGAATCGCATGGAGTTTCCCTGGTGCTCCTGGGTGGCAGGGAGGAATGTAGCATCACTTTTCAGGACGCGGGGAATCCATCGCTATCACGTGACTTGGTATAAATTCCCTGGATCGGATTGCCATGTTCTTGGTCTCAATGCTCGATATCGAAGATGGCTCCTGCCTGAAGGGTGGTGTATGAACTAACCCTATACTCCCGCTAGGTCGCAGAAGAAACGCAACGAATCTCCCTGGGGTATGTCCCAGCAAAATGGGGTTGCAACTTCCCCGGCGTCTATAGAGACAACGCCACCCGCACACAGAACTTTGCTCACCACTCCGGCTTCTTCGCTTCCATCAGCACCTGCACCCCCAGCCCGCATTGGGTCATCTTCAGTACATTATTCGACGAATTCTGATCGTTTGTCCCGCCCAGGCTCGAGTAAGGTCCCTATACCGAAACTTTCAGCGTCTACCACTGAGCTCCTGGCACGGGTGACGAGTCATATCAAGGGCCAACAGCATCAACAGAAAAGATATGTTCAGCACTCTGTTAGCTGGGGCTCTTCTTCGGTTGATAGAAGCTTGAATCATCGAAATATCCGGAAATCAGGCGCTATGAAGGCTTCTTCGACTCTCATCGAGCTGCCAACGCCACCGTTTGTGTGCCCGGGCCGGACGGCAACACCAGCATTGAGGCAAAATGCCGCTACCCCAACGCCGCCTGCTCTTACGCCCCAGGTGAGGTCCGCCAGCCTTGCCAATATTGCACCCAAGCCAGTCTGGGCACCATCAACGGGGGCGTCATCTGTTGGCCCACAGGCGCCACAGAGGATACGAAAGTTCCCGTTGCAGCCCCAGCCACTCCCGGCCCCCCGGCCTTTGCTTCCTGCTCCATCTCCAGGAACTCTTGCGCGGGCTCCCTCTGTTATTCCTGCTTCTATTCCTCCTGCTCCTGCTATTACTCCTACTTCTATCACCACATGCCCTAAGCCTATTGCTCCTGCTCCTGCTCCTGCTCCCGCTCCTGTCCCTGCTCCTGTCCCTGCTCCTGTCCCTGCTCCTCCCCCAACTTTAGCTCCCGCTCCTCCTCCACTACCACCACCACCACCAACGTTAGCTCCTAATCCTCCTCCTGCGCGAGCTCCCGCTCCCGCTCCTGTTCCTATACCTCCTTTTACCTCTACTGCTACCCCACCTGTCACGCGCCCTTCCTTTACTTCCACCTCGTCTACTACTATTGTTTTGAAGGCCTCGGTCCCGGCAGGGATCTCGGCATCGAAGCCAACTAAACGGCCGTCCAATTCTCGCCAGCGAAAAGGAGGAGTAAACGGGAATCGGCGTTCCAAAAAGCGCAAACGCGGCAATGATAGTGATGGCGAGGACATCATCCGAGCCGGAGACACCAGCACAGATGAATCGGACGTTGCACCAACAGCAACTCAAACTAAATCTGGCCGGCAGGTAAATCGCCCATCCTTATATGTTCCTCCACCTTCCTCTTCCCCGGCGGTCGTGAAGGAAAACAGCCATTCACTTGGGGCGTTGGATAAATCCCAGGCAAAACGTAAACGCATTTTCCGCAGAGGAAAGGATGCAAATATCAACTGCATCTATTGCCAAAGAGGCCATAGTCCGGCCAGCAACGCGATTGTATTTTGTGACGGATGCAACCGAGCGTGGCATCAAAGGTGCCACGATCCGCCTATTGAGACCGATGTAATTACAGTGAAGGAGAAAGAATGGCTCTGTCGAGAATGCAAGCCCGTGCATATCTCCATCACCCGCCCAACAGTCGTGAGAAGCAATCCTAATTTGAGCATGGGAACTCAAGGCCCGCCAATTCACGCCCCGATAACACTACCAGAAATTGAGGTAGGGGGAGAACACTTTTCTGTGGAAGAGAGAAGAGGATATCTCTCCAGTCTATCACACGCCACTCTCGTGGAGCTCCTGGTCACAATGTCAAATCGCCAGCCCACGTTATCAATGTTCCCTGAGAATCTAAGCACATTGCGATCATCGAAGTTCTCCTTCCAGCCCAATTTGGCCTCGGCTACGACCACCACTGCTACTATGGCGGCCCCCACTTCTACCTCCAACCCCTCCGTGTCAGTGAATGGCGCAGTTCCCGTTACTTCAGCTAATGCGACCTCCACCGCTAGAGAAGACACTGACAAGCACAGCGCGGATCCAAGTTCTTCTTTGGCCCGAAAAAGCCGGTATTACGAACCATCTGATGAGGAATCAGAATATGAGTTTGAGGACCATCGACTCTACCCACGGGCAGGTAACGGAGTGCAACTCTCGACTAATCCAGAAGACCTGGATATTATGCGGGAAGATGCAGCATGTCCTACCTTCAGCTATGCATTGCATACTTCCGCCCCAGCGTAGACTTTCTGGAAGCATAGAAGACGTTTTTTTTTCTGTTTCTTTTCTTGCAGTCTATCCTTCCCTTATCCTTTTTCAATTGACGCTTGCATTGCTGTCTATATGTAACAGGTGTATTGGTATTATTCTTTTCAGGGGGGGTTTTCTTTGATAGACACGTCGGGGTTCAGGGACGGGACTACTGTAATATTCAACCTAGGGGAATGGAGTTTTGAAAGATAAATACCACGGAATTTTGAATATTTTGGGGTGATGGTTATATACTGGTAAAATTTCCCCCTGAACAAGATCTCCCCCTCGGCCTGCGCATAATGAAACGCCGTGTGCAGGCAAGAGGCTGCTGAGGGCATCTTCACACACCCCCTCAAGACAAAACTCCTGGAAATCCTTGACGGAGGATCCCAGACTACCCTTATAATACTCTTCCTCAGCCTTAATACCTGACATCCCATATTATTAATATCATAAAATAGCATAAACCTAGTCAGATCTCCTTTCTTAATCTTTAGCCCAGACATATCACCAGTAGTAAAAGCAGTCACTAGCCTCATCACTGCCCTCACCCAAGTAGAAATACAATTATTTCACAGCACAGCATCCCCCTGAGCCTTAGTCCAATAAACTTTAATCTCTAAAAGAGGCAATAATAAAAGATCCGGTCTGCCCTTTCTTACGCGCGGCACGCTTGAAGCAAGAAGAACACTAATTGATTAGACAGAGTATAATTTATATAACCAGAGACATATTCCTCAGCATCTTTATAATAACTTTAAAGCTTTAAAGTAGTATATTATATTATATTAAAGGCTATATAAAGAAGTATAGATAGATATATTTAAAGTTTATAGATAAAAAAACAGCTCTCTTGACTGTCATCCTCCAGCCTTCGCCTGTAATATATGGAATCTAGTACTCCGTACAGCATACCTGTGTCATACTGCGACACTTTCGCCATTGGATTCTTATATAGTAGAAGAGAGGAGACCAGAAACGGTGCAGGTGAATAGTTCCAGTTCTCTCCGGGTGTCTTGCGGCGCAGCTCAATGATTAATTTCTGAACTCGCTTTTCTGTTTTGTTCCACTCGCAACCAAACAACCTCAAAATCCTCTTGGACCCCTGAAAGGAAGGCCCCATGGGAACTCGATCTTACCTGAACCCAAGACAACATGGATCTACAACGGCCGGGTCGGGAGGTTCTAGGCAATGCAGTGACAGCCAATCATACCAGCGGAGTTGGCGCTATCTATCAACGATGAGGCTGCTCTCCTACCTGAGGGTCCTTGTTCTCATTAAGCACTATCCGCAGCCAACTAGAAAATGACAGAAATCAATTCATGATATTTTGAAATTCTCCTCTTCATTTGATCTACAAATCCAAACCTCCCTCCCCTAAATCCCAATTAACACCCTTACAGCATCCCATCTCCACCAGCATCTCCGCGGTGAACTACAACCACGCCATAGTAGACCGAATAGCGCGCGGACGAGTACCTATACCCAATCTCCCAACTATTACCCCTACTCCCTCTATTCCTCCTCATTCTACAAATAATCAAACCCGTCTCCACTCAACTCTGTTACAACCCCAACCGCTCAATAAGTAATGGCCGCCCCTGCAACCGCTCCACTGAAATGAGTGTATGTTGCGAAGACAGCTTCGTCTGCACAGATAATAAGCTATGCCAACCGACAGGGTAGTACACTGGCTCAAACGGAAACCTATTGCAGCTGATTCAGTCGACATGCACGGCGATAAAGCGTGGGAATCGCCCGATTGTCCCGGACACTGTATAGCAGGCAAATTCACCCCCATTGTCACTATCGAGGGCGGCGCCACATTAATGCAGCAGAATAGCGAGGCAGAACATGTAATATTTTAAGACAATACCTGGCACTTACTAGAATCACCCACCGGAAGGGAATGGGTCATGCGTTGCGGCGAAGGCTTGCAGATGTACTGCTGTTCCGACGTTTCCTGCTGCAGCAACGGTGGGAAGCGATATGGCCCAGGCAATGCTACGATGATGGCAATAGCTGGCCAACAGCCATCGACTACGAGTGAATCTTCAACATCAACATCTACAACGCCATCAACCTGGTCCACCACAACATCCGCTGCAACGACCCCGGGAGACCCGACACCTACACCAGATTAAACTGGCTTGGAAGGCTCATTGAATCCAAATACTAAAGCCATCAGCATTGGCGGAGGGCTTGGATCTGGGGTCGGAGTGGTTCTTCTGGGAGTTCTGGGCTATTTCGTTGGCGACGGAAAAGGGCCATGGATATGGCGACAAAACGGTTTACGCATATGGGGGAGCTGGATTCGCAGAATCATCGGGTGATGGCAGAATTGCGAAGGGAAAGGACTGATGGGAGGCATGGAATGCGGTGATCTTGGGGGTTTAGTTCCTGGTGTTACCTAGGAATGTCTTCAATGCATAGTTTGGGTGTATGTATATACTTTCCGAGCCGCTGTACATGGACCGCCTTAGCCGTTACATTGCATAGCTACTTCAAGTTCTTTTAAGGTTGCCTATACGTAATCTCGTTCAATTAGAAAAAATGGGTATTCCTAGGCTACTCCAACATCTACCCCTTCTATTCCATTAAGTTGTTTGACACACTTGTTGTTGATTAACCAGAAAATAAAAATGAGGCTCCAAGGAACTCTTGAGTCATGCACTGCGGCTTGGGTGTAACTTCAGGCCCTCGGGCGGCAAACATCCGCTAAACTAATTTAGATCTAGCACCTTCAAACCCAATCAGCTTCTCGAGGAACTACTTCACAGCCCAGCTCAAATCCTTCTCCAACGCCACGCACGATTCAACATAAAAACCCAGACCACGCCTCAATCCCCTGCCAATTAACCCCCCCTTTTCTCTTGCACCCCCTCCCCATGACTCCAGAATAAAAAAAAAAGAACCACCACAACCACAATGCCCGACTCACCACCCAAAATCCATACCACCCCCTCAGCCGCCCAACCCTCTACCCCCGAAAAAACCTGGTACAGCCACCTATCCCTCGACCTCCTCCTCCGTTCCCTAAACCTCACCCTCTTTCACCCCTTCATCGCCTGGCTCCTCGTCCTTTGTCTCCGCGCCCAAGCAACACCCACCACCCACCTCTCCTTCCGTATCGCAACCGGCTACGCGACTTGCCTAACCCTGTTTTTCTTGACAAACCTCCTCTCACAGCGCATCGCGTATGGGGTGTCGCGGATGGTGGATCTGAGTGAGGAGGTTGTGGTGATTACGGGTGGGGCGAGTGGGTTGGGGTTACTCTTAGCTAGGATTTACGGGCTGAGGGGAGTGAGTGTGGCGGTTTTGGATGTGAGGGGGGAGAAGGAGGTGGGGATTGAAGAGGGGGAGGGGCTGAGTTATTTTCAATGTGATATTGGGGATAGAAAAAGAGTGGAAGAGGTGGTGGAGAGGGTGGTTAGGGAGGTAAATGACCCCTTTTGTTTTATCTCGTTTCGAATTGAGGTCGTGGTTGGGGCTGAGTGCTACGAGGGATGTGAAGGAAAAGAAACTATCAGAGGTCGGAAATTAAGCTAATCTTTGATATTTGATCTAGTTGGGTCCTCCTACAGTGCTGGTGAACTGCGCCGCTGCGCGAATCAACGGTCAATCGCTTCTCGACCTTTCTGCGGAGGCTTTCCAGAAAACTATCCAGACCAATCTACTCGCCGCTTTCCACACCTGCCAGGTATTCCTCCCTCATATGTTGTCAGCGGAGAACGGAGGTACCGTGGTGAATGTAAGTTCGGTGTTGGGACAACTCTGCGCCGCTGGTTTCGGGGACTACGCGGCTAGTAAAGCTGGGCTGAGCGCTTTGCATCGGACTTTGGAGGCAGAGCTCCGAGTGCTAGGGCACGAAGATAAGGTGAAAACGATCTTGGTGGAGACTGGCCAGATTTCAACGCCGCTCTTCGAATCTGTCAAGACTCCAAATAACTTCTTTGCGCCTGTTCTCGAACCCATCCATGTGGCGCGGGAAATCGTAGCCGCCATAGACCAGGGAAGAAGTGGTGTGATCAGGTTGCCGACGTATGCCTTGCTTGTCAACTGGTATGCTGTGCTGCCTGCCGGCCTCCAGCGGATCGCGCGTTCCCTGACTGGGATCGATAGCGCGGCGACGCTTGTGCTTAAAAAGGGGTCGACTGGCACAAAAGGAGCTGAACAGTAGATCTAGATCGGTGTCCTGGTAGCACTATGAACAGTTATGCCTCATTCACTGTATATAATCGTCTTATGAATGAGATACGACCTCATGCAATGTATGTAATGCGAGACAGTGGTTGTTTTTTTGGTTGGTTCCCTGCCGCGCCGCCCGAGCATAATCATGCCATATGGGGCCAAGTCCAGTTTCCCATGGCGCGCTCCATCAAGAAGAACAAAGATACGCATACTATTGCTCCTTGGTCAAAATCATCTTCTCGCGCTCACTCCGTCTGGGCGGCAAGGCACCTCTCTTGGCGTTTTTGCGGACATTCTCTTCGCGTCTCTTGATCGCCTTGAGCTCCTCGGCCTTGATCTCACGGGCCTTCTTAATATTTCTGGGGACATGACGTTGACGTTTAATGCGTTTGATTTCCGGCATATGCGAGTATCTCTGGACTAGAGCTTGATCGTATTCAAGCTTAGTTCTTTGGCGAGCACTCTTAATACCACTACGGTCCGATGCATTGGCGCGCCAGAGGCGAATATTTCCGTCGTCAGAACCGGAGAGAATATATTTGTTATCGGGTGTGAATTTGGCGGAGAAGACACTGTTATCATTGTCAGCTTGCGGTTGTTTTTCAAATTTTCATGAGACAAGGTAGATAAAGAGCATTCTTACCGCTGCATACGCGTTGTGTGATAGATATCTCGTGAGTGACCTGTTGCCCGGTTCCAAAGACGCACCGTCCGGTCGTATGAGGCAGTAACGAGCTCTTCACCAGTCGGGCTGAAGTCCACATCCATAACCGCAGCGACATGGTCTTTGAGCACGTTCAGTGCCCGGTCCATTTTCCTCATGTCAAACATATACACGTTGTGGTCCTCATTTGCGACTGCAAAATTGAACGCCTCCATCGGGTTCCAAGAAATAGCGTTGGATGCCAGCCTGAGGACGAGTTTCGAGAGCGGTGAGGAAGTGCGGAGGTCGTATAGGATAATCGAACGATCAATTGCAGTTGATGCGAGGATCGAGGTCTCCGTCTGGTTGAATGCAACCGATGTGATAGTGTCAACGCTGGTGGGCCAATGGAGAGTCTGGGAGGGTGTCGAAGAGGGTCGAGAGAGATCATAGATCGAAATCTGTGAAGACGAGGCAGCGAAATAAGGAAGGTCTCTGTGATGCGTAAGACTAGTAAAGGCACTCTGACCTAGATATGTGGCGAGAGGTGGAGCTTCAGGAGAAGAGTTATATGGGTCGAATAGTTTGATCGTCTTATCCGCAGCGCAAGAAAGTAGTTTTCGCTGGGGGGTCCAACACACCCCTTTCACAATGTTCTCATGTGCCTGGGTTTCCCAAACTTCACCACGGGTGGTCAAGTCCCAGACCTTCACAACACCATCACCACTGCCACTAGCAAAGCGCTCCAATGAGCCAGGGTCCTTGGCCATAGTGTATACACCGTCAACATGACCTTCACCCATCTGGCCCAAGAAGGGCGCCGCAAACAGTCGCTCCATTTTGACGGCATTGAGAGCCCGGGTGTATTCACGAGCACGTTCGAATGGATGCTGAGAGGGGTCTAGGTTTCGAGGTTGCCGAACCACAGATGACCCCGGAGCCTGCTGTGAGGCCGTGGCTCGTGAAAGAGCTTTAATTTTCTGTTTGGTCACATTAGTGAAATTTATTCAATGGGTAATCGGCGGTATAATTCCGAGCATGAACTCACCATGACTCTCCTATTAAAATAAAATCCCTTAGAAAAGTGAGTGAAAAGAGGGAAGAAATTTCGAAGATCAACCTGATGGAGTATAATTTTCTTCTGTCCGGATATTTTTTTCTGGCGGAATATTTTGGGACCGCCAAGCCGTGGGCGGTGAGCTCGGATTAAGTAAGTACCTTCCAGCAGCCGATGGAATCAATGAAGCTCCAACAGCCAGCCCAGTGACGATATCCGCCCATCCACCACCACCTCCGTCTCTAGTGTTGGGGACTATTCCGCTGTCTTATCTTCGACCAACCTCTGGGTATTTGTTATTTCTCTTCAACCCCTTGACTCATTTTACCACCCCCTTCACCGGAGCTTAGTCATGGCGCCCACCTCCAAGGCCGCTGAGCGGATAGAGGAAGCTCGGGCTCTGGGGAAGAAGGACGCTTCCAAGGCTGAGACTATTTACAAAGAAGTTCTCTCTCAAGGTACAGGGTCATCCGAAACCTCGTCCCGGGATTACGAAAATGCTTTGGTGGGCTTGGGAGAGCTGTACCGAGATGAGAAGAAGCCACAGCAAATCGCAGACCTGATCAAAACAAGTCGTGATACGTTTTCATCGTTTGCCAAAGCAAAGACAGCCAAGCTAGGTGAGTCGCGCCGATTATATTCCGGTTGAAAAATATAGATTGTGCTGTAGACTGACTTGTGGGTCCTCTTTCTCGTCGTAGTGCGTCAGCTGTTGGACCTGTTCAGTGAGATCCCTAATACCCTCGATATCCAAGTCGCCGTCATCAAATCATGCATCGACTGGGCCGTTACCGAACGACGGTCATTTCTTCGACAGAACCTGGAAACTCGACTTGTGGCAATATATATGCAGAAACAAAGTTACTACGATGCTCTGAACTTAATCAATTCCCTCCTGCGTGAGCTAAAACGACTGGATGACAAGCTTATGTTGGTTGAGGTGCAGCTGCTGGAGTCGCGGGTGTACCATGCACTGGGCAACCAGGCCAAGGCGCGCGCTGCTTTGACCGCTGCTCGAACTTCCGCCGCCTCTGTCTACACGCCCCCGAACCTACAGGCCGGGCTCGACATGCAGAGTGGAATGCTACATGCAGAGGATAAAGACTTCAACACATCATACTCCTACTTCATCGAAGCTCTGGAAGGTTACAGTTCGTTGGATGAAGGGGAGAAGGCAACCGCTGCTCTTCAGTACATGCTGCTCTGTAAAATCATGCTGAACCTGGTGGATGACGTGACGAGCTTGTTGGGTTCGAAGCAGGCCCAGAAGTACGCCAGCCCGCGACTCGAGGCCATGAAAGCAGTGGCCCGAGCTCATGCCAATCGGTCCCTTGAAGAATACGAAAAGGCTCTCTCGGATTATCGATTCGAATTGGGCAGCGACGCCTTCATTCGGAATCATCTTCGCAGACTGTACGACGCCATGCTGGAGCAGAATCTCATCAAGGTCATCGAACCATTCAGCCGGGTTGAGTTGGATCATATCGCCAAGATGGTAGGCCTGGACACGCAGCAGGTGGAGAGGAAACTGTCCCAGATGATTCTGGACAAAGTAATCATTGGTGTGCTGGACCAAGGTGCTGGGTGTTTGATCGTTTTCGATGAGACGGAACGTGATCAAGCATACGATGCGGCCTTGGACACGATTGCCAAGCTCAGCAATGTTGTGGAGGAGTTGTACACTAATCAGGCATCACAGCTGGAGTGAGAAGACTCTTAGGACAGCTTGCGAACGGTTTCCTTTTTATTTTATCCGATTTTATTTTTTCTCTTTCATTGCATTTGGGAGATGATCTAAACGTTAGAGGCATAAATCCAACCAGGGAAACAAACCAACTCGTTTTGGTGGCCTTTCCAAAACTAGCACTGTTCCACGGCTGTAGAAAAAATAAAATAAAATAAATGGTATCTCAATAAGGCCTATACTCTATGAAACCGCTCTGAAATTAATTATTGACAATGTTCTTGCTCAAGTCGAACATGGTATAAGCCTGAATTTCAATGGGTGAAGGGATTCCGAAAAGGGAAAAGCGGCAAAAGGATCACAACTCCTGCGAAGTTGAAAGATTCCCATTCAATCCTCCATTATTGAAGAGACTCCCTTTCTTTCTCCGCCCCATCCAGATCCCCCCATCGACGGCCCAAAAAATTCCCCCATTGATTCCTCCATCCCTTGCGGCTCTGATCTTTTCTGCTGGCCTCGGGCCATGAACGCTCCAATGCCGCCCAACTACGGACGTGGCTTCCCCCAAGCCGCCCAACGCTCTCCTGCCACGCCTCGTCGCGGCCCCCCAGCTCCAGGTTTGTCATCACCATCCCTTGATTCGTTCGCGCCATCCTTTACTTTGCAGATGGTTTTCATTTTTGTTTCCTTGCCTTTTTTAATTTTCCCCGTGTTGATTCTTGTTCAGGAGCCGCAATGCCTGTGCCAATGCCTCAACACGCTGTCCCCGCTCAGTACATCCCCCCTCAGCGCAACATACCACATCCCAATGACGCCACTATTCGTCGCAGCCGTAAGCCTACGGACAGGAATATTCCCGATGGTGTGGAGGAAGTCGTAATCGGTGAAGGCGTGCAGCAATACAAGGGTTTGCGCGACCTAGAGAAGCGGTTGGATGCCGCAATCGTCCGGAAGAGATTGGACATTCAGGATTCCATTAGTAAAACTGTGAAGAAGTATCGAACAATGCGCATCTGGGTTTCGAACTCTGTGGAAAATCAGCCGTGGCAGAACCCCACCGGCCAAAACGGTACGGCATCCGGAGGCAACCCCGGCTCTGGACGGTACAAACTGCGCATCGAAGGGCGATTGCTGGACGACGATAACGACCCTACTGCTCCCACAAGTGGTGAAGAGAGTGATTCTCAGACAAATGGCGAGGCGATGGACCATGATGGACCGGATGCGAAGAAATCCGCTTCCAAACGATCGAAACAGCGCTTCTCACAGTTCTTCAAAACAATCACAGTCGATTTCGATAAATCTTCCTCTGCTGCGCCAGAGGATGTGAAGACTGCCAGCTGGTCAAAGCCGCAGCTACCTCCAAATACTGTCACTCTTCCCCCGACCGCGGATTTCGACTCCCTACAGTTCGCCCGAGCCTCGCAGGAGAACCTGAATGTTACTATTAGTCTTGTTAGGGATGAAACCCCCGAGAGGTATAAGCTGAGTAAGGAACTTGCTGAAGTTCTCGATGTGGAGGAAGAAACGCGAAGCGGGATTGTGCTTGGTATCTGGGATTACATTCGTGCAATGGGATTGCAAGAAGACGAGGAGAAGCGACTCGTCCGCTGTGATCACCGCTTGCGATCAGTTCGTCCACACTTTTTTCTCCCTTCTATTTGGTGCACTTGAATAATGCTAATAACCTTCCTTACAGATTTTTGGCCGGGACCAGATGTTCTTCCCCCAGATCCCCGAGAGCATTGCCCCCCACACCAGCCCAATTGACCCGATTAAGCTCCCCTACACCATCCGAGTCGATGAGGAATTCCATAAAGAACCTACGCCTACCATTTACGACATTCAGGTCGCTGTGGAGGACCCTCTCCGCTCTAAGATGATGGCCTTGACCCAGAACCCACAGTATACCGCTGGGATGCGGCAGATTGCCTCACTAGATGACCAGGTAGCCCTCATCATTCAGGCGCTAACTCATTCTCGCGCAAAACACTCTTTCTATACAGCACTCAGCAAAGACCCCGCTACCTTTGTGCGTCGCTGGATCAATTCTCAACGCAGGGATCTCGAGACCATCTTGGGCGAGGCCACCCGAGGGGGGGGCGAAGACGGCAGCGGACCGGAGTTCCGACGTGGAGGAACGGACGGCGTTTGGGATACACCTGTGGCCCACGAGGCAGTGCGATACATGCTCGCCAAACCCGAAGCTGCCCTGGGACGGTGATTCTTGCGACCTTTTTTCATTCTCTCGTTTATCTTTTTTTGCGAAATATCGCCGATATTTCTTGTAACTGTTTGGCGGTCAGGAGAATCTGTTGGCTTTTGAAGGCGCTCATCTGGAGTTCGATGGCAAAGGTATTCTTGTTCCTCTTCTCCCATTACCTTGAACTATCCGGCACTTCTCCGTTTTGTTGAGTCTCCTTTTTTCTTTTACTACCCTTGAAAAATTGAAGTGGGCGAACATAATTATTCGGTGAAGTTCGGGCTGTAGAACATTACGCAGTTTATTCAATTCTTGGAATTTATAAGCAGACTATGGATGCTCATAACCAAATATTTAGTCGCTGTAACATCAACCTTATCCTGCGGTCTCAAACTAGATACAGCCTTTGAAAGTGACGATACAGTTGGTAGAGAGATCCATATATAAACTATAAACATGTATATATCAAAAGAGGAGCATATTCTGTAACAAGATAGCCAATTCTCCAGTAAGTTATAAAAACTGGTTGAATGAGCCCAAGCCGCCTTACAAGACAAAAGAGCGAGAAGTGGAAAAAAGAGAAGGAAAAAGGGTAAACAGCGGAACTAATTCCGAGTATTTTTTTATATATCAAAAGAGGGAGAACGTGAAGGAGGAACTGAAAATATTCTAAACCCCTCCACCACTTTCCTCTTCAAATTCCATACACATTCTCACAACTCCAGGATTAAATGCATTGAATTTTGCAACGATCGTTGTAAATTGTCTAGATGTTGTCTTAGCCTAAGCTAGACATTCTTCTGATTCCTCTTTCCTCTCTCCACGCTGTAAATTTAAGTGAGCATGGGAGGAAAAGAAGGGGGGGGGGGGATAAGTCCAAAAAATTAGGCCTTTCTTTTTCGCAATTCCTCAGTAAGAGCGGACTTGACACCTGAGGCGGTTGTAGGGTTATCGCCTAGGAAGAGACTTCCTTCTTCCTCCCCTAGCTTGGCTGCGGCGTCGAGGATAGCTTGCTGCGCAAGTTCCTCAGTTGTAAGTTCAGCTTGCATCTCACTCTTCTTCGCGGGTGCGTTGGCGGGAGGACCGCGAAACCGTTTGAGGACGGTTTCGATCATCTTGGAGAACCAGTAGTAGTTGAGGCAGTTGAGGACCAGGTTGGCGGTAACATAGGTGAGGACGAGCCAGAGAGGGACTCCACCGGCAGTGTATTTGGCGAACTTGGAGACCTCGGCGTTGGCAGCAACGCACGAGGCGTCGACGCAGAGGGTACCGTCGTCACGCGGTAAGAAGATCTGGGCGGTGATATCGACAGGCTCAGAAGAGGGGGACCAGGTGTGCTGCAGAGCTGCCCACATGTCCATGTAGACGAGCACCGAGTGGTAGGTGCCCCAGATCAGACGACAGCAGAAGAAACTGGAGAGGAGGGCCATGCCATTGTACCATTGGAGTTTGCTGCCGGTCATGTTGACCTTGTCCAAGAACCAGTGGATATTGAGGAAGGGGCTGGAGAGCTCGTAGAGGATGAAGATTGGGGAATACCACATGACGAAGGGCCTCTGTTTTCCTTTTGTTAAATTCTTTTCTTTCCCCCTTTGCTATTCTTTTTTTTCTGTCTTCTGGCATAAAGAAAGGTGGATAGTGGTGGACACTTACAAATCCAAAAATAAACACCCATAGAGCAGAGACGGCATGAAAAAGCATGCCAACACCGAAGATCTTGATGTAGACCGTGCTGACAATCAAATCATAGATGAAATATCCCTCTGCAAGGGCGCTAATCAAGGCACACGAGCCAGTATAGCCAAACACACGCTCCCCCGCGGACATCGTCTTCCGCTCCTCATCAGTGAACATCACCCACAACGCAACGCCATTGATAATCGTGCACTGGACTAGTGACACAACGTGGACATCCCAGTTTAACTTGGTCCGCTTGTTGAAGTTTGGATAGTATTGGGGGAAGAGGCGCGGGGACAGCCAAGGGGAGACAACGTAGTGGATGGATAAGTATCCGAGGAAGGCAATGATGATCTCGTGGATATGATCAGGGGCGACGGGGAGGTTTAAACGTAAGGCCCAAGGCTCGACAAGCTCCCGCAACCATACTGGGGGAGGTGGGAAAGGGTCTAGCATAGCGAGCTGACCGCTCCTCCACGCTAGAGGTTGAGAGGCTATCGGGGAAAAGCAGATGGGAGGAAGAGTAATAGAGAGATGGGTTGCGTTGGGATAAAAAAAGAGGTAGGAAGATGCGGATATATCCCAGGAAGATGGCGAGGGAGGCGGAACCGACTCCTGAGGCCGAGACGTTCGGCAGGAGCTAGGAATAAGGAGCGGGGATTCGAGGTAGCCTAAAGAGCGGCGGCCATCGTGGTGAATAGATAGTGCCTGGAAGGGGGATGAGGAGAAGGGAGCTGGCGGCTGGATGGGTTTGCTGGGGAAACCGGAAAATTAGTGGGAAATGGGAGGTCAGCAAGACAGGGAGCGGCTCTCCAGCAGCTTCATCCTGGAGCAAGAGAGCTGGACGGACTGATGTGAAGGCTGCGAGTGTTTATATAAAGGGCAATGAATGCCATGAATTGACCGCGTTGGATCATGCGGGTAGCCTCAGGCCGCTGCTCGCGTGCCTGGCGATGGCTGATTTGTCGGTTGAACTGAAACGTTGGGGAAGTCCCGATGACTCAGCCGAGGCATGTCCTCTTTCGGCTAAGCGGCCCCCGTGATCGACATCGACCCTTCTTCAAGAAAGTCTATCAAGAAACTTATCGGAATCAATAATTATACGCGGCCTGCGAAGTGTAGATTGAGAAAGGGGAGAGAAATAATACATCGGTATTGCATCAATATCTACAGACTACCTGATATAAATCCAAATAAGGTAAAAATAAAAAAAGGCATCAACAACTGGACAAGGCAAACAGCATACACCAGCTTCGTATTCGACAAAGGAAAGCACAAAAGAACAAAACTTAAATTCCATCGCCAACCTTGCGAGGAACAACAAAAGGGTCCTATAAACAGAGCTAGGGGGTCGTGTGAAGAGAGAGAGAGAAAGAAAGAGAGAGAGCGCGTTGGTGGCATGTCGTAAGCATCATATGTTCACACTGCGTCAAGTAAGGTCGTCATAATCAAGGCTCGAGGGGTCAGTCACGTTGTCAATCCACCTTGCTCGTGATCTCCGTACCGAGCCCACTATCGCTGTGTGGTCTGTACAGTACCATTTTCGCCGCCTCTTCGTCCAGCAGGTCTTCCTCTTCTTCGCCAAGCGGCTGGTAGTTTTCGGGGTCACCCGCCCTGATCAGTTGAGTCTCCCCCTCAAAATCCGATCCCTCTTCATTTTCATCCTCTTCCCCGTTCTTTTGCTCTTCCTCATTACCCACTGCATCCGGGAATGACTTGGGAGCAGATGTGACTATACTGTGGGTGGTGCTGGCGGTATTTACTCTCTGGCCGAGGGAGACAACGCTCCCTGGACCATATGCCATGCTGTCAGCGTAGGTGCCCGTGTAGCTTGTCCTACGCTCTGCTCCCGTGTCACTTTCTCCCCCGCTCTGGTTCTCCTCCTCTTCCAGGAACGCATTCTCCTTGTTAGCGATCGAGCTTCTGCCACCCCATGAAGCCTTGCGGTATGAGAGGCTGGACTTCACGGACTGACTGCGCTTGAGGTTTGTAAAACCGCCCGTTCCGACGGACTGCCGGTCAGCAACTCCCCGGTTCCCCGTAACGTTACTGAGGCTGAGGATCCGCCTTTCCTTGCCCGTATGAGACGGGGCTGTGGAGTTTATTTGAGCCGTAGTTTGACCCCGTTTTTTCAAAGCCAATCCAACGCTGCTACCCAGGATATTACGAGGCTCCTTGGGGGCGCTTGCCGTACTCGAGGCGCTAGTACCACGCGCCCGCGTAGAGCGTACTTTTTTCACATTAATGCCGTTGGGACGGCTTAACAAAACACTCCGGGCGTGATCGAGGACTCCTTCCAGGATGCGTTTCTCCAGGCTGTCGGCACGCTCTTCCATCACTTGCATCTCCTCGTGGCGGAGGTCCAGCGCCATTTCGAGACCAGAGACTTCCTTGTTGAGTTTGGCGTTCTGCACGGCAAGATCTTCTTTCTCCGTCTTTAGCCTCTGGATCATCGACAGCAAGGAATCCTTTTCTTCTTTGAGGTTGACAATCTCGATTTCGAGCTGCTCTCGTTGCAATTTTCTCCTCTCGAGTGCAACAGCCGCTTCCTCGGCCTCGCGGTGTCTGCGTTCGTTTTCCTCGGCCACAGCGGCCGTCTGGGCGGCAAGCATCTCATTCATCTTGCGGGATGTTTCCATAATATCTTTATGCATCTCATCCAACTTCATCATCTGAGTGACGGAGTGGTCGCTGTTCGTAGCATGGTCAATGAGTGTGTCCAACTTATCATGTATGGGACCTTTGGTGTTTGTAGTATGGCCAAGAAGTTCGTTAAGCTTCTCGTAGACTTGGCCGTTAGTGCTTGTTGTTTGGCTCAAAAGCTGGTCAAGCTTTTCGTGGACCTGGTCACTTGTCACCCGCTCAATAAGGACATTCAACGCCTCCTGGACTTGGTTGCTCTTTGTATGCTCGAGGAGACTATTGAGCTTCTCCTGGACCGGGCCATCGTCGTACTTCTCAGGCTCAGGTGGTGGTAGGGCGGGCAGCATCGAAGGAATTGTGGATGGAAGAATGGACAGATCCATCTTAAGATCTTGTGCAGTCTGCTGAGAATGATCGTAATGCTTGCCAACAATAGAGAGAATGTCTTGAATAGACTCCAAAACCTGGGGATGGAATTCATGTAACTTGCTCTCCACGCGGTCAGTGGCAGCCGCTGTGCGCTCAATGTCAGACCGCGCCTGCTCCTGCTGTGTCTTCACTTCGTTTTGCATCTCTTCCATCTTGGTGTAAGACACATCAACTTTCTCAAAGAATGTCTTCGCGTCTACACTCATCCTTTCGCACGCCTCATTTACACTATTACCCATGGAGCCAATTACGAACTTGATATCTTCCGCAAGGGCCTTTGTAGCTGTAATTGCCTCGAGATGTTCGTTATCCCGTCCCAGGGCTTCGGAAGACTGGGACTCGAGCGAAGCCTGAACAAGATCGTACTTATTTATCACTTCACCAAGCTTTTCATCGATCTTTGCTCCTATCTCGACAATAATGGCAGCTCTGGTCTCGTCCTGCTTGACCAGTGCAGCGGCGTCACGCTCCTCTTTTTCAAGTCTGGTTGCATCTTGCTCCCCACGAGCGCGTTCGAACTCTCGGTTGATTAGTTCAGTAAGCTCGTTGACATTCTCGACCGTTGTGAAGCTCTCTGCAGAAAGTGCGAGGCTTTCTAGAAGCTGTTTGAGCTCTGAGAGCCCCTCATTGCTTCCGTCTAGCTTACTCTTCAATTCCTCTCCGAGCTCTCCGACAACCGTTTTTGCCTCTTCAATCTTTTCGGCCAACCCAGCATGCTCGATTTTCCGTGCTTCGAACCCTTGGCCGGTCAATTCATTGTCAGCCTCGGCTTTCTCCCTGAATTCAGCCATGAGAGCAGCAAGATCCTGAATGTCAGACTTGGTCGGCAGCGTCTCGACGTCGGGCAGCTTGAGCTCCTCAACCTGAGTCCTGACCTCAAATATCATGGCTTCGACCGTTTGCAGGTCTGCCTTGACCAGTTTTTCTGAGTTACTGTGACTGTCGTCCTCGAGCTCGCGCTCGGTCTCGTTTTCATTTTGGGCACCTTTGCCTTTCAACTCATCAAGAGCAATCCACATGTCCTTCATGAGTGCTTCTAAGGTACCGATTTCGGATTTGGTTGGGCAGTCAGCTTCCACACGAGCGAAGAGATCGGCCACGGCTTCCTTCGTCTCTTTGGCGATCCCTTCTAAGCTGCTGAGCTGTTCGGCTCTTGCGATCTCATCCGGCGCCGGGAATGTCATTTCATCAAGCTGGGACTTCGTGTTTCTGAGTAGGGTTTCGATTGCATCCGTATCCTCTTTTTTAGCCACAGTCTCATCCGCAAGGCTCTCACGAGCGACAATGCCTGCCACAGAACCCTGAAGTTCGTGAAGACCGAGAAGAACCTCATCCAGATCCTCTTTCTTGAGCGCACCTTCTGAGAACTCTGCAGCCCGTGGGGCAGATTCTATGGCATCAACCTTGACCTGGATTTGCGAAATGAGAGCTTTGAGACCTTCAATGTCGGTGTTCGTGGTATATTCATCAGCAAGTATCAATTCCCCCCCCCGGGAGAGGCTTTGTTCGGCATCTTGGTGTGACTGGCGTAGCATCTCCACGTCCGCCTTCAGGCTACCGAGCCCTTCTTTCAGGGTCTCAAGGAGCTCGGAGTGGTCGGATTCTGCAGGCGCCGGCCGTTCCAGGAGCTTCCCGAGATCATCTCGGATTGTTCCAACACCTTCATTAAAGGCGTCCATCAATGTTCCTGTCGCAGAAAGCAGAGCGTCACTAGCATCACTAGCGTCCTTCGGCTGGCTATATATGTCCCGGAAGCCCTCAAGGCTTTCGTGAAGAGCAGCAATAATCTCGTCCTTGTCGCTATTTGGTTCGGCACGCACAAGGCTCATATTCATCGAGTCACGTAGGCTTTCGAATTCCTGCTTGATGGTGTTCGAAAGGTCTTCGTTATTCGTCGTTCTGTGGCCTTCCGAGATATCTCTGATTGCATCCAGAATCTCGTCCTTCTCAGCGGACACGTTGTTTCGTATGAGTAAAGAGGTCAAGGTTTGTCGGAGATGTTCAAATTCTTTTTCCATGGCATCAAGAAGTTCTGGGGTATCTGGGTTTCCTTGGGATGGGTGTGCCAACGACGTTTCGGTGATTGTTTTTTCTAGGTCCGCCTGGAGAAGCCGGAAGCCTTCCTTCACCGTGTCTAGGATTTCATGCTTTCCAGATGCCTCGGACGCTGCTGCAGCGTACCCTTCGACTTCTAGACGCACGGCAGCAACGCCATCTTTAATGGACTCGATAATATGCTCGGTGTCTTGTCTACCTCCCGACGAGTGCTGCCCGAGCTCCTCCTTCATGTTTTCAAGTTGTTCACGAACGCGCTCTAAGATTTCTTCTCCGATCGCTTGGTTCGCGTTTGAAGTTGCCTCCTGCAGTCCACCTGAGATGGCTTCCATGAGATCGTCTTTATTGAGTTCAATCTCCCTCGGTATTGCGTTCTGGCTCTCCAGGCCTTCCGCGATGGCGGCAATGATCTCATCTCGGGAAATTGTTGGCTGAACGCTGGTGCTTAAAGCAGATTGTTGGGAGGCAAATGCGTCGTTAATTACCTGCGCAACGTCGTCCTTGGTGATGTGAGGATGTTCCATGCTCTTAGCGGTGGTGAAGTGCGCTTCGAGGCCATCTGAAACAGCGCTTAGGATTTCATCGCGCCCAATACCCGAATCGAAACTATCCCTGGTGAGAGCGCTTTGGGAGGCAGCAGATTCGGTAACTGCCTGCAGTATTTCATCCCGAATTATAGCCAGCTGCTCATGATCCAAAGCTCGGGGTTGGGGAATTTCAAGGCATTCCCGGATAGTTTGGGTTATTTCCTCCTTTGTGATGGTAGGTGGTTGCTCGAACTGTTGCATCCCGGCCTGGACAGCCGTAAGAACCTGGTCGTAGGTGACTGCCTGATCATGCGGCGGCTGGTAAGCTTTGAGACCCTCGCTGAGGCATTCAAGAATTTCATCTCGCTCAAGCCCGAAGTTTTGTAATTCGATCTCAGGCTTATATGTCTCCCATGCTTCCCGGACCGCTTCGAGGATATCATCCTTTTGCATCCGAGCGCCTTCCAGTTCACGGGACTGAGACATTTTGGAATTATCCAGGGCCTTCTTGACGATAGAGTAGATTCCAGCGGCATCCATGGTGGCCCGGAATTCGGAGAGCGCAGATGAATGTCGCTTGTTCTCGTTCACAATCGAAGCTAGCTGGCCACGAAGTTCGTGCAGACTGCCGTCCACAATGTGGGCGATTTCTTCCTTTCCAGGGGCTTTAGGGGTGTCTTCTATCGATCGTGCACTGTCGACTTCTTCGAATTTTCGAGCCAAGTTTCGTCCCATTCCAAGAACCTCCCCTCGTAACTCTCGAACCAAAGCCTTAACTTCGTTGGTCATACCACCTCCTTCAATAACACTGCTCCTGACTCGCCTCATGATATCGAGCATTTCATCGGTGACACGAATATCCGATTGTGCTACGGAGCTTTTTACTGCCTTTGGCTGGTTTCCATGAATGATTTCCATGTCTGGTGCAAAAGCTTGTTCTGGTTCATGAGATCTTGGTCGGGTAGCATTCATATCCACACCACCCTGTGAATGAAAGTTGTTTGTAGGGATACCTCGCGAACGTACCAATGCTTTATTCCCATAGTCCTGTTTCACAAGGTTGAGAATTTCTTCAAGCATCTTTATGGGCATTCCGTCATTGGTTTTGCCGGAATCATTAGGTGACGGCCGTGATTTTAGTTCGTCAACAAGCTCAACAAGCTTATCCAATCCGTCCTTTGTCGCCATCTCGCGCAGAACTTTCTCCAGCAACGCAATGCTGGCGGAACCATCCGAAATAGGAGCTGGCGACGAGCAAAAGTCACGTTCCATACCCGAAATGAACGGGTTCGGACTTTGCATGCGCGGTGCCGTGTGGCTTCTCTTCGAGCTTGGAGAGCTATCCGGTTCCCTGCTGTTAATACCATTTTCAGAACCCAAGAGAGCACTGATATCCCACCTTGTGGCAGCATCGCCCTCCAAGAACTTAGTAGCCAAGTTAGAGGACAAATCACGGAGGCTCTTTCGAATGTCCTCGTCTCTAGCGTTAGTTGCGGCTTTGAGGCTAACCAAGTCCGTAGCATTGTCTTTGCTTCGCCGACTTAACTGCGCCATCTCACGCTGGAGGTTGCTAGCGATGTCTGTCAAGCTGTGAATTTGGGTTGAAAGAGACTCGAGGCTATACGAGTTAGAACGTTTGGGGTCCGCGAAGGTGTCAGAGCCGCTAGTTCTTGGGCGCTGTTCATTCTCTGACGGCAGCTGCATATTCTGCAAGGCGAGCATGGTAGCAGACGGGGGCGTGCTTTCACCGAGAATCGGTCTGGAAAGATAGCGATTAGGTATAAGCAAATTCGATAGATCCTGCTCAGAGTCCTGCTGATCAGGTGAACTTCCACATTTAATAACACTCTTCTCAAGTTGTTTTGAACCTTGATCTAACACTGATGCTCGCAAAGAGCGCTCTGGAGACTTATTCTCAAGATAGTTCAGGAACTCAGAGCGAGTGTCTGTGGTCTGTAATGATTGCATTCGCTTGTGGAACTGGCCCTTGATGAGGGATTTCTCTGGTGATTTCGGTGGCATTGGGTTCGTGGTGTAGGGGCTGGGAGAATTCTCGCGCATCTTTTCAGTGAAGTTTGCTGCGACCGCTTGGATACCGGGAGACACATTGGCCTTCGTTACAGGGCTGCCAGGGTTCAATGGTAGAGGCGGTGGTGCCCGTTCGGGATCGGAACTGTCCCACCTTCGTTTCCAGGATTTAATGGTTAGTTTCAAGAAGCCCATTTGTGATGGGTAGCCAAGTCCTAGCGGCTTCTCTAGGGAGTTTTGTTCAAACGTACATGGGCACTGGTTGATGTCTCAGAACCAGCTCCCGATCGCGGGACGCTTCACGAGAATGAGAAGACATAGTTAGACCCGAATATGCCTTGGTAAATCTACAAAAGCCCGTGTCAATTTTGATATAATAGGAGCTCGATCAGAGGGATGGCTGGAATGTATAGCGGAATGATCGTCACAGGGAGGGTCGTAAGGGCATATCAAATTCGTCAAAACAAGGCAGGCAAGGCAAAAAGTCAAAGATAAAGACAACCCCCCAGCTAAAATCAATGGGTATGATGGGATGACAGAAAACAAAAAAGAGAAAGCAAAAAACAACTGCGCTTGCTAGGAGGGACAAGGGTGAAGGGGTCACAAAGGACAAAGCACAATGCAACGAAACTCTGAAAGGCTAGAATGGATGAACAGGTTCTGGGGTAGGGGTCGGATGATTCATTAATTAAGTAGATACTCCGTCGTCGATCAGGAAAACAGAGGGTGGAGCTGTGAGGTGAGAGGATTGGTAGCTCATGGGGCATCAACCGCACGATGGCCCAATCTACAGCGTCCACATCAAAGCTTCCTTCATAGCAACCATCAGTTCTTTGGTTGTCAGGTAAACAATCGCCGATCCCACGCACGGCGAGTTTTTCCGAGTCGCCGAAACGTTGGGCGCTAGTCCGCTTGGAGAATTATTCTCTTTCAGACCTAGCATGGAAGTTATCGGTAAGGTGACCAATGATGACTCGGCACACAAATCCTCTTGCCCTGAGCCCTCACCCGTGCACTTTGCAAGCGAAAAAAAGAACGTCGAACGCGGAGAACCTCACCTACTCGACCGAAGCACATCGACAACTAACCCATCGACCTTGCCGCTCCCCGGGACTTTCACAATGAAGTGTTAGTGAATTGCTCCAGTAGCCTTCGATTTTATTATATCGTCTTCGAACCCAGCTGACAGGATGTTGTGATAGTCATGAAAGTGGGCCGTGTGGCCATCATCACCCGTGGCCGTTACGCCGGTAAGAAGGTACGACAATCGATCCTACTTGATGATTTTCTGGCGATGGGAGAGAAATATGCAGTGAAAAGTCATGGGCGTCGAGATTGAAGGACTGGGACCGATTTGATGGACCGCGTTCAAGAAGAAAGAGGAGGCATACATTTGGACTTTTTGCTGGAAGGGAATCATAAATGCAGGTGCTGACGAGGGACTTTTTTGAAATTTTACAGGTTGTCATTGTCCAGCCTCAGGACTCTGGCTCTAAGGCGCACCCCTTCTCCTATGCCATCGTCGCCGGTATCGAGCGCTACCCCCTGAAGGTTACCCGCCGCATGGGTAAGAAGACCGTCGAGAAGCGCAGCAAGATCAAGCCTTTCATCAAGGTCGTCAACTACAATCACCTGATGCCCACTCGCTACACTCTCGAGCTTGAGGGTCTCAAGGGTACCGTCTCCACTGAGACTTTCAAGGAAGTTTCTCTCCGTGAGGACGCCAAGAAGACCGTCAAGAAGGCCCTCGAAGATCGATACACCAGTGGCAAGAACCGGTGGTTCTTCACTCCTCTACGTACGCTCAACCTTACTTTTTTTCCCTCGCTAGCTTTTACGGTCGCCAAGGCATCTGTTACTGACATATCTTAGGTTTCTAAACGGGTTAATTTGGGGCGTTATGTCGTTTGAGCGCGCAAGGTCTTGGATGAGGCTAAGAGGGGGAAAAAAGAAGAAGAGAGCATCGGGTACGTTCGGTTCATGAGCATGGGATCACAGAAAGTATGCCATTGCTAGAAGAAGAATTGGGAATGTATTGATGTACAAGTCGAGGACTTGACCATTTTTTATATCAAGGGTGCCACTCACATCCGGCGTCCGCCTCGAAATGAATGGAAAATATGATTTTTTTTTCTTCTCTTAACCTTTGTGTCACTCCCCATTATGTCCACTTCTCTTTTCCCCTCCGAGAACCACTTTGAACATCGCCAGTGCGCAGCCATTCCATTTTTCCTTGGGTACGATCTCGTCGCCACAACGCACCATTATTGACCAATAACCGGCATTTCCGGGTCACGGGGAGAAACCAGCACTTCCTGATCCACGGGCGCCTTTTTACCCCTGGCATCCAAACCTCCCGGGACCAAAACACCTCATTCGATCAAGTGTAGGCCATCTTCCTTGGCAGTGCATCCCCGCACGCAGGCGTCGGTTCTCCCCCTCCAGAATGGGTACCTTTTGGAACGCAGAAATACGTGTCAACAAATCAACCTGGATAGGTTAATATCTCAACCGGTCATACGTAACCATAGGCGATCTCCCTCGGAGTTTTCACCCGTAGATCGAATAGTAGCATGGACTGGAAGGATTGGCTTACGCACGAGCTAGATATGCTGTGGAGCGGGTAACGGGAGAGTTACAAAGGACCCGAGCGTCTAGAATGCGACCATGGACCCCTAGTTATTATTTGCAACTCATTTACTCTTCGTTGAGGGCGTATCTTCTGCTTTACCTGCTTTGCCCGGGAGTTGAGACCGCTGAAACGGTTCAATTCTCTCATTGCCATCTTTTTTATAAGTAATGCCTGAAATCAAGTTTTATTTATCATTTTTCCTTGTTTTCCTCTTTAGGGGAAACGAAGGGTAGAATGAAGAAGGTTTCGGGTTTCGTTTTCTAGTTAATTGATGTTCGCCGTCTAAGCCGAAAGTACATATTCTAGATGCATCTAAGTTGACGGCCACCCTCCATAATGTATGGTGTAAGGCTTTTATGAAACACGAAGGCGCCTACCTAGGTACATTACCCTTTATTTGCTACATGCTCTATGATATCGGGATGGCGAAATAGGCTTCTAAGGATCACGTCAAATCATCGCATCACGACTACTGTTTCCCACACCAACTCCATCCCGATGGGGAAAGAGGGAAGACAAAAGTACAATATAAGAATGAGGAAACAGTTTGGAGTCCAGAAAATAATATGATCATCACAGGTAGGGAAAGCGGCGACTATCGAAATATTGTGATATTTTGTGACTGCCGCATTGTTGGCTCTTGTAAGTGCGCTTGGGCCAGCAGGTGGAGCAGGTTAAGGGCGGCGGTGGAAAAGGATGCAGGTAGAGTGCTGGTTTCAAATGCGCCAGACGAGGCCCAGGCGCAACAAAGTTCAGTGTCTTGCAGGGGGATCAACCAGAAGAACTGCGATGACCTCGACATTAGCTCGAGAAGACGCCTGGATTGTCAGTCCATCGCTCGTCACGGGAATAAGAGCCCAAACTCTCGAAACTTTTCTTCCAGCCAAAAAGGGAAAAGAGGAAAGGCTCAGACATTTTTAAAAATAAGGTATGTGTGGTAAGTTTGTATCCAAAATGAACATCGGATGTTCCTAATAATATTCGTCTGAAAGGCCTCGCGATGATTCATACATACAGAGGCCACAGATTTGACAAGAGGCTTGAGAGGCAAAAGACCCGCAATCACATGCTGGCCGTTAATCTGAAGTGGGCAAACTAGCCTAGCCTCAGAAGCTATCCATCGACTAGTAAGGTGGTAGCAAGCTAATGCCAAACTCTCGACCATGACAAGGTTGCTTCTGGATTCTTTGACACTGGCGATATCCTGTCCTTGGTCTTCCGTGGTGCCTTCCGTCGCCACTCTGATAACGCAATTTTTACCACAGTAGTGGAAGGAGGGAGATTCCGATCAATCATTCCACTCTTATCTTGCCTCATCTGGTGATAATGGCTAAACCTTACCTGTGGACCCAGGCACACTTGTCCCGCGCATTTTTCATTCATGTTGACAGCAAAGGGGGGTAGAATGTTCAGCCCCTCGTCCCTATCATTACTATGTAGACACCCTGTTGGGTTAAACACATGTTACCGGAGGTAAAGGAAACGGATTAACAATTGCAGCCTCGTCCTATGTCTAAATTGCTTCGATCAAACCAAAATAATTGACGATGGGTCAGGTAGGATGCGTCATGTACTTATCATCTGCAGGGAAACGGGCGCCATTTGTGCAAGGGTGTGAGAATGTCGAGCTGGGAGATGGGCCCGCAATCACATGCTGCCAACACCCACCTGGACTGCACCAGAGGGAAAGATAGGGCCAAAAAAAAAAAAAGGAAAAAAGGAAAAAACCAAAAAAAAGGGAATATTAATTTTTAGTAGGAAAGCATTTCTTAAGAGCAACGGAACACACCTATATATCCAACCGATCCTGCTTTTTTTTAGGTTCTGTCCATCTTGTGGCTCGTCTCTACCTACCTTCCTCCGGATCCGTCCAAATCGTCATCTCCTTCTGAATATCTCGTGTCACCACTTGAACCAATAATTCCTACCTATTTATCTGTCGCTGCTGAACTCATCCTTTGGATCACCCTCATTCAACGCATAAGCTCCCCAGGTAAGCAAATCTCTTCTACGACTTGGTTTGTTTTGTGTCTTATGTGCTCTTTCCAATAGCTAATATAAAGTGTAATTTGTTGACAGAAACCCATGCATTTCGTCGAGAACGGCTCCAACGGCACCATGGGTGAAAACACCGTCAACGGCGATACCGTCCAATTTCATTTCCTACAGGTATAGTCTCAAAACAGTCTTGGTTCAATCGATTCTGGGGCTGTTTACTGACCTTTCTTGCTGTATAGCATTTAACCTCCTACCCCATTGTCTCCGATTCGATCACTGTTTTTAAAAGCAATAAATACGGTGCCAAATCTCTGGAATACGCGGACCAAGGCTATGGCATTGCTAAACCTTACCTCCCATATCTATCCAAGCCGTACGGTTATGTCGCACCCTATATCGCTCGTGTGGATTCATTTGGTGATGAGGGCCTGAACAAGGTGGAGACAACGTTCCCTTTCATCAAGGAATCCACGGGAAGGCTCAAAGAGACGATCTACGACAGCGCATATTCCCCATTGCGGCTTGCTGCGCACATGAAGAGCCATGTCTTTGACACTTTTGGTTCTGAGTACAACAAGTGCGGAGGTGATGGAGTTGTTGCCAGTGGCAAGGCTATTGTCACCACTAGTCTCGTCCTATCTTCAGAGTCATTGGCATACGTTAGCTCCTTGCTTCAGAAGAAGAAGGTGCAGGTCAAGGATATGGTCGCTGACAAGACCAATTCCTAAAGGGTTACTGTTTGATTTGCGTGGTTCTTTTTGTTTGGGTGTTGCGGCTTTAGAATATTCCTTTTATTCCCCTCCTTTGTTTACCTTCTCAAACTCTTCCTTCATCCATCTTTGATCCTTCCTTCAAGCTCGAATTCGTGGAGTATCTCTCCTATTCCTCCTAACCTCACATATCTGGATGCACATGCTCCTTACTTCCAGGGGGCTCCTTTCTTACTTTTACTATAAACTATATGGTGTCTAGTCTGTTTGAACCAATGTTTAAACTGTGAATTAATGGCGGGGGTTATACAATAGGCCACCCCCAAGCCCATGGTTTCTCCTTTTTTCATCCCACTCCTTTCGGTAGAAACATGCTCTAAAGATAGATCAACGGACGTGAATATCAAAGGCGAATAAAGAGGCAAAAACCTTGTTGGGGCCATTACTTTGCCTGACTATTTGCTTTTTTTTTTATTTTCTTTGTTCAAGTGGCATGTGATTCTCCATGAGGAGCTCACTGCCTAGCATGTGATAACCCAATTTGGACTAACCAAATTCGGCCCATCATCAGTATATTCCACTGTCGCGCGTCCAAGCGCGTCTCATTTTCGAGAACCTCTCCTCTTTTCCTTCATCAACCACACTTAACCGACACATAATATCATTCCCAGTCGCTACCGAGAAAGTCTCATCTTTATTCAGGTTTCTTCGTAAAATGCCTCTCATCCGTAAACGACGAGCAGTATGTTCCCCACTATCCAGATCGATTTCATCCCTCCACCTCTAGTTCCCAAATAATTTTAACGAAAGCCCGCAAAATTGCATCTCATTTAGGATCCGGAGCCCGAAGCATCTAGCGAAGAGGCCAGTACGTCACCAGAGCCCCAACCTGCCCGCCGCCAGCGTGGAGGAAGAAGAGGAGAGCCATCGGATGAATCCAGCGAGGATGACGACCAATGTAGCGTCCGCGCCCCGAGCAGCACAGACGTGATGGTGAAGAAGATGGTCAGACTAGCGCTTGCGAGTGAATACTCCCGACTGCCCATTCGACGAGTGGATATCAGCAATAAGGTCCTTGGAGAGCAAGGATCACGACAGTTCAAGACGGTGTTTGAGACGGCGCAAAAAGTCTTAATACGGAATTTCGGGATGCAGATGTCGGAACTACCGGTAAAGGAGAAGGTGACTGTCCAGCAGCGGAGAGGTGAGTCGCGTTGAACCCCTTTTTGTAGGAGTGCAGTGGCATGGTTAACTGACTTGATGGGACTAGCGGCGCAAAAGGTTGAGAAACCGTCCTCAACCAATAAATCTTGGATTCTAACGAGTATTCTCCCCTCTGCGTATCGGAAACAGGACATTCTACGTCCTACGAGGGCGCCAATGGAGAGTTCCTACACCGGTATATATACGTTTGTCATTGCTGTGATCCTGCTCAATGGTGGCACTCTTCAGGAACAGAAGCTAGATCGGTACTTGAAGCGCACGAATGCGGATACATATACGCCGATTGATCGTACCGATCGCCTTCTCCAGCGTCTTTGTAAGGAGGGATACTTGATCCGGACCAGGGAAATGGATGGCGGTGATGAGATTATTGAGTATATGGTAGGGCCGCGAGGAAAGGTTGAGGTTGGGGCAAGGGGTGTGGCAGGGTTAGTTCGTGAGGTGTATGGTCGCCAGGGTCTAGTTGAAGATGATGATATTACTCCCACCGAGAAAGAAAAGATGGAAGAGTTCGAGTTCCGATTAGCAAGAAGCCTGGGGCTCAGAAGACCCGGGGATGCGCGGGTCATACCGAATGAAGATAGTGATGACACAGGAGGTGAGAGACGACGAGGGCAAAACGCACGACGGTCCGCTGAATCTGAAGAGGACAGTGATGAGTAGCTCCATTTTCTTTTTTTTTCTTTTTTTCTTCAAAGCGATTTTCAATTCCTTTGTTCCGTAGTTTATGTTTTCATTGGATACCTATGATGGAGTTTTTGTTTGCTATGCATAATGATATCAGGTACTATTAACGACAGAGCATAAAGAACATGTTAGGGTTTAGAATGATCCTCACGGGCTTTATCTCTCAGGAATAAAGCTGCCCGAGTCTCCCTTGAGGCACACTAGTCAATTTTATTCCCAGCTTTGCTTACTGCAAACACTGCCAGATATATGCATGTATATATTTACAACGCATATCCATCACCAAGTCCCTATAACCGAAAACCTCCACCAAAACAAAACTCCTAGCGGAGAATAGCGCAATCTATACAATCAAAACCAAAAGAACGTCGGAGAAGGGGGAAAAGAAAACAGTAAAAGTCAAAATATCATCAGTCGTATATCTATAGAAGTAAAAAGTTGCCCACTTATAATGATACTCGAGTGGCCCCCCTCAGCGCCCGCTTTTTCTCTCTTTTATGTTTCCATCTATCTGGGAATCGGGAGGAGAAGTCTACTCGCTATCGCTGGCACTGTCATGTTCGGAGTCATTGTCCGCGTTATCTCTTAGGCCCTCCGCAAGAACATATTCCGCTTGCTGGAGAACCGACTTGATATCTGGCTTATTATAGACTAGATCCGCAGGCTTCTGGCTGTGCTTGTTCCGGACGCGTGGGTCACAGCCAGCTTCGCACATCATCTTGATCATCTCCAAACCAAGTTCGGCATCCTTTTCGTTGGCGTAACGTACGGCCACGTGGAGGGGGGTGTCTTTGTCAAGGCGGGTTAGGGGGTCGCATTCGAAGTACTGGATGTCAAAGAGGGCGTCCATGGCGTCGTCTAAGCGTGGTATGGCAATGTACTTGTTAGAAAATTGGGGAGGGGAGGATAAGGGAGAACAATGTGTTTGGTGGAGAGGTTTGGGTGGGCTTGATTCATATATAGGGAGGGGAGCTTACAGCTTCCGTATGAGGCGCAGATATGGAGGGCGTGATTACCCATGGAGTCGGTAACGTCGTTGAAGAACGCAGCCACCTCTTCATTAGACTTGTCTTCGAATCCATCCAGTACTTGCTCTATTAAATGAGGCTGGTCGCGACGGCAGGCTTCGACGACCAACTCGCGAGGGGAGGCACCCTGGATGGTCAGCAAATAGACCCGAGCATTCCGATACGGATATATTGAAAAAAGGAACAACTCACTTCGTCCGCCATTGTTGCCTAGCGATTACAAATGTATTTTTGTCAAGGATGTAGATTGAACAAATGATTTATCCAATAATTTTCACTGGAGAGTTGGTGTAGGCAAAAGACGATTTACAAATATGACTCGGTGTTGAATTGAGTTAACCGCCCAAAAAATGGGTTATAGAAACGAGTTGCTGGCAAGGCTAATGTACCAAAAGACAAGTCAGCATCGCTAAACAAAGAAATTCGGGAGAAATCACAACGTATTTCGAAGGCTAGACATCGCTAGTAACCGGTAGCTACTTAACTATTCCGGAAGAGAGTAATACGTACACAAAGAATCCGGGGAGCTCTTGGAGCTGATCGAGTAGGTCTTGCTCTTCCGATTCCCCGCTGTTTGAGCGTGCTGCGGTGGCATGCATGTCTATCCCGCAGCGACTGGCCGCCCGGGTTATTTGTTGAGCCGTTCCGCATACTCCGAACCCTACGTCCAATCAGCGGCCACCACCACCGAAGTCTAAACATAGAACACACCGCCTGGCAGGCAGGGGAAGAATGAAACATCCAAACCTGGATGGGGATGAAGGCGGTGTGTATACAATTTTCACCCCACCAACTGATAAGCATCAAGAGCCATAATTTGATATCATTGCACGAATCCCTTACTGCGGGTGTTTGCTGACGGCGTCCCAGGATCAGCGCTTCTTATTGTCTTGGAGGAATGCTTGATGATGAAATAATACATATTAATCTTACACTTTAATTGAATGATTTTGCTCTAGTGCCATATTTTTTCTCTTATTTTGCTCATCTTCGACGAACGAATTCACGATATGCCCTTGACTTGTAAGTTCCCTATCTAAAACCGAAAGGCTCATTCTTTCCTGCGCTGACAGAGTTTCTGTTTCCCAGTCTGCCCCAACTGCAGCAATGCGCTGACGATTTCCCGTGCGGATGCGTCGACTAAATATCCCCTGGGTATCAACCGATTCGAATGCCGCACCTGCCCCTACCAGTATGTTCTGGAAGAAGCCTGGTTTGAGAAGACCGATATGAAACAGAAGGAGGTAGAGGATGTGTTTGGGGGCAAGGAAGAATTCGCAAACGCGGACAGCATGCCCAGTAAGTAACAGATTTTTTGCGATGTCTGATAAGAGGGGCAAGAGAACATAACTAACCAGGGCCTCGCCAACAGCTCAATGCCCCGCAGAGAACTGCAATGGCGACCGCGCATATTTTTTCCAGCTGCAGATTCGGAGTGCAGACGAACCGATGACTACATTTTTGAAGGTATGTGCTAGCTTTAACAAATAACCTGTATATTATGCTTTGTTCTGATTTGAAGTTGATAGTGTACTACATGCGGTGCCAGGTGGAGAGAAAACTGATGGGGTTTTTCAATTGCATTGACAATGATTTGGGGTTTTTTAATTCATTTACCATATCCAGGCGAAAGAGAAGCAGGCGGTTGGACAAGCAAAATGGCTGGAGTTAATATTCATTCTGGGTTTTCTCTTCTTTTCTTTCCTTTTTTTTTTTGCGCCTGATCATCCTTAGCGTGAGAGGATAGTTTTTTTGACAATGAAATTATGATCTTCAAGTAAAAGAACCCTCAGTGATAATAATAAGATAATCTTGAATTTACAACTATCCATTCTTATGAACAATAGAATATATTATGGTTATTTGAACCTTAACAGACATTAGAATAATTTCGAGCTTATTATTACATCAAACCGTCAGGAGAAAAAAATTTTTCTTGCCGACTGATGGCAGGGAACCGCCCTGGTTGGATTGGTTAACCATGGTAAGCTTGTGAGTCTGTCCCAAATGAGATCTTTTTATAGGGTGCAGTGTTCTTATTTTTTTCCAAGGCTTTTAGGTGCCGAGTCAGAGCTGCCTGATTTTTCCTCGAGCGGCTGAACCCGGAAAATGGGAGGGAAAGCGAGATGAGGGGCAATTCCATCATCCCACTCATGTCACTTAGGCAACGAAGGAGGGGCAAAAGGGAAAAAAAAGAAAAAAAGAATTTCTGAGCTTTTCAATTTCATAACATCACAGTCGATTTTTTTATTATTTTCATTTTCAATTTATTTTTTCATATCAGTCTCTCATTATTATTGCCCTCCTGATTGACATTATTTTCTTAGGAAATACGTAGACCTTGCAGCTCAAGTTTCATGGTGGATCAAGCGGCGCCACTCGGCCGTTCCAACCTGCCCATTAATGAACAAATAGAAAGAGAGGAAATTGAACAGCCGCGGGGTCATGTTATAAACATGTCCAACAAAGAGAAACCACCCGCCCACATTTGGCTGCGTTGATGCCCAGTATTTCAGTCCAAAATCCACCAGAAGGGAAGAAAACAAAATAAAAAAGATTTTGATCGGTATCATGGATGGAGTGGAGCCATAGGTTGGTGCTCCGAGACGAGAGAACCAAGGAAACGTGGGATCATCAAGAGCTGGGCTTTGAAAAACAGCAGAAAATGCGATGCTAGACGGGCTCCGCCATGAAGATTTTGCACTGGTCCCGCACCTGGTAGTGGGGCATTTACCCCTCCATGGCCAATGATAAGGGCTGCCAGCCAAGGGTTTGAGCCCGCCCGCTTAGTCGCCTTCTCGCTTGCCCCTCCATATAAGGATTTCCCCTCCTCCCCTCCCACAAAATTTTTCTCTCTTCCCTCCTCGTCCGCTTCAGTACGTATATCTTCCCATCCATCCTGTTCCTCTCTCTTCTTTCCTTCATCTCCTCTTGCTAACTCTCCCGCTTAGCACCTCTACGCAGTCAGCCGTAGTATCTGAGCAAGTTTTTGTTTCTTTTTAGACCAAAAAAAATCACACTTCACAACCTTCACAATGGGGTAAGTTTTCCGGCAGCAGGGTTTTCCACTGGTGTTACCATCCAACTACTTTCGAATGGTTTGCTGACCTGTTGTCTTTCGTCAATAGTAAGGAGGATAAGACTCACATCAACATCGTCGTTATCGGCCACGTCGATTCCGGCAAGTCGACCACCACTGGTAAGCCGCTCGTCTCCTAGACCCTTCCTATCTTCGAATACTTACATGCCGAAACAGGTCACTTGATCTACAAGTGCGGTGGTATCGACCAGCGTACCATTGAGAAGTTCGAGAAGGAAGCCGCCGAACTCGGCAAGGGTTCCTTCAAGTACGCTTGGGTTCTTGACAAGCTCAAGTCCGAGCGTGAGCGTGGTATCACCATCGATATTGCCCTCTGGAAGTTCCAGACTGGCAAGTATGAGGTTACCGTCATTGGTGAGTTTCTTTCATCCTTGGACGCCTGTGTTATCGTTGTCTAACAAGCTTTCACAGATGCCCCTGGTCATCGTGATTTCATCAAGAACATGATCACTGGTACCTCCCAGGCTGATTGCGCTATCCTCATCATTGCCTCCGGTACTGGTGAATTCGAGGCTGGTATCTCCAAGGATGGCCAGACCCGTGAGCACGCTCTGCTCGCTTTCACCCTCGGTGTCCGTCAGCTCATTGTTGCTCTCAACAAGATGGACACCTGCAAGTGGTCCGAGGATCGTTACAACGAAATCGTCAAGGAGACCTCCAACTTCATCAAGAAGGTCGGCTACAACCCCAAGTCCGTTCCTTTCGTCCCCATCTCCGGCTTCAACGGTGACAACATGCTTGAGGTCTCTCCCAACTGCCCCTGGTACAAGGGATGGGAGAAGGAGACCAAGGGTGGCAAGACCACCGGTAAGACCCTCCTTGAGGCCATCGATGCCATCGAGCCCCCTGTCCGTCCCTCCAACAAGCCCCTCCGTCTTCCCCTCCAGGATGTGTACAAGATCTCTGGTATCGGAACAGTCCCTGTCGGCCGTGTCGAGACTGGTGTCATCAAGCCTGGTATGGTTGTCACCTTCGCTCCCGCCAACGTCACCACTGAAGTCAAGTCCGTCGAGATGCACCACCAGCAGCTCCAGGCCGGTAACCCCGGTGACAACGTTGGTTTCAACGTGAAGAACGTTTCCGTCAAGGAAATCCGCCGTGGAAACGTTGCTGGTGACTCCAAGAACGACCCCCCCATGGGTGCCGCCTCTTTCACCGCTCAGGTCATCGTTCTCAACCACCCCGGTCAGGTCGGTGCTGGTTACGCTCCTGTCCTCGATTGCCACACTGCCCACATTGCTTGCAAGTTCTCTGAGCTTCAGGAGAAGATTGACCGCCGTACCGGAAAGTCTGTTGAATCTTCCCCCAAGTTCATCAAGTCCGGTGACGCTGCCATCGTTAAGATGATTCCCTCCAAGCCCATGTGCGTTGAGGCCTTCACTGAATACCCCCCTCTCGGTCGTTTCGCCGTCCGTGACATGCGCCAGACCGTTGCTGTCGGTGTCATCAAGAGCGTTGAGAAGTCCGTTGGTGGTACCGGAAAGGTCACCAAGGCCGCCCAGAAGGCTGGCAAGAAATAAGCGCGTTATCGAGATGAAATGTCGTGATGATTTCCGAAAAGCCTTGATGAATGAAAGAAATGGGATTAGACTAGTAATGTAGCTAAAACTACATATGAAATTGATTCCTGATCAATAATTTACTCTCTGTTCACTTGTTTTTCTGATTTGTAGACGCCAGACGTAAACCGATAATACCCAGCAACAGTTGTTATAATACAGGTGAATGGTAGTCGATTCGCCAGGTCCCTTTCTCTTCACACGGACGTGTCCCCGACTCTCCTGACACCCTTCCGTGCGGTGCCTCGCGATTTGCTGGGGTCAACATAAGATGATGTGCTACATCATTCCTACCATTACGACCTCAAATCCTTAAGCTCAGATAAGGATAAGATGAAAACCCGCTACTTTATGATGCGGACTATGTAAGGGCAACTTTAATGTCACAAAGGTTTGCGGGTGTTCGCAATCAAAATACACACCGAGAACTTAGAAGGTGTATAGGAAGGTGTATAGAGTTTCTTTCAGGGTTCACACAAGAACTTCCTTTGCTATCTCCATCCATTCTGAAGTTTCTGGCGATATTGCGCAACCATCTCCGCTGTGATATTACTTCCCCCGCAAACAACAACAACCACCACCCGGCTTTTCGGTGTGATATCCGGGCTGGATTCTCTCAGTCTTATACCGCAACCTCAACGCAAATCCCACAGGCCAATTCGACCTGCAATCGCAGGTCATCTACCAAACGGATCACTCCCTTTGCTGCTTCCGCATCTGAGCTAACAACAACCTTAACTCCAGCAAGCGGAGACTGTGCATTTTTCAAGGTCTGCTGCGCCACTTGGGGAGCCACTAACGATGTCGCCAGGGAAGTTATCCCAGGAAGCGGCTGAAGGCTGCCCACTGCCAGTGAGTTTGCAATGGAATTGGCTCCTTTTTTTTCAACAGCTAGCCCTTGGACTTCGCCCTGTCTTTTTCGAGACGTATCTGTGTTGTCATGAGCCGAAGATAGTCGTCGAGTCCTGCAACCACTCCATTGAAAAGTCCGCCTCCGCCAACGCTACAGATAATGGCATCAGCCTCAAGCCAGCTCGCCCCATGCTGGATCACATCTGTCGCGCCTACGTTGCGCAACTTTTCCACCATCAAGGGGTTTGTGCTATGTGGCACGACGATGGTGCAGGGATAACCTAGGTCCCGAGCGGCAATAACAGCAGCTAGCCCTGCATTATTACCCCCAGAGGAATTGTAAAAGTGGAGCTCCATATCCTTGTTTTCTGGATTTAAGAGGGCATTGCGGATGGAGTTTCCAATTCCCCTATAGAGGAGTCCTTAATAAACTGCACGACCTTTTACATACAAAAATAGGATTAGGATAGCAATACCTGGATTTAAATGACCCGGACGGTTGCAGGAGTTCAAGTTTCAGAAAGACTCTAGTAAATTGGGTCTTTAGCTGTGGACTCTTTCACTTGGTAGAGAGGCCGAATAACGCAGGGGATTCGAGCTTTCACTCCCGCCACTTGCGATAGGGCGGCGGATTCAACTAAGGGAGTTTCGATCCATGGTTTTTTCTCAGCATGTTGTTCGCCGCCGGATATATAATGATGAATGGAGTTAAGCAGAAGTAGGGGCCAGTCAATTAGGTGAAGCTTTGATAACCAAAAGAAGGGGGGATGACAGAGACGTTAAATGATAAGATGAACTTGCCCGCTTGAAGTTGATCGCGCCCTTCTCCTGACACCTCTAAACCACCAACAAAGGAAAGGCCAACGGTGGTTCCGAACTCTCACCCTATCCCTAGATATCCTTTTTGGGGCGAAATGAAGATAGGGAACCCGCCAATCTATCCTTCGTTCAATCCTGCAGGAAAAGCGTACTGTTTGTAAACACATCGCTTCATCTGGCCTATATATCATCCATCTGCTTGCCCTTTGTGTATTTAGATATCTTTATCATAAATCTATCATCGACGTGTCCTTTTCCCCTTTGGCTGCACGCCGTCGTAGCGCTGATACGTATATTTTTGTGGTGTTGGTGGGTCGATGCTGGTTGATGTCGAAATATATAAATAGAGGCCACAGCCAAAGCCCTTTCGCAAGCACGTGGTTCATATTCGAGTCACTGAGGATGAGAGTGGGAGTCCACATTACCATCTGCAAAGAGAGACTTGATGTTCGCATTGATATTCTACGGCCTGTGGGTATCTCTCATGGCGACGAAAGCTCCCAACCCCGTTCTGGGTACCGCGGTCTGACACGGAGAATGAGAGTGAAGTCTTCACAGGTGCGGATTCCATCTTCAATGGCCGCAGCGCTGCCATTGTTTTGGCTAGGGAAAGGCAACAATAACGTACTTGCTGGAAGCAGTTGGATAAAAGATCTTGCACTATATACGTTAGTTTTAGCCAAAAATTGGCAGCTTAGCAATCCCGGGATATTATTATGGTCGCATCCTTGGGAAACAAGGGTCGAGGAATTATAATCGCCGTCATTGAGAATTTATGGAGTTTCCCGACCTAGATTATTTTGAGAGAAAGGGAAATTGCAAAGCCCTGCACAATCGCATCATGTCATCATGTGAGACGACCCCTCGCTTGAATTGGTGGAGAAGATGAATCGGGTTTTTCTCTCAGCTGCATCGGCCCAAATCAAGCCAGGATGCCTGACATCCTTCGGCCCCCATTTTCCCGAGATGTTTCGAGTGACATGGGATGGCCTGTTCTCACAAAGTTAGATATCGCTGAGTCTGGGATGACAGACATGGGGGTGTGCCAAAACGGCTGATCAGGTCAATCAATATGCCCCTTTCTGCATAATTTCGGCTATTCCTCAACAACTACATTTCCGCCAATAACACCATTATTTTGAAAGGCATAAGCCCATTCTCGATTTCTTCACTCTTTTGCTGGCTCCTCTCAACCTTCTGGCCCAAATCCCTGGTACTTATCAATTATCACCAGACTGACGATTATTGGTTTCAGCCATGGAAGCACCTGGAGCCATTCAGAAAAACGGAAACCTGCTTGGCGTATCCCGCTAGGCTGTTTGACTAACGGAATTGAACCAGCCAAGGCAGTAAATTGCTGGGACAGACGTCATACTAGATCCTGAAAAACGAACCAACTCGCGCCGTTGATCACGGCAGACCGCCGGACAAGCATCTTTGGCGAACGGCCGGGGAATCCGGCAGAGATATTAATCCATAGGGGAAAAATTGACCGACCCCTCCCTCGGGAGAAGGCCCGCAAGCTCCTGGCGTGCGCTAGTCAAGCCTACCTATGGGGCCTTGTGCGCCTTCATAAATGACCAATGGATCCTCTTTTTTTTGTTTTCGGGCTGTCTACCTTGTCCCATCACGTCAATTGGCGCTGCCCTTCCCGGCCACCTCCCGAGTCATGAAATGGCACAAATCCAGTGGTTCGGTCTCCTTTTGAGTTTTCTGGCCTTCCTACCTTCTACTTCTTGGGCGCAGAATTGCTGGAGGAACACTACTTGTTCAGGACCGACTGATCCCGCCTTCCCTGGGCCATGGGAGAAATACAATTTTGCGCCGTCATCGAGAACGGTAACCCCTAGGAGGATATTTTCGATCTCAAACGACAGTGCAATCTCGAACTATGCCGGTTCTATGCCGTTTGCGCTGCATCGAAACGGCTCCGCGACTGTGTTCGACTTTGGAATCGAGGTGGGTGGCATCGTCACCGTAAAATACAGCACCACGGGCAGCGGAGCGCTGGGACTGGCGTTCTCGGAGGCAAAAGACTGGATTGGAGAGTGGTCTGATTCTTCCAATGGCGCCTTTAAAGGCCCTGATGGCGCTTTGTACGCCAACCTAACAGGAACTGGAAGCGGATCCTATGTTATGTCGGACAAAGACTTGCGCGGTGGCTTCCGGTACTTGACAATCTTCTGGTTGACTGAAGGGCTCACCTGTATTCATATTGATGAAATATTTCTTGAGCTGGCATTTCAACCCACGTGGTCGAATCTTCGCGCCTATCAGGGATATTTTCATTCTGATGACAGTCTGTTGAATCGCATCTGGTACAGTGGTGCATATACTCTCCAAACCAATGCGGTGCCGGTGAATACTGGGCGCCAAGTCCCAATGCTCGAGCAAGGATGGGCAAATAATGCTACTATGGGCCCCGGAGACACCATTATCGTAGACGGCGCAAAACGAGACCGCGCTGTCTGGCCAGGAGATATGGGGATTGCAGTTCCTTCGTCCTTTGTGAGTATTGGAGATATGGAAAGTGTGAAGAATGCCCTGCAAGTGATGTACAATACGCAGGTATTTCCCCCGATCAGACCTAACCCTCTTATTTTACTTTTTTCGGAACCAAATAACCTGACAACTTTAGGACAACACCACTGGGGCATTTGACGAATCTGGACCACCTTTGAGCCAAAAGGACTCGGATACATATCATATGTGGTCAATGGTGGGGACTTTTAATTATGTTCTCTTCACTAATGATAGTGAGTTCCTGTCAAAGAACTGGAACGGCTACAAGAAGGCTATGGATTATATCTATGGAAAGGTAAACCAGTCCAGCGGCTTGCTCAACGTTACCGGCACTCGGGATTGGGCAAGGTGGCAGCAGGGATATAACAATTCCGAAGCACAAATGATGTGAGCGATTTATTTTTTGTCCTATTATGGAGGGGCCCCTGAACTAACCAGTGGGCAGTTTGTATCATACTCTGAAAACAGGAGCACGTCTTGCTTCCTGGATAGAGAGTACCGAGGCGGTCTCAGACCGTTGGAACACCCAGGCAATGGACCTACGACAAGCCATTAACGAACACTGCTGGGATGACACTTACGGTGCATTCAAAGACAACGCAACAGCGACGGATCTTTATCCACAGGACGCGAACAGCTTAGCCCTACTCTACGGGGTTGTGGACAAAGACCGGGCGGCCCGAGTTTCAGATAGGCTGACGGACAATTGGACACCGATCGGAGCTGTCGCGCCCGAACTGCCGGAGAATATCTCCCCGTTCATCTCTTCGTTCGAGATCCAGGGCCATCTGGAGGCCGGACAGGCCACCCGTGCCCTCGATCTGATCCGACGAAGCTGGGGCTGGTACATCAACCACCCCAATGGGACGGGAAGTACAGTGGTCGAGGGATATCTGCGAGATGGAACCTGGGGGTATCGATCGGACCGAGGATATTCCTACGACGCCTCGTATGTCTCGCACGCCCACGGTTGGTCGTCCGGGCCGACTTCTGCGTTGACCAATTATATCCTAGGACTTTCTATAACATCTCCATTAGGTGTAAACTATAAGATAGCACCGCAGTTTGGAGACCTCACAAGGGCGGAGGGTGGATTTACAACAGCCCTTGGGAAATTCCGAGCATCCTGGACGAAGTACCCCGACGGGTACAATTTGCTGTTCTCTGTACCTGAAGGCACGAGGGGAAATCTGACGCTGCCATTTGTGCGGGAGTTGGAGCCGCCCTCGATCCAGATCGATGGAAATGATATCACCCGCGGTGTAGTGTACTTTGATAACACGGCGACCGTCACTGTGAGTGGAGGAGGCACGTACAATGTGACCGTACAGTAGTAGCTCAGTTGTATGTAGATTTTTAGTATTATTATTATTATATTATTACTATTATTAAAACTACTACTATTGCTATTCCTTCTATTATTATTTTTTAACAAATCTCTCTGTGGTGGTTGCATACTTTCATGATGGAATCAGCATCACTTCCTAGCCAACCATATTGCCCTGATAAAATTCACACCTCTGATAAAGCATATTTGTATACCTGCAATTTATATCCCAAGTATAAACAACCCTGCCTCAATAAATTAAACCACAGTAGATCCAACACTTGACAAAAGCCCGTCATGCAGTCACGTGTACTCCGGGATCTCCGCTTCCTCTCCCAAACCGCAAATGTCATCACCCCATCCATTCCTCTCTCTGTCACTCTCCACAAAGTTTCCCCCAACCATCCCAATCTCAAATAATCTAATACAAGAGAGGAAGATAAAATAAAAAGAAAAGATACATGACCATACCCCTCGCAATGCGAACCACAATCCCCCTCCGAACCTGCGGCCAATGCCTTCGACTCCGACCCCAACTGTCCTATCCCCAATACCGTTACCTATCTACAACACACCCCCTCCGCTCCACATCCAATCCCCTCCGCCAAAGCGGCAGAAGTGTCCGTAACCACGAGCAAGAAATCGCCGGGTCACGCCGCTCAATCCTCATCTCCGCAGCCGGGATCGCAGCCTGCGCAGTGGCCATGTACTCCGTGATCAAGCTCGATCTATTCGGGCTCGAAAAACAGCAAGAAAAGAAAAACAATGACGGGGAAGCAGACAAAAATGAAAAACCAGGCGCTATGAGACTCGACGGCCCGGACGGGTTCACCGGTAGTCCATCCGTGATTCGCATCCAGGGACAGGATGGGATCGAGCAGGTGGAGACGGGGACATCGAGTGTGCCTTTGTTCCCGAGTACGATCCGGCTTCCGAGGCTGATTGATGCTGCAACCCTGAAATCTGGGGATGAGGTTCCCACCACGGCTGAGGAGGAAGAGTACCAGCTGTTGGGTCTAGGTATAAGAACAGTCTCGTTCCTCAAGATTCAGGTGTATGTGGTCGGGCTGTATGTGGCCAAGGCGGATATCTCGGAATTACAGCGGCGTCTTGTGCGTACGGCCGTGAGTCCACCCCCCGCAGTGGGCGGCGACGAGGGGGAGAAGCCGGTGATTATTTCGAATGCGGTTGGGGCGACCTCGGCGACCTCGTTGGTGTCGACGGAGCGACAGCGGTTGAAGGAGCTTCTGATGGACCCAGAACATGGGGAAGGGGCTTGGGATGCTATCTTGAAGGAGAATGGCCTGCGGACGGTGTTCCGCATTGTGCCTACGAGGAATACGGATTTCTTGCATCTAAGGGATGGGTGGGTGCGGGGTATTACGGGGAGGGCGCAGCGAGTTAATAATGGTGCAAAGGGCAAGCAGGCTGGTGGTGGTGAGTTCGGGGATGAGTCATTCGGAGCGGCGCTTAATGATTTCAAGAGCTTGTTCGGTGGAGGGCAGAGGAAGAATGTACCCAAGGGTCAAACGCTGTTCCTTGTGAGGAATACGCAGGGCGAGCTGGATGCATTGTTCCACCCGGACCCAGCGAGGCCGCTGCGCTTCATGGGTAGGGTAACAGACGAGCGGATCAGTCGGCTGGTGTGGTTGAATTATCTGGCGGGGAAGAATGTGTCGAGCGAAGGAGCGAGACAGAGTGTGGTAGATGGGGTGATGGGGATTGTTGAGAGGCCAGTTGGGACGCTTGTTCAGAAGGTGCTATAATCATAACACCTGGATTTTAGATTAAACGGAAAGCTTGTGCTTATATATCAATGTATTATTACAACATATTTGGTTGTTAATTGCCATCAATCATCTTTCTTCTCTCTTGGCAACATATAAAATTTTTAGCCCTTCTGGTAGAATCGAACAAACATGATTTGCAACCGAGTCCGAATATAGATTGTATGATAACCAATATATTAATAATCAATAGACTGGTTAACTAGTTAACTAACTAACTCCTCTATTATTATTATTATAGTTATTAATAATGTAATCATGCAGAATAAGCCTTCAGGCAGCACATGTGAAAACGCCAACACATCAAACCCAAAACCTATGGGAATCCACCTCAAATCCAAAATGACGCCATCGCTCCATGTCCCTGACTATCAGCCTGGTCACTCCGAAAAGTCATAAAAAAATATATATATTTCAGATAAAATGAGAAATATATTAAAAAGTCTCACTCGGTACGTATACTAAAAAATTATTTACAAAGCCCCAGCGCCCTTCAACAGACCCGCCAGCTCAGCCTTCTTGGCCTGCAAATCCGAGTTTCCTCCAATATGCTGCTGGCCGATGAAGATGTTAGGGACGGTGCGTTGGCCGGTGATTTCCAGGAGGGCGTCTTGGAGTTCGCTTCCGTCAGCTGTATCAGAAAGAGAGAGAAAGTTAGCCCCAGAATCGGATGTGCTTGGCACGAACTAATAGAGTGAAATAAAGAGGGGGAGAAAAACTTACCCTGCTTGTCCAGCTCAAGGGCGTAAAATTGAGCACCTAGATCCTCCAGGAGTTTCTTGCTGGACCCGCAGTAAGGGCAGTAGGATTTGGAGAAGACGACTATATTATAATCTAGTCAGTGGGGTCTTTTACATACTAAGAGCGGGGGAGAAAAAGGAGTGTAGCGAGGGGGGAACGAACCAACGCCATTCTCGTTGATAATGTTCTGTGCTTTAATCTTTGCGGCGGCCATGTCGACGACGGAGGGGCGGGACCCGAATAGACGACGAAAAATGGAAGCTATGTTGGGCGAAGAAGCTGGGGATTACCCAGGATACGAGGAGGAGGAGGAGGAGGGGGGGGGTTTATATCTTTTTTGTGATGGGAGGAGAGGTTTGGTCAGATATATTGATCCGGGGTTGAGAGAACTGAAGAAGATTCCAGGTCCCCGCAGGATAATCCATGGTTAGTCAGAAATTCGGAGTCGATCATCGGGCTTCTCCTTCCGATGGGGACGTCATGTGATATAAGATGTCATCAACAGCCTGCTCCAAGACGAAACGAGTTAATCATAGCGACTATGATACAACGCGACGGCACGACAGCCTGTCCTGGTACGAAATGGGCTAGTTATGGCGACAGTGGTACAATGTGACGGCAGCCAAGCTGGTTTCAAATATATTTTTATTTTATTGTCTGTCGATGGCCACCCGCTATGGGAAAAATAGATAGATGCCTTGAAACGAACATTCAATATAGGCAAGTCAACAAGCCCCCGCCATGCACAAAAGCCGGGTGCTGTGTATGAGATAGAAAAAATGAGATAAATGAGGAACAGCCTAGATGCAGAGAATGTATCTAAACAAGATAAACCAAGGAGGTCGAAGGAAAGTGGGCATCGTGAAAGTCGTAAAGATACTAGACTCGCACCGAATGCTGCTGCAATTCCTGCTTGGGCCTGGGCCGAACAGAAATCGGGTTTCTTCGTCCACTCGTAGAAACCATAACCCAACATTTCTGGCCGAGGGGAGGAATGGAAAGGATCAATATCGGATAACTGGGATCGTATAAGGAAACGACACCACGACCTCCAGGTCACGCTAAAAGTGAAGGTCGGCCGAGGATCAAAAGGAAGGACAAGAAGGGCAAAAAAAAATGACACGAAATTAGAGAAGGAACAAAAAATATGTCTAAGAGATAGATATTCGAATGGCAAAAACACCGACCAACCCGACACGCTGAATAAACAAGCGAAAACAAAAGAGAAAGGAAATATAATTTAATGTGTGAGAAAAGAGAATAGAATAGAATAAAGCGAGGAAGAGAGAAAATGAGAAAATGAGAAAAAATTCCAATAACACGAATTTTAAGAGGTATCTTTCAAATGACAAATATGATATGATGAACCAGATGAGTAGGAAATGTCCAGTTTTGGAAGGTCACATCACTATACAGCACCCACAGCCCTTGTCCACCTTGTCCTTAGGAGGGCTTTGCGCGGTGATGGTAGTTTGGTTGAGCTTTGGGGTCAAGCCAGCGGGTGGTGGCCCCTGCACTTTTGGCATGGGGCTATAACCTGTACTGGTGCTGGGTCGCGTGCCCGATTCGGGGCTTTTTGGTGTAGCACTCAGGCCAAGATCTTCCACCTTCACTGGAAGTGGGGGAGAGAGCGATGGTTTGGACTCCTGTCCCATTTTCTCTTCTTCCTTCTCCGCCTTTTCCATTGGGGGCATATCGGGCGCAATGGCCAAGGGAGCAAATTCACGGTCATAGGTGGTAGGGGTTTTACCCTCCTTTTCCCATTGTTCCTGTTGCATCCTACGCGCATGTGTAGGAAGAATCTGCTGATCGGGGGGCAGTCGTGGATCAGGCTTGTACATTGTCGCCAGCCATGGGGGATCCCCTTCCGGGCGGTTGATGGCGGTCGGAGGACGACCTTCTCCTCCCCTGGTGGTGGGCCGTTGAGAGGAATTGTTGTTCGATGTTGCCCGGTTTCGTGGGTTAGTCGTCTTCCTCGTTGTAGGAGGAGCGGAGGTTTTCCTATTTGTTGAGCCAGAGGTGGGCTTTCCCGTCGTTTTCTTGGCTGTATTTTGCTGGGCTGCCTGAACGCCCCGACTTCCAGGTCGGCTATCACTAGGCGGGGTCGAGTTGGGGAGAGAATCGACGGTGATCGGCTCGCTCGCCCGACGCCCCATGCCTATATAAAGAGCCTCGTCTTCTCCGTTCGTAAGGGTACGCGAGCGGAGAGAGAACTCGCGGTCAATCTGCTCTGGCGAAAGAGGGACCGGGCTCGTGGTAGGAATCGGTATCCGGGATGAACTTTTTCGCAGGCCGGGATTACGATAAATACTTGAAGCGTTATCGTCTATCACATCCGCCGCAATCTCCTCGGGCCGGCGGAGGTCCCAATTTCTGCGTTCTTCGCCCGCCGGATCATGATTGTCACTGTGGGCCGGAGCCGGGGAGGCTGCATGATTCCGTTGCTCTTCCTGGAGATCCGGCCAAGGCTCTAATGGTTCGTTTGCAGGCGGGGTTGTCACGGCAGATCCGTTCATACTATTATGATTTTGATCGCGACTCCTCCCCCGCCCTGCTCTAGTACTTCCAGTTCCAGGTCGACGTTGGAAAAAAATTGCAGCTTGCTGTAGCTCTTCGCTTTCGATTCGGGCGAGCTTATCGCGGTGGATCCAGTTCGCTTGGTCCACCTCGTCGAAAACCAGCCCAATACCTTCATTCATCTCGCCTTTTTTTATTGAACCATTAGTATGAGGCATAGGAGCAGAGTCCCGGGCGCTCCCTATTTCATTTTCGCGACGAGGGAGACTAGCGTCTCTCCGCCCTCGGGAGGCGAACTGCCCCTGGTCGTGTGCATATGCATGTCTTGATAGGGAGGAACTACGAGACCCCTTAGAGCCACGATCTCTAGACTTTGCGTCTCGGGAAGACCGTGATTTGGAACGATGTCGAGTACTCTGCCGAAGGTTCAGGTCAGTGTTGTATTGCTTGTTAACCCGGTAGCCAAATTTCAACGGAAAGGAAGATAAAGAAAGATGGCCAAAAGATCAAAGTATAATGGGGGTCCGGGCGCCGAATAAGGCACTACTTACATCCTGTCTAAGCGGAACAGAGTATTCCCATTGCTGCTGGCTCGAATCTGCGGTAGACGTCCAAACATCCGGGGAATACGTTGCAGTAGCTGTCCCCGCCATTCCAGCAGCGGACAGTAGAGGGAAGAACCAAACGGAACAAGGCCAGACCAGCTGGAACCCGGTTGCGGCGGGGAGTAAATTTGTGCTTGGAGAAAGGAAGGTCGGAAGTCGGACTTGTCACGGATGCCACTAGAATTTCGTTCGCTGATCAGGCCATTCTAGGAGGACCACAGATCATAAATACCGATCGCGTCGCGTCGAATATCGCCGAGCTGAGGGCTCCAGAATATATTTATGTACTATGCGAGGGCGGCCAGAATCCGGAAGGCTATCCAGCGAGGTTTTTTCCCGGGTCCAAAAGAGGTGGGGAAGAATGAGGAGGGTGGTCTGGAAAAAAGTAACTTGTAAATAGGAACCTTAGTGGGTGGAGACGTCAGGTTCCTTCGTGGCAGTTCGAGAGTGCTGAGCGACCGGGTAGGGACTGAGGAACCGACGGGTTCTGTACCGTGGATAGGGTATGTCTTCCGGCTCAACGTTCCAGGTCGGTGAGGTTTACGTCAGGGACCGGGTCCGATTCTCACACTGAGCACGAGAATACAAAAAGAGACTCCAAGTCGGAAGAGAGAGACAGGCAGAAGAGAAGATGTTGTAGAAGAGGGGACGAGACCCGTCGAACAGAGAGCAAGGTGAAGTGAAAGAGGGGAAAGGAAAAGGGTGCTGGAAAAGGAGTGGACGGAGAAGCTGTGGCGGGATGGCTTATTCTCTGCGCAAGCCGGGTTCAATCAAGGACGCAGCCTTCACAGTCAAATGAAAACCCAAAATGAACAAGAGATCAAGATCAAGCGTGAAGTGGTGGCGATGAGGGGTAAAGATGAACAACAACACAATGTATAGAAATTGAATAAAATAATTACGATAAAAATCAAGTAAAGAAAAAAAAAATCAACAGTCGATGATCGATCAAAGAAAGGGAGAAGACAAAAAAAATAGAGAAGAACAAGCACAGAGAGTGAGAGACGCCAACCAACACGGGGCCCCCGAATCATCCAGCGAAATTACTGGGCCTTCAAGCCATCACGACACTAAAAGCCCACGACTTAACTGAGTCGAGTCTAGTCACTGGCTAGTTTCTACAAATGCTGATAGTGCAGTGGACAATCCCTGGATCCCTGGGTGTAACAGCCCAGACCTCAGAGCTCAAGCAGCCTTTGGGGAGGGGGCCAATGGGAGTCTCAGAACGGCCAATGAAAAAAAAAGCAAATCGAATCCATCGACCAAGAGGATCGTCCAACTGCCTCCCATCAAGCCGGTACCAAGTGGGAGACCATGTGCGGTCCAATCCCAGGTCCTGCGGAAATGGAGGGTTGGATCGAAGATTCAATGGATGGGGTTCGTCTGCAGGTGATGTCTCAAAAGAGTCGCGTTACCGCTTCATCCCAATTGATCAAATCAGCCTCAGCTCCCGTCTTTCCACCTTCAAGGTTCCACCCCCTGTCCGTCCAGATCTCCGGTAGTGTATCAATATAATATCAAAGCTACTGACCCGAACAACCCATATTGCAAGACCTTGATTCTGGGGCTTCTAATGGCAGCACTATCAGCGGGGTTTAATATGACAGAACAATAATGAAAAAATATTATTTATCTAGTTTCGTCCCAACATGCTTTGTCCTCTGTATATTCCCCTCTTCGCTTCTTCGCACTACCAAGCACCGGACTCCTCTGTAACCGAACTAAAGATGCCTTGGGATGTGGCACATCCATCACTTTTCAATACGACTCTTCAATCCATCATTATTTAATGTACCCCTTGTGAACAAGGGAAAAATCACCCATGGTTACCTTTTTTCCCCTGTTTGATAATGATTGCCTAAGCTCGGGGTTAATATTCCTTGATTCTGTACCATGGTCTCGAGGGTGATAAAGCCTGTCCACTGCTGGCTGTTCATGCCTAGCTTATCGGTCCTCCCTGGTGCTGCCTATCTCTTGCGGTATTCAGCATAGTGCCGGTCAAGCTAGTCTAACCCCAAGTCAACAAGGTCACTCAAGTTTCAACCGTTATTTCAACTGGTGATGATGATCTGCAAACCCACTTTTTCATCATTTTATTCCTACTGTTCGAGTATTTTAAGGGGGGCTTCATTTCTTTTGATTTATTTTTTTTGCCCCCTCATTATACTTTCAATGGCCATGGATTGCATTGCATGGAAGGAAGGGTGACGTACTGAGTAACTTTATATATTCCTACTCGGAGGATTAAATGCTTTTTGTTCCACTACTTAAGCTCTGGCCCTCTCCACCAATATCTCAAGGGCCAGCAGGGCCCAATCCACTCTGGGCTCTTCAGTGACGCTGTGAACCTCAGTTCAGTTGGCAAACTTAATAGATGGCTGTAATATGTGCCCCACTCGGAGTCAATGGATAAATGGAGAAACCAGAGTATGAAAAAAATGACAAAAAATCAAAATAAATATAGACAAGCTCATGTATTTAAAGGATTTGGAGCATATAAATAAAAAATTTCCCAAGCGCTATTCGAATACTCCAGAAAATAGTCCATATTAACAAGTACTGTACCGAACGTATGTGCATCACGTTATTACCCTTTCGCCATTCCAGGTACTGCCGCACGCCACACTAAAGTCAAACTCTCTCTTCAAAGTATCGCGAGAATTGTAGAATTTCTATGTCTCTTCCGTATCACACCGGATTCTTGTTCCGTAAATGAACTTTATTACATGTAAACCAAAGGAAACAACATCAGAAGGTATAGCCGTGAAATAGTGAGGGTAGAAGACTCGACATAGATCAAGCGGGAAAGTAATAGAAGAAGGACGGCGTTTAGTTCTTGGCCGCTAGGTCAAGCTTGGTGAGGATTGTTTGCGTTTCTTTGATGAGTGCGCGGCGAGCATTACGGGTTTCATCGCCCGAAGGTTCAATGCAGTCCGCCTTCAAAATGACTTGAGCCAAGATTGTCTCACCTAGCTTCTTGTGTTCGAAGTCACGCGCTTTCGGGTCTTGCGGGGGGTTAGCAATGTACTCATCGCAGAGTGGAAGCAACTGCTCATGGAAGTAGGCTGTGAGGCCGTATACCTGCTCAAGCGGTGAGCCGAAGGTGTTGAGGTTAGGCGCCGAAGGGGGTAGTGACGATCTTCCAGAGGAGGACGGTCTTTGTGGGACCGCTGGTGGAGCGAGAGGACCTGAATCGCCCGCGATACCGTCAGGCACCTTATTTTTGCCCTTATTCCTGCCTTTGTTCTTGCCCTTGCCTTTACCCTTCTTTCCGCTCTTCTTTGTTCCAGAATTTTCTTGCGCATCCTCTAGACGGACCGAGTCGCTCGTCTTGTCTGCATCAGAGAGGTCGCTTGGGGTTCTCAATCCCGAGGCCACCTCCGATACTACGCACATCACCTCAGACTCCTGCTTGAGTCCCTCTGATCGACAGGGTAGGGAGTCATTGTCCAGTAGTTTGCCTTTGTAGAGTAGCTTGATGCGATTCGGGTCCACGGTATGTGTAGCCTCGGCAGCGCGTTTCCTCAGTTGCCCGACATTCAGGATGCCATCGTTGATAGAGTAGGCGGGGAAATGTAGCTCGTAGGTGACTTTGCGATGGTTGAGGATCAGTTTATCCGGTTCGGTTTCGTCATCTCTCGTGTTGTAGGAATTATCATAGGTGCGTGCGGGGGGGTCGACGATATCGTCCGGGGTGAGGTAGGTGTAGGGCCGCTCGGTATGGTGAGATGTACCAGGGACGCCGTTGTAGGCCGGGGAGGGGCGGCGCCAGAGATTGCGCCAAGACATGACAACGAGCGCAACGACACAGGCGGTGAGGGAGAGGAAAATGGGTGCTTTGTCCGTAGCAAAGGTATCATACGAGGCCCAATCCAGTAGGGAAGGAAGGGAGCGCAAGGGAGTTGAGGCTTGACCAGAGACAAGTGGAGTGACCAATTTATGGTGAAAAGTGTGCAAAGAAGTGGGGAGATTGGCTGTGATATACTCCAGATAGGAAGCACACGTCTCACCCAGGGAAAACTGGGAAGCGTGTGGGAGCGGCTTGGTCATGGATTAGCAACCAAGAAACAGCGGCGATGGGGTGGTGTTGAGGTCATGGAAGCTGGCCTCTTTTCGGTTCGGAAGAGGCTTTGCCTCCAAGGCGGAGAGAGCCTGACTTTTTGGCAGGCTTTTTCCCACTCCGCTCAACGACTTTTTGTAGGAGTCCAGGTGCCCAGCCACCGTTGAGCCACACCCTAGCCACATTGAGGCTGAGGGTTCCATTGATGCCTGTTGGATGCCAACTTTGTGGAAGAGGCTGGAATCAACAAGAATAGCACCGAATGACCCATGTGGTTGTGTCAAGGTTGTGGTATTGACGCCAGCGATGATTGCATGGCCGCCCATACCCCTCCTAACGCTTCACCTGGAAGCGGGCTTATCGCTTGCCCAGATCTGAAGCGATATCAAACAGACGATTTTTCCGCTGCCTTTGAAATTATCGTCGTCTGATATGGAAGTAAATACTTTTTTTCCCTTCCATTTTCGCCCATTCGAGGTTCTCGGGTGTAACTACCACTTTCCTTTCTCCCTATGGCTTTGAACCGTGTATTTTTACATATTTTCTGACCTGGCCTCACCCCCACGCTACTCGAAAGAGCAAGTCGCCACTAGTGAAGAATTGTTGGCAGAAATCTTACCGGCTTTTTTTCTAGCCCTTGCAGCAGCTTCGGTTTCAGAGGGGAGGGGAGATATTGACTCCATGGACATGATGTTAGTTGGTTTTTTCTGTTATTAGTGTTTTATGGGTAGCTCGAAGCAACCAGCCCATGTGATTTGAAATGCGGGGAGTGTACGGAATACGTGGGGAATATCAAAAATATATATCGTCTCGAGCCGGCCCAGCTCCTCGACGATATAAGCATAATAAATATAGTAACATATAGAAAATCGGGTAGCTTTTTATCTATATCCCAACTTCGTTATTTATAGGGTAAACTCCAAACCATTTTAGCAGATTAGTATTGTTATTGCTCTTGATTCATTGCTTCTCCTCTATAAAGGAAGCTGGAGAGATAGGGCTGGGGTTTTTGTGCGTAGCCGCCGGGTTTAAAATGGGGTTAAAACAATATACAATAAATTGAAAGAAGCTTTATTCTTTCCTAATACCTTGATCATCAAAAAGCAATAACTTGATGACTTGATGGTGATGACAAGGTCACGTTGGTTCACATGACAGGCCTACTACTTATTCTGGGAGCAAGTTATCTTTCTCCATTGGCTGGGTAAATTTTACAGGACAGGACAGAGCTCTGGTCCACCTGGCATGGTATCCACTGGCACTGCCAAAGCAAGTTGAACTTAGCTTGAGTAAGGTACCTAGGTAGTAGTAGCTAGTAGGAGTTAGTAGGTACTACTGCCCGTACTTACTAAGTAACTTCACCAAGGTTCTTTGGTACTTCCATTCCCAAGGGAGGTCTGTTGCAGGAAAGATGCGTTACTTTTCACCTTGTGCAACCTTGGGGAGGGTCAACCTTCCTCCTGAATGAGAACTCCGCGAGTTCAGGCGGAAAGAGGGAATTATAAGAAAGGTCTAATTCATTCAAACGGAAGAGGAAAAAAAGAGGAGGTACCCGAGTCTATTGGTAGAAAATCTAGAAGACGATGTGGTAGTAAAAAAGTACTTTACTTAGTTTCAGTGGAAGAAGCCTGGTCGAGTTTGATTTGATTAAATTTGTGGCAGGAATGCTGAGACTCCCAACAGCCTTTCTCTTAGTTTGGTGAACTAGTTAGCTAGCCCAAGTACTTTGTTAATCTTAAAGTGGCACCTCAGCTAATAATAATAAGTATGATAATTATTATTTCCTGCTCTGGACTCTGGAGTCTGAAGGTCCTCGGTACGCTACACAACAAAGTCTTGGCTTCAAGTCCTTGCGTCTTTTTGAGCCAACCGCCCGCAACAAAGCCAATAATAGTGCCATAAAATAACTGGATGAAGTTGACGAAAGGCCCTATCGAGTCAGGTGCAAGGTTCTTCTTCTGCTCACGATCTCTGGCCCTGGTCGATATGTTTACCTCCTGCAGTTGTCTTCATCAACATATGTAGTACCTTAAGACTAACTTCTTAACGTGCCAGAGGATGGCCCGCCTTTAGTCCTATCCGCTCCCGTCAACGACAAAACTCATTCGGCCAAGTAACCAGTCGTAGTGACGACTAACTTTTCCCTCACTTCGTCCAGAGTTCCAACTGAGCTGACGGCCACCCAACGGGCAGATCAAAAAAGAGGTCCTGAAAGTCGAGTACCTCTTAGTCCCGCCCGCCATCACCTTACCCTCTTTCTCCTCCTCTTCCAAACGGGATCTTCACCATCGTTTTTCTTCGACTCTTCGTCTCCCTTGTTAGCCATTAATTGGGCGATTCCGGCCATTATTTGAACCCATTATTATTTTATTTTTCTTTTCTTCTTGCCTGGTTATTATTTCTTTTTTGTTATTATTATTTTCCCTAGGCCCGTCGTCCTTACTACTCATTCCTCTTCCCTCCTCTTCCTCATACCTCCCGACGCTCTTTCCCCCTCTCTCTTCTCTCCTTCCACGCTTCAATAGTCCATACCCTCCCAGCTGACTATCATTCTCCACGCCACCGGGCAGCAACCTCTCTTTTGCCCTTTCTGTAAGCCCACCCTCCATCATTTCTCTTCCCTTCTCACTTCCCCCGATCGCTCCATTATTCGGTGTAAACCTCCTCGTCCTGTTCCTAACTCCCTGCTGTCTTGTTCTTTGTTTTGGGGAATTTTTTCTTTTCTTTTTTTTCCCACCTATTTTGATTATTATTATTATTATTAAGGTTTCTTATTTTCTTGCGGAAGCCGTCTCAAATCTTCCCCTACCTCTGATTACGATCATCCTGACATGCTGCTTCTTGTTTAGATCCTTAACTTTTTTCTTTTTTTCTTCTTCTTAATTTCTGTTTGACCCTCCTGAATTTCCCCTGCTGTCTTTTCACTCGACCTAAAATCCCCGTGGTTTTTGAGGTTCGAGGTTGATTCGAATTGTTCTGCAACGACTGGACCAGTGGGACTGCAGCATCCCTGCCAGTGATCCGACCCTCGCCAGTGCAATCCTGCTTAGTTTCCCCAAGCCACTTCCCGGCGTTTGCCAACGAACCGGCTTCGACTGAACGCTGGTGCCCGAACGCCTTGTTTTCTGTTGTGTTGGTCCTCTGCTCTACCTTCTTCCTTCGACACCAGTTTACCGTTCACCTTGACTTCATTTCGAACCCTCTTGATTGACCGTGATCCCAACGTCCCTGCACGCTTGACTCATATCCCACCATAAATTCCGTCAGGTCGTGTATTGGTATTTTATTCTTATCTCATCCAAGGCCTCCCCCCGAAACCTCTATCTCACATTCAGCCTTCTTGTTTTCCGGACTGCTAAGTGTTACCGTACATTGCTTGATTTGGAAATAACGGAAAGAAAGCGAGGAGTGCCATCCCCGCCAGCGAATGCTGATTTTAAAGGGAGGCTTGCGCGGACTGCTCCTCGATCCCCGCTGAGGGGGTTGTTGACATGAATCCCGCAAACTTCACTAATGTTGGCGGGGGCATGAACGGCGGAGCCAAGCCGCATGGCCAGATGCAAGTTCCCCCCAAAAATGAAAATGGCCAATATATTTTGGCCAATGTTGCACATGCTTTGCAGTCCCAAGGACCCTTTACTGGTTGGAGGGGCGAAGTCTCTGTGAGGGATCGGACACTCAAAGTACATCAGATGTGAGTGTCGCCTTTTCTCTTCTCACATACAACAGGGATACATAACTTGCTTCAATTCTGCGATGACGCTCCCCCCTCGATTCTGTCTTTTTTTTTTAAAAATTTTTTTTATGTTTCTCTTTGCAACATTATTTCTGTATTGGAGGGTCCCTTGTTGTTGACAAATACATTGATTTTAGGATCACCTCTCTCCGTTTGATACAACCCCAAATAAACCTCCAGAACGCAGCCCAAGCTGCGATGAACTTTGAGCAGAAGGCCTTCAAGGAGGCTAGGGAGAAGGTACGCCAGATTTTTATTTTGCTATGTGGGCGGGAAGCGCAAGTTCTAAGGTCATCCCTCTAGGCCGATTACGATAGGGAATTTAGCGAGAAGCTTGTACACATTCGAGATACACGGGCCAGACAAGCAGCGGTGATTCAGGGTGGGATGATGTCACAAGGGCCTGCGGGGGGGATGCCTGGGGTAGGACAGTCTCCATTTCCCCAGCAGATGAATCGCCCAGTTCAAGCTTCGCCCATGACTGGACAACAGCAAATGCAGATGGGTCTCAACGATCCAAATCAACAAGGGTCTGTTCAACACCGTCAGCAACAGCAACAGCAGCAGCAGCAGCAGCAGCAGCAGCAGCAACCGCAAGCAATGCTACAGCAACAACGCGCGCAGCAAAGACCTGGTGGCGCTGCGGGACTGTCCGACGAGCTCAATACACTCCCCCCTCAAGACTACGAAAATGTCTGTCGGATAGCGAATCAAATACTTGCGAAGACGTCTCCAGAAGACCTAGCCAAAATCAGGATGAACCTACAAAACATGAGCCCAGAGCAAAAGGTTTATTTATCTAAGAAAGGAATTGATCCGCTGACATACTTTTTTCGCTGTCAAGCTTTAAATCAGCTTCGGAGGCATAAACGGTCTCGCATGGAAATGGCCCGCGGGGCGCAGAACAATGGCGTCGATCCCAACAATGCCATGATGGGAGATCCTATGATGAACCCCCAACAACGCCAAATGTTTCAAAATATGATGAATCTCCAGCGAAACTCAGCGTTTCCGATGGGCAACCAGCAAAGTATAGACCCGAACTCGTTTATTGGCAATGTGGAAAATATCCAAGGGCAGCAGGCTGACGGCTTGCGCTCCCAAGAACAAGGCCAGCTTGTTGTCCCGGCGAGTTCATCTCAGATGAACCAGCAGCCTTTCACGGCGGCTCAGAACATGTTTCAGGTCGGGCAACAGATTGGCCAAGGAGGCCAGGTGAACATGAATGGTGCCGGAATTAGCCCCCAATTTCTTGCTCAACAACATCTTCCGAATGGTCAAGCCGCTCCCCAGGATAGAAACGCACAGGCTGCTCAGTTTCAACCACAGTCGCAAGCGCAAACCCAGGCTGCTCAGCGAGTCCAGGCAGCCCAGAAGGCTCAAATGGCTATATCCCAAGCTGGCCAGGCTAATTCCCATATGCAACAACAGATTTCCCAACAAAGTCCGGCCATGCCCATGCTCAATCGCCCAATGCCGGGTCAAATGTCCCCAGCACAAGTGGCCGCTCAAGTACAACCTCAGTCGAGACCGCCTAGCATGGGACAACAACCCCCCAACAGCCAGACCATTGGGGCGCAACAAACGATGCAAGGCCGACCGTCAATTCCAGCTAACCTTCCACCGCAGCTACAAGAGCAGCTAGCTCAGATGTCACCCGAACAGCTGAATGCATTTTTAATGAACCACCAGCGCCGAATGGCAAATAATCAGGCTCTGGCCAGGGCGAATGCAGCAGGACAACCTATGCAAGCGCAAGGTATGCTCTCGCAATCCAACCAAGCCCAAATGGTAAATGGCCAGATGGGGGGTCAAAATATGCGAGCCTCCCTGGGTCTCCAGCAACAGCTCACGGAATTGGGAAGTGCTCAGCAGCCTGGTCAGGTGATGGCGGGACAGCAGATGTCTGCCCAACAGCGACAACAACAGCAGCAGCAGCAACGACAACATGAACTTTATAAACTGCAGCTTCTCCGACAACATAGCGGGGGCATGGACATGACTCCTGAGCAGATCAGAGAAATGGATCGCTTACCTTTCCCCCAGGCAATATTCAACAACAACCCGAACGCCGGCGCTATCCCCAAACACATTAAAACATGGGGCCAATTAAAGCAATTAGCGGCGACGAATATGCAAGTTCTCGGGGGGATGGACCCATCGAGGCTGATGACCCTGCAGAAATTCCACCTTGCTCAAATACTTGCACAGGGAAAAGAAAACAACCGGAACCTAGAGCAGGGGGGCCAGGGCTCCTGGATGCCCATGCCGTTCCAAGGCCAGCCACAGCCCTTTATGAACACACAACAATTTCCCGGGGGCCAGCAACAACAGCAAATAAATATGCCACAGATGCGACCAATCACTGCGCAGGATATCCAAGTAGCTCGACAGCGGTTGGGCGCACAGGTTCAGCATCTTAGTGATGAGCAACTTCGAGAGCTGATTAGACATAAACACATGCAGGCGGCTAATCGCGCTGCGCAAGCTCTGGCAAACCAGCAGAACCAGCGGCCTCAACCTTCGCAAATTCCTCCTGCTTCAGTTCCTCCCGTAACGGCGCAAGTCAAGACTGAGCCTCAAGTCCAACAGCAGCAGCAGCCACAACAAGCTCCACAGCAGAATCAGCGAAACCAGGCAGTAAAGCCGCCAGCAGCCGCGCCAGCAGCAAAGAATACCAAGGCTCCTCAGAAACAACCGCCGAAAAGAAAGGTACAGAATGAGGACACGGCGGAATCGCAGACCTCTCCCATGCAAGGTTCGGCTCAGCCTGCTGTTTCGCAGGGACCGTCAGCACCTACACAGGCCAGACCGAACATACCATTCACTCGAGAACAGCTTGCCGCAATGACACCCCAGCAGCGCGCCCAGTTAGAGGCACATATGAGGCGACAACAACAAGGTCAATCCCGCGGAACGGTGAATAGGGCATCTGCCGAAGATGCGTGGAATAACCTTCCAGAAAGGATTCGACAGTTGTATAATGAGATCTCGAAAAATGCACCGCCTGACCAGCACATTGCTGTTTCTCCGGAACAAAAGGCTGCAATGACCCAACAACTTCGCGACTGTACAGATTACCTGGGCAGGATGGATGCGCTCGTCTTGTTCATTTCTAAGGTTCCTGGCCAGGACAAGAACATGCGAAGCTTACTTGCAATGGTGGGGCTCCAGTAATATCTTCTCTAACTTATTATAATGATCTGCTAACTATATCAAATGTAGCGGATCCAATTAATGCGGCAGTTTAAGCCTGGACCGGACTGGGTGTTGAATGACCAAATAACGATTTCACCAGAATATCTAACGGCTACTACTAATTATATCAAGAAACTATTCCATCACATGATAGCCCGTGTGAATCAACAACAAAACCAAGTTCCTGGCCAGCGGCTGGGGTCTGCCCAGGCACCGAACATGCAGCAAACAACTCAGACGAACGCCTTAAACGCAAGCAACTTACAACAACTGCAGCAGCAAGAAGAAGCGCTTCAGCGGGCTCGCAGGGCGTCTAGCCAGACCGCTCCTGGAACATCTGCTATCCCACAGCCGCCGTTTGGTGCTCCTTCTCCGCAGGGAGTCCCGCATGCGTATGGACCTGGGGGTATGCCTCCAGAGCAGCTAAAACTTCCTCCACCAAAGAAGAGGAAGCAGTCACATGCTGGAAACACACCAGTCACGGGTACCCCGAGTTCCAAAATACCACCAGCGAAACAAGCAGTCGATTCGAAGCCGGCCGGTATGGCTTCTATTGGTACTTTCAAGTGTGTGGTTCCCGAATGCCAGCACCATTATCAGGGGTTTGCTACACAGAATGAGCTGGACAAACATGTCGAAGAGAACCACAAGGCTGAAGACCCAATCGACAACCCACTTGATTTTTGCCTCCAGGGCTTCGGCACCCTGATCAAGGATGAGGAGAAGACAGATAGCCCGTCAACCTTCTTGCAAAGCAAGATCGCAATCACGTCATCCGATGTAAAAATTGAGGGAATGACGCCACTAACCGGCTCCACTCCAATGGCACGAGTTTCGAGCCAATTTAAGACTTCCTCACCTGCGTCGAATCAGCAGCTAACCCCGCTCGCAAATTCCTCGAGGGTGCCTAGTTCCTTAGCATTTAAGCCGACAGTTACCGGAGATGAAAAGGCAGACGGCGGCAAACCGTCAGAGCAAGGGCCAGCAGTGGATACAACCATGAAAGACCCCTGGACAGATAGCGGAATTTCATTCGAGGCTATTCGCGATGGGTTCATGGACTTGGGCGAAGATAGTGGCCTGGGATTTGCCATGGATGAATTTCTTAATACTGAGATGTTCATAAACACTCAGGATACTCCGGACTCGGTTGAGACCGGAATTGTTACTCAAACACCAAAGGATAACGACATACAAAAGCCTGAAGATGTCAACGGCAAGAATAACAATATGACTGAAGGGCCTTGGATCCCTATGGACTGGATCAACCTTCCAGGCCGGTTCGACGATGGCCTTCTAATGAATGATTCCTGGGATGATATCGATTGGGATATGATTGGCAAAGACTCCGCTATGAATGTTGACGAGAGTGGAATCGCCATCTGTGCCATGTAAAGTGAGTATTTATGGGAAGCTTTAATGAAACAACTAGGCGAACGGTGTGCGGGCTCTTTGCTATATTTCATTTTACTTTCTTTTCACCTCCCCTTTTGACCCCTTGTTTCTTCTTTTCTTCACACTTAATTTTATTCTGGCATAAATGTGAATGACTTATGTACAATAAGCCGAGGAGATCCTGTTACTTTCTTCTTGTTAATGTTCGTTCTCACATTTCTTTGTTGATTATTAGCCATGGCGTTTCAAGGAGCGAGCCAAAAAGGGTCTTTACAAATCTGACCATCCTGGAAAAGCACGTCCTCTGTCAATGCTGTTGACATTTGAAGGCTATCGGAGCATCAGGCAAAAATGGATTTCAGGGTTGGCTTCGGAGTTATGTGTTTCAATATAGTTATACCACCGAATCGTTCTAGTTATCTGTTATCTATTTCAACCATGCCTACACCAAAACGCGTTTTTCGTCCTCGACACTAGCTAGAGGTATATTTGCACAAAATACTAAGGTTTTGAAGAGTGCCAATACAGCACCAGTAGTCTACCAACGCGAGCCTGCGGCAGGAGCGCAGAGTTCGGGAGGAACAGCGGGTCGCGGGTCTGTTTGGTATTGTACGGTACTAATCTACCTATGTATGCTTCTCCGCTTGCCAAGACCTGGGTGATCAGCCGCTGATAAGCACAGGTCACGCACTCAACATCATCTCTTTAGGTTGGTGGGTTTGCCTTCAACCTCTTCTTTATTGTGGTTGGCCTTCCTGACTCCCAGGATGGTTTATTGATCGTCTCTTTTACTCTCGGCTCATCGAATTTCTTTTCTATCCTCTCCTTTCGGTCCTTCCCTTGCCTTGCTGAACGATACCCATCCTTTCATGACCACTCGAACCCAACTTCACTCGATAGCTTCAGACTTCCAATCTGCTACCGGCTGTTCCCCCGCTCCTCACCCCACGCGCTTCCACGGAGCCTGGCACCTCTATATGCAATATGGCGAATAAGGCAATTATCCCGTTCCTAGTCACAATGATGCTTGTGACTGGGGTGTGCAATACGATCCTTAACAAATATCAGGTTGGTCTCGCAACCTGTTGTCTTGCTCGCTACCCATTCGAAATCCCGCTCATACTGTGAACAGGACATGCAATGTGTCAGGAACTGCGATTCCCCGAATCCCAAGGACCATCGACTCTTTGAGCAGCCGGTGATTCAAACGTAAGTTGACTACGTTGTTCTCTCCAGCTAGGGCGCAATACTCACGGTGGCTGCTGTAGTATTCAGATGTTTATTGGAGAAATGGGTTGTTGGCTTGTGGTTTTTCTGTCTCATATCTATCAGGCTTATATAGCGCCTCGCCTGTCCCAGAACCAATCACCTCTTTTGGCAGGTGGTTATCGCCCATTGAATACTGTTGATGGAGATGACGATGAGGAAGACCAGACAGTTGAGGGCCCCGGTTATTCCAACGTTTCCCCAAAGCCTGTATCCGACGGCCGTGCACCACTCAAAGGCATGATAACATTTTTGCTTGCAGCACCGGCATGCTGCGATATCGCAGGAACTACTCTCATGAATGTTGGCCTACTCTTCGTTGCGGCTAGCATTTACCAAATGACCCGTGGTGCTTTGGTTCTCTTCGTGGGACTTTTTAGCGTCATTTTCCTCCATCGAAAGCTTTATTTATACCAATGGCTTGCGCTTTTCGTGGTATTTCTTGGAGTTGCCCTTGTCGGCCTTGCCGGTGCACTTTTCAGTGGTGGGGGTCCGCACGATGTCACCCAGGAAGGTGCACTTGCAGCTGTCAGGTTTGTTGTAGTGGAGGCACGGGCTGTTGCTGAAACTCCGGAAGCAGTGAAAGCCGTTGTTGGCGTTCTCCTTATCGCCGTAGCCCAGATTTTCACTGCTTCCCAATTTGTCCTAGAAGAGTGGATTTTAGAGAACTATGCTATGGAGCCGCTTCAGGTTGTCGGCTGGGAAGGTATTTTCGGATTCAGCGTGACTGTTGTTGCGTCGATAATTCTATATTTGGCGGTAGGGCGAACTGAAGCTGGTCAGTATGGTTACTTTGATGCAAAGGAGGGTTGGCGTCAAGTCCTGACTCATCGATCTGTTGCCATCTCGAGTGCCATGATCATGATCAGTATTGGGTATGTTTCTTTCCCCTTTCCCTCCCTCCCATATGGTTTCAAGCTCTCTACATCTCCTTTTCTCCGTTGGTTTGACCACTACTCATGCCGGTTATGTCACAGTGGCTTTAACTACTTTGGACTTTCCGTCACTCGCTCTGTATCTGCTACGTCTCGTAGCACGATCGATACTTGCCGTACTCTGTTCATTTGGCTAGTTTCCCTTGGCCTTGGCTGGGAGACCTTCAAGTGGATGCAGGTCGCCGGATTCGCCTTGCTTGTTTACGGAACTTTCTTGTTCAACGATATTGTCCGGCCACCCCTCAAGGCATGCCTTCCCCGTGATATGACGGATAGAGAAGAGCTCCTACCCGAGGAGCCCATCGAACATATATAAACATTGATTAGCTTGCCTTCTTTTTGATTTTTTTTACCCGCCCCACTGTTGACCTTGGATGCGTTGTTATATCGCAACAATTGGTCTCTTATCATCTTTCCCCCTTTGGAATTACATTGGATACGGCTGGTATTTTTTATGATCGCATCGGCGTTTTTCTTTGGGATAAGCGGGTTGATATTGTTTTATATGCCTTTCTTTCTCAGGCTTTCCTTTAGTCAGTTTGTGTCTAAGACTTTATTTAGATACCGTTTCAATAGAGTGACATCTCGGATTATTTTGTTTCTTATAATGAAGGGATAAAATTAATTAACCCAGAGTGAGTTAGCTGATATAATATTCCTCTATTGTATGAATAGTCGCAAGTTTCTAATCACAGAAACTAATGTTAAGGTAAATACTGAATAAAAAAGACATGGAACGAAGAAGATCCAAAGCGAAACATAGACTTGGTATGAAAACATCCCGAGGGAATCTAAAAGGAGACAAGAAACGAGAGAAGAAATGAAAAGAGGAGTGTACAATTTCTTGCCGAAGAACTAAAAAAACTAAAAGAAACCAAAATACGAAGAACACGAGCCTGGGTATATTGCAATATTCCAATCAAATCCAGCGAGGGCGGGCAACAATGCTTGGAGGTATTTCTTACCTGTACATACCATTTTGTGTGGCGGTTCTGAATTAAACGAGAACGTACAATGCACACATCTGGTGAAAATAATCTAGTTAGCAAATGCTATGACCGGAAATGGAGGGATGATAGCGGGAGGGCAAGTTGAGTGCTTACCAAAGAAAGGCCGAAGATCATTGAAAGCCAGAAAAAGACGTTCTATGGCAAGGTTGGTTAGCGGATACTCGTGACACGGACTTTATGCTTTCTTCTCTTTGCAGTTTATTTCCCGGGCGGGCCGGAGGGGAGGGGAGGGAGTTGAAAAGAGGTAGGGGTAGACTGTGGCGTACATTGAGGGTTGTCTTGTCGCGGAGGTACTTGGACTTCTGCATCGCGATAATAGGAAGTTGTAGCATCATGGCGAGGAATCCGTAACCACGGAGCTTTTTGGTAATACAGCTCATGACTAATTCGTGTGCGATAGAGCTAACGAGAAAGGTAATGAACATGGCCACCGGCTGAGAGAAGTGAGACAGAGATGAGAAATAAACATGTCGACGGAGGAAGTGGTGAACGGGGACATTCCACTCGCGGGAAAACTCAAGCCTGGAGATGCGAACATCATCAGTAAGCAGACCTACCAGGAAAATAAAATCCTGAGTCGTGCGGCATAAGGCTCACCAATCACATGAATTCCACCAATCCGAGTAGAAGTGACGATCAGCAAAACATGTTAATTCTGCAAAAGCGCCAAGGACATACTCGAAGATGACCAAGAAGACGAGTAGGAATGTAATCATAAATGGGAATAGGAGCATGCTGATGGTTTCAGCCATGATCAATGATCTTTCTGAAATGCTATTCACGGCATATAATCGGACATTGGCGTCACTCAAAACAGGCAAAATGAACTCTTCACTTGTAAGGGTTAAAAGAAAGATGCACCCAAAGACAGCCGAGGCTTTTAGAGCGACTTCCATCCATTTCCTGTCCTGATTTCTAGGGTATTCTAGCTCATAACACAGAGTAGGACAAAACATGTAGTCAACATAGTTGGCCAACGTGAGATTCTGCGGATATGTGACATTACCCAACGGGGAGGTTAACTCGGTCGCCAGATCTTCACGAAGTTCGGCGACCGAATTTGACCGTCCGTGGCTGCTGCGCCGCCGTATCGGCTGTTGGCGCGGCGAGGAATCTGGATAATGAACAGCAGCATCCATGGAAACAGAACCGGGTTTATCAAGAGAGGAAAGACGGCGCTCTGTTGTGCTAAGATGTCCATTGTAGAAAGCGTATGAGTGTACCTTCATAAGGAGTGTTAGGGTGTGGAGCGTGAAGAAGACTTGTGCAGTCCACGTCCATTCTAACATAAAGGGCCATCTGAATACCCAATTAGATACCGTGTATGCAAGGAAAAATGAGCGTGAAATGCAACCTACTTAATCCAAAGAACTAACCAGGCCATTTCAAACATGCTTTGTATAACAATGCCACCTCTTTCCCAACGCAGCCAGCCCTTGCTTCTTCGGAAAAGATGGTGGAGCGGCAGAGTTAAAATACTAGTGCCAGCCATAGCGAGATCGCTGACACCCATCGACCACACATTTGCGCTTAAAAGGCTCCAGACCCGGATCCGGAGCGGGTAGCCAGTATCCTTGATGTTCCGGAGCACCGTGGTGACGACCATGATAAACAACCCGATCCAGAATAGGGTGAAGAAGCCGCGGAAATTATGATAGTCGCTTCTTGGGTCAAAGTGCGATACACGAGGGACATAATTGATGGTGTGGAATATCCGGTTTCGAGCTCGAGCTTGTTTCCTAGCGGTCGATATCGAGTACGCAGAGGGAGGAGCATCGTCGGGAATTGGAGTAGAGCGGCCACTGGGTTTCCCTGCTGTTAGCTTGGCGAGGGTTTGATATTGCCATGTGGAAGCCACTGACCTCAACTCGTGGCTCAGCTTTTCCGATTGGATAGACAGAGATGTGTCTTCATCTTTCTTGAGGTCTGAATGGGCACGCGCTCGTAGTGTTGCGGAACCGTTGCGCTCAGCAAGGGCGGAAGACATCCTGATGATGGAACCAGGACAAGGGACAATTAAGTATATTCGCAGAAAGCATTCACATCGATTCCAGGAGTTCGTTCGGGGCGGAGGGGGGGGTTAATGAATAAGCTTGCGTTTAAATATAGGACAGCCCTCCTCAACATGTGAAGAACCAAGAAAAGAGCAGCAGGGCTGAGTTTAATTATGTGGATCCCGGATTTTGAACCATCACCATCCCATGAAATTTAAGGCTGACGAGGACAGGGATCATTTCAATACTTGGGCAATGGGGCACGGCAAATGGTCGTTTGGCCGGATGCTCAGGGACTGCCCCATTCCATGACATGCAGAGAAAGCGAACGGTCACGACGGGGTGGCAGAGCTCATTGGAGCAAGGAGGTTGGGTCGCTGCATTAATCAGGGAGAACTCACGTCATAACTGCCATGCGCCTACCTGGTCCCGGAGCCGGAGCCGCGGTTACACTGATGCTTTCGCTCAACACGGCGAGGGACAGCGAGATTCGGAGAGAGTTTCCCACATGAATTGTACCTAAGCTCCTCGTCATTAAAAAAATACGGTGGAGTACGGTACCCATTATTTCCATTAATCTTGATGTTCATAATAATGATGTTCATAAGAATAATAATAATATTATATACGGACGGACTCCGACGGAGCATCGATATTATCGTTAGTGCCTAAGGCCGACAATATATATGCCTGAAGCCTGAGGCAGCCAGAGCGTTCTGTCAGGTGACTCACACGTGAGGGTAAGTATCCGCTAGACCGTAACAGGAAGGAGGGCGCCAAGACGGACAGGTCGCAATGGACGGGCGAGGCTCAGCACCGCAGCAGCACAACTCCGACGACTAAGGCGGGTGGTTATTATTATACTACCTATCTGCTTCAGGTCGAACTTGCGTGGGATTGCGTCGGCTGGTTTCTTCGCATCCCCCCTTCGCATCCCTCATTCCTTTCCTCTTCTTTGTGGTGTTTCATTCTCCCCCCCTCCCTTTTCTTCTCCCCCGTTCGGGGCCCTCCTGGCCGCCATGACATCCCGTGAGTTTCTGCCCGTTGTCCAGTCCCCCACTCCTATTTCCCATGCCTCAGCTCTGCGTGGTGGTCGGCTCACTGATGGTTCCCCCATCGCGTACGCGATTTAAATCAATAATCTAGTTAAACAATTTATTCGAAATGTTCGATCTGCCAAGACTATTGCCGATGAACGAGCAGTGATCCAAAAAGAGAGTGCGGCCATTCGTGCGTCGTTCAGGGAAGAGAGCCACGATTCGGGCATCCGGTTAGCAACAGCTGTCCTTGTAATTCATACACCCCGAACCACTAGCTCATCTACTCTGGTCCAGGAGAAACAATGTAGCCAAGCTTCTTTACCTATTTACCCTCGGAGAGCGGACACATTTCGGTCAGATCGAATGTCTAAAGCTACTAGCCTCCCACCGGTTTGCGGACAAGCGATTGGGCTATTTGGGCACGATGCTGTTATTGGATGAAAACCAGGAGGTGTTGACACTGGTGACCAATTCGCTGAAGAAGTGAGATACCTTCCCACCCCACATTCCCCAGATCACTTAGTTACTTTGCTCTTGCTTCGTTTTCGTGTTCTGACCGTCTTGCTGTAGTGACCTCAACCATTCCAACCAGTACATCGTTGGTCTTGCCCTTTGCGCTCTCGGAAATATTGCGTCCGTCGAAATGTCCCGAGACTTGTTCCTAGAAGTCGAGAATCTGCTTTCGACTGCCAATCCTTATATTCGGAGAAAAGCGGCGTTGTGTGCTATGCGTATATGCCGTAAAGTCCCCGACCTGCAAGAACACTTTTTTGAGAAAGCAAAGAATCTCTTATCGGATAGGAACCATGGTGTCTTGCTGTGTGGATTGACGCTGGTGATAGATATGTGTGAAGCGGAGGAAGCCGAAGAAGGACAAGAAGGTGTTATTGAGATGTTCCGACCTCTGGCTGGGGGCCTTGTGCGCGCTTTGAAAGGCCTGACAACTTCTGGTTATGCCCCTGAGCATGATGTGTCTGGCATTACGGATCCCTTCCTTCAGGTGAAGATCCTACGCCTCCTTAGAGTTCTAGCTCGCGGAGATGCTACAACAAGTGAACTGGTCAACGACATTCTGGCCCAAGTGGCGACTAACACCGACTCCACTAAGAATGTTGGCAATTCTATCCTCTATGAGGCCGTCCTCACCATTCTTGACATTGAAGCGGACTCGGGCCTTAGAGTCTTGGGAGTCAACATTCTTGGAAAGTTCCTCACAAACAAAGACAACAATATTCGCTACGTTGCCCTGAATACGTTGAATAAGGTGGTCGCCATCGAACCCAATGCCGTCCAGAGGCACCGCAACACCATCCTGGAGTGTCTTCGTGACCCGGATATTAGTATTAGAAGACGGGCTCTTGATCTGAGCTTCATGCTAATTAATGAAGGCAATGTCCGTGTTCTTGTTCGAGAGCTGCTTGCCTTCTTGGAGGTTGCAGATAATGAATTCAAGCCAGCAATGACAACCCAAATTAGTATTGCCGCCGACAAGTATGCGCCGAATAAGCGTTGGCATGTCGACACTATTCTTAGGGTCCTCAAATTGGCAGGTACCTATGTCAAGGAGCAAATTCTTTCATCCTTTGTGCGCTTGATCGCCACCTCACCAGAGTTGCAAACATACTCCGCGCAAAAGCTATACCTGTCTTTGAAGGAGGACATCTCGCAAGAGGGCCTTACTCTTGCTGCAACTTGGGTCATCGGCGAATACGGCGACAACCTGTTACGTGGGGGGCAATACGAAGAGGAAGAACTCGTCAAGGAGGTCAAAGAAAGTGACATTGTGGACCTCTTCAACAACATTCTCAACAGTACATATGCTTCACAAACTGTGGTGGAATACATTACTACGGCTTCAATGAAGCTTACTGTTCGTATGTCTGACCCGGCACAGATCGAGCGACTCCGCCGCTCCCTCAGCAGCCGGACGGCCGATCTGAGTGTCGAAATCCAGCAGCGTGCAGTGGAATACGTCAACCTGTTTGGCTATGACCAGATCCGTCGGGGCGTCCTTGAACGAATGCCTCCGCCGGAGATTCGCGAGGAACAACGAGTTTTGGGAGCCCCAACGAAGAAGCGCCAGAGCAAGCTCCTCAAGGACAAATCGAAGAAGCCTGTTAAACAGGCAGAGCAGGATATGCTTCTCGACCTTATGGGTGGCTCCGATGCGCCAGTTACCAGCCCAACCGCGAATGGATCTCAGAATACAGCCGACCTGCTGGCGGATATTCTCGGTGGTGATTCTGGCCTCTCATCTCCCGCACCCCAGCCTACTCAGCCGGGAGCAGGGACTATGAACAACAGTGCCATTATGGATCTCTTTGGCTCGAATGGCAACACACCATCTCCCCAGCCCGCTCCCGCATCGGCATCTCTCGATCTTTTTGGATCCAGCTCGACTCCAGCTTCAGCTCCATCACCTTCACCGTCCACCGCCCATACCGCATTCAACAAAAATGACTTGACTCTCTCTCTCCAGGTGCAACGGGGAAACAATAACACCGCCCAGATCCAGGCTCGTTTCCGCAATATCTCGAACTTTGGCCACTTCTCTAGCGTTGGACTTCAGGCTGCCGTACCCAAGAGTCAACGACTTCAACTCAGTGCGATCAACAAGCCCGAACTTGATTCCGGCGACGAGGGTGTTCAGGTTTTGAAAGTTACGGCTCTTACTGGGGTAAGACTTCCTCTTCCCAGCCCAACCACCCCGATACTTCTTGTCTTCCATTCCCTTCCTTAGTTACTGACAATCATCATTATAGTCTCTCCCACCCAAACTGCGTCTCCGTCTTCGAATCACGTACGCCAAGGATGGATCTGAACCGGTGACGGACCAAGTCGACTGGGCTGAGTCTTGAAATGACAGTCATGCTATGTCATGATCTTCTCCGAGGAAAATTTTTATAGTTATAATCCGTTTGTAAGAAGCGCGCTTATAGAAGCATCAAAGGAGAGATTGGCGAGAGTGCATACATGTGGACACACGGCTTATCCCCGGGCCTATGTCCCCCTCTCAATCTTACAGCATAGTACTTTTTTTTCCATTACCTAAATGATTTGCCTTGGCCTTACTTAACTGCTTCTTTGTCTTGCGTCCCCTCTATTTCCCTGAACAAATTTCCCTGCAAGAGCAAATTCTTGTTGCCTGGTGGACTTTCTCATTCTGGCTGAGACTGCAACATATCACAAAGCTGACATGCGCCTTCTACCATGCTTCCTGCTTCGCGTTACCTAAAGGCATACATACCCATTGGTTTCCTGTTTCTTCTCTTTTCTTTTCTCTTTTCCCCCCTTACCATTTTTCAATCATCATTTTTTGTTTCCTTGTAAATTTTTGAATCTGTTTGGAGACCAATGGAAAGAGCCAAAATTTCAACTAAAAAGCAGCACCCATGTCTTAATGAAGTAACATAAGACCATTATCAATACGGAAAACATTCTCAGCCGAAATACCTATTCTATCTATCAAAAGTTATTATGCGCTTCATTGGTATAGATGATAATATGTTCCCTTTCATTGCTGTACTACCTAATATATAAATAAATGCCATCCAAATCAATTTCGTCATAAATCGTTAATTGTGTTCAAAAAAAGAAGAATTCATGATATACTCCGGAACCTCCCTTCCCCGGCCGGTCCTGTCCTGTTCCCTGAATGTCATAAGAATATGTTAATATAACCAAAAAATAAACCGACCCTGCGCCAACATGTGATGATGATGATGATGATGATGATGATAAAAATAAATAATAATAATGACAAAGAATAATTGGAGCTGTAGTCGGTTGGGGTGAGGATAGTTGAATTTCACGTTCTTCGGAGAATAAAAGAGATGGGGCAAGAAAGATTCAGAAAAGCAGGTTTGGTCTCTATTGGTGTCATGAGAAGAGCGCTTGGACGCAGAGTGTGGATCTGACCGTCGACAAGCATCTAGAATAAGAACCAAAAAAGAGGAAGACGTGAAAAGTGACTCCAGCCAAGATAAGCAAAGATAAAATCGAGGGCAGGGCGGGGGAAATGTTGTGCTGCATCATTCTAGACGTGGCATCATGAGCGTACTGTTGGTATTTCGTGGCTTCGTTAATAGGCCGATTGTCGCCTTTGGGCAGACGCTTGGCGATATTCGTCATAAATTGACGGATAAGGATGAATATAAGTAACACCTTCGGGTCCGATTTCACGGGCGTAGCGGAGGTTCTTCTTATCGAAGCGACCCCCCATGTCAACTTCGCCATACAATCGATCTTGCTTCCCTTCTGCAGCATATGCGTAAGTGCTACTTCGCACTGGTGGTCGGCGCTCTTGGCGAGGAGGGGAGTACGTTTTCGATGATCTTAGAGGGGGTGGTGCTGTGTTGGGGGGCTCCACAAGAATCGTTGTGGGCACAGTCTTATGACGAGACGACTTCGGCGAGGATTCCCCTGTCAGAATTTCAGGTGCTGGGCTTGTGCTTCCATAACCTGAATCGTATTTCTCGCCTCGCATTTTTACGCCCATAAGATTGACTGTTTCCGAGCGGACGAACTCCCGCTTAGACCTGGATTGAGAGCGAACGGAGGGTGCAGATCGAGAGGATTGGTGCGTTGAAGATCGAGATGGGGAAGGCATTTTGGGACCTGGAAAAGTTTGTGCGGTTGGCATTGGAGGTACTCGGGGACGCGAGTCTAGATCCTCTAGCGAGCTACGGTGTGAGGTTGGTGGGCGCACTGCTTCCCGACTCGGGCGTTTTGACCGGCCTGGATGTCGTGAAGACATTTCTGGTTCCGGAGAATCATACGGCAGAGGAGAGCGGGATGACCTGTGTCGTCGTTCAGGCTCCAGCGTGGGGATTGTTTCCCTGGAGCGGCGGATGTAATCCGCCGCCGTATTATGCAATTTGACGTGCTTGGAGTCTTCCTCGGAAAAGTCATCTTCATACCGGGGGTGGTCGCGGCGTGTCGACTCTGTTGCTCTGGGCTTCGGCTCTCGGTGTCTTCTCCTCTCTGAAGGGCGCGTGACGGGAATCTCATATTCCTCCACAGAGTCTGAGTCGGAGAAGTACAAGTCCGATTCGTAAGCATGCTTTTCGGTAGCTTCCCGCTTCCGTTCCTTGGTACGATACTTATCACGGCCCGCACGGGTCGCTTTGGTACTGCTGCGGGACTCCTTTGTAGCGTGGCTAGGACTGAGCGGAACCTTGGATTTCTTCTTCTCCTCCGTGGCTCTGGAGCGCGTTCGCACGCCAAACTCATCAGTCTTGCGGGCCATCGGTCGTGGGGGCTCGTAATACCGGCCCTCATCTTCAAAGAAAGGTGGTTCAGGCGACAGTCTTTCCTCTGCCGGGACTCTTTCTTCGTAGACTCGCCCGCCACGAACCTCGCGAGCATTGGTGAGGCCAGAACCACTCGCTCGGGCGCGGGCTTGCATTTCCCGTTTTAGCTCTGCTAGACGAACCTTCTGGTCATATTTTATCCTGCTCGTCTCATCCGAAAGGAGCTCGTACGCCTGCTGTACTTTCTGGAACTTGTCTTGAGCCTGGCTGCGTAGCGACTCATCCTGGATCTTATCGGGATGACATTTCAACACGAGCTTCCGGTGTGCAGATTTGATTTCGGCTGTGGTCGCATCTTTCAACACGCCCAATATCTCATAAGGATTGATATCTGGTGACGATGACATGCTGTAAAGGTAGATTTGTCGGTGACTGACAAACCATCAACAACCAATATCAAGGTGGGTTGACGTGGATGGCGAAAGGATGGGCAGGGAGGAGGGAGCGGGTTGGGAATGCTGTACTTATGATTTCCGATTTACCGCAAGGGCGGCAAACAAAAGACCGTTGCTAGGTATGTTCTGCACGAGGTGGCGTGTCAATCGGTCATAGTCAATCGCCCGACAGGAACAACCGAGATCTTGACAGCTGATCCCAGAAGATCAAAGAAGGGGGAGGAAGGCGGAAATAGATGCTGAGGTGCACCGTTACTAAGCCCACGACGCAGGTTCGGCGGACTCAGGGGAATGACGGGTTGGCCGGGATAAGGGAAGACAGCGGGATGATGAAAAAGGAGGGGAGCCTGTAAGGTACCTTGGCCCTATTAGCGTCAACAGTCAATAATACGGTACTAGGGGTACGAGGGTAAGGCAGTGGTAATGAAATGCAGCCAATCAAGGGCGGCTGGGGGCCTCAAAACCCATGTTCATTGGAACAGGGGTCTGGCACGGTATGGTATGGGAGGCAAGGTATGGTTGGTCCTGAATAATAATGAATCAAGATGGGTGCTGCTGACCTGAGGGGCAAAATCCGAGACCAACTCAGAAAAGTCACATTCAGCGGCGCACTGCGCCACGCTGGACGGAGATGTCTGGGAAAAGCCTAAAAAAGGAGATAGGCGAGGTGGCCAAAATCAAAAAGAGGATGGTGAGATGCAAGTGGCACCACGTCGAAAAAGAAAATAAAATGGTCAAAGACAATTTAGGAAAATGGAAGTGAATCGAAGATTATGAACAATGATGAATAAGAGTGGCTGTGATGATGACAATAATAATTAATTTTGATTCTCGAACCAGCTCAAAGCACCTGGAACCTGCTTGATGAAATCACCGGAAAGCAAAGTTGCCCGTTTGTCTTGCGGTTTGGGCTGCTTAGGCAAAGAAGGGAGCGATGACGATATGATGGGATTGCTCTTGTCCTGCAATCGGAATGCAATAATGATAGTAATGATAGGGCAAAAATGATAATGGTTGCAATCAAAAGGGTGTGCAATAATAATAATAATAATTAATGGAATGAATGGATATCCAACTGAAGTCCTGGGGGATTGTTTCCTGACGTTTTGTTTCTGTCTTCTGGTTTCCCAAGCAATGGAGGACAAGACACCACGTACTCAAGAAAGCAGCGGTGAAACCAGCCAAATTGAAAGAAGGGGCTTTATTTCAATCGAAGAGAGGGAGACTGTCAATAATGATGGAGAGAATGGAGTTGTTGTAAAGAGCGGTCAATCTTAGATTCTAATTGGCTGGAAAAGAAGAATCGATGTGTTCAATTAAATCCTTCTGGTTCTATGGAAGCTGGGAACTCGTGCTGGGGATAGGATAAAATGAGGAATAATTTAATATCTCTATCATCGGGAAGAAAGGGGAATATCGCTGGAGAGACCAAGGTGAGAAATCTCAACCTGCAGAAGAAGAGCACATCAGGAAAACGAGGAGCTACAAATACCTGTCCTCCTTCGTCCAGTGTTATTCTGACAACCAGTATCTCTTTACTCTTGATACCGATCCATACTCCTCTGGGAACGAGGTACTCACAAGTTAACGGCGCCTGGAGATGCTACTTTTTACGCCTTGAGGGAACCTACATCACCGAAGCCATGGCCCTGCCATCAGCATCGTCCCCCCATCTATCCATCAATCCCGAAATCTTACTTGTCATCATGTTCTTGGGTCGCCTTGAAACTACCCAGTCGTGTGTACACTGCCCATGTCTGCAGGCACTCGTCTTTTTTGGTCATCCACTCCTTTTGGCAGATGAGCAGGCAGTGACCCATCGTCACCAGCTAGGGCTTGCGGGGCGATTGGGAAACCTCCTCCACTGGCCTGCAATTGTTCCCTGGAGCACCTGGGCATTAAAGTCAACTCATATTTTTCTTTTTTTTTCTTTCTTTCGCTTCACGTAATTTATTTAATGATAATAATAATTATTACTTTTTGTAACCCCTCCGTGAGCCCAGCTAATCATCTTTCCATGTTGGATCGTTCTTCTGGATGTTATTTTATTTTTCTCTTCCATCAGTGGTTATCCAAACTCTCCAGTGTGATCCCCTGGAGCGAACAACGCAGAAGAATGGGAAAAATAAAAACCCCGCACTACGAAATCCACTGGCTCTGGCTGTGATTGCAACACATCTCTCACACACCATCTGAGGGGCATGTCGAGATTCCCATAGGCTGAGTCGGCATCATCACTCTTTTGCCTTTTTTAGGAAGCGGTTTTTGGTCCAATCATTATCTGTTGTACGAGAGGCCTTTTTTTCGTTTTTCTTGTCTGGTCACTCTGGTGTCCCCGTCCTCACGCCTCACCGAGGATGATGCGCTGGTCTCTCTGCAGGCTTCGAATTGGCTCAGACCCTTTTTTTGACCTTTCCTTTTGCCCCTCCCCCTCCTTTGATACCCCCAATCACGGCCTCTCCCCCCTCTTCTTCCTCCTTTCGTACTGTGGAGCTTCTTTTCCTCCAGTTTCACCTCTGGAAGGTTACTCAAGTCCGATGCACGGAGTACCGCCACTCTTCCCCCCCAAAACGTTGATCTGTGTCGTACCTGGTGGGGGAATTCCACAGGTACAGCCATCATCGATCCGATCCCGGCCGCCTCGTGTGAGACAAGTTCCATGGATTGGCTCCGGGCGGTCCCGCAAATGGAACCACGGACTTGTTAGCGGAAGTACCTGTGAGCCGGGGAAAAAAAATAGAGACGATTCCCAACATTAATCATTGATTATCAAACCGAAGGGGTGGGAAGATAAGAAAGAAGAAGGCATTATCAGCCCTTCCGATGCTCGTGATGTAAGCAGTCGAACCTTGCTCGGGATTCTAGCTTCGTTTCTTGGGGCTTCCCTTTTTAAGGGAAGAAATTCGGCGCTAGAAAGTGAGTGGAACAACCTTTTGGGTAAGCCGGATATAAATGAAAGCCGGAGTTTACCCTGTTTTGTATGTTGGATCTATAGTGGGTTTAGATTACGATTACTTCTTCTTGATCAAATAATCGCTCACAAACCAGCGCTGACGGGCTTGATTGGCGGGAAGAATGTATCAACAACTTCTTTTGGCCAGTTCGGCAGCCCTGGAAATGGCGTTGTCTCTCTCCTCTGGCGGCTAAGCCCATCACAAGATACATGAATCACACCTATCGCGGGGTACTTTACAAAACTATAAATCTGTTGATCTATCAACAGTGTAACGTCTGGACATTTCAAAAGACAGGAATATTTTTTCAAAAAATAAAAGAGTAAAATAAAAGGAAAAAAGAAAATAAGAAAAAAAGAAAATAAGAAAAAAAGAAAATAAGAGAATGAAAATAAAGAAGGGGGAAGATCGCATGGTTATCCATCAGCTCTTCCTGATCATACAGCTCCCACCTCATCAAAGTGTCCAACCCCAGTTCCCCCCCCTCCCCCTCTTCCCCAAATTAAAAATTAATCTGTGACCATGAGTGCATTAAAAAATACTAAGAAAAGAAGGAAGAGAAAGAAAATTCTGTCGTGGAACTGATCATTCTCGAATAACAGACTTGACTGGCTATAGTCATCTGCACACGGAACCTGTTGACCCTAGTCCCATCATCCGGACCCAACCGACACCGTTGGTTTCCCTGCAATGATTGTCCTGGCATAAGACTAGTGATTCACTTCCATGAACACAGCAGACCCAATAATAGGCCAAGGAAATCCTGATAGGTTGCAAATCTTGTCACAGCCGATGAAATGCCCTTTCTCCCTCTAATTTCTGGGGGATACTAACTAAACAAAAAACCTCTTTACACGAATGATAGTCACATCACATCACAAGATACCTGGTGGTGCGCCAGCAGAAGGGAAAGAAGTGAGAGCAGGGAGGTTGATCTTGAAGTCTAGGCTCGTCTTTTGTTCAATACCAATCAACTTGGCCCGGGCGACCCTCCATCTTCCTTAGTTGGAAGAGGCTCTGTTTCTGTGGCATGAGTGACCATCTCAAAGGCGCAATTCTTCACCGTCTCAGGGTCAGGAGAAGTATCATATGAGCCAACTATTTATTTTTCTACTTTTTTTTCTGCTTTTTTTTCTGCTTTTTGTTCTGTTTTTACTTTTTGTTTTACCGAGATATTCAACCGGACCGGGGCACTCAGCCGAGATGGTGGGGAGCCCTACATGCATCCAGAGTACGACCTGCCTAAACTCCATGCTTACGTACGTATGAACGGTTAACTTAGCTGGGGATTTTGCCAGTCGAGCTGAATTCGATCCAGCAAGTCTCACCTGTACCTTTTTTTTTTTTTTTTTGGAGAGAGTTGTTGGTTTTTTTTCTCTATTTGTTTGGTTGTTTGTGACTTCGACGATCATTTCGTACCTTACTGGCTCACAGTTACTTGATGCATGTCGCAAGCCACTCCGGCGACGTTTTGGGCGCTTGGCCAGAGGGTGTGTGGGTGGGTGATGATATCAAGAGCAAAAGGAAAGGTAGCATGGATTGGTCGCCTCGTGGTCATAATCCTGGTTGCAAGCTAGGCAAGGCATGGCAAATAGCGCCTTCAGCCTTCGAACCCAGATGCTTCCAGGGCTGTACTCTACAAAAGTAGGTCCCGAGAAAAACTCAAAAGGGAAAATAGAAGAGAAAAAGAACAAGGATAATGATAAAAATAGTGGTTTGTGATAAATGGTGTGCAAGTCCTTGTCTCATCTGAGAAGACTGATACCAATTCGTCTTGAAGATTTTGACAGCGCCTAGTTCTTCCTTAGGGTGAAAGTTTATCAAGATAAAGAGTGTCTCGAAAGGAAGAGGGGTCTAAAAGGCTCAAAAGGAGGAAGAGCTGCTATTGATAATTGTTATTATACAAGGTTAGCGCGCCAGCCTCACCTAAGAGCCATACTGCTCCCCACGATCGAAGAGCACAACAGGGCAGAGGGGTTTCTATTTTGAAATTCTCATACTCCGGCCACTTCACCACACAGCCCACTCTTTACCCTTCGTAAAAAGTAAAAGCCATTATTGCCGTTGAGCCTTGCAAATCAATGGTGAGAATGATGAAGAAGATCAGGGATCTATTCAGATTTCCGAAGGAGTTATTCAAACGTGGACTTGCTCCAAGTTGTTATCAAGGAACTGACACCAACGATGACGAAATCGGTCATGTTCCACGGACCCGGATACGGTCTGAACTCTGTCTCGAAATACGACGATATCTGTTACCCCGTAACATGAACTTAGCAACTTGATCGCGAAAGCGACGGTTCTCCGTACCTACATACTCCGACGAAGCGGACTGACTTGCCCAAAACCATAAAACTTTGATGGCAATAACTCCCCTCCTCGACGAATCATTATGATTTATCCGATGAGATAAAACAACCCAAGCAAGAGGGTGGGGGAGCAACATTGAAGGAGGGGGGCAATTTGGAGTGAGTGGTATGTATTATTTAGCTTGTGGGTGTGGGTGTGGGATCTGCCAACGCCAACGCCCACTCTGCTCATCACAGTAACGCTAACCCCCAACGCTCCACTCAGAGGACAGCAGCAAGCGCTGTCATCGATAATCCCCCGAGGTCTGTTCCCTCCCCCTCCCCTCCCTCTTTCACTCGTGAGGGACGTTTTTCTTGTCTCTTACTCGTGGGTGACAGGACAGTCCATGCTTTGTGACGAAGTGAGTGGTTTTACTTCCAGATGACCTGTATGATTGTTTCTATGTTAATTTCATGAGATTTTTGGTCGTGTAGGGAGCCGGAATGGCTTGCGCCTGATCGTCTGGAGTGTTGTGTTGTTTGGTAACGACACAGGTGAATGGCATCTGGCCAGTTTGATAATTATCAATAACGAGGCGCCTACTACTACTAGCAAGGTACGAGTAGTAGTAGTGACTCAGAGTACTTATCTACTAGTACAAAGCACTTTGATGCTTCATGTTATTGTATTTTACAATCGTCGACAGGTTACCAGTTCTTTGATTTTACGCTTTTGGTTTTATCGAGCGATCTTTTACCAACCAACTCGTTCCAACCCCCTTCATGATGTAATTTCTCGTGCTGGGGTTCCAATCAGCGTTGATGGATTTATTTGATGGGATTGATACTATCCAAGCGTCGCGATAGGGTGCGAGGGAGGGAAAAGTGGTAGCGCTCTTAAATCCAAGCCTTACGTTACGGGCATATGATACAACTCAAGAACAGCTTGATTAGGGACTTTTCTGAAAAGAAGAACCTCTGTTCTCCCTGTCCTAGCGTCTCAGCCTGGCCCGTTGAAGGTGAAAGAACAGGCCAAAGCTCACGCTTCTCCTGCAAGCCGGACAATATCCCAGACCTGTTGCCCAATCATAGGGCTTAACCCAGAGAGTAATCCTTCTCGAACACGAGTCCCATTCCCCAGCGAGGACAATCATTTCAGCCGCCTTTCCCAGCTCTTACGTTGCTGACCAGACTGGGAGCTCCAGGTCAACGATGATGGGGGTATTGAACTTTCTGCCTCCTCGATGCGGCCAATTAGTAGCCATAATCGCAGCATTGACAATGCATGTTTCTTGCCTCTTCGATAGCCGTCCTTCGTCATTACTTTGGCTGTTGCTTGGGTCTGGAGGTGAGAAACATGGCGCTGGCTGATTTGATATCTTGCTTTGGGGCTGTTCAGCGCCCTGCATGAGTGGTTGGATCATCGCAAAATTCTGGCTAGGCTCCGAAAATGCTGCTAAATAGGAGCTGCCGCTATTGATGGAGAATCCTTCGTTTTTAAGGCGAGGGTCCTTCTTGCCTGTCAGATCAACAAGGCTTTGTTTCTTACTTCCTGGAGGTGGCAGTATGCCCAGGACAACATGATCATCCACGCATCGATTTCGCTCCACATTCAACGGAGATGATGATGAGGCGGCCCATTGAACCCTTTCATAGCCTCGCGAGGCATGAACATGGCCACAAACGGCCAACGATGGCCTTACCCGACTCAGTACTCGATGCAAGGAGTGGCACCCAACTGATTCACCTCCTTCCAGGCGGTCACGATGAGAGTAAGGCGGGGCGTGCGTCACAACAACATCTGCGTCCAATGGTATTTGGCTCCAAAGGGCCCCAGCCTTCTCAGTTTCGTATCCAAATGCCCAGGTGCCCTCAAACTGAGAATACGGGGACCCAAAGACCTTGAAAATGGTGTTTGGACCGTTGGGCTGAGTTAATCGGACCAGTGCTGACTGGTGCCTCAGGAACAAAATTGAGGGTGAGGTACCAACAACAACTTCCAAGCATTTCCTGGGATCTTCTTGGTTCTGATTGTGGAATTGCTGCCCATATTTCGAGTAAAAAGATTCGTCAAGTGTAACGTCATGATTCCCTACTCACCGCTCGTCTCTCAGTGGGAGCGAATAATAACTCTACCCTCGCTTGGGGCTAACATCATGTTTTTGGGCTGCCTCCGCAGATCTAAATCCTGGGGCCAGAAAGACTTACCACAAATAATGATTTTGACTTCAAAATCAGACGTGGCGATCCAGTTGATCGTCTTGCGCAGCTCAGACATGCTTCCCTGGTTGGTAAGATCTCCGGCGTGAATCAAAACATCCCCAGCAGGGAGCTTGAACCCTGCTTCGGACGGCGCATAGCCATGTGTGTCCGAGACACAAACAAAGCGAGTCTTTTGACGCATTATTCAATTCTTAAGCTTCTAACTACCAGTTCTCCTGAGAACTAGGCCCAGGTTTTATGTTTTTTGGGTGACAACTTAGTGAGTCACAACGTGGGGAGGTATCTGAGAATACGAAAGGATGGCTTGGCATTCTTGACTTTTACCAACATCACATGTCCCATCATGGTAATCAATGTTGGCGGTGTACAAAAGAATTAAATTAGAATTTAGGGTGAGCCCCCCAAGAATAGCTGGATTCCTGTCGGGGTTGATATAAAACAATGGGGATTCATCCACTTTCTTGTACCGACCATGATGTTCAGTTGCTCCTGCCGTCGTCGCCGGGTCTGGCCCTTCCGATCCCCATTGAAATTGTATCCTCCCTTGCCAAGCTCAATGTATGCCCGTCAGGCCAATCAGACTACAAATCTCAAACCCACGATGCAGGATTCACAGTAAACCGGCCAATCATCAATGGCAAAAGCTCTTGTGGGTACAGGGAAGTCTCCATCAAAACTCGAACATGATGATGAAACCTTCCAGCTCTAGCCAGATACTACCTCTTCATATTCCTTTCGTCATCTAGGGACTTTTTAAGAAGAGAAAGCTGGTTTTCCCGAAGCTTTTTCATTTTGTGCTCTTGGCTTATTAGCCGGGAACTGAGGTTATTCCTCACACCAAAAACTCTCACAGTGCCTCCGTGGAAACGCAGAGAAAAACCGCGCCCCGACAAAGACCTACCCCCGAACTGCCCCCCGATCGACCGCTTTCCGAACTCTTCAGGTGCTCATTATACGGCTGTCACATCTCTTCGCACAGTAACTGGGAACTCTGTCGATTCAATGAGAGCGACCGCGTCCTTCTTGGGCCGCATTCCTGACTCGGATCAAATCAGCAGGTTAGCGAAACAACACGCCGAATTTGGCCCGCTAGGAGATCCATCTCATCTCTACACTAGCGAGTACCCGGGCGGAGAAATACCCGACCCAGTGATTGATGACCCTCCTTACTACGTGGTCTTGACTACCTATGTCAGCTACCTCGTTCTGATATTTTTCGGCTACTTCTACGACTTCTTCGCCAGGTGGTTCCAACCATATAGCTATCGACATTTAAAACCACAAAACGGGTACGCTTCGTTGTATAGCGATTTCGAAAGTTTTTACACTCGCCGCATGAAGCAAAGGATCAACGACTGCTTCGAGCGGCCCACCACAGGCGTTCCGGGCAGGCATGTTTCGTTACTCGACCGCACAACGGACGATAATGTTAGTTTTCGACTTACCGGAACCATGACAAGGACGCTAAACCTAAGCTCATACAACTACCTCGGTTTTGCCCAATCTGAAGGCCCCTGTGCAGATACTGTAGAAGAGACAATTCGACGGGATGGTATTTGCATGTCTGGTGCTGGATCTACGAAGCTACATATGGAAGTGGAAGACCAGATTGCCCAGTTCGTTGGTAAAGAATCTGCAATGGTTTTCTCAATTGGATTTGTGACAAACTCTACGATTTTCCCATCGGTGGTGGAGAGGGGCTGTTTAATTCTGTCAGACGAACTTAACCACGCGTCTATAAGATTTGGCGCACGGCTGTCCGGGGCAGCTATACAGGTTTTTGCCCATAATAACTCGACCAGCCTCGAGAAAAAATTGAGGGAGGCTACCTCTCAAGGCCAGCCTCGCACACATCGCCCATGGAAGAAGATCCTAGTCACTGTGGAAGGACTGTTCTCTATGGAAGGCACGATGTGCAACCTGCCTCGAATCCTTGAACTAAAGAGGAAATATAAATTTTACCTTTTTGTGGACGAAGCCCACTCAATTGGGGCAGTTGGGAGCCGGGGGCGTGGGGTGTGTGATTATTTCAAAGTTAACCCTACTGAAGTCGATATTCTCATGGGCACTTTCACCAAGTCATTTGGAGCCAATGGGGGCTACATCGCCGCTGATAAGGCGATAATCGACAAGCTACGTTGTACAAACGCCGGTCAGGTATACGGTGAGGTACCATCAGTCCCTACTTTGGCACAAATATCCTCTTCTTTGCGGCTCATTGCGGATGAGGACCCCATGCACGCAGGGAAGGGCAGAGAACGCATGCAGCGCCTCGCTTTCAATTCCCGTTATCTCAGACTTGGCCTGAAAAGGCTAGGATTCATTGTCTACGGGCATGACGATTCCCCTATTGTTCCATTGATGCTGTACAACCCAGGCAAGATGCCTGCATTCTCTCGTGAGATGCTACGACGGAAAATTTCTGTTGTCGTTGTGACGTATCCAGCCACCCCGCTGGAGCTTTCTCGCGCTCGGCTGTGTGTTTCTGCTGCGCACACTAAGGACGATCTTGACCGTGTATTACAAGCGTGTGATGAAGTCGGAGAGGCATTACAACTCAAGTTTTCTTCTGGGGTAGCTGGTGGGCTGAAAGAACCTCTACTGGACGTTGTAATCCATAAATCAGGCAAACAATTGACGGAGCCGCCTCGCTGGACTTTTGCCGAAGTTGTTGAAAGAGGGACAAGAGATGCGAAAATGCCCTTCTATTAACATCAAGCGGACAAAAGCTGCGGGCATATCGACGACACGCTGCATATTTCCTATTACTGTACACTATGTGATCCAATTTTGTTTCACTCTCTGGGATGGTACAGAGATTAGGCGTTCCTTAAAAGGGCGGTTTTCTAATATTGCAGAACAAAATAGAGTAATACACGTTAATAGCGTTTAATGACATTAATTAGCATTTCCAGAAGCATGGTATTGGGGGAGGTTGTTTATCTTTGAAGTCAAATCCAGAGGATCACATGTTGACAAGATATCGAACATTGACCTACGTCAGTGTCTCTGCGATTACACTAGTATCATATTCGAGTGGTTTCCTTTGGACAACATCGATAGTAGAGAAAGGACCAGAAAGTCTGTGGGGGTGAGTCTAGGGCATTGGACATAATTAGGGCTGCGGGGATGAGGCCCAGGAAGTGTTTCCAAAGAAGCAGTTACCTATTTTACCACACACCTAATGGTGGAAGGAATAACTTGAGGGGGGGAACCCACCATGTATAATAGGAATCACTTATTTAAATATTAGTAAATCTTTATCCTCCATTTCATTCACTATTAATGTCTCTTGTGCCAGGCCAAATTACTTGGAGTATATTCGGAGGCGAAAAAGCAAGGAACGAACCAAGGTTGTTGGTGCTCACGTGATATACTGCAACGGGATTGGGCGGCCAGTTAGGGCTGTGGCCCTCAACTCTCTTGCGCACAAAAGTAGCGCCGCCTCGCTTAGCGATAGCCAACGCTTGCGAACTACCATCCGACTTCGTTGTGTGCGCTCTGAACCTGCCCAACAACGACAACAACCGCCGACAACATACATCCCCAGGGAGTATCCTAGAGCAGTGCTCTTCCTTTCGCTGGATATTTTCCTATAGAACCGGTGACAGAGCAGGATGTCCTCTATCGATCCAGTTGTGCGTGAAACCCATTCTATTTGATTGTTCCTTGTGCCCCATCATCACCAACCTATGACTCCGGGCTGCACGAAACTATTCCGACCATTACTATATCTGTTGTGTGTGTCCGGGGCATAGGGGAAAATAGGAAGAGATGGATTATCCAGGGAATTTTGTTATTGTGTGAATGGTTGCTGACTGGTGTTGGTATTGGTTTTAGGTCGTCATCGACGGCAAGGGACACCTCCTTGGTCGCCTGGCCAGCACTGTTGCTAAGCAGCTGCTCAATGGCCAGAAGATCGTCGTCGTGAGATGTGAGGCCCTCAACATCTCCGGCGAGTTCTTCCGCGCGAAGCGTACGTTTTTGAAATCCAACCCCATTGCATACATACCCCGGTCTTTTTTTCTTTCTTTTCGTCATGGGATTCGGTCGGAACGGGACAAGAATCAAGTAAAAGAGGAGGGCAGCTATTGTCGCGGTATAGGAAGAACTGAAGGACAAGAGGAGGGAAATATGATTGCAGATATCATTCACCTACATTTCTTTGTTCACAGACAGGGCTGACCTGGGTTTTTCGACATATAGTCAAGTACCACGCCTACCTTCGCAAGATGACTCGTTTCAACCCCACCCGCGGAGGTCCCTTCCACTTCCGTGCTCCTTCTCGCATCTTCTACAAGGCCGTCCGCGGTATGATGCCTCACAAGACCGCCCGTGGTGCTGCCGCTCTGGAGAGACTCAAGGTCTTCGAGGGTGTCCCTCCTCCTTACGACAAGAAGAAGCGTGTGGTTGTTCCCCAGGCTCTGCGCGTTCTCCGTCTGCGCCCCGGCCGCAAGTACTGCACCGTCGGTCGTCTCAGCCACGAAGTCGGCTGGAAGTACCAGGATGTTGTTGCCAGGTACGTATATCACTTTGGTCTCTTTTATCTCCCAAATAAAAGGATGGATACAATCCATATTACATGGCTATCTTTGAGAAGTTGTGACAACGGCTAACTCGAATGATTTTTATTAGACTTGAGGAGCGGAGAAAGGTTAAGAGCAGTGCATACTACGAGCGCAAGAAGGCTGCCCGCCGCCAACTTGCTCACGCACAAAAGTCGGCGAGCGTTAACGACAAGACCAAGAGCCAGCTCGCTGAATACGGATTCTAGATACCTGGTTGCGCGGCTGGTTGCTTGTGTCTTTGATGGGATGGGTTGGGATCGCGAGCGGTTTTCTTTCGGCGAAGTTGGAAGGGAAGCTGATCGACCTTTTTTTGCTCTCTCGCACTCTTCCTACCTTGTCATGGATTACCACAATTTTTTAACGTTGTGACGCACATGTTTGGTTGGGAGAGTTACCGGGTTCTTGTTGAAAAAAAATATCAAAATACAGGAGTCGCATGGGATGAAAGGGTTTAAAAAAAATTAGCTGACCATTATTTCGCGCCGTGGCGGTTTAATCCAAACAAATTTTTTTTCAAGAGTTCACAATCAACCAGCCCTGCCTCCTTTGCTCTCTCTATGATGATTTATTTAGACGATACTTGCAAAACAGATGGACTATTTAAAAATAAAATAAAAAAAACAAAAAAACAAAAAAAAACGTTTACTTATCCTTAATAAGAGACTTGTTTGACTCTTTTAATTTTATATACTCACCACCATCCTCTATTATAGCGTAACAGCGCAGAGATCCGGAGCCTTGGTTACAGTCGAGGTTATTTTCTTTAGAGCAGCCAAAAGAGACGGCTGGGGGGATTTAGAAGTCTAAGATAGTATGCAATACTCTCCCACACTCGGGTCTAAATGAAATTAAATTCGAGTGCATGTGATGGATATGACGAGCTCATCGTGAATCCGTTTTCCCCTTTCTTCCGCCTGACCATAGTCCGCAGGATTAATATATACTCCGTCCGGCAAAGTAAAGGTAGATCACCAGAGACCCAGTTTGTATTTTAAGAATCTGGACTGGATGCAAGACGTCGATCGGGGAGGTCAGGTGCACAGTATTTCTTCATTTGTAGCAATTAGTGGGCGGCTTTGGAGGTAGGAGTCCTAATGCGTCTGGATTCATTTAAAACCAAGCTGAGAAGCTCTGCTTCGTTGGTTTCAATACGAAATCGATTAACATAATAACGGGAAAGGGGTAAATTTTACAATGGTTCGAGATTCATTTAATTGTGGCGCTCCGCAGTACATTTACCCAAGGCAGAGAAAGGTACCTAGGTATGAATTCGAGGTCTGGGGCCGGCCACGGGCGAAAGGAGGAAAGGATCCTGGCTTTCCCGCGGTAGTGATGGTTATCCAGGCACTGAGAGGGATGAAACTTGGCTATCTCTAGCTCTCTCTCTCGCTCTCTCTCTGGGCTATAAAGGCACGAAGGTGAACCGAGGGATGGCAGCAACTCGCAGGTGAGCTGGTGGTCAGAATTTGAAAAGCTTCATTATCTCCAATGATGTCAAGAAACCCGAGAAGGGTGCAATCTCATAGCCGATATCTCGCCGCCGGTCCTTTTTACGGCTGGAGAATCATCAGCTAACGACCCTAGAGGAGTTTTGTAGAGGAGCCATTGGTGACGGAATTGCTGGGCGGAATAGGCGAGATCTCCCCGCCATTCCGCTTCTCCGCAAGGCCTCTTGTTCAGGCAATAGGCTCCCCCGCACCACTAGTCGGAGGGCCGACGTCGTACCTGCCAGCATTGTTTGGTCTCCAACTCCGATCGGTTGGTTCGTCGGGCGAAGTTTATATCCGAAGGGGCTGCTATCACATATTCTTACCTTGCTTTTTCTTTTTTGTTTTCTCCCCTTTTGTCTTGTTTCACTGGCGGCCCTATTTTTTCTCCGTTGCTTAATTCCTTAAATCCTTGGTCAGCAGTTGTTCCTGGTCATTATGTCCGCGGCCAAAGATCGTCTTTCGGGCCTGCTTGGCCACTTGCAACAACCCCTCAGAACCACAGGGGCAGCAGCAAATGTGCCTAGAACCTTTGATCACAATTTCAATTTCCACACCCTGTCTCCTACGTTTTTCTTGCCTCGGGCTGCCGCAATCGAGCCAGATGTAAGTAGCTGTGTCGATGTTTTATTAAGATCCCTGATTACATTGGTCTAATGCAATTGGATTTCCGACCCTCCTCCATAGGCCGAGGCTATTTACCACATCACCACAAACAACCGCATTCTTCGACGGTCGTACCTCGAAACTGCAGATCGTGCAAGGGGGCTAGCATATTATATTAAAAAACATGGCTTCAAGAGGGTCGGAATTTTGTGTCCCAATACCCCGGCTTTCTTGGAGTCTATTTTTGGGATCGCGGCAGCTGGAGCTGTCAACGTCGGTAAGCATCGCGAGAAATTTTGCCTTCTTTTCTTTTTCTTTTCTTTTGTTCTTGTCCGCCTCATGGTTCGTTGGGAATTTAAGCATATCTGACTTTTGTGAAACACCAGCGGTAAATTATCGCCTCAAGGATGATGACATAAGTTATATCTTTACCCACTCTGATGTCGATGTAATCATCGTGGACGAAGAATACCTGCCGCTCCTGCGGGCATACAGAGCGGCGAAGCCAAGAATCCCTATCATTCTGGATACGGATACAGATGCGACAGAAGGAGATTTGGCGGGCCCCTTTGATCACGCTGTGATCGAGGGTCTGGAATATGATCGCGACACAGGCGCAACCGGTTGGAGTGGACTCGAGAGCCAGGCCGCTTCTGAGGACGACCTCGTTGCCCTCGCTTATACCAGTGGTACAACTGCGCGCCCAAAGGGTGTTGAATATACCCATCGGGGCTGCTACCTTGCCGCTATGGCTAATGTAATCGAGTCTGGTCTTAACTACCACAAGCGACGATGCGGTTATTTGTGGATCCTGCCCATGTTCCACGCCATGGGTAAGTTATTCATGGCTAAACTTACTCATACTCTTAAAACATAGAGTACCGCAACGCTGACTCGTGAGAACTAGGCTGGACATTTCCTTGGGCAGTCACGGCAGTTCGCGGAACGCACTACTGCTTACGGAAAATAGACTATCCGCAGATCTGGAAATTATTGAAGGAGGAGCAAATCACCCATTTCAATGCCGCCCCGACCGTTAACACTCTTCTCTGTAGCTCGAGCGAGGCCAAGTGCCTCCCAGAACCCGTCCACGTTACGGTTGCTGCGAGCCCGCCTACAGCTCATCTCTTCCGGCAGATGACTGATTTAAATCTACACCCTGTGCATGTGTACGGAATGACCGAGACTTATGGCCCGATCACCAAGGGTTACCACATGCCGGTATGGGAGACTCTCCCCCACAAAGAGAAGTTTGAGAGAATGGCGCGACAAGGACATGGTTTTGTGACGAGTCTTCCAGCCCGAGTGATTAAGACGGAAGTACCGGAGGGGACCATTACGGATGTCAGTCGTGATGGCAAGGAGATCGGGGAGATCGTTTTTGTGGGGAACATTTGCGCTCGAGGCTACTACAAGGACCCTGAAGCCACACGGAAGCTTTTTGCTGGCGGTGTCCTTCATTCGGGAGATTTAGCGGTCTGGCATCCCGACGGAGCTATCCAGATCCTTGACAGAGCCAAAGATATTATCATTAGCGGTGAGTTTTACCTTGTTGGAGCGACGCTTTCCATGAGATTCTTTTAGTTTCTAACCCAGTAATAGGTGGCGAGAATATCTCCTCTGTGGCACTCGAGTCCATGCTAGTTACTCATCCCGATATTTTAGAGGCCGGTGTGGTGGCTGTCACCGACAGCCACTGGGGAGAGCGGCCCAAGGCATTCGTAACGATCAAAGAGGGCCGAAACTTGGAAGGGACAGACGTCGTTCGCTGGGCCAAGAACACCAGTGGAATCAGCAAATTTATGGTTCCGCGAGAAGTGGAGATTGTGGCGGAACTTCCCAAGACCAGCACAGGAAAAGTAAGGAAAAATGTCCTTCGAGACTGGGCCAAAGGGGCCGGCCGGACATGACAGAAGGTGAGGGGTGAATAACCATGATGGATTGCCCCTCCGAAGCAAGGATTTGGAATTTAATCCGGTCGAAATGTGATGTGGGAATCAAAATCTTTATGTAGATAGTGTGATTTACGGCTTCCTTCCCCACACCCCTGGGTATATTATTTCGTACTATTTCCATCCTTCGCCAGCCTCGTCGTTTTGTCTGGTTCCTCTGGTCAAGGCCCCCACGGCCGATCCGGCGCTATGATTCTATACGATGGAAGATCGATGATGGAAAGAGAGAGAAAAAGAGGCAAACCAGAGAATTCTTCATCTTTCGATGCTGAGAATTAAGAATGAATGAAATCCCTTCTGTGCCTGGGGTCATGGTCTAGTTCAGGTTGCCACGCCCAACCGGGGCACGGGTGAAGGTCAACCGACTTTACTTTCGCATTTGCGCCATTCACGATGACCATTTTTCTTCACGCCGCGAATGATCGATCATCTGCTTCTAAATTTGCCTGGGACGACTATTTGGATTAGTAGTTATAGTCGTACCTCGTCCCGGGGAGGACTCTCTTCCTCGCGCTCTTCTCTCAACACATTCCCTTTCTCTCTTTTCTTCCTCCCATCTGGAAAAGATCTATACTGGCGCTACGTATCCGCTTCCCAGTTTCCATGAATCCAATTCGAGCCAGCCTGAAGTAACCCAGAAACCCAAACCTCCCAGGCTGCTCGCCCTCGCTGATTCGCCCGTCCCCCTCCCTCCCGCCTTCGCAGCCGCCGCCTTCCCCGTCCTCCTCAGTCGTCACAATCACATTCCCTCCTCTCCGATCGTTAATTATAATACCTGCCTTGCCTTGCCTTACCTTAACCACCTTAGCGACCACTGACGACCACTTGCCTGCCCCCCCTCCCCTGTACCACTTGGACCGGGCGAGTTAATTATATCTCACTCGAGGCCCTTGTCGGCCACTCAAGAATCGACCCCCTGCCTAGTTGGACTTCCTTCCCCCCCAAATCTGGATCACATCTCCGACCGATGCCCTTGTTCTCCGGTAAACCCATCACTTCATCTCCCTGCTTTCCCAACTCGACAACTTAGCACTCTGGCTTCTCCCCTTGCTCCCTTGCCATCCCGATTGTGCATCCGCTGCAGGCACGCCCAACGCGAATTTCCCTTCAGACGATCCTTTTGCCACCTCTTCCCCTCGACCTTTTCTCTATCGAGCCCCCGCAGCTCCAACGGATTCGAATCGACATTTCGTTACTCCAGCCGAACGATTACGAGCCCAAAATCCATCCCTCGATAAAGATTTGACGACTTTCTCGAAAACTTTTTTTTGTTTTGGCAGTTTTGGCGGAGGAGAGTTTTTCACGCACGAAATTTCTATCATCTCTCTACCTCCCATGTCGATCAGCTTTGCTTAGTAGGTGAGATAGAGATAGATAAGTGGACGAATAGGATAGCTTCAAATCAAACCCGTGTCGAATCTTGACCACCGCCCACATGCCTCGCTCCCGGCAGCAGGCTCGCTTCTCGAGTGAAGCCCCCTCCGAGTCGTCGACCTCGACATCACCCGATCGTGCCGTTGACGATGACACCGACTTCTTTACACACCAGGCAAATGATTCGGAATCGTCGGTGGGTGTCGGCAACTCCCGTGATTCTACATCTCGGAGCGAGCAAGAAATGATCCTCCCGCCGATCGGGCGTCTTCCACCCGAAATCCTTATCTCCATCCTCTCGAAGCTACACTCGCCGTCGGATTTGTTAAGCTGCCTGCTCGTTTGTCGTGGGTGGGCTGTAAACTGTGTGGGGATCCTCTGGCACCGGCCTTCTTGCAGCAACTGGGAAAACCTGAAGAGAATCACAGCTGCCGTGGGGCAGAGTGACAGCTTCTTCTCCTACACGGGCCTCATCCGTCGATTAAATCTCTCCGCCCTCACCCCTGACGTCAGCGATGGAACAGTGGTCCCGTTCTCACAGTGCAAGCGGATCGAACGACTAACGTTGACCAACTGTTCTCAGCTCTCAGACAAGGGAGTGTCCGATCTGGTGGATGGGAGTCGACATCTGCAGGCCTTGGATGTCTCAGAACTGCGGTCTCTCACAGATCACACTCTATTCAGAGTCGCGGAAAACTGCCCCAGACTTCAAGGTCTGAATATCACATCGTGCGTCAAGGTGACGGACGACTCGTTAGTGGTTGTTTCAGAAAAGTGCCGACAGCTTAAGCGCGTTAGTACTCATTCTAAAGTAGTCCGTTGGGTTTCTTTTTCTAACGTAAAACAGTTGAAACTGAACGGAGTTGTGCAAGTCACTGATAGAGCAATAAAGTCTTTTGCCCAAAACTGTCCAGCTATTCTGGAGATTGACCTCCATGACTGCAAGCTCGTCACCAACCAATCAGCCACTTCCCTCATGGCAACTTTACACAACTTGCGCGAGCTACGCCTCGCCCATTGTACAGAGATCAACGATATGGCATTCCTAGAGCTCCCTAGACACCTCTCGATGGACAGCCTTCGCATTCTTGATCTAACAGCATGCGAAAACATTAAAGACGATGCAGTCGAGCGTATCGTCGGATCGGCCCCCCGCTTACGGAACCTAGTGCTTGCCAAATGTAGATTCATCACTGACCGTGCTGTCTGGGCTATCTGTAAGCTTGGAAAGAATTTGCACTACGTTCATCTAGGACACTGCTCCAACATCACCGATACGGCGGTAATACAGTTGGTTAAGTCTTGTAATCGGATCAGATATATCGACCTAGCGTGCTGCAACCGGTTAACTGACCGGAGCGTCCAACAGTTGGCAACGTTGCCGAAACTAAGAAGGATTGGTTTGGTCAAGTGTCAGCTGATCACAAACGAAAGTATATTTGCATTAGCACGGCCGAAGGCTTCGTCCCATCCACTGGGGGGCAGTAGCTTGGAGAGGGTACATCTGAGCTATTGTGTCCATCTTACAATGCCGGTACGTAGTTCCTTGCGTGACTCATATTAAAGGAGATTATTGGGCAAAACATTTCTAATCAAGTTGATTTACAGGGAATTCACGCTCTACTTAATAGCTGCCCTCGATTAACGCACCTTAGTCTCACTGGTGTCTCGTCTTTCTTCCAGCGGAGTGAACTTACGGTATTCTGTCGCGAAGCCCCTCGAGAGTTCACACACCAGCAGCGCGAGGTCTTCTGTGTCTTTAGCGGCGAAGGAGTCAACAAGCTTCGTGATCATCTGAACCAAGAAACTGCTCCTCGGGACATGTCGGAGGCTACCATGTACGACGATGACGAAGAATTAGACGAGGAAGAGGGCCAAGTCACTGGCCTCATGCATGCTACCGTAATTAACGACGACGATTTTATTGACATTGCTGCACCTCCGCACGGCTGATACCCCCTTGGCTTTTTGTAGGCGTCCCTATTTTTTGAGCAACTTTATTCCTTCCTCCCGTTATCTTTATTCCTTAGCCCGTTCGATTTCATCATTTTTCCGAGCTTTGTTAATCGGCTTTATCCTCATCGCCTTTTCTTTCCCTTCCATTTTTATTTATCCCCCTTTATATGTTTTTGGGTCAAGGGACGAGCATTGCCTTTCTCGAATTATGGCCACTCCGGTTTGTTTATCTGGGAATGCATGGGTAGCGGCTACAAAAGGGGTTACCATTATCAGGTCAATGCACACCTTATGGTTTGAATAGTGGGCAGCATACGGGATCTACCTTCCAAGGACAGGTTGCTTGCTGAGAGGGCTAGGGGTTGGGGGATATCTGCTGATATCCGTATTGGCAAGGGGATGGGGATGAAATCAAACCATAGCATTGGTGTTTCTGGTTCTCCTGATTGGGGTGTGGGATGTATAGATCTATATAAGCATGGTGCGTTCGAAGCTACGCTATCTTTTAGTGACTTACAGCTGCATGAATGGAGTTGGGGATTATTATTGCGAGTGATCGGTCTCGTGGGATACTGAATTACGATTCGCTCTTTCAAACTCGACAATCGCCTAATCGTAGTACATGTAGTAGCAAACAAATATATCCACCATCATCATTACATGATTTCATTCCTTTATCCGTCCGTAACTTTTTTTCTTCTTATTATTCTTTACTCTTTTCTTTCTTTCTTTCTTTCTTTCTTTTTTTTCTGATATTAGATTGGAACATGACGGAAAGAAAAATACAGAGATGAAATAACCCGGTATTTGTACCATCATGTGCCTCCGAGTCCCCGCTATGACTTCCCGCCTTGTTTCGTCTCCTCATCTCATCTCCGCATCTCGACCTTGAGAGCTTGGTTTAAGAGCCACCTTTCGCCCTTCGCCCTGACATTCATCCCCTGCGGAGAGGTCGAGATCCGATGGATTCACCCAAGCCATCGCGGGCGAATCCGCTGGCATTCACCCCTTGGCCCGTCACCCTCATAACAGCGGTCGTGTACCTCGCCTTCGCGATTCCTCTCCTTATCGTCCACCATGTGGTACCCTCCGCCCCTAACTCCAGCCCCAACGGCTTGAACCTCACAGAAGCTTGGAGCGACCTTCAAGCCCTGACATCCGGATTCCGTCCGTATAACTCGCATCAGAACGACGAAATCCACACCTGGCTCCTGAGACGGATCGACGAGATCATCCACTCCGAAATAATACCAACTATACCCGTAACCGACGACGAGAAGGAGAAGAGACCAGACGTCTTCGTCTTCGACGACGCAGTCTCGAACCTGACTTTCGCAGGCAGTACGATCTCCAGCTCGAATATCGCAGTCTACTTCGAAGGAACCAACATCCTCGTTTATATCAGAGGCAGTGAAGATGACCCGCAGCCCTGGTGGGAGGACCCCCAGGGGCAGCCGGAGGGGAATAAAGGGGGCGTCCTAGTGAACGCGCACTATGACAGTGTATCAACGGGATACGGTGCCACGGACGATGGGGTCGGAGTCGTCACCTGTCTCCAGCTCATTCGGTACTTCACGACCCCGGCACATGCCCCGCGTAGGGGTCTGGTGGTGCTGTTCAACAATGGCGAGGAGGATTTCCTGAACGGGGCGCGTGTATACAGCCAACATCCGCTGTCTAGGTTCCCACATACGTTCCTTAACTTGGAGGGTGCAGGGGCGGGTGGGCGGGCGATTCTCTTCCGGAGTACGGACACGGAAGTCACCCGGTCCTATATGCGGTCGAAGTATCCGTTTGGGTCTGTGCTGGGGGCGGATGGGTTTGAGACGGGGATGATTCGAAGCCAGACGGATTATGTTGTTTTTGAGGCGGATTTGGGTCTTCGTGGGCTCGATGTGGCGTTTATGGAGCCTAGAGCCCGGTATCACACGGATCAGGATGATACTCGACATACGAGTAAGGATTCTGTGTGGCATATGCTGTCGGCTGCGGTCGCGACGACGGAGGGTCTGGTCTCGGACGTGAGCGGGCAGTTCGATGGCCCCCCCAAGGATGACGGCAAGGTTCCCAGTGGTAAAGGGACCAAGGCTGTCTGGTTTGATCTGTTTGGGAGCGCGTTTGTGCTCTTCCGCTTGCATACCCTGTTTGCCTTGTCGGTCACGCTGCTGGTCGTGGCTCCCCTGGTCTTACTACTGACTAGTATCATTGTCACCAAGGTGGATAAGATGTATTTGTTCCGGGTGTCGGCACGACCGGAGGACAGCCTAGATTCGGTCTCGCTGTATGGGGTTCGGGGATTTTTCCGATTTCCGTTCCTGTTCGGCATCCCGACGGCCGTCACCGTCGGTCTTGCATATCTGCTTACCAAGGTCAATCCATACATCGCGCACAGTAGCCAGTATGCCGTGTGGAGCATGATGGTCTCTGCCTGGACGTTCTTGGCCTGGTTTGTTTCCCGTGTGGCAGACTTTGCGCGACCGTCTGCCTTCCATCGTATCTATACGCTGACCTGGACCTTTGTTCTAATGTGGGTCCTCCTGGTCATTGCTACGGTGTACGAGAATCGATGGGGATTGGCCGGTGGCTATTTCATCTTCTTCGCCTTTTCTGGGACATTTCTGGCCACCTGGATTTCGTACCTGGAGCTCTTCTCGCTGCCTCGAAAGTCCGACTACGCCAGTCAGCTGCGGCCGGCGTCGAGGCGTCCGAGTAACCACGGCAGTCGTTTGGGCGCACACTCCGACGAGGAGTATGAGCATGAGGATGCCGAAGAGGAAGAGCCGACGGAGTCCACCTCCCTCCTGGGCAGCGGACAGCGAACCACCTTTGCGAACTACGTGCGGGTGGCTCCAGAGACCAGGGATCATACAAGCCCCGAAGGACAACACGTTGATGTGAATGTTTATGGTCTCGAGCAACGATGGAGCTCTCACCTACCCTCCTGGCTCTGGGTCCTGCAGTTTCTGCTCAGCGCACCCATCGTCCTCATCCTAGTTGGCTCTCTCGCACTGATGCTGACTAGTGCTCTCAACCAAACCGGACAAGACGGGGGCTCTACACTCTTCGTCTACATCGCCATCGCCGCCCTCACCACGCTCATGCTCTCCCCTCTCCTCCCCTTCATCCACCGCTACACCTATCACATCCCCACATTCCTCCTAGCTGTCTTCATCGGCACTCTAATATACAACCTCGTCGCCTTCCCCTTCTCCGACTCAAAAAGGCTCAAGCTCTTTTTCATGCAAGAAATCGACCTCGACACAGGTCTCAATACCGCCTCCCTCACAGGTGTCCAACCCTTCGTTTATGAGGTCGCTGCAGATCTCCCCAGCGCAGCCGGCCAAGCCATCTCCTGCGTTCCGCTAGGAGACCGTACAAAATGCTCGTGGCCCGGCCTCCAACCCTACGTCGTCAACGATGGGGCCGAAAGCAACGAAGACACATCTACCATCACACTGAAAGACTGGGTCACCTTCAACATCACAAAATCTGAAAATGAGAAGATCCCACAGGCCCGGTTCCAAGTCTCCGGCAAAAATACCCGCGCCTGCAAGATCCTCTTCGACACCGCCATCAAAACCTTCCGTGTCGCCGGATCTGCCTATGACCCCCGGTTTCCACATATCTCCGCGAAGGGAACCAAGGAAATCCGACTCTGGAGCCGCACCTGGGAGAACACATGGACGGTAGACGTAGATTGGTCTCCTAACTCTGGCTCCGACGCGAGTCTCTCAGGGAAGGTCGTCTGTCTTTGGAGCGATAATAATAAAGAGGGCACTATCCCTGCCCTGGATGAGGCGAAACAGTACGGTCCTTCTTGGGTGGGAATCAGTAAGGCGTCAGATGGACTCGTAGAGGGAAGTCGGCGCTTCGAGGTTATTTGATTCGTATTTCCTTCCTTTTTATTTCGGGCGTACATGTATGAGATATGAGATTATCTTGTTTGTTTTAACTGTTTATCATTGAATTTCTTTTTTTTTTTGAGTGTTGAGTACTCAGTGCTGTGATACAGAGCAGGTAATAAGGGTATGAATACCATGTTAAGAAAAGATCACGATACACTATATTTATCGAGAGCAGGAAAAAACGTTTATATTACTTTCAATAGTAATTATCAAACATTAAGCGTCTTTTCTATCATAAAAGCGAATTTGTAACTGCGCCGTGATAAAACAACCCGCAGCGATTCACAAACCATTATGGTGTTCGAAACTTGGGATATATATATTGTCATGTGCCCGAGGAGACATGACAAGGATAGATAATAGATAATGTAATTACTACTGAATGAGAACAGCATTCATCTTCTCCAATAGCTTTCTATACAAAATTCTAGGCATCTGCCAAATATAGTAATGCAAGTATACTTGCGTGTAGTGACGTCTCTTTAGACTTAGAGCCACTGCCACTGCCATTGGCACGACCATTAGCAGGGCAGGCATGGCATGCTGACGAGACACGGTGAATGGTCGTCCGCCCATCTCTGATGATATCTCCATTCCACTACCTGTATATCGGACCCCGCCGTATCTGTGTGGCGTCGGTGGCCGGCAGTGGGGTTGGTAGGGATTGAGATAGAGCTGAATGTGGGAGCACTTGTTTTTGCTTAACTCCCCAACAGAGGCTGATTGGGTGAGCCGTCATGCTAGTTATGTCACTGTTTGTTACCCGACCGTAATCGCATGACTCATTATTCCTTTTCTTCAAGAACAAGCAAGGAACATGAAAGGAAGAGAAGGAATAAAAGCACCCAAGATCTCTGGGAGGGTCAGAGTGGTATGCGGGTCGACGAGAGAGATGGAGGAAGAAAGAGGACATTAGATCTAGATCATGAGTTCATCCTATGCTGCCTGATTTCTTGGATGTATTGCTTTCTGGGTTTCGCAATGTCGAATCGGTTGTGAAGTCCCGCTCCAAGCAAGGGCCACTGGTTTGCGTCTCCCCGCTCAACGCTTGTGAGACGTCCGAATTGCCGGTTTCTGGGTCGCGGGTTGGGCCTGAATGCTCAAACATAGCAATGGAGACGTCGTCCAAATCCATCCAAGGGTGAGAACGGTGACGAATCGTCGGGGTAGCGTGGGTTACGTCGGATGTGACGCGCGTGGCGTCGACGAAGTCCGGGAGCTCGCATTGGCCACTGACGGACTCCTGTTTCCAGACATGGCTGCGGACTAGATAAACCAATTTTCCGAGGACGGCGAATTCAAGCTTCAATTTCACACTGTAAACTACCCCTTTAGTCATGGTCTCCATGATATAAAAATCCATGTACTCGATGACTAGGAGTGCAAGATCCATAAGGATAATGATCAAGTTGATAGCGACAAGCTGGTACATGATTTTGCGCTTGCCACGATCTCGGTCAAGACGTAGCATTCGAACAGTCTCCCAAATATATAAACCAGACAGGATAAACTCCTGGATGCAGAAGCCGGTCATTTGGATCTTCTCCATGACATTGTATCCTTCAATGTATGCGTACCTGCCGCCGGCGAGATTGGAACCGTAGGTCAGGACGGTGGTGGGGATATGGAGAATAACGGCATTAATGATGATCATAGCAAGTACGCGACGAAGGATTCGTGGATTCGGGAGAACCAGGTGTAACCGCGAGTACAGGACAATAGACTGGCCAGTGACCATGCAGTACCAGCCAACGGTGATGAAGGTGACGGGGAACCATGTTGCGGTGGTGAGGTTGAAGAACTTGAGCAGGAAGCCAATCGAGTACGGGACTAGTCCGATAGAGGAGGAAATTAACAAACTCCAAAAGTAGAGTCCGCGGTATTGACTGAACGTGACAAACGAGAGAACGACCAGTTCGATGGCGTTATACCAGGTGATTCCGGCGAGAGTCGCAATGGTGATTTTGATCGCTAAGCTATCGCCCGAGTAACCCCCGGTAATGCCATTTCCGGGAGATATGTTTCCGTCCGAGGACATTACGAGATTAGGAGAACCAGCCCTGAGCGTCTTGTGGGAGAGAAGGCATGGTGTGATGAAGGAGGGGCTCGAGGAGGGTTGGGGATGATAATAAAGATGGAGTGGTAACGAGGCTCTGGGTGGAAGGGAGAAGAAAGAGAGGCAGCGGGAGGAAGAGACTAAATTAAAAGAGCACGGAGAGTAAAATGATCAATGACAGAATGAAGCGAAACAAGAAACTTGTCAGGTGAGACTGGGGTTGGTCGAAATGGGACCGAGATGAGCCAGTGGATTCTAACGAGGGGAGAATCCTCCGACTCACAAGGCTAATAATGTGTTCACTGCTGCGACTGCTCTTGTCGCAGGATTGTGCGGAACAAGAAAATCTCGCCTGGGAGGGGAAAGAATGTGAAATTGATCAGATGCAAAGAAGGTCACTAATAATATTCAGAATAAGAATAAGAACCAAACCTGGATCGAGGCAAAGAGAGAAGAAAAAGCCGGCGCCCCGAGGTTCACAGCGTGACAAGTGACAAGCACACTTTAGGAAATTGATCGCAATGCAGGTAGCCCCAAGATCAGATCTAAAACAAAGTAGGTAAAGTGGACTCCAGACGGCAGCAATAATCGCACTCCGATGATGACGGGATGATACCCACTTGGACAGTTGTTTCTAACGTCTGCCCTCATTTCGAGGAAGCGGACAAAGAAACCTACCCCCCTTCATCTCTATTTCTGACCGTCATTCAGCAGGTTGATTCAGGCTTTGATTCGAAAACCAGCCGTCTGCGTCACTCCAGGGCGTCCAAGACCTGAATAAGGCAATCCTGTTCTCCAGAGCATCCTTGCCCTTCCATGCCCCGGTTGCTCAAAAGGCCCGGCCATTAATAAGAGTGGACTGGGCGAGCTGACCATCATCCACCTCTTCCCTTCTCCAGTAAAGCGCTTCTGTGGGCCCGGCTAGACCCAATCATGATCTCTCCCAGCGACAGGAATATGATCCTCGTTGGAGACTTTGTTGTTGGGTACTTGGCAGACCCCAAGGTCTGGTCACCTCCAGTTTGAGGAAGGCCCTCCATCCTGTTGTTTTTCCCTCGACGAATAATATTAGGAGCCAGCAAGTCATGGAGTTGTGAAAATAAAACTCTATCCTGGGAAGAACAATGGTGGCCGTTGAGAGGTTGGAGTCGGAAAAGCATCGGGGGCGGTCCGACCCCATTTTTCTTGGAGGAAAGGGAACAAAAAGTTTCTTTTTTTTTCCGATCCATCTTGTTGCTGATAATGAGACTCAACTCTGATGCTTTGCCCTCTTTCATTCATTTTCCTGTTTCTGTTTTTCTGTCCTACCAATGCTCTTGTCTCCTGCCTTCCTTTCTTACTCATCTTGGTTCAGGCGGCCAATGCACGAATTCTTCTCCATCCCCCCACTCCTATTATTATTCTTCTTATTATGGTTTGCATATGGCAGCCGACATTGTACGGCTCGGGGAGAAAACGAGACACAGAATGCGCGTGGGAAACATAACAAGAAAGTGACCGTGCGAGCTGCGATGACTTCACCAGGCTCACCTGCACCTTGGACAAGGGTGCCGGTGGCCCTTTCGCTCAGCCACCAGTGGAGAAGACCTTCCTACCGACCAGGCTGAGAGGAAGTGAGTTAGCGGGTTAAGGCCAAAGGACACGGGAAACCCGGCAGGTGGATCAAAAGCCCTTTCCCCAACCATTTACTCCGGAAGAGGTGAAAAATAAAGAAAAAAATTTCAGAAAAGGGAAAAACTCCTTCAGCCCAATAGGACGGGGATTTCTCCCCCCTTTGAGCGAATGGAACCAGAGCGTTTGGCGCTTAGGTGGATGTGTAATAATCGGAAAGCTCCTGGCTTATTTTTATTTCATATGGGGTTAAGAGGGACCAGTCACCGTAGTGCCTGGATTCAGTAAATTGACATCACGGGTGGATCCATTCCTGAATTTCCCGACTCGTAGCTTTCGGTTGTTAAATTTGAAGGTAGTCGGATTCTGCCCTGAGAAACTCGCGGCGACTTAGCACGTACGCCAATAAAGTTAAAAACAGGAAGGAGGATGTGGTGAGAATGGACTCAATGGAGAGATTCCAAGCCTCGAGGAGCACCTGCAGCCGCAGAAGGAGAAACCAGACCAATTGCTCGTGATATCCTGGGGGATCACCTTCCTGATTTGTCCTCGATAGGTCGGGTCTGCTTTGGGAAATGACACGTGTGAGTGGAAATGTCAAGAGTCAGGACCATGGTACAGTACCACTCAATACTTCTCATCTACAGCTGGGAACCATTGACACCTGCGTGGAATCTGAAGAACAGTACTCCATAATTTTTTTTCTCAAGAATTCTTATTATTACCTCCTGTTTCGTGGGTGAGAACCAGGGTCCTAAAAAATAGTCCCATGGGGTTGGTGGCTTGGCAGTTTCTCTGTGCCGCTTAACAGGGGGAGGGGAGATTCTCCAGAGTATACAATCGCTCGGCATCATGATTTTGTTCGCCGTGATTCCATAAGTATTTACCTACTCGATTTAGAGTCAAGGAGTATGCATGCCTCCGGAGGAGTGCTGGCGACAATTAAGTCAGCCCTTACCTGATTCCCCTGTCCATTTTGCAAACCGCGGGCCCGCAACTCAATTATCCATAAACGCCCCCAGTACTGGATGCGGGACAAGGGGTCATCGATACCTAACAACCGCAACATCAGGACCAGAAATCTAGCAAGGACCACCAGCTTCCGTCTTCTGGGTCCAAGCTCCCCTGAATATCAACGCCAGAGTGAAGAGGATAATGCGGAGGGGCTGATCCGGCTCAATTGATCACCAGCGCCAAGCTGGAGAACCTTGCTGATTTCATTTCCGCCCATTAACCATGATTCATAGGCTGGGGAAATATCTCCCTCTTCTTTCTCTTCCCCCTTCCTATTCCGTTATTTGACAACAGGAAGGGAGACGCAGTCGTCAGAAATCAGAATCCTTTGAGAATCCCACTTCACATAACATGTCGATCGCTACAGCCAGGCGGGACGGTGGCGGCTGGGGAATTTGGAGAAACTACTAATTATTATACTATTGCTTCAATAATCTCTTGGGACTTGGGGGCCAAGTTCATCTTCATGTATCACCCGAAGATTGCATTCAGATCCCGACGACATGGTCCCTCGCCCCCTCCCCTCGTCGGGTTCTCAACAAGTTGACTGGCTGTCATTCGCCTTGATCACTACTCTAATTTGAGCTAAATGACATCCCTGCATCCTCAGAGTAAACTCGAGTAGGTAATACTAGACATCGATATTTCACTGCTGGTTGTTGCAGAGCTCTCTCCCCGCCGTCAGGAGGGGGCGATGTATTTGACTTGGGAGCTCGGCGGCTGGTGGAAGTCTTGTCTACTCCTTTTCTGTGGCAATAACTACTAAACAAAATCATGTTCAATAACTTACATCTGGTAGAGTAGGATCACAAATGGGAACCCGGCTAATGTGGAAGAGAGACTATCCCCTTTTCTTCCGGGTAAAAGTCGCACCAATTTATCCACCGTTAATCTAAGGCTGAAGACGCTAAATTAGAATATAATTTGTTTTTGTGGTTATACCAAACAAACGAACAAGAGACGAGAGTACACAGTGAACCCCCGACTACAGGGGTGACTAAATGGACTTACGATCGGAAGCGAGTGTGTGTGTAAGTTACCTAGTCTCGAGATTCATTCTGAAGAATGAGGTGAGCTATGCAGTCTATACCCCCTTTGCATTACATCTTAGTCCCGATAACTCGGAAAACTTTATCGGAAAGATGTGAAAGCTAATCTGGAACCAAGGTTAAATACAAACGCCACTTTTCTTAACAATCAAGATGACAAAGTCTGTGCAAACTTCAAAGTCATCAGGAGATGTCGTTTTCAACATAATATGATCGCAATGTCAGGAACGTACTGAATATAAGACGTGAATTGGATCGAAAGTTTGCGCATTTCTACCACGGGGTACTCAAGTCTGGGATGCCGCATATGCCTAATATCAACAGGGCTCTCCAACTCACCGGAAATCAGCAAACTTTTGTCAAAAAAAGAAAAAAAAGAAAAGAAAAGGAAAAGGAAAAGAGAATAAAGGACAACTTTTTATCTCTCCTCCCCCCAATTTAGGCCTTCCAAACATCGGCTGTTGACCTCAGCCCTCCGGAAATCACTCGTTATCTCAAGTCTCTTTCTCCACGATGCAAGGTCCGTTCGATTGCCAAACCCAAGGTGCTATGGATGAATACATGCTTTACTCAAGCCAGAGGGGCCTTTGGCCCATAATAGATCGATAAGATCTCAATCTAATAACTTCCTGTCAAGATGGAAGTACTCATCGATCGATCCTATGACTAATGGATAGTCAGCCAAAATCTCAATAACTGAAACATTTCTGATAAAATCTATTTTAAAATCCTTAGAAGGGCTCATCCTCCGTTAGACTGTCCTGATGATACCACTCTTGCCATTGCCTATCTTCAACTTCACACCATTCTTGTATTTTGGGACCCGAACATACAGTCGGTTTGTTTAAGCTAGTGCCCCCAAAAGAATCATGAAGAGTGGATAAGTAGCCGTTAGAGCTCCTGCGCAGGCATATCACGCATCACCAGGAACCATGGGGAGGAGGACCTAGAACTATTTTCAACGAGAGGAGTCTTAGGAACGGCATCCCTCTCTTAAGGGACCTTGAAATATATTGGAGGGTATATAAAAGAATGGGCTAAGTATTTGAGGTAGAAGCTGTGTTAGAAAGTTCCACTCTTAACAGACATAACTTTTTATATCTTGAGTTATTTGGTCTTTCTTGCCCTCTACCTAGCTGATATGAGATTTGGAGTCATGAAGTGTTGAAAAAAGGATGAGATGAAGCTGTACCTTTTGGACTTTTGTCTTCCTCTCTTTTTTGCTTACCGACTCCGTATATCGACTACAACGGAGGGTTCAGGATAGGGACATGGTTACACAAAGTCCAATATTGCAAATCTTGGCCTCTTTGCGTCTTCCACGGGCATTAGGTAAAGTTTTCTCCTCTCCTTCTTTTGTAGCCTATGAGAAACTGTACAAAGGTCAAAGTCGAGCAGCCACAATTCTCAAGAGCTCGATTGAAAAATCCCGCAGGTAGGAATCCCATCAACTGGCTCCTTACTATCCATCAATGCTGTTCTCGATGTGACCGCCACTCTATGGATGCAGATATTCCGGTGCCTTCTTGACCAGGCTACCAAAAAATCAATGATGTTCACTCCCCAAGCAGTCTGTTTTCGGCAACGATTCAACGGTTGGGCTCCAAGTTCCAAGTTCTGTAGGGTCTCGAGAATCGCGTTTTTCAAGTTGTGCGGTGCTATTTTACCAAATAGCAACAAGTCCGCTGTAGGTCGTTCATGCATACTGAAGGGGGCTCCTGATTGGATAGTAGCACTGGCCATTGGTACACAGCTAACCGATCGATGTGTGATGCCTTTCGTCAGCATGGTCACGTAGACTACCACAGATCCTGTCCGTGATGGCAAATTCGGGGTCGAGATACCTACTCCGGACACCGTGTGTCACATATTTTCCCTATTTCCCATCTGAATGACAGCCATGTGGGTCATCATAAAAGAGAGAGGTGAGAAATGCGGCCAGTCAAATTGGCAAGTGGCCACTCAGACCATTCTGAAATCTCCCATATTTCCATTTCTGTCATAATCAACAAAAATTGATGCGTGCTTTTCCCCAAGCTGTTCAACAAGAAATTAAATCCCGGTTTATAGCCCCGTCAAAGCCATTACGGAGCAATTGCTTTGTACCATTTGCGCTCATTCTTCAACGATGCTGGAAGTAGGTGGGGTTCGAGTACTTCAAGAAAAGGGAAAAAGCAGACGTATCCGCTCCAACAAATTCTAGACCGGGTTTGAGAGCATATGTACGTACCTATTAGATGGACCGGAATTACTGGGAGGAAGAAACCGTGACAGGCGTGACAGGCTTGCAGCAAATGCAATTCCGAGTCCAATGAGAAAAAAGGACGAGGGCGACCAAGGGCCACAGGATCACGGGACAGATGAGGGAACAAAGACTTTATGGGTTCCGGCAGGGAAGATGATCAACTTGAAAACCCAAACCTTGTTCGATCGACAGTGACGATCCTAAATTAGACGGCGCACATTAGGTACTCACTAAACGGCGGAGCTGAAATATTCAGATCGTCGCTAGCGGTTACCAAAGATATTTGCTTGAGTGGATTGTCTGGAGTTGCGATTGCCGAATCACAAAGGGTTAAACTAGTAGAATCCCTCATTTACACTCTTCTCGATGCGTGATCCCACGCAGAAACGCGGTTTATAGCATCGTTGTAAGCCACAGGTTCGTGTGATAGTTGCAATATGGCAGGTCATAAACTGGAGGTGTGGGACTATCACACTCCATACGTTGGTGCGACTCGACTGAATCGCTACAAGTAGCCATGGCCTTCGGAAATATGCATGAGGTCAAATCCCGTTTCACCCAATGCTAGCAGTCCGCCCACCAGACGGGGAGGTGCAAAGCTTATAGAGCCTCAGTCCGAACCAGTTATAAAAACGGGGCCAGGGCCACCATCGTCGACAGGGCTTTAGTTAGTAAAATAAGTTCCTTCCGCTGAAACGTGCTGTCATTAGCATTAGCAATAACCATGACACTAGTGTTGAATTCTCTGCCCGCGACTGGACTATCGGTACCCCCCGAGGCATATTATTCGTCTGGCTTGCGTGCGCGCTTCCTCATCGACGCGGTCCGGGCCGCGAAAAAGGCAGATCTCCCAGCAAATTATGCCCAAATCGGGTATGAATTCGATGAGGCGGCCTACAAGAAGCGTGTGCAGGCAAATATAACTGCTGGTAACTTGCCTGTCAAAGTTCCTGGTGGTTGGCCCACTAAGCTTTCCGGCCCGTTGGTGTGGACAAATGGAGACTTTCCAGATGAGCGGGAGTATGTGTACTACTTGACCAACGAGGACAAGCTAGAGATATCCAGGGCACTGGAAATATTCGAAGGTATGCAGCCAAGCGCTATGGCCCCTATTGTTCATGGCTGTCAGCCAATAGCACCCATGTGGCTTCCTAATAAAGATCTTACGGGTCGAACGAGCGGAAAAACTAAAAAAAATTTCTGATGAACAGGTTTTGGCCTCCATAGTCATGAAGTCTCACGTATGACATTCCCACTTCCTTCACTCGGAAAGGAACTTGTCAAAATTCGTGATGCAGTGTATGAGGGACGCGGTTTTGCGATTGTTCGTGGACTGGACCCAGATGAATACAAAGTGGAGGATCTCACAGCAATATACCTGGGAATATCGAGCTATATCGGCGGCAGACGCGGTAAACAGGACCAACGGGGTTCGATGCTGAGTATGGGGCCCTCTCCTGATGAAAACGAGGCCAATGTTAGGCTCTGACCCGATTTCCTATTATAGTGCATGTCATTCAGCGTGGGGACAAAGGCCAAGATGCCCAGTATAGTGAGGACAAGGTAGGTCAAGCGTGAACAAAATGAAGCCCGCGTGGTTTCTTTTCATTTGGTTTTTTTTTTTCCTTTCTTTTTTTGGTCATTTACCCCTCAATTAGGTAAAATTGCTAAGCTCCGATCGATAGCCTTTTCACACCGACACTGTCACCGATTGCTTGTGTTTGTTCAGCCAGAGTCTATCCGAGAAGGGTGGGCGCAGCGTTCTTGCATCTGCATGGACCGTGTACAATGAGATTGCAGCCACACGGCCAGATCTCATCCATGTTCTGGCCGAGGGAAATTGGCCATTCGACACGTATGAAACCTTCCTTCAAGTGTTCCTTTGCCTTTAGTCAAACTCTCGTGTTTGCCTTCACCAAGCTAACCGAGTCCCGCCAGGTTTGGTCGCTCACCTCCTTATTACACCCGCCCACTTCTTTTCTACCACCACGCCAAGCTGATCATGTCGTTCTCGAGGCGACTGTTGGTGGGCCACGCGCCATTCTCAAAACGAAGCCCAGGCATTCCTGGGCTGACGGAGGCTCAGGCCGAGGCGCTAGACGCTGTGCATTTTATCGCACGAAAACATGAAATCAAACCCAGAATCGAGCGTGGGGATCTCCGGTTCATTAATAATATGGCAGTGTTACACAGAAGAGAGGCGTTCGAGGACAGCTCGGCAAACGCACGCCACCTCGTCCGCATTTGGCTGAACAACGGGGAACTCTGCTGGAAGCTTCCTCCCGCCTTGCAGATTTCCTGGGCTCGCGTTTTCGAAGACGGTGAGCGAGAGGAGCATTGGGACCTTGAACCCATCCGGAAGGGAGGCAGGATCCTGAGAGTTGCTGCGTCATGTGATTGAGGAAATTTTTCACACAAGAGCGGGCTGGTTTGATTCCAATTCTACTAGTATATAGTAGCCCATTCCCCTAGACGAAGAAAAGTTATTGTTTTTCCCCTTTCTTTGGGCGGAGATATCTGGATTATGCTGGGAGGTTCAAAAAAAAACCCCATCTGGTTGGCGCGGAGATTCGACAGAAATCAGAAAATTTAGAGGCACGACTGACTTAGCGCGAGCACCATTCTTAGTGACAACGAATGTCAGCAGTTGCGATTACTCTTTGAATTTTAATTGTTGCTTTCAGTCTTTTTGCTCACGATGGGTTTCGTATTTTCCTCATGATAGCCCTCGACAACATCCATCAACTCTATGCGGGTATCTTTCCGTGTTTGCTCGGTGCCGCGACTACTTATACTACAGTCGGCCCAGGCATCCAACTATCATCGTACAGCTGTGAGACCCAATACAGATCATCCCCCAACACCTTATTATCCCGGATCCATTTGATATAGGCAACTGTCGTTGATCAAAGCCCAAAATCAGCATGCTGTGCTTCGAAGACGGATGGTCGGGCACAGTGGATTTACTTGCCTTTCTGTGGGTCATTGACCATCAACGCGGTATCTTTGACCAATTCGAGCTGTTGTGAGTCAAGATCCGCCGCAAGAGCCAATTTACGCAGATCTTTGTCATCGTATGTCAAATGGAATGGCAAGACTCCTTTATTCAGGTAGTGAAAATGAGCCAGCATTGTCATCATGCCGGTTTGCATCTCCTTGATGCTCGTGAGGTTTGCATACTCCCCCTGTATCGTGAAATCTCGGGTCAGGTTCCGGAACCTTAAACCTTCAGATGTTTGGGGAACGAACCTTCAGTCTATACTGCCGAGCTGTCTGCCAATCCCGTCTTGTCAACATAGAACAATTGTGGAGCAAGATGAACAAGGTGAGGTAGATCGTCAACCAATGTTCGCGTCTATTCTCCATAATCAACGCCTTCAGCTCTGAGAGCACTTGTTGTTTGAGCGGTCGGAGAACAGTCGTGTACATAATGCACTCCATTTGGGCTTTCATAATGGCGGGAATAGGAACTATGTTATAGTAAGGGCTGTCTGGGTCATCAACTGCTTCACCACCCAATGTCTCTGGGGAATAAATCCGCTCAGAGTGGCTTATTTTGCGACAGGCGACCCAGAATCTCAGGCAGTCACTCATCAAGCGTTTCTCCCTAGTTGTCTGCAATTTGCAGTGAGCCTACGCTTTACCACAAGGGTTACTGGCAAATGGCCTACCTTGGCTTTTTCCTGGTGATGAAAAGCAAAATAGTAGGTTTTCCAGAACAGCAGGTCCGCCTCCCCGACCGTTGAATGGATATAGACAGGTATGTAATGGTACGTGAATCTCACTAGCGTCTGGGCCACCTTTTTCATATCCGAAATCGCGTATATGGGTACCCTATGCCGTCGGACAATATTACCCGAATTCCATACCGATTCGAGCATGTCGCCTGCCACCGGGACAAACTCTCGCACCTCCACTTGATATGGAGCACCGACGTCAATTTGCGATAATTCTATCACCTTGACGGTATCCGATGCCCAATCTGTGATATCAACCAGCTCCATACTTTGCCACCGCTTGCTGAATAGTTGACAGGGCATATCCTGTTCTCGGTATAAGGACACGTCGGTGATCTTCCAGCGGAGGCATGGTAGTCTACACATGATCGGGACTTTAGATTTCTGGGCGCGTTGGCAGGTCCCACAATCGCCATCGAGATTCTGGTCGTCAGGTTCGCACTAGGGAAAATTCCGTGTTAGTGGACCCTTGGGAAAAGAAAAAAGCTCTAAAGACTAAGTGGCTCACTCTGATTCTCATCATCCGGCACCTTATACAACACTTTAGTTTCCTTGTAAGTGCGGTGTTTCGGCGCTTCCAATCTTCTTTAAAGGGGCCACGACGGTGGTAGCCCTCTGATTTTCGGCTTTGCGTCTTCGGAATCGTTGGGGTTTTGGGTTGCCTTTTCCGTCGTATTCTCTAAGAATGTACAGCTAGTGAGAACAACTCATCGATTACTGTTCCTGGAGAAAGCTTACCGGTGGGACGTGCCATTCTTTGCTGCAAGGCCCGACAGGCCCAGGGTTGTTTTCCCTACTTTCTTGCTCTTCAATCCCAATTTCATCCGCCCCTTCGTCTGAAGGTGCCGATGTATCACTCTGAGAGCTTGGGGTAGGTGCAACCGAGTCTGACGACTCGCTTGACGATGACATGCATGTCATTTTCGGGGTGCAGTGGCTTAAGGCCGCGGATGCAAAGCCGCCTTGCTCCACTGGAACTGGAGCGGAAGCAGCCGAAGACGGCTCAGGAATGGGGGCACCGGTTTGCCCATAAAAGGAGCTTTGCTCCGCGGGGTAAGGGAGCCCCTCAATATACCTTGTTTGTGAATTTTGACAGGGGCTCATGGACGCTGAGTTCTCGTCGTCTTTCCCTAACCCGAGCACGTGCAATGCACCCCAATATAGATCTGCATGGTTCTGTGCGCCAAGAGCCGCAGGTGTCCCATTAGTCCTATTCTCGAAATTTGGGGGAAAGTTGAGATCTCTCCAGTTCACATTTTGGCGCCGGGTAATCACGGCACTTGGTGCCTGGGAGAGGTTCGGTGAGGCTCGTCTAATGAGCTCGTTGTTCGCAGCTATTGGCTCATGCAATAGCATAGCTTCAGCAAAGTCAGGACCAAAATAGTTAGGAGGAAAACCCAGCAGCTGACCCGACCCCAAAGATACAGAGGAAGGGGCAACTGCTGGTTTTCGCTTCACGTTGGGAGGGTTGGAGAGGGCCTGGAGATGATCATGAGTGGGAGACTCTTCAAGAATCAAATGGGCCGCGTTGCGCACCATAGGCTATCCTGGTTGGGCAGGGACTCTTCGCGGAAGGCTCTGGGCTGACATGAAACCGAGGTGGGTATTATGTTCTTGAAGAGAGGGGGCTTCGATCGCTTCTGTCCCCAGGCAAACTTTCTAAGGCTCTCTCGATTCCATGCCGATATCCTGCAAATTCAAAAGGGCCTCCGACTTCAAGGGTTGGAAAAAAGCAAATGCAAAGATGCCTGTGGGTGATGGCTGGGCCGCGTTTCCTTTTTTAAGTTTGGGTTGCAGTGTTGTTCTTTGAGGGGTGAAGACTAAGGATTCGCTCGTCATCCCCTCACTTTAGTCTCACGCTTCGCTCGCATCCTTCGCCCATACGGCCCATCCCGAAATGTGATTTATCCAAAATCAACCTGGTGGGAAATCGTTATCGGAGTCGCAAGGCACTATAAAGTTCATCTTTCCTATTATCCGGATTCCAGGGCTCGCTTAGAGCAGCGAGATAACGCACGCACCTACCTCATCATTGGCCGGATCGGCCTTTTTCCCTCTCTCCTCAGGTCGGTGAGTTGTGACAGGTGATAGATACACCGATGAATGCTGCTTCTTCACGCAGGGGCATGATGGGGCTACTGGGTACTTGCGCCCTGGCGCCAACAGAATCCCACTGACCTACATTGATCCCCGTCGTGGATCTTTTCTTTCTTTTTCCTGACTCAGAAACTAATTATTAAACAAAGATGCCCGTCACTCGAAGGATCAACTATTTGCTCCTCGGCTCCGCAGTCTGCTGCAAAATGACGGCGTACCCAGAATCCGGTCTCTCCGATCATTGTCGCAAGATTGCGTTGCCTCTCGCCCCCCCACGGTGATCTCACGCTCTGGATATTCTCAACACGAAACTACGGACTTTATACTCTCAGAGTCAAAACCGAGGCACAGACGACAAAACCCGTGGATCAGTGGATGGTTTAAACTCTCGCTGGGTTGTGGATCAGCGGGGGAGTTCCGGTGCTAGTCTATGCCTTGTCGGGCAGCGAGGCTCGCCAGGGCCATGAAGCCGAAGATCAGCATCCGCGGTCGGTTAAAGGACGAGATGGCACATCAAAGTTGTTGTTTTTGCTCACAACATCTTTTTTCAGTTCTGTACAAATTTCTGACTGTTACTAACCGTGCCGTAGAGGTAAACCTTGTTGCCGCTGTACAATCCCCACTTTCGAGCAACTGGGCCCATCGCCTCACATTTCCTACTGCAGCTCGCTCCCCTAATACTAATAAAATATCTAAACTAGCCTTAAACTGGCCTCCCTTCATAGCACCCAAGTGTTGCGAAAGCGACACGCTCCTTATTTTGGATAATTTGGGCAGCAACTATGCGAAGGACAAGAAACGAAAAACCCGCTTCTGAAATCGTATCTTTTTGGTAGATACCCCACCCCGCCTTACAAACGAGCTATATATGTATTCCTGAGTCGTAGTCTCTAATAAAGATACAATCCATTGTTAACTCCTCTCTATCTCCCTCTCATGACGCCAAAAACACCTAGAAAAATAATTAAAATATTATCGTAACTCATGCCTTTCCCCTTCACTTCCAATCACCCCCGCCCCCTCATTTGATCGCCATATTTCACCCCAGGCCAGGAAGTGAAGGAAGTCCAGTTCACATCAGCCCAGCTCAAACCCATTTCATAACCCCCCATCCACCCCCTCCCCTTCCCCCCCAGTAGCCTTCATAACCTTCTCCACCTCCCCCCGACACTCCGGCATTGCACTCCTCATCTCCCTAGCCAACACATCCCGAAAACTTGCAAACGCCTCCTTTTTTCCCTTCAGATCCTGGTTTCCGCGCTGCACAAGCTCCACGAACTCTCGCGTGTAGATATCCGGGTTGCGCGCCGCATCTACATAATCGATGATCTCAGGGGGTAATTTAATCGAGTTCAGCAACGGGTCGGAGGGGTTACTATTCGTTGTCGATTCGTTTGTGTCTGATGGTTGTCCCTGCTGCTTATCGTCGCGGGTTCGTGTAGAGAGGGCGGAGAGAGCGACGGTGAGGTTTTTGCTAAATTGTCACCGAAACGTTAGTATACGGTGCTGTACACTCTTAAAAAGGTTGAGGACGTACATCTTTCGAACGAGCTCTTGTTGTGTCTCTGGACCGAGATAGCCATGGACAGCAGATTGGATCTCGAATAGATGCTGGATCACGTCTTTGAGGTCATCTGATGGGGTGTTAGGGTTGGTATTTGAGTGTATATTTTGGAAGAGGACTTACTATCGACCTGGCTTAGTGTTACGGGCGCCATTATATATGATGGTTGTTTGCTGTTTGAGGCTTGGGAGTTGCGACAAGTTCCTCCCCGTACTGAGGCCCTACGGTCGGGTGGGTCGGATTCTAACCGGATCAGGTAACACAGCTCCAGTGCCCGGCCGCCCTTAGTCCTGGGTGCGCAAACCAACGACCCGGGTTTCTATGGGAAACTAGATGTATCGCGAAATTGAGAGTATACCCTGCTCTATTTCAGTAGGTAAAAGTATGTATAGGTGTATTTAATAGATACATATGGCAATATGTATGCATAACGAGGAGAAAAATTAAGCCACATGACGGGGTCTATCATCTGTTATTGAATATGCCACTCTCATATACTTCCCACCGCGACACATTAAGTGGATCAAAATATAAAAAAAACAATATCACAGAAAATAACCGCTAAGGAATAGAAAGAAACGGTATAAAAGGGCGAGGCGGAACAAAAGTTACACCTCCTTGGTGCGCACGCTGGGGAACTTTGGTATCTCGATCTCCGTCTCCACCATCTCCAATCCCGAGAGGCTAGGGAATCGTTTACTAAAATTCTTCTCCCAGTCATCTCCCGGACTTATCGGCGTTCCTTGTGATGTTGGGTTTCGCTCATGGCTGCCGGCATCCGATGTCCCAGCTCGAAGACTTGGGGGCTTTGGTGGGGCGGCAGGGCGCGGCCCCGTTCGCTGAGTGGTAGCATACCCGGTCGAGGCCGTCTCTTGCTTAGGCAAGCCTGATGAGACATCCCATCGATCCTTACCCGGAGACGCTTGTCCAGGATACGAGGCATAAGATGGACCAGCGCTTCGGGTATTCAGCCGCGAGACCGATGGTGCTGCTTCCGGTTGCTTTGCCTGCAAAGCAGAATCGGAATTGTCTGTAAACCTCCCATACCCCGTGGCAGTCTTGGGGGGTGGTACAGGCTTGTTAGACTCTCCTAATAATGATTGCACTTTATTCTGGATCGCACGCGACCTGGATCCGTCCCCCCCAGATTTCCAACCTCCTTCCCCAGTCTCTGCCACCCGACGACGATATTCGGCGGCCGCATTAGCCACACGCTTCTCTTCCTGTGAAAGACGACGGCGTTCAAGCTCCCGACGCATCTCCGGCGAGATGTCATCCCCCTCATCATCCCCAGAGTCCCCCAAAGCCTCGCCCGTGGACTCAGAACCTGGCACAGGCGACAAGAATGGGCGCGGGAAATCTTCAGCAGCAGGTGATTGAGCCCTGCCGTCTTGGCCACCTTGCTCAAATCGGCGAAATGCGTCGCCAAACCGGCCAGCCAGCAACGTTTTAGTGCCAGAGAGGGACAACGTCGAAAGGCTAGAGCGCTTGATATGTTTGGAACTTCCGCTGTAACGCTTCTCTCGCTTTCGATTGGTTTCTTCTTCCTCCTTTGCCCGCAGGTAATCGACATCCGATGATATATTACTACGATCGTAAGGCCGGTCAAGGTCCGTCCGAGCATGCTGCAACGGAGCTCCAATTTCATATGGACTTCTTGGGAGATCGAGCGATGAGCGGGCGCTCTCAGATCCCCGGGATGGAAGATCAAACCTAGACCCTCCATGAACGGAAACAGGACGAGATCGGCTATTCGCGGATTTAGATCGCATCGCAAAGTCATCCACTTCCAAATGGGTCGGTCTTAGAGCTTCCATGGAAGGCCGTGACGAGGCTGAGAGGTTAGAGAGCCTGTCTGATGATATCCTCGGGTCAACGTCCAGCTTTGAAGAAGAAGCACTAGGTGAAGGAACTTTTCCATGTCTTGACCTCCTCTTATCACTATCTGCGACCTTAGGCTGTTGTTGTTCTGAGGAAGGGAATCTATAGATAGGTCGGCTGGGCGCCTTCAACTCCGGCAGTCCAGGCGTCGGTGCTGGCGAGGTCATTGTGCCCGTAGAAACCATGGCAGGCTTTTGTGGAGTTGGCTGGTAGAGCGGTACTTGCGACCGGGGAGACTGCTCTTGGTACGCATTTAGGGCTTCCCCAGAACGTGTTTTTGGCGGAGGTTGCGAAAGCCTGTTGGAGCGTGGTTCTGGGGCTTGGTCTTGTTCAGGGGACGGGCGTTTAACAAAGGCATCGTCAGCCAAGGCGTTGGTAAGCCTTTGGGCAAGGTCTTCTTCTTCCATCTTTGTATCCGCGACGGTTGACTCAAAGTCGAACTTGCCTCGTTTCTCATGAAGGATATCGAATTGGTCAAGAGAAGGGAATCGATCCGTGAACTCATCGGTTGAATTCCGGGATTTCTGCTCACTACCACCATCCAAAGCCGCAAAGGGATCCGTGGAGGTCCCACGAAACGGGGATGGGCTAGGTTGCGCAGAGTTCTGCTGGGAAGTATATGGCCTTGTCGGTCGTCCTCGACGCATGGGAGCGATCTCTGGAATGATTTGGGTCTCCTGGACCGGTGGAGAGAAAACGGCTCCCAATTGTGGTGGTTCAGTGGGAGAGGGGGGTAGCTCTTGGTATCGACGGGCTTCCGAGGTCGACCGGTTGGCATAGATCTGTCATCTTGTCAGTTATCGAAGTGGGTGATTGTGGGTTATAATGAATTCGACGGGTCCATACATCTCGAATTGGAACTTCCTTTCCTTGCATTTGGCAGGCTTGCTGCAAGACCTGGTAAATATTAGGGCGCTTCTGGGGATCTTCTTTAAGCATCGATGCTAAGCAATGAGTCAGTACCATACTCCCCACCTATCTTGTGCTTAGTGGAATAGCGGAATGCCTCACCGGTCAGCAGCTTCAAGCGGTCCGAAAATTGTGGGTAAGGAGGAAACTTGTAGGTGGCATTCAGAATCGCCATCTGGCCAACTTCTTCAAAAGGCGTTGTATAGTAGCATAACTTGTACAAGAGAACCCCCAGGGCCCAGATGTCACTTTTCTCGTCGATAGGCTGTTTCCGATATACATCGATCATCTCCGGGCTCCGATATTGTAGCGTCGTATGTCGTTGGACGTCGTCCTCGATCAGCCGCCCCTCTGCGGCGGATGTTGCAGCAGGGCGAGGCGGAGCAGCGGATCCAAAATCACACAGCTTATAGAGAACGGAATTTGCATGGTTGGAAATAAGAACATTCTCCACCTTCAAATCCCGATGCAGAAGGGGGGGCTTGAGATAATGCATGCAGGCCACACCCTCTGCCACATCCGAGAAGATCTTGATGATCTCCGGCTCCGTCAACCGGTTCTGGAGCCGGGTGTTCATGAAGTCAATCAATCCTCCACCAGAACAAAATTCCATGAGAAGGAACACTTCGTAGCCACCGCCCTGGAGCTGGGACGCATGGGAATCAATATATTTCACAATGTGACGGTGACCTTTGAGCTTCTTCATCGTCTCAACCTCCGTCCGCATGTTCGCAAGCGCCGACTTGTCGGGCACCGCCACCCGCTTCAAAACCGCCCTATCGGAACCATCGAAGGGTTTCGGGAGACGCACGACATAAACATGGGCGAATCCTCCTTCGGAAAGGTATTTCTCAACCACTACCCGATGATTGCCGATCTGAACCTTGGTTCCGGGGAGGAAAGTGCCCGCTGGTGCAGTGACCGCTGCCACCGGGTTAAACGAAGGGACCGGTCGGTGGCGAGCGGTATGGCTCTGGTGGGATTGGGAGTTGGAGTGGTAGGAGGAGGACATGGTGGGGAGGAAGGAAGGGTCGGTGAACCCTCTTCGGAAGAGGGGGAGGGGAGGACTGGGAACTGGTTACGGGTGGATTTTGACTACCGCCGCTGCATAGAGAGAGAGAAAGGGGAAAAAGGGTTTCAGTCCGAATTCGAGAGCCGTTGACGATCAGAGCAGCGTGCAGGAAAGGACAGTTGGCGGCGGGGGAGGTGGGCTTCAATGGGAGGTGAGGCGGTGATTTTGGGGGCGGTACCTGACAACCCCAAAGGGGGTCAGTCAATGGAGATGTTAGAGACGGTGGGAGAGAGACAAAGATGGTAAGAGAAGAGCGCAAGGGATCAGGAAAGAATATCACACCCCAAGGGAGTCACAGCCTGAGATGGGGGACTGACCAGCAGTTTGAGTGATGATGTGGTTTCAGCCTCCAATCATGGATGCCTCAGAGCCTTACTTCCGCTGTTGGGACTGGAAGAACGGGGCCGTATCATCCATACCACGGCCTCAGCTTGGTCGGTATCGCCCGCGGTCACAGGGCGTATCATACGGAAGGGTCCCTCGGTAATCCGGGCCTGAGTCATCCTCTATGCCTGTATCCGCATGTAACAGGTGCGTATGGATGCACATGAGGCGCAGGTACCGGGTGATGAGTGTAAGGTAAAGTTTGGTAAAGTATTTCCCGATCACAGGATTCCTTCTCCAGACATGTGGTTACCATTCCGCCGTTGGTGCCTATTTATTGCCAATCTCACAACGACCACCTCTGAGACATGATAAATTATTCTTATTTTATTTTTTTTTGATTAAATTAAACAGTATGACTATATCCAGCATGACGTCAAATATCACCTGTCTGTGACCAACGGTACCTACAGTGACCTTGAAGCTTTTGGACAATGAATGTGATATATCAACTCCCACGCCCCAAATAGGAACTGTCAGTTGCTCCGTACAACAAGCCACAGCAGAGATATCAGGGCCTTGAAGAATCAAGACATTTTAACGTTCATTGACTTAATTTTACATAGTTATCTAGGTAAATATGTTTGTAATATCGCCTAAAGACTGCTTCTTACAATCATCGCCTTGGTATCCAGTCGCAAGGTTGCACGACAGCCTGTTGCCAACCGGGGCACTCTGATACACTCTGAAGTGGCATCTGCAACTACTAGTAATTCGACCAATTTTCTGAGGTACAGAATTGAAACAATCCCCGAAGGACAACAGACCAACTGTGTCAACAAGTGAAACACGGGCCCGAACTGTGAAATCCAATTTCAAAACAACAATTTTTTCTCGACGAAAGGTAAATTGCGTTTGAAGGAAAAGAAAAGAAAAGAAAATGCTCAGAGGAGAAGAATGACAATTTGGTGCCCAGGCAGACAACCCGACTATCATGAGGGGTTCCCTGCCTCAGGCAGAATTATTGTTGCCTGCGACCCAAAATCCACTAACTTACTTAGGCAAGCGCCATGTGCGATTACATAAGAATGTAGCCACCCAATTACATCCATGACGCCATGACCCAAAGAGTAAAACCAAAACAAACAAAGACTCCAAGGTGATGGTGAGGGATCCGACTCGATAGACAGTGTTGAACAGGACGAGGAGCTGGTTTTTTTATGGTTCCATGCTTTGAGCAGGGTGACAATTTTCTTGTTAAGTTGGGCTTCCGTTAAGGTTCCTCCCGCTTGGGCTTTATCTTTTGGAATGCGGCAAGATCTGGCGAAATAGAATTGATGAAAGAATGTACCATATCCAATCTAATTATAGCCAACTTGATCAAACAACGATTATAGTAGGTGACATGGGTATGTCTCAGTAGGCTGGGAATAATAGCCATAATTTGGGCTCCAACAATAATTGAGTATATTGTTTATCATCGAAAAGCACTCAGAGTTGAAGAGGGACGAAAGTTCCAGCGAACTAAACAACATGTTGCACCCGAATGTTTACACTGGGGATCCTCCCACTCTTCTGTGCACCTCCCACCAGAATAATAGAAACACAGCAAATCAAAGGCCATTGTGCCTTCTTATCGTATCCGGTGTCTGTGACACCTAACCTAAATCCTCCCCGAACTCTCTAGAATTGGGAAACTATTGTGCGCTGTCCGCTGTCGTTGGTCACTTAGCGCTGATCCCAGCGAGAAAAATAAAAGAACCATCGCATCAGCAGCAGCAGCAACCACCAGTTGCCGCCTCCCCACGCTTTTCTCTCACTTCTCTCTCCATCTTCCTCTCTTTCCTCCTCCATCGAACTTCATCCTTTCCCTCCATTATTATATATCTTTATATATTATTATAATATTTATTATCCTCGTCAATATTATTATTGCCACCCTACCCCTCCTAGCCTTTTACTCCTATCATTACCAGAACCATCCTCGCATCCTAGATCCTGCCCCCCTCCGGCCAACAAACAATTGTTATCCACACAAGCGCTGGAGTTGAGGCCCAGCGCCCGCCTAATGTTGATTTGAACATGAACTACCCGCCATTACCGATGTTTGAGATCCTGTCGCATCCAAAATAACCAACTAGGACATCGGAATCGGTCGTAAGTGAACAACAACCTGGGCCCCGCTGTGGGAAATAAAGAAAGGACCATACCACACAGAGCACAGTCCCAAAAACCCATACTCACGTTCTGTTCCGTGAACGATGGATGGCCCTCCCCCTCCTCCTCCCCCTCACGGGGAAAAGCCAAATACCACACACGGAGCGGAATATCGCAAGTCCTCGGGTCTCCCAGAGGGGAATTATGATATCTTCATCATCCCCCCCCATTCGTCAGGCTCGGGCTTCCTCTATCTACCGTCACTGCAATGCCAGCGGAACAGTTTCATAGCCGGCTCTGTAAGTACGCTTGTAGCTGTCTGGCTTTGGGTAACCCTAGCCCCGATTATAAAACTCTGGTACTCCACCACAGTGGCCAGTGGCGGTGGAATGGGGATTGCTCTGCTTGCGATTGGGGTGGTGGGGTTGGCGGGATGGGCCTTTGGCGCTTCTCAGGTTGGCAGAGGTTCTTCGAAAGAGGGACGTTCGGGGCCTGGGTTTGGATCCAGCTGGTTTGGGTCCGGGGGATCGGGAGCCGCTGGCGCGGGCTCCAATCCAGGTGGCAATGAAGGAAAGTACTCGAGGGGCAACAACTTTGGGGGTCAAGCTGGCGGACAACACAACCAAGGAAACTATGGTGGAAATTACGGTGGTGGGCCCCCACCAGGAAATCAATATACCGGGAATCAGTATAGGGCTAATGAGCCTCCACCGCAGACTACTCCGGGTTCTAGTGGCCCAAATACGGGGCCGGGGCCTGCACCTGATCCTGGTTCTAATCCAGATTCTAACCCGGGTGGTGGCCCCGGTACAGGCCCTGCTCCCAAAACTGAAAGCAAGCCCCAGAGCGCAGAGGATTGGGAAAAAGCACGGGAGGAAACAAGGCGAAAAGAAGAGCTTCGAAGGAAAATGGAGGAATTCAAACGGAAAAGGGAAGCGGAGGCTCGAGAAAAGCAGAAGCAGCGCGAGAGAGAGGCGATGGAGAAGGAGTTGCGCGAGCGCAGGGAGCAACTGGAAAAGGAGATTGCAGCCGCTAAGGAGAAGGCTGCGAGAGAGGCCCGAGAGCACGCCGAAAAAGAGGCAGCATCGCTCAAGGCGCGACTCGAGCGTGAAGCTGCTGAGGCGAGAGCCAAAGTGGAGAGAGAGGAAGCCGAAGCCCGGGCAAGAGCAGCTGAAGCTAAAGAGAGGGAAGAGAGAGCTGCAGCTGAAGCCCGGGCCAAAGCTGAAAGAGAGGCAGCAGAGGCTAGGGTTAGGGCGGAACGGGAAGCAGCGGAAGCAAAAGCCAAGGCTGAGAGGGAGGCGGCGGAGAAAGAAGCTGCCGCTAAAGCTGCCGCAAAGAAAGAGGCTGATGCTAAATTCGCAGCACTTAAGGAGGCGGCTGCAAAGAAGTATGCTGAGAAAAAAGTCCGAGATGCTCAAGAAGCAGCAGCAGCCAAAGCCAAAGAGGCTGCGGCTGCTGCTGCGGCATCAAAATCCACCACATCTGCACCACCCCGAACCCCGTCCCCCCAAAAGCCAGCGGCCCCTCCCTCACGGGCCGATACGGACGATGCATACACATTCCGCCCTTATGATCGACCGAGACGACCTTATGCGGGAACGTCGCAGTCGTCCGTCTACTCCGAGTCTTCATACGCACCTTCCCAGTCAACTGCTCGGACAACCCCTCCGCCATCCAACCGTGGACCGTATGAAACGAAGGACCCCGATAAGATTGTCATTAAAGGGGTCTATTTGTTCAACCAAGCCTTTCTTCGAACGCCAGTGGCTCAACTGGTATCCGGGCAGGGTATAGTGACCGACGGCCTAGTTCTCCGCATCACGACTGAAGGACTATTTATCGACGACGATGTGCGTGGTGTCCCCCAGCGAGAGTGGGACGTCAAGGCCTGGACAATGAAAATGGCAGAGGTCTGGTGTCCACAAGTCGGCTCCCCAAAGCAAAACGCCAAGGCCAATCAGTCCTTTTTCCGCCGCAGCTCTGGCGATCCTACCCCGGAAGAATCAGACGCATATCTTGCCAACTTCCTCAAGGTATGTAAGAACACATGTCGACTCGCTTCCCCGGCATTCTTTAGCAGGCACGGGAGTGGAGTCGACGGGAGTACCGAGACCCAGCCCTGGGGAGGGCTTCATGTCCTCCGGGCAACGATTCGCGACCAAGAAGGTCGACGATATGTATTCGTCCTACAAGAGACAGAAGGGTGGAAGGTGGCGTTGGGACTCCAGCGACTTCAAAAGGGTACGCAAGTGCGAGCCCTAGGGGTGTGCAGCATGGCCCTGGCAGAGACCCGGACGGTTTTGGGGGGTCTTGGATATTGATAATCCCCCCCCCCCCCCTAAATCAAGCACAAAGAGTTTGTGTTGGTGATGTTTGATGAGATTTCTTTCTATTTTTTATTTTTTTTCTCTTGTTCTTGTTCTTAACTCCCCTGTTACTATGATTTTATTCCTGTGGTAATTGTCGTCATGTATATACACCATCTTGTATTTATCGTATCATCGAATATATCAAATTATATATTATGCATAAAACAACATAAATTCCATTCACACTTTGTGGGCCCTGTCATTCCTGGCTTCCAGTATGCGTATAACGGGATCTACCCAATATCTATATATATCATCTAAACCACGAGGAACGGCGGAATCAAATCCGGTCATCGGTGATATTGATCGTATCTAGACTCTGAATTTACTGAAACAAATCATCATTCATCCCAACCGGTATGATCAATCACCCAGGTATATAACAGAACGCCATATCTCCCTTGGAACGAAAACGTTTAAAAAATAGAAAGGAAAAAACACATACACACTCATTCCCCCCGAAAGAAGAATATAGAGTGAGCTAGATGAAAAGGAAAAAAAAAGAAAAGAAAAAGTCTATCTCACATCAATCTGAATCGGTTCGAATCATGCAGTAGCGCCGAGGGGATATAGCAAAAAGCAAAAACCTAGGCCCGGATAGCCAAGGTCATATAAAGAGGAAAAGAGAAAAGGAGAAAAAAAATGGACAAAAAATATGTGTGGATGAAATGATACCAAATGATACCACGGATGAGTAAGAATGCAAAATGCATATGAGGAGTTTGAAGGGCGCCAGGGAAATGAATTTGTCCAAAATACAAACCAGCTCTGGCTCCGGGAGCCAGAGGTCATCTTGCTTTTTTTTTGTCACAATGTACTCACAATGTACTCACAATGTAAGGATGGGATGTGGATTGTCCCCCTTGTTTTGGGGGCTCTTCTTTCTTTCTTTTTCTCCGACATTTTTGTTGATTTTCGACTTAATGGGACCATGGGTGCGTTTAGAATGGGAATCCACCGGGGAATCCGCCAGCGCCCCGAGATTGTCCGCCGAAGGGATGTCCGCCGGCTTGAGCGAATCCACCACCACCACCGCCACCGTTCATCATGTTGAACAGGACGCTGGGGTCGATGTTGATATGGGTGCCACCCATACCTCCCATTCCGTGCATGCCACCCATGCCACCCATGCCGCCCATGCCGCCCATACCGCCCATACCGCCCATTCCACCCATGCCGCCGAAACCGCCGCGGCCGAACATGTCGGCTGGGTCCATCAGGTCATCGCCGTTATCATAAGCAGCACGTTTCCTGCAATATAATAATTAGTTTTCCGAGGTAAGCGGGTGGGGAGTGTGTAAGGATAAAGACTTACTGAGGATCGATCAATGTTTCATAGGCTTCACCAACTTCCTTGAATTTCTCATCGCCAGCCTCACCGTCCCGGTTCTTATCGGGGTGGTATACGATGGCGAGCTTGCGGTAGGCCTTCTTAATTTCCGTATCGGAAGCCTCCTTCGAAACGCCGAGAATTTTATAGTAGTCTTTGCGCTGGGCCTTCTTGAGCTCGAATTCGGCACGGCGGATGTCCTCCGCGATGCCTTTCTCGGCGGGGTTGGATTCCGCAACGGCCTTGTAGTCGCGCACGGCTTCCTCCCAGTTTCCGGCCCCGCCGTAAGCCTTAGCACGCATCTTTTGTGCCTTGATGTATCCGGGGTCGAGCTTCAGGGCGTCGCTGCAGTCATTAACAGCCTCGTCGAACTCCTTCAGGTTGATGTGAGCCTGTGCTCGATTCTGGAGGATTTTGGAGTTCATGTCCTTGTTGGCGGGGTCAACGCCGAGAGCCTCAGTGTAGAGCTCAATAGCCTTGCGGTAATCCTTGGCCTTGAAGGCGTTGTTGCCCTCTTCCTTGGTCCGCACAAGCTTTTGGACGGTGCGCAGGAGCTTGATGGCCGTCTTCATATCCGGGTCCAGACCCAGACAGATCCGAAGCGACTTGAGGGCCTGTTCGGTCTCACCTAGGCCGTAGTAAGCCCGGGCGCGGATAAGGAGTGCATCGGGATCCTGGCTGTTCTCTCGCAGCATGGAAATGGCGATATCCTGGGCTTTGCCGTAGGAGTTGCCGGTGCCCATCTTTAGCTGTGCCTCAGCGGTCATCAATGTCCACGAGCGAGGCTCCTTGACACCGGAGCCGAGAAGGCCGCGCGCCTGATCGAGACAGAAGACCACCATGGACACGCCACGATCCGAGGCCATGGTCTCCTTGGCCTGGTTTACAAAACGGAGCATCTTCTCAGCGGTCTGGCGGTCGGTAGCCGATGCGGGGGGTTGGATACGGTCAAGCACATCAAGGGCTTCTGAAGGGCGACCGAGACTGGTTAGGATGCGGGCCAACCGGTACATGATCTTTGCATTGCCGGGGTCCAGCTCGTCGGCTCGTTCTGCATCTTCCAGGGCATCCAGGTATCGGTGGGCGGACATGTTGGCGGCAGCCCGGTTTGACCGGTAGATGGATGAAGCAGGGTTGATTTCGATAGCTGAAGGACGGTTATTCATAGAACGAAAATTTTTACTATTATCGGAGCGGGGTAATAATTTTTATACAAGGGCAGAAGAGAGGATGGGATAGAGCAAACCTTTAGTGAATTCTTGAATGGCTCTGTTGTAATCTCCATCCTTAAAAAATTTGTTCCCCGCCAATTTGAATGTGTCGGCTTCGTCGGTGTTACCATTGGATCGATGGGGCGGCGGGGTCGGACTCTTTTCGTGAGGAGCATTTCCGTTGACTCGGTCGGGGGAGGAGGATGAGGCAGCAGGTGTGGAGAGACGAGGATCATTGCTGTCGATATCCATCGAGCTCCTCGGGTCAGCGGCGGCGGCGGCGGCCATGGCTGACAGGCGACGCAGCTCGTCGGGCGGAAGGTTTAACGGGTGGGAATCGGGGTCGTGAGAGAAGCGATGGGGTAGAGCGGCGGTGGAGGGAGAGGATGAGGAGCGACCGTGCTTTGGACGGGCGGTCGGCTTGCGGTGGAGGCTGGAGGAATGCGAAGAGGACGAGGAGGTTGATGAAGACGAGGTCGAAGGAGAGGCTCTGGAGGATTTGGCCTTGGATTTGGGTTGAGACTGAGATTTGGACCGAGAGAAAGAGAAGAAATGAACCATTTTCAACGGGGGCGGGAACGGCCGCTGATTGGCCGCAGCGATCGAAGACGAACGAAGGCGGTGGAATTAAAAAGATAAAAGATCCAGAGAATATTGATGGAGAGAAGGAGAAGAGAATAAGGAGGCACGATGCCGGGGGGTTACAATGGGAAACACATTGGGATTGTCAGAATTCAACAGAGGGAACAATCTTTCAGAATGGAAAGGAAAAAAAAAGAGAAAGAAACGTGAAGAATGAAGATGATGGAGAGGCTCCGACTGATAGTGGTGACGATGCCTGATGCTGAGAGGACGAGAATTCTGGAGGCTGGCGCTTAGCGTGTGTTGCTCTCACGACCATCCTAAATTGTTGGCTCTGCTTTGCTCCTCTGGTCCTATCATAACGGCCCATGACGGTGCTCACCTGCATTGCTGGCCATCCGAGTCCCCTGTTCCTACTCGTCGAGCCGGAAATCAGGTCTCAAATATGGGCGAATCGTAGGATTAAATATGGACCTTGGTGCTACCACTGCGAGGTGCCTCTGCGACTTCACACCCAGCGAACAAACCGGACCCCCCCCACGCCATAGGATTAAGTGTGGAGGGGAAAGGTAGAACGAAGAAGTGGGAGGCTGGGGAAGATAGAGAAAGAATCCTGTGGAACGAACTATCCACACTCAACTCTCAATCCTGTTGTGTGCTTGAAAAGCTCCAGCGCTATGAAAGGGATCAAGTGATGCTACTGGCGACGATCTGTATTTACTCGGACCCATCTGGAGGAAAAAGCAAATATGATTGTAGAATATTATGCAAAAAGCCGTGGACCCAATCCAGAGTAACAAGAACGCCTAACCATGAAAATAATAAACAAACAAATCATTCCGTCACAGAGATGGTATCTCGAGTCTAGAAATCGCCAGCCTGCATCCCAGAAAACATATCCAAAAAATAAAATCAAAAAATCGCCAAAAAAGGCTGGCGTGATCAACGAAAGGCAGATTATAAAAAGTTATGTACAAGAATGGGACAAATTGCCCAGGGTTAACGCTGGCATGCTTTTCACATCGTGTCATCATCAAAGTATAGAGGGCCCCCTTAGATCATTCCAACCATATCGTGCGTTTCAACAGCCCCCCACCCCCACTCAGAGAGTGATGTCTCTTGACATGCTAAGATGATTGACTTTGCTAGGGCGAAAAGCAGCCGGGATAAAAACGAAGTGTCAAGCTATGTCATGTTTTCCCACTTGGGCAGGGTAGATATGTGCATTTGGAAGCACGCATCCTGCTAGCCCAGAGAAAAGCTTTTCCATGACGGGGCCCTGACCTGACCTGGGCCTGAAGCACCGGGCATATAGTGCCAGTTTCATACGAAGGAAGGCATGAAGCTGATTGGGTATCCAGTCACTATTTAGAGTGGTGGTGTTCGGTGGATTCTTTGGCCAACGGCGGCCCATCGCGATCCAAAATTGCTCGTGGTAGGGGCAGGTGCAGGTGGAACGTTCGGAGGCTGGACTCGGGTCGCGGCTCCCGGGAGAGGAGGCAAGGGCCGGTCGTAGATGTGTCGTTCATAAGGAGGGGGCATGTCATAGGATTCCATATCCTGGGACATATCCGTTGTGGGATACATTTCCATCGACCGCGAGTGGGCCAGATGCCCACGGCTTCGACCGTTGGGCCCTGTAGCATGCGAGGGGGCTAAGGAGGACCGTGACTGTGGATAAGATGTTGGAGTGGTGGATGTGGTAGTCAGAATCCAGATCTGCTCGCTATCGAGCCAGACGAGCTGGTGGGGCGAGGAACTTGAGACGGTGTGTGAATGTGGGCGGGGGTTTCGAGGCTCAGGGGCTGAGAGGTTGGAAGCGTCCCGGGAGATTCCCAGGCCGGAGAAAGCATTCGAAGGTCGTGATCGATCTTCATTTTGGTTGGAGCCGTAGCCGTGCCAGAATCCATTTGATCCTGTGCTCGGATACTTATTGCGGGGAGGGATGGCGTCCGTGGATGCTGGCCGAGGAGGCAGATCCCTGTTGGTGTCTATCGGGCTCTGGACACCCTCCAGGCGAATTTGGGGGACTTCTCTGCCCCACGAGGACGACCTCGTGGTGGTGAATCTGGAGTCCTGGATAGGAGGCCCTTCCAAGGATGAGAGATCCATGTGGACGGCGAAAGATAACATCGAGGGGGCAAGAGGAGGGGAGGGGTCGGGTGCAAGGAGCCAGCGAACGCCTCTCTTCTTATATTGACCGGATCTTCCGCAAGGACCCTTTCTGCATGGACGGGTGAGTACGAGCAAATCACACACGGAGAGCGCCAAAAATAAGGTGGGAATACGATGCTGGCGACTGATAGACGGGGAAGTGGATCTCCACACGAGGCAAGTCGATCAAACCCTTCGGGGGAGTTTCAAAAGGTTCTCATAAATTTGAGGAACTGGTTCAATTGCTGACTTGCTTTGTTATTTATCATTTGCCTGGTCGAGGCGGAGTCTGGTCCTGCTCTGTGGTTCTCTTTGCTAACGGCCGCAACAAAGGGGACAACAGACAATAAGTTAACAACCCAACACTGCGCCGCCTCGCGGGAGGCGGATCTCACCCGATCAACGTAGGAATTAGTTAGCTAGTGTTGTTTGAATTTAGGGATCCAACGTAAAGTTGCTATGATTATGACTTGATTTAGTAAGAAGTTGCATTGGGTCCCCCAAAGACATGGGCGCCTTGAAGTTCCCAGCGAAAAGGGACGTTAGTAAGGAAATAATTGAGGGCGGTCCATTCGCCGTCAAGAGTTTGCCCCGCTGAAGGGGGATGGCCCTGTGCCTCCAACATGGCATAGCGAGTTGGACCCCAAATCCTTTATTATTAGCCCACCAAAGGGCCAATTTGCCCACTTACTCGCTTGGGGGTTTGGTGAATCGCATGGATCGGAGCTAGTGATGTACAAAGTTGGAGGCAAAATGTGAAGCGGAGAGACAGACGCCTTTGGGAAAGCCTGCCATGCTTCTCGAAACCGGCGTTACCGAGAGAGAGATCGACCATGCTCACATTCAACGTGAGCATCTTTCTGTCATTGTTGACTTGTGAGGACCAAAGCCCCATGAAAATCCTTGGGTCGAGGTGGAGGCAAAAACACTCGCCGGAACCAACGCGCCAATATTGTTGGTTGTTAGAAATGAAGTGCGCCAAAAAAACCACCACAACAACGCCTTGGGAAACACTGCCACTGTTGCCGTGCTGTGGAGTGGCATTTCTTTGTCAGCTCTGACCGCGCCATGCAACCCTTTTGTGTTAGATTTTTTTTTATCCCTTTTTAATTGATAATATTTGTGTTTTTTGGTCTCTTTTTTTTGGGTAAGAAATCTGGATTTTTTCCCCTTCATGTTTCTCAAGTTTAAGGTATTGTTCCCTTCTTTCTCGGGTCTGATGTACAATGACGACATGGCTGGGTCTGGGATAAAAATACTAAGACGATACGGAGTCCGGCTGGAAATATCTCGTATCCTCGGCTGAAATGGGTAAAGAATTGCGAACCAGACCCAATAGTAGCAGACTTGGAACGGAGGTCTTTCAGGGTCTTGACAAGTTCGGAAGAGAAGATATGCAACAAAAAACCCAAGTATAAAAGGTTGTGGGAGCCCATGCATCATGGCGAACACTTATCTTCGCTCCTTGCTTCTAAGGTCGAGGAAAGAAATACGAAACTGACGCACAGCAAACTCGGAAAAAATGAGTGATGACCAATAAGACACTTTTGGAGGCGCTCGAAGCATCATGATCTTCGGTGCGAGAGTTTGTCGAAGGAACAGTAGTTATTATGATTTGCAAGAAGAAGAAACAAAAATAACAGAGAGCAAAAACTCAATATCCACAAAAGATATCCCCAGAGCAAGAAGAATCGGGGCAATGATCGTGATGCATGGCCCCTCAGATTCTGATACAGCCTGCCCGCCAGCCTGGACGCCACCAACCCGCAAGGCCGCAGGAACTCGCAACTCGAAGATTAAAATTGGATAATTATAGGCAAGGGCTCGACTTTTCACCACTTGTCATCTCTGCGCCAGGCCACTGGGGCTGTGCTACTCAACAAGCGTGGTACCTGCAGTAGTTTCCTTGCAACGGGACATCAAGCAGGCGGCTAAACTGGTTGGGTATCAAGAAATCGACGTAGTTGTAGATGTAGATTATGATTAGGACCAGAGGATAGTCTATAAATTATAAAATAAAAGGATTACTGCTTCAAGAGAAATTGGCCAAGATGTGAAAGCGTTCATGGTTTACATTAAATCGTATCCAGCCACCAAGTGCTTCTCACAAAACTCCGAAGCAATCCGCGAAGCAAAGAAGTCGAAATAGTAAAAAAAAGAGAAAGCATGTAATATATAAGGCGAAAAGAATCTGATTAAATCTCCCCCGATCCATAACTAAAAGTTAACAATCCTCAAAACCCTTCCCACACCTTCCCCACAGAGACTTCTTGATCGCCGTCCATAACGACAGTCGTGATCACCAGCGCCCCATGGATAAACTACCGACTAAAAGCCGATAATTTATGCCAGGAAGAGAGCAGCAATGGCGGCAGCACCGGCGAAACCGAAAGAGCCGGAGACGGAGCTGGCAGCACCAGTGAAGACAGGGGGCTGAGAAGCAGAGGGGCTGTTCAAAAAGGTCAGCATTTAAGGGTTTCTAAAACTAGATCGGGGAGAACTCACGTAGGGGTACCGGTGGGGACACCAGTGGGGATGACGGGCTTGGAGGAGGTGGGGGTGATGGTGATGGTAGAGTAGGTGACGGTGGGAATGCAGGTGGTCACAGGGATGACGGAGATGCTCTCAGTAGGAACAACAGGAGGGACGACAGGAGCGCTGCTGGTGGGGACAACAGGAGGCACAACGGGGGCGCTGCTGCTGGGGATGACGACCGGGGGGACGACGGGGGAGCTGCTGGTAGGAACAACAGGCTCAGGGGTGGTGGTAGATCCCGGGCAGTCAGTGACAGTAGGAGCGCACGAGGTGATGGTGACCTCCTCAGTCTGGTAGATGGTCTCGATGTCACCACCGGGGAGAGCAACGGCAAGGCCGGCGAAGAGGGCAACAGCGGCAGCGGAGAAACGCATTTTGATTGATTTAGTTGTTCGAAAATGAAAGAACCGTCAAGGTAGTTGTCAGAAGGACGAGCACAAAAAGTGTCGAGGAGTTAGGGTGTTGAAAGAGAGTGTGGGTTAGTTGGTTTTGAAAAGAGTGGCTGACCGAAGTCAAGAGTTTTATGCTTCAAGCAGGAACGAAGTCTGGACTTGAGAAAAGAACGGATGGAACCAGAAGCAGGAACAGGACGGGGGAGCCAGGCACCTTTGTATGATCCGGGAGATTAACTTGGAGATCGTTCCAGGGAAGAAAAGGGGAGAGGGACCTGCAGGTGGGTGGGGATTGGAGGGGGTTGCAGCCACGCCAATTCGAAGCCTCGAGCCAATGATCCTGGTCTCCGTGCTGTCCACTTGATGCGGTGAATGTGCCTGTTCAGGGGAAAACTTTGGGCTCGACTCAGCCCAATAGAACGCCTGTTGACCGGTTGGGCCCACCATCAATCCCTCGTTGGCCTCGTGGGATGCCTCATTATGCCCTGTGGTTGGTGGATGACATCGTCGCGAGGCTGACTACCGGACTGCGCCTGGCTAGCTCCACTGTTAGTTTATCGGCCTGAGTTAGCTTTGCTCCATTGCTTGGATGGAGTTTCTTTGGTTCCTCGGAATAGGAGACCAAAGCCAGCGCTGATCTTTTCGGTTGCTTGCTTCTTTCAGGCATCGTTACCAGTTTGGTCATTTTTCACCTCTGGCCCATCAAGGAAATTGTAATAATACCGAAGGAAAAATGGGGGGAGAATAATGTTTTCTGGATGATGACTTCTTGAGATCACTCCTCGGGGGGGGGCTTCCCCTCCTGAACCAAATTGAACTGTCACCGATTGATGAGCTGACCCCTTTGATAAATACCTAACATGACAATAACACTGAACTCCTCCACTTGTGGTAATCTTTGTAGGCCCTCAACGGCAAGGGTCAAATGAAAAGTTGTAATTACGGGGTAATGCAATGCGGACATAGCCTGCGCGTAATGATTATTATTCTGACTGTCGTGGACTAGTGCCAGCCAATTTCAGGGGAAAACAGCAGCTCATAATCGCTGGAGCCATAAGACGTTGAGGATGGCCAGTGAGGGTTTGTTTCATCTGTTCGGTTTGGTCCAATCATGCTCTCTGGCCGTGGGTCAACGCCCCCGTTCCTGACGCTACCTATCCTCCGATCCACTCACCTCTTCGCCATCCTGCCGCTGTGGCTCCATCGGCCCCCCCTTGAGACCAATGACAAGTCTGGGGCCCTGAAGGTATCCACTTACCCCTGTCTCTCCGTTACCATTTTTATCTTCGATAATTATCAGAAGGAATTGCGTGGCGTTTTGATAGGCTGTTGACCCGGTAATATCCAGGCACATCAGCTTGCAACTTCACATCATAGATAGATGTTGGCGCACAAAGTTCGGGGAAAGCGCCGGCAAAATTTCGCAATGGGTGGAGGTTTATTTTATTTTTATTTTTCATTTTATTTTCTCTCTCTTGTTATCGATGAAGTCTGGGGGTAGGGGCCTTCTGTTATCTCTTTCCCCGCCGTTTCCTTCACTTTCTGTGAACGGAGTGTTGTGTGCCAAAGTCACACGATTGATCAAAGCGATCAAATTGAATGATTCAATACCCCTGAAGTGGCCTCCTCTTCCTGGGCGGCAAATTTGTTTCCGTCCCTCGGTCTCGGTCTCGGCCACCCTGGACTCGAAAGAAGAAACCTGCTCCGGCTTAAGCTTAAGATATAATTGATTATTATTTTGTATTACAGGATGACGAACGCTCGACCGTCTTTGTCCCAGGCATTTACTTGGCAACACGGCCAGACAGGTCTTGTTGGGCGCCATGGTCACAATTTTGATTGCTTAATCAAAGCTTAGTGGACAGTCCTGAAAAACTCATTTCATGAAACTCATTACCGACAAGAGCAAGAATCAACAATGATACTTCAGTGAATAATAATAGTAACGATTACAGAGTACCGAGACAATAATAATCCGATCAGATTGTCAATTGCTGTAGTTTTTGATCAGTTGATGGGTGATTACTTGGGGGATGATTCTAGAAAATGAAAGCAATCATTATGACCTATTTCCCTGTTGCGGACAAAAGACGGAGGATTCCTCCGTTTGACAGAACGAGGGTATTTTTTTTTTTTTTCGAAGAATTATTAACCGACAGTCTGCCCAAAGGTTATCCCGTTCAAGTGCCTGGGGTGAGGAAAAATCTAAATGATTATTCTTCTTTAATAATCTGGACTCAACGGGCAGCAAACAAGGAATATCCTTTTGCTAATAATAATAAGGTTAGTGTTCACATTTCCATCAAGTTATAAAAAGTTACTTCCGATCAGGCTTTTTTTTTTTCATATTTTTGCTCCGGAGAAGGAGTTGAGGACTTTGAGTGATCGCCAAAGGAACTTCTCTAAATTGGAGCTTGGCGGAAATAGAGTCCGACTATTCAACAACTTGGCCCTCATCAATGGATTATCTTTGTTGAGAAGTAAAAAACTTCGTTTAACGAGCTCCGCAGTCTGGACAATTTATCAATAATACCTGGAGAATATGGAAAGTATTATAGTGATCAGAGATGAGGAAAGAACCAAAAAACTGTTCAAGCTCCACAGATCAACAGGGGAATGGTTCTCGGCAATCTCCAATGAGGATTTGCGACTCCCTCCCTGCTCAGTGCTCCTGAACAACGCAAGTTTTGAACGCTTCTGCTCAGGGTTTCAGTCAATGTCCTTTCTTATTCTCAACGCGTTTGACAGGCTGTTAACAGGCGACTTATAATGCGATTTGGTATTGCTTTACGGTGTAATTTGTGGGAGCAAGTTCGTATTTGGGGAGGGAAATGGGAGAAGAAAAACATCGCAAGACCTCGCTGAGAGCTTTTTCCCTGTCTGTCGCTAGTAGTAATCACCTCACAGCGTATCGCTTGAGATTCTATCACGCGAGAGGAAGGTGGATGATTAGAGTGTGAGCACAGTGTGGTGGGTTTTTTTCCAAGCGAGGATCGCCCATCGCCGCGCGTCTACTCAGTATGCCCACTAATAATAATGGACCACAAATAGGTCGCGACATCAAAGATAAGAACAGGATTCCGGTTTCTATTTGGCAATCATGTGTTATCAACTTTGAGAGCTTCCGGTACCTCATGCTTCTCTTATTTGCAGGAGTGTCTTGACCAGAATTGAATCCTAATTTTGGATGGAGATGTGCGCCATTTTGAACGTCAAAATATTGACCACAGACTACTTGGTACCTTTTACTCCCCTTTCTCAGTTTCATCCGGGCCACCAGTACAAAAGGTCCCCTCCTGTTAGTATCAGCCCCCAAAATACTCTGCACCGTCATTATTATTCGTACCCATGCCCTGGAAAATGAAATGAACCCATTCAAAGGCTTGAGTGGACCTGAGTGGACATAGAAGAGGCAGATTCCAAAATAAAGGGAATAAGAAAATGGAAAATCCATAATGAATGACAATGGGGTGATGCTGATAAATGTTGGTTGTAAATAACAACAGGCTTGGTGGACTGGAAGTCTTGGGGAATATTATTTCATGCCCAGTTCAGAAAGGTCTTTTGGTTCATCTCACAAGGCTGAGCACGCCCATGTGTCATCCAGTAGTGGGGTCCAAGCGCCTTGAATGCCCTTCAAAAGGAAATCCAACTCCAGTTTGCTCCATGATTCCTGTTTTGAGGTGCACATGATCCAAATCTAATGAATAACAAATAATATAAAGAAAATGTTTCTTGATTTATTTTCCTTTGGTCATATTATTGATAAGGTGAATGAGGGGTGTGAATTTTGCTGAAGAAAGAGCCCACAATCAAAAATATTATTATGGTATGCATGCTCTGGAGGCTGTAATATTAATAATAGAACCTTGGAAGTCTTGGTGATGAAGAAGAAGGCGCAAAGTAGGTGGGGAATGATGTAAAAGCCACAATCACTTCTCCAATAATAATCATGGGTGAACAGTTATCCATCTTGGATGATGTACTGTCGATGACTTGACGTTGAAGCCCCACGAGAAGGAAGGGTTCAGTTCATAACATGGAGATTGTTTGTCTGTCTGTTGGAAAGGACTGTTGGGTGATTAGATCATAACAATCATGGATGTTATTAGCGCTCAACCTGATACAAGTCATCAAATCCCTCTTATGATTACGAGAACTTGAAAACTTTTAATGAATGCCTAGCGATGCCTTATGGATCAGGAAGGAAGAGGCCGTTCGTGATTACAACCAACAGATAATTAACTTTCGGTGTTCCAGAGGTCCAAGTGAGGCACTGCAAAAAGTATTTGGTGACTTCGGACCATCTCCCAGGTCGAAAAACAAAACAAAACAAATAAAATAAAATAAAATAGAGTATCGGCCTCTTGGATCAATTGAGGCACTGTCATTTTCACAAGAATAGAAACAGAAACAGGGACTGTCGAAGGTCGATGACGGGGTGGATAGCAGTCCAGTCCCTTCCAGCGCCTTTTGAAACAGGTTGGTTCCACCATCGTCGACTCTCTCCCCAAACGAATCCATTCTGATCCCTCGCCAGTCGGCTCTGCGACAACCTATTATATGGAGCCCTCTGATTGGCATCCCTTCGAGTAAGAGATATTAATATTATTATTACTCGCGCTCAGCTCTGTCATCCTGTCTGCATCTGCCCAGCGACTACGACGAAACAAGCAGTCCTTCCTCTTTCCCTCCTCCACCACTCTTGCAGCAGGACGGGCAACGTTCGGACTGCTTCCTGGATAACCGCCTGCCAGCCTGACCGAACGGCCCCAGACTTCTTCGTTCTCGCCCTCGCTGGCTGTTCTCTCGTCCCTTCCTCAGGACTCTTTCGCTTCTCGCCCTGTTTCTCGATCTGTCGTTTATCCATAATTCCCGACCGTGTGTGTTCGTCATTTTCGTTTCGTTTTCTTCTTTTCTCGGTTTCTTCCTTTCCTCCATCTCCACGGTCGAGCCGTCTTTCTCCATCACTCGTTCGGTTGGTGTCAAGCTCTCCTTGAAAATCTCCAGGGCATCGTTCGATCTCTCTTTCGGCGTTCTTTTAATCCAACCCCCTCTAGCTTTTTATTAAAATTATCTTGCTTCATCTCCTCTTGAAAATTTTTTTTTTCTTTTTCTTTCTTGTCACTATATATCCCCGCTCCTCGATCTTCTCTCATCTCGGTATTCCTCCCTTCGACCAACCCCTCCTTGCCAGCAACTGCCGCCGCGTGTCTAGCCCCACGGCCTTCCTTTGTTCCGATTTCTCCTCTCCTCCTACGCTTTCCGCGTTCTTCCTTCCCCGAGTTTTCAACGTCAAAAGCCGTCGATCTGGCTACCTTAACTGATCCTAACGAGTTGTTTTTGCCGGGTGAGAGGCAGAACAATCTCGCAATGTCTTCGTCCCCAGTTCCTCTCCTTAAGACCCCCACCCCGGGCAATCGCACCAACTCCAACAGTCCTCGACCGCCCAAGCTTACCTTGGGCATTCCTCCTTCTGCTACCAGTCGACCTGTCACCGGTAATGGCGTTCCTACTTCAGAGGCACCCCAGCCCCAACCCCAGCTCCAGCTCCAGCGCCCGTCATCCCGCCCGGCTCCCCCCCAGTTACGACTTGCAACCCCTATGGGTAGTACTCAGGAGGTTCCGCAGATGAATGGGCGACCAGCACCCCCACCACTGGCGACAAATGGGTTAAATGAATCGAAGGGACATTCGAGATCTGGGAGTTTCACATACTTGGATGGAAAGGGTAGCGGCCCCGCGTCTGCCTCGTCATCCAATTTCTCAACCCTTTCATTCGCTATGGGCCTGCGGCAACCACAGGGCAGTACTCCGGATCCAGCGTCAGCAATCTCTGTCTACTCTGATCGTGAGGGAGGTGTGCAAATGGAACGAGATAACAGTGTTAACGGCTTGATCCCGGACTTGGACAAATTGAGTCTAGAAAAAGGTAGACCTTTAGATGTTGATGATCTAGACGATGAAGGCTGGCTCGCCGCCAGTGAGCAGAAGAAGATCCTTGAATTGGGCAGCTTGGGTGAAGGCGCTGGGGGAGCCGTCACGCGATGCAAACTCAAGGATGGCAAAACCGTCTTTGCCTTGAAGGTGAAACTTGGATTTCCCCGAAGAACTCGCATCCTTCGTACTAATGAGAACGTCCATAATAGATAATTACGACAGACCCAAACCCTGATGTGAAAAAGCAAATTGTTCGAGAGCTCAATTTCAACAAAGATTGCGCTTCAGATCACATTTGCCGCTATTATGGTGCATTTATGGACAAATCAACAGGCACAATTTCGATCGCTATGGAATTCTGTGAAGGAGGCAGTCTGGACAGTATTTATAAAGAGGTCAAGAAGCTAGGTGGGCGAACGGGAGAGAAAGTACTGGGGAAGGTAGCAGAAGGGGTTTTGAATGGCTTGACATACCTACATGGCCGCAAAATTATTCACCGAGGTTGGTCTAATCTCAAATTTTATACAAAACGTTATATCCCCTTTGGGCTAACATGGGTACAGATATTAAACCGTCCAATATTTTGCTATGCCGAGATGGTCAGGTTAAGCTTTGTGATTTTGGGGTCAGTGGAGAGTTCGGCACTAAGGGCGACGCCAATACTTTTATCGGGACTTCATATTACATGGCCCCTGAACGGATCACAGGGCAGTCTTATACCATCACGTCTGATGTCTGGTCCCTTGGCGTCACACTTCTGGAAGTTGCACAGCACCGCTTTCCCTTCCCCGCAGACGGAACCGAGATGCAACCCCGTGCTGGATTGATAGATCTATTGACATATATTGTTCGACAACCGATTCCCAAGTTGAAAGACGAGCCGGAGAATGGGATTCGATGGTCGAGTAGTTTCAAGTACTTTATTGAATGCTGGTAAGTTCGGCCATTGCAATATTGCCCCTATCAGGCAGCGCTGATTGTGAAAACAGCCTTGAGAAAGAACCCCCACGAAGAGCAACACCATGGCGGATGCTGGACCATCCCTGGATGCTGGACATGAAGAATAAAAAAGTAAATATGGCAAATTTCGTGAAGCAGGTGTGGGACTGGAGCGATTAGACATTTTCACCCGTGGTACAGACGCAGCCGACTCACCCGCCATTTCCTTCGACTACGGTTACTCCATCTTAATACCCCTGTTACAGTTTACGGCCCTTTTACGCTTACAAGTGGCTGGCCCTTGATTGACCCGGATGTCAAAAAGCATACGAATTGTGATCATGACGACGTTCCTTTTTATATTTGCTTGCTGTACCTGTCTATCCTATCGGACTGATGGAGTTGGGAAACATTTTTATCATTTGGCCCTATGATCATGTCATGTCATTTTTTCCCTTTTTTTGAGCCAATTAACCCCCCGCATTTGCCATGTGCAACTGTTTTCATCTCGGTTCTGTTTTAGCTTATATCGCGCCTCTTACGACCTGATTCGACCCTAACTCATGTGTAGCAGTTTGAAGCCTCATTTCCAGCGGGTCAGGGGTGCTGTCGCTTGTTTTATCTCTCTTTTCTTCCTCCCTCCCTTCCTCCCTCTCTCACTCTCCACCTTATCTCTTTTTGTCCAGTCCCTTATTAATTGGGAAAAATGGTACTTTGCGTGTTTCCCTTGATTTTCATATTCCCTCTCATTTGCTTTCCTGCTCATAGTCTGCCCATTAATACCAAATGCATGGGCATCTAAACTCAGCATGCATGTCTACAAGCTCTTTAAATTTGTTCTGGGCCCAGGGAAGAAGGGCTCGGAGACACGCAGGATATGATGGATATTTTTTTTTTCGGACATTGTGTATATGGATAAGTGCACGGTGCAGGAATGCTAGTTAGGTTGATTCTCTAATATTCATACATGTAGAAACGGAGTACGGAAAATATTAGAGCTAGCTCAAAGCCAACCCCCCTTGCGATTAAATTGGGATACTGCATAAAAAACTTGAAGTTTATCTAGTCTAACCAAACTTCCCTAGACATGGATATCGTATATTCATTCTACCAGAGATTCCCCTACTTTCCTCTCATTATCAAATAAAAGTGGGGGAGAAGAAAACTATCGGTTTACAGGTTGCGCACCCAGCACCCAACCAATCCCACTAGCCAACCCACCGGTCACCATATTACTGACGACATCTCTCTTCCTTACTCGCCCGTCCGCCTGCGCATCTTCGTCATCAAGAGGCCCTGGCATATTAGTAGAAGACGGAACAGGGAGCTCGGAAGCGGATGTAGACGTTGTACCACGGAGCGGGAATGCGTTCTTGTGGAGGGCCATGGCCGCACCACGGGCGACCTCGAAGAGACCCATGGGGGCCTCCTCGTGGTTGAAGCGATTGTGGTGCGCACGAGCGCGTTTGGCGTGCTGCTGCTCGGTTTCGAAGGCGTCTTGTTCGTTGTCTGTTGGGCCGAAGCCGCCGGGGACCGTCGAAAGATTGTCTCCTTTAGCGTCCCAGAGTTCTTCCTCTTCTGTTTCGCGGGTGCGGAGGGCGTTGAGCTCCTCGTCGCACCGTCGCCAGGCTCCGAGGATCTCGGGAAGGGGGTCGGGGGTAGGGGCTAGAGTGAGCGCGAGGGATAAGAGCTCCATACGTTGGGAAAGCTGTGTGATTTGTGCTTGGAGGTTGGGAGACGTGGACGTGGTGGGAGCGCGGTAGCGGCCGGCGTTGTAGACGGCTCGCCAGGATATGTCGTCTTTGATAGTGGACTTGGTGAGGGAGGAGGTCGGGATCAATGTTGGTGGGGTGAGACGGGTGAGAATGTAGGAATACGCGGTACCGAAATCGTCAGAGGAGAGGGCCGAGGAAATTGCTAGAGACATAATGCGCCGTTCAGCTGTGACAACGGCATCTTCGTGGGAAAGAGCGGGGGGGTTGGAAAAATGAGAATCATCGTCAGCTGGGCGAGGCGAGAAACCCGCTGCGACTAGGTTTCGGCCAATGCCGAGGAGGTCGTCTAATTTCGTGTAGCTTTTAGAGTTTTGGTCGAGCACTTTTTCAATCAAGGACAAAGGGTCGGGGTGGACGCGAATGCTAACGGGTTGGAAAGGAACTCCATGCTGAAGTGTTAGGGAGTAGAAAGATAGGGAATGCGTGGCTAAAATAAGAGCACGCGCTTTTTTAAAAGAAGTGGAATCAGGGAAGTGTGGCATGAAGGCTTGTAAGCTGCAACTTTGTTAATTTATCGAATTTTGGTTGCTCTTCGTACATTTATTGGGCATCATGACTTACATTTCATACGCCCTCTGCATCTTCCCCCGGTTCCTGTTGCCATTACTTGCATTATCATATGCTGCGAAAACGGCTTCATTCACCGCATCTTCAACCTGAGTTAGGCTTAGGGTTGAGTTGGAGCCCAGGTAAATGTTTACCGCGAGATCGTATTCTATGGAAATTAGTAAGGGTTAAAGGAAGCGGGATAGATGGGAATGTGTTACCTCTGACTTCTAGTATTACTTTCAGAACCTCCGCCTCTACGACGACAGTTGGAGCTCGCCAAAAGAGGCCATGGTATGCCAAAGGCTCGTTGGGCAACTTGCTTGAGCGGTCGTTCTTCCAGTCACAAAGCCAAAGAAATTGCTGTCGAATGGTTTTCCAATCGCGACCAGGTTTCGGGTTGTTGACGACGGACGCTAGGACATTACGTATTTCAAACAACTGCATGTCTTCGCTGCTGTGAAGACATATGTTGGCCGCTGTTCTAGAGGTAGCAGGATGCCCAAGTTCACTCAATACCCACAAGGAGAGTAGAAGTCCACTAAGGAAAGAAATTGACGAAGTCGATGGGGAGGATAATGGGTTGGTAGGTATAAGCAAGGCGTTCTGGAGTAAAGACGCCCTCGACGCCGATTTGATTTGACCTGCGTCAAAGAAAACCGAGGGAAGTGCTAGATCGTCGAGTGTAACTAACAAAGAATCGTCAAAGCCCAAGAACGTGGCAACTCGCCCAAGGATCTGGATGGAGCCATGTAACGAAAGGTCCCCAGCCGCATATATGACAGCAAGTCCAGTTTGGCCATATCGGGCGCGTAAATCCTCCAATTCCACACTTCGTATCCCCTCGTTCTCGGAATCGTATCCTCCGAGATCAACATCTTGGGGCCCATCCCAATTAACAAAAGCACAAACCGCGGCCTCAGGATCTACCAAGCTGCGAGAAAGTAGCCATTCGTTCACATATTGCCATCCGGAGTTCTCAATCGTCTGTGGCTGATCATTTTCACCGAAAATTGTAATTGACGCTTGACGTGCGATTTGATTAAACCTGCGCCTTTTTGGGCGATTGCTCCCATGCATCCAAGGACCAACGAGCCCACGCAGATTTCTAATCAAGTCCATCTCACTCTTCTGTGTTCCAGCCATCGAAAGAAGAATATTTATGGCGGTGTGTTCATCCAGTGACTCCAGAGTTTCTAAAGAAAATGTTTCGTCTTGGTCGAAATAGTACTCGTAGTTTAATCGGAGGAGTGGCAGCAGGGACGATATAAGCCATGTTCGCAGCGTTGGAGATCGTTGGTAAAATGGCAGAATCAGTTCAAGGATAAGGGGCTGAAGGGAAGTTTCTGAATCAATCCGGTGTGCACGGTGAATGATGAATTGAGTCAAAAAGTCGTTCGAGTCTTGAGTATCTTCATCATGGGGATATTTTAGCGGTAGCAACCGTAGGTTCAGTACACGTTTCCTCACGACCCCCTCGGGGAGGTCCTTGACAGGAGAGGCATCAACGTCGCCGATGGGATCGGATAATTTCCCATCTACCACAGCGAGAATAACGGGAATGTAACTCCGAGGGTCTGTACTTTCAGGTAGGAAAGTCAGGATGATGCGCAATAACCGATCTACTGGAAGACTGCTTGGAAATTGGGATTGCAGTTGCGGTAAAGGTGAGGGATTCCCGTTGGCACACAGATGGGTAGCCAGCAGAATAGCATGCGCACCCGAGAGCCCTGTAAAAGGTGCCATGGCATCTCAGTTGTGCTCTTCGACAAAGAGGGTGATGTGTTCGGGAGCAGCAACACTGGACGTAACTGTGGATGATGAGGGCGTGCACGTGCCACCCGGGCGGAAAGTGACTGAATGCGAAGAACCTCATTGCAGCCGCTCCTCTCCCCATCCTCTGCGTTTCCCCGCTTCTTATCCCCACCACACACTCACAATGGCGTCCGGTTTTGGTCTCAATGGCGGTAAGTGATTCATTCTCGAACTTGAGGGTAGAAATTTGAGCTCAATGGCTTGAGAGGTGGTGTTCTGTGGGATACCGTGTCTTGGAGCGGACTCCGCCGGCTAACTGTTCACACTTTCACACAGGCCCTTCCCGCTGCTTCAATTTTTGGCAAGAGGTTTTGGGCTGCTATGTTGTTAATTCGGGAGAGGGGGAGGCTGGAAAGAAGAAGTGTATGCCCGCCTTAGAGGATTACCACGAGTGTTTACACCATCGAAAAGAGGTACGGCTTCCAGAATTTCTCTTCGTTCGCCTCCCAACTTGAATCATTACGATGAGGATTGGATTGTCCACACTATTGCACTTAGATTATCTCTTCTCCTTTTCACCAAAAACCAGTCTAACAGCGTGGGTAGGCTCTCCGAACGATGAAAATGCAGGCTGCCTATCGCAAGGCTGAAGCCGCACATCCCCGCGAGAATGCCCCCAAGGCAGAACAGATTCGCAGTTTGGGATTGCTAGGGAAGGAGGAAGATGCGGCTGCATTATTGGGAAAGGCGTGAAAGGGTGTTATACACATTTGGGGGACACGATGCCTCTTTGATTTATTTTCTGTTTACTGCTACCCAAGTCATACTGTTCTTTTACCCACCAATGTATAGAAATGGACAATTTTCTGCTTTTGAAATTTTTTTTTGAAAAATCTAGGGAATGTCGGGAAACGGGCTTTGTTATACGTAGCTGGGAAAAGATCTCGCCGGTTGGGCTGCTTCTTTTCCATTCGCCCTACCCCCCGCGCCTGCACTCGAAGTAGGAAAGTATCATAAAATACATATTGAACTACTTTCACAGGTGTAGACGCATGTGGGTCGATATGGAATAAGAATCGTAGGCGCCAGCGGAATTTATTTTGTTTAAAAGGCCCGAAGCTTGGTAGCTACCAGCACAGCTCAAAATAACCGGAACGCTTCAAAAGTAAATCAAAATACGCGGTCTCTGATTGGAGAATGGCTAGACATCACTTAAAAGTCAATAGCACTAATGACAGTACTTACGTATTTAAGTGTTGACATCGCTCATGAAGGCATGTTAAACCAAGTCTCGGAGAACTGATAGTTGTTCATGTGAATAGCTGGACTGAGGCATGCTCTGAATGTTTTGGTTGGCGAGGAATCTGCCTGTCGTCCCTAAGGCCATCTGGCATTTCTTGGCATAATGTTGAGGGATGAAACGAACAGAATTCGTCTGCTCCGAAGGGTCTCCATGTCATACATTTCTTACTTTCTATGGAAGAGCTTAGTTTGAATATATGCAATCATAGGCCTGGAAGGTGGCTGATGCGCCTAGGCGCCGGAGATCACAAACTTTGGACGTGGGATGAGGAAAGTTTTGAGGCAGAAGATTTATGTGAACGGCGACCACCCTTCACTGGCCAGGAGGATTGGCGCAATTCACGTGACTTAAAGAAAACCTTTACGGGAGTGGGGTCGGCTAGTCCGCTAGCGGTTAGAGCGAAAGGCCCAAGCATGGGTAGGCGCGCCCAGCGAAAGATGTCCCCAATGATATAAACAGGCTGCGTGACCTCGACGGAACGCAGACCAACGCAGGACCGGAGGTTGTCCTTGATTGTTGATAACTTGATACACCTCCACGCCTTGAGCTGGGACTTTGCCTTTCCCCGTTTCAACCTTACCACCACCACCAGGACAGAGGACGGGATCTCTTGAATTACTATTGGGGTTTTTTATCCTCTTTTCTTTTTTTTCCCTTTTTCCCTTCTTATTTTTTTGGTCTTTTCTTCAATTTCTCTTTGTCTTTTACCTTTTTTATTTTCATTTTCTTTGCACTCTTGGGTACGGTAATTTATATTACTTTCCCCTTTCGAGTAATTTTGATACTTATACTTATATCCCCCGTTCGATGCGCCCTTGGTGTTTTACTTCCCTGAGATCTTCCATCTCCACTCCTCTTGATCGATCATCCTTGAGCTGCCTTTTGTTTGTCTCCTTTTAGTTTCTGCTTGGTCGATGGCTGTGACGTTTGTGTAACCTTCTGGTATACTTTACGTTACCACCTCCTTCTCCCTATATCCACTTCACCTCACCTCACCAAGACTAGTAATACTAATTTGAGGCGCGTCGGGGGATCTTGTCTTTTTCTTTTACTTTTCCTTTGATCTGCACTTCAAATTTCCTTTCTTTATACCCTTTGATTTGCGTTACTCGTGGTTTCTTCATTTCTCCACGGCTTTATTTCGCCTCGTTCTCTTCCTTCTTCTCTTCCTTTCTATTCTTTTTTTTTTGATATTAATTTCCCATTCGACTTTCTGGAGAAGGGTCAGACCCAGCCATGACATCTAGGTAAGTTTCGTTCCCGACCAGTCCCGGTATCGTTTTGGTAGAATAAAAATGACGCTAACTATGCCACGCTAGACTAGATCGTCTCGTCACGTGAGTTGAACGACACGCTTGCAAGCTTGAATGATACTGACCAATCACCGTTGCAGATTACTCGAGACAGGCAGTACAGCTCTCATCCGCAACACAGCCGCTCAACAGTTGGCCGATGTCCAAAAGCAGCACCCAGATGAGCTCTTTAATCTCCTCGGGCGTATTCTACCCTATTTGAGATCGAAATCATGGGATACCCGAACAGCTGCCGCCAAGGCAATGGGCCTCATTGTCGCAAATGCAGACATCTTCGACCCAAATGAGGACGATGGCCTCGGAATTAAAAAACCTGATGACGATGATATCGATATTGATGTCAAGTCTGAAGAAGAGCAGATCACTTCGCCGGATTGCCCACCACTTCGGCTTGAGACGCTTGATATCTCTTCAATTCTCAAATACGGAAAGAGACTTCTCGGGAGTGGAGGCAAGGACTATGAGTACTCATTAGCTGGGATGGACCCTGTATCACGATTGCAGCACCAGAAAAAAACTTTGACGGCCCGACTTGGGTTAGAAGGGGAATATATTGAGGAAGATTTAATCGATAGCAATGACCTGGCACTGAAGCAAACGCCTATTGCAAAGGAGCCCCCAAGCTTTATTTCCGCAAAAGAGAATAATCACCTCAACTCAGCTGCCCCGCCTTTACCTTCCCCCAGTGAGCCCGCTAATGGAGAAGAGACCGGCTTGAGTAAGCGGCAACTAAATCAGCTGAAGCGGAAAAACAAGCAGAGTGCGAAAATGGGAGCAAATAAGGTGCGAGTGGTTGACCTGTCAGCACGGAGGCCATCGGAGAGCGTTACAACCCCTTCGGCTGGAACCCCTCACCCTATAAAAACGGAGAACGGAGAAGGACGAAATGGCGATACGAAACCGGACTATTTCTCCCTTGAAAGACCAGGAGGTGAGGATGACGACTCGAAAATTGTCTCCGAATTCAAGGGAGCCGCTGCTCCCGAAAAACCATTTATACAACCCGAGCTACCCGACGACGGTCTCAGCTCTGAGTGGCCTTATGAGCCCATGTGCGATTTTCTCATGGTGGATATTTTTGATCCTAACTGGGAAGTTCGACATGGTGCTGCGATGGCCCTTCGAGAAGTCGTTCGTGTTCAAGGCGCTGGGGCGGGGCGCCTGCAGGGAAAGAGTAGGACGGAAAATGATGTTCTCAATCGGAAATGGCTGGATGATCTGGCTTGCCGTCTTCTCTGTGTTCTAATGCTCGATCGCTTTGGCGACTATATATCGGACAATGTAGTTGCCCCGATTCGAGAAACAGTCGGTCAGACATTGGGTGCTCTCTTGTCACACCTCCCTTCACGCTCCGTCATTGCTGTTTATAGATGTCTCCACCGGATCATTATGCAAAATGACCTAGGCCTTGATCGGCCTATCTGGGAGGTATGCCATGGTGGGATGATTGGTCTGAGATACTTGGTGGCAGTCCGGAAAGATCTTCTTGTCAAAGACTCTGAGCTTATGGATGGTGTTCTGGAGGCAGTCATGAAGGGACTGGGTGACTATGACGACGATGTTCGTGCTGTGAGTGCCGCAACACTTGTACCCATTGCGGAGGAATTTGTCAACACACGTAAAGCCACTCTCGGAAGTTTGATGGCTATAGTTTGGGACTGTCTTTCAAACCTACAAGATGACCTAAGCGCCAGTACCGGATCGGTGATGGATCTGCTAGCGAAGCTTTGCACGTTCCCTCAGGTTCTCATCGCTATGAAGGAAAACGCAGCTGTAGACCCAGAGTCCTCGTTCGGTAACCTTGTTCCTCGCCTCTACCCTTTTTTACGACATACGATCACCAGTGTGCGTTCCGCCGTTCTCCGGGCTCTCATTACTTTCTTGCAACTTGAGGGCGAAGGCACCAATGATTGGGTGGACGGCAAAGCTCTCCGTCTTATCTTCCAGAATTTGTTAGTTGAGCGAAACGAGGGGGTTTTAAAACTATCTCTACAAGTGTGGTCAGAGTTACTCAAAGCCCTCGAGCACCGTGGATTGTTCAAATCCGACACCGAACTAACCAACCATGTCAAGCCCCTGATCACTCTTAGCATAGCACCATTTGGTGTTCCTCGATACCCCATTCCTATGGGTGCGGAGCTTTTTATTAAACCTTCAGGTCTACCGTTTCCAGCGAGTGCATCTACCCCTGCGAAGTCCTCCCCGAACTCGACAATCGTGCCAGCCGATGGTCCAAAAAAGCGAGGACGTAAACCAGAAAGGAAAGAAGCTCCTCCACCGTCATCACACAACGTCGACGGACATATGCTCCAAGGTGACATTGATCTTGTAGGCATAGATACCATGTTGAGATCCAAAATATATGCGGCAAAGGCGCTTGGCCAACTACTTTCTCTCTGGGACAAGAACGGTCTCACAAGCCTCTGGACATCGGTTTTGGAGGGTCTCAGCCATCCTGCGTCCAGTTCGCAGCTCTCTTCCGCCATGGTTGTAGAGGAATATGCCAAATGTTCTGAGCCCGGGAGTGAATATGCTTCCGCCCTGTGCGAGAAGCTCCGGGAAATCCTTGAAGGGGAGCGTCCCATGTGGTACAGTGATATTGCATGCTACCTGCACGTTGCCCGCGCCCAGTGCCATTCCTTGCTTAATACATTCCGTGACCATGCACACGTTCCGGGCTCCAGGCTACCGACTCTTGCTGTTGTTGTTCAGGGCGACCCCGAAGCCGGTCCGAATGCATTCTCCCTGGCAGACGCTGAGAGGGTCGCTGGGCCCGACTTCGATCGCCTAAAGAAGGGTCTTGCACCTGCCCAGCGCATAACTGCCCTTCAGGTTTTGAACGACACTAAAACTACTGCAGACGCTGCCATCGGCGAGGCGAGAGACGCAAGAGAACTAAGAGATCTGCGAATCCTTGCCGCGGCCTCGGGAGCGTTGGTGGCGCTTCACGATATCCCCAAGAAGCCCGGTCATATAATCAAGGGTATGATGGATAGCATCAAGAAGGAAGAGAACGCCGAGCTACAACAACGATCCGCCGCCGCCATTGCGTCTCTGGTAGAGTACTACACTACTGCCGCGAAGCGAGGTCCTGTCGACAAAGTTATCGGCAACTTGGTTAAGTATTGCTGTGTCGACACATCTGAAACTCCCGAATTCCACCATAATGCAGGGCTGGAGAAGTCTATTCTATCCCTCCGCAAAGAAGAAGATCGACGAGACCACCCAGATGCAGCGAAGTTTGAGAGAGAGGCAAGGGAAGCAAGAATCATGCGTCGTGGAGCTAAAGACGCACTTGAACAGCTTGCCGTCAAATTCGGGGCTGAACTTCTGGAGAAGGTCCCTAACCTCGCATCTTTGGTTGAGCGACCTCTAAATGACGCTCTTACCGGTGATCTTCCATCTGACATCCTTGACCCTGCGAACGATCTGGGTCAGGAAGTTGTAGATGGACTGTCAACGTTACGCGCTTTGCTACCCAAGTTCAGCTCTGGCCTTTATCCTTGGGTTGTCAGGCTCATGCCTCTTATTGTTAAGGCTCTACAAAATCGGTTGTCGGTTGTCCGATATGCCGCTGCCAAATGCTTTGCTACCATTTGCAGTGTTGTGACTGTGGAAGGCATGACCATGTTGGTTGAGAAAGTGTTGCCTACCATTAACAACGGCCTGGACGTTCACCATCGCCAAGGCGCCGTGGAGTGTATTTACCATCTCATCCATGTGATGGAGGATGGTATCCTTCCGTATGTCATTTTCCTGGTTGTGCCGGTGCTCGGAAGAATGAGTGATTCGGACAATGACGTGCGCCTACTAGCCACCACATCCTTCGCAACATTAGTCAAGCTCGTTCCTCTAGAAGCTGGGATACCAGACCCTCCTGGTCTCTCCGATGAACTACTCAAGGGCCGCGATCGGGAAAGGAAATTTATGGCTCAGATGCTCGACTCTCGTAAGGTGGAAGAATTTAAATTGCCTGTTGCGATCAAGGCGGAGCTTCGACCCTACCAACAAGAGGGTGTCAACTGGCTTGCCTTCCTCAACCGTTACAACTTGCATGGCATTCTTTGTGACGACATGGGCCTTGGTAAAACCCTTCAGACCATTTGCATTGTCGCGAGTGATCACCATATGCGAGCCGAGGAGTTTGCTCGATCACAGGCACCGGAAGTCCGCAAGCTTCCATCTCTGATTGTCTGCCCGCCATCTCTTTCGGGCCATTGGCAACAAGAGGTAAAGCAGTATGCGCCATTCCTTAACTGCGCCGCCTATGTCGGTCCCCCAGCAGAGCGTTCAAGAATACAGGGTTCCCTAGCCGACGCAGATATTGTTGTAACATCATACGACATATGCCGAAATGACAACGAGTTTCTCAGATCGATCAATTGGAATTACTGTGTGCTAGACGAAGGCCATCTCATCAAGAACCCCAAAGCGAAGGTTACGATCGCGGTTAAGCGCATTGTGAGCAATCACCGCCTAATTCTTTCCGGAACTCCTATCCAAAACAATGTATTGGAACTGTGGTCCTTGTTTGACTTCCTCATGCCGGGTTTCCTTGGCACAGAGAAAGTATTCCTGGACCGGTTCGCCAAACCTATCGCTGCTAGTCGCTTCAGCAAATCGTCGTCGAAGGAACAAGAAGCCGGAGCCCTAGCAATCGAAGCCTTGCACAAGCAAGTACTTCCATTCTTGCTCCGTCGCCTCAAGGAGGAGGTGCTCAATGACCTCCCACCGAAGATCATCCAAAACTATTACTGTGATCCTAGTGAGCTCCAGAAGAAACTTTTCGAGGACTTTACCAAGAAGGAACAAAAGGCGTTGCAGGACAAGATGGGAAGCTCCGAAAAGACAGACAAGGAGCACATCTTCCAAGCTCTGCAATATATGCGTCGTCTTTGCAACTCCCCTGCCCTTGTCGTCAAGGAAGGACACAAACAGTACAACGAGGTCCAACAGTACCTGGAAGCGAAGCATTCCCAAATCCGCGATGTATCCCACGCGCCTAAGCTTAGGGCTTTACGTGATCTGCTCCTAGATTGTGGTATCGGAGTCGACCCTCCAAGCGAAGGCGATTTAGGAACCGGCGCCAGCTACGTGAGTCCCCATCGTGCTCTGGTCTTTTGCCAGATGAAGGAGATGTTGGACATTGTACAGAGTGAGGTGTTGCGAAAACTTCTGCCCTCCGTCCAATATCTCCGACTCGATGGCAGCGTGGAAGCCACCAAGCGCCAAGATATTGTCAACCGATTCAACTCCGACCCCAGCTACGACGTCTTGCTCCTCACAACCAGCGTTGGTGGTCTGGGACTGAACCTGACAGGTGCCGATACCGTGATATTCGTGGAGCACGACTGGAATCCACAAAAGGATATTCAGGCTATGGATCGCGCTCATCGTATTGGACAGAAAAAGGTAGTTAATGTCTATCGGTTGATCACTAGAGGTACTTTGGAGGAGAAGATCTTGAAGTAAGTTTTCTTTTCCACCCCTTTTTTTTTCTCTTTTTCCCACTCAACCTAATATTTCTTTGTAGTCTCCAACGTTTCAAGATCGATGTCGCCTCTACTGTGGTCAATCAACAAAACGCCGGCTTGAATACGATGGACACAGATCAACTTCTGGACCTATTTAATCTTGGAGAAACGGCCGACAATGCCGAGAAACCCGGGGACCACGCAGCCGGTAACGAAGTCGATATGGTTGATATCGACGGTGAAGTTAAAGAGAAGGGCAAGAAGGGCTGGCTTGACGATCTGGGTGAACTATGGGACGATCGCCAGTACCAGGAAGAATATAACCTAGACACTTTCTTGTCTAGCATGAAGGGGTGAAAATAATGTTTATGCCACTAATGAGCTTTGGTCCTTTTTTTTTTGTTATCCACTCCGGCCGTTGTGAACTGTGGCTGGGTTAAAGCAGATACCTGATTCTTTTTCTTTATTACATTTTTTTGGGTTCCTGAACAGATCACAGCAAGGCGTTTCAACCGTTTTGTTTCTTCTGCTTCATTATCGGGATCTCCGATGGAGTTCGGTTGTTGGCTGGTGGGACTGCTGTTCTGTTATGATCATATTGATTCAAACGAACCAACGCGTGGCTACAACGAAGATGAATTTGGAGGATAGATAGAGATGGTTTAGTAGGGGGGGGTTTTTTTTCCTTTTCGACTGTATCCTAGGTTCAGATCCTGTATTCTACTGATGTACACTGCTCTAGAGCTATTCCCCCCCCTCCTCCACGTCTAATTTCTTTAATAACAAAAGTTTAGTACATAGTCTCTGTGCTTGATAGTTTGAAGCAGTTTCTAATCTGGCTAATTATCATAAACTACACAGGGTAGAGGTAAAACCCCTAACGACTTCTACAAGTATATACTAACTACTAGCATCATTGGGTGCATCAGAGCTGACACCACTATCCGACCCATGGAAAAGAAATAAAATAATAAAGAAGAATATATAACTGAACTGGCTATCACCCAAATCATTGAAGATTAACAAACAACCCCCCATCAACCAACAGCTGAGCCCCAGTCTAATAAGCCCACAAATTAGCACAATCTCAACCGGTCCAGCCTCATAAGCCCCAAGTACAGGCCCCAAGGGGAAAAAAGGAGGGGGAGAAATTAGTACTTACCACGTACCCACTCAACTCCTCACAAGCCAAAAACACCGCTGGTCCTGCCAAATCTGGCGGCTGTCCCAACCTCCCCAACGGAATCCTCCCTTCCATATACTCCTTCTTCACCGGATCACTCATATCCTCATCATTAAGCTGGGTACGGATCGTCCCCGGAAGAAGCGCATTACATCTGATCCCGTATTTACCAAGCGCCACAGCAGTCGACTGCATCAGACTCAGCACCCCGGCTTTGGTGGGGGTGTAGTGTGTCTGCTGGCCGCCACCAACAAGGGCGGAGATGGAACTAATTCCGATTATGGAGCCACCGGGTGGCGATTGGGAGAGGGCCATCTGTCGGCCTGCGGCTTGGGTTACGTAGAAGGCGCCGGAGAGGTTGGTGGAGATTGTGTGGCCGAGGAGGGGGGGGGACACACTTCAGTAGTTAGACAGTTTTAACCCCGACCAGAAGGTGGACTTGAGTGAATAGATTGAAAGAGATGGGGAGAACGTACTCGAGGAATTCTTCAAATTTGCATACTCCTGCGTTGCTTACGAAGATGTCCAAGCGGCCGAATGCTTCGACAGTGCGCGCGATGAATTCTTTCCCTGTTTCGGGCTGCGATACGTCTCCGGGGACTGCGATAAATGAGGTCGTTGAGGAGGAAGAGGAGGAGATTATTTCAGAGATGTCTTTCTGCATGGCTTCGAGGAGGGATTCTTCCTGTGGACCGCCGAGATGGTTGATGGCGACTTTGGCGCCGTGGCGGAGGTATTCTAGGGCTATGGCCTGTGATATTCCCAATTATTATCTAGTTACAACGCACATAACTCGTTCAAATTTGTGTTTAGGGGATATGAGAGTGCGATAAATGTAATAAAAGAGATTATGAGGTCTTCTTACCCTGCCAATTCCTGTGAGCCCGCCGGTGATTGCGGCGACTTTGCCTGTTAGAAGTTGAGGGATAGGCATGGCTGTGGCGAGAAAGTGGTGATTTCAGAAAGATATGTGGATAAACAAGCTTATTCCGTCTTCAATTGTGCCCTTTTTTGTGATAATTCCCAAGATTCTGGAAAAGTCCGACTCCAGAGACACCTTCTTATAACCCCGCGAGCGGAAAAGAAGCAGCCGGTGGGTCTTCCATTGGTGGAGATTCGCTTCGGGGCATTAATACCACGAAACCCCGAGGAGCCACCTGAGTCTGTGAGTCTCTGTGAACAGGTTTTGTGAAGAATAAGAGCTTATTGTTTTAAATTCTCAAAATAGGCATATAGTACGCTTATTCGGATTGTAATGAAAAAAAGGGAAAGATGTAGAGATACAAGCTAATGAAAACGGTATCTATTTGGATCACGCTATTCCCGAGTTTCCATAACTTTCAGGCGAGAAATATTGCAGAAACAGGGCTCCCTAGGTAGTTGTGGATTTACGATCTCCTTGTGGAGTTTTCCCACTATCCTGGCGCGAAATTATTTCCATTTCTCCACTCAGTCTCACCCAAAATATGAACACATAAATAATAATAAGCAAACACGAATATTACCCAACGTATTTCCAAGTTGCTTCTGAAAGCTAGATCGTATATAGGGGAATCAACTATCCCAATCAAGACTTCGAGGCTATCTGTTCCTCGGTCCAGTCCCAAAGCCTCTTTGCCATCTCGGCATCCCGATCATAGCGGGACACCCCCTTCACCCCAATCGGAACATAGTAGCCGCCATTGACCAACCGCTCTCTCGGCACCGTGGCGGCCCAGATCTGGTTCAACGCTCCGGTCCGCACACTCCTACACATCAAATTAGTTATCACGTTAGCAGTTACCCTTGAAACGACGCCGGCTTCTTTAGAATGGTGATATAGGTCGCTTGCGACCGTCCCAGGGTGCACAGAGACAGAGAGAATCTCTGGGTATCGACGAGCGAGCTCCGCTGCAAAGAGTGCATTCGCTGCCTTGGATGCGCCGTAGCGCGTAACCCACCCGGTGGCCATAAGCGAGGGCGTAGATAGCATCATATCAAAGGATGGGGAGCTATTGTTCGCCAGGGAGCTCAGCGTCACAACCCGCACATCCGGGGTGGAATTCGAAACGGTCCGGCGCAAAGTAGGGAGGAGTAGCTTGGTAAGGAGGAAGTGGCCGACATGGTTTGTCCCCATGTGAACCTCGAATCCCTCCTCGGTGAGGGATGGAGCGTTGCCCATTGTGCCAGCATTCAGGATCAAAACATCCAGGCGATCGCATTCCGATTGGAACTTCTTCGCTGCAGCCCGGATGGACGCGAACGAAGCTAGGTCTAGCGGGATGTACCGAATATCCGGGGGGGAACTGAGCACCTCCTGAATGGAGGTGATGGCACTTAGTGCTTTGGATTCTGTGCGTGCAGCAAGGTATATGCGTGACGGATTATGTCGCGCTAGTTGGAGGACCGTTTCTTTCCCTAAACCGGTATTTCCTAGAAGTTCGAGCAAGAGTTAGATGAACACGGCTGTGAATTGGGTCCGAGAAGAATTTACCCCCGGTGACAAAAATAGTCTTTCCTGAAAGGTCGCCGATATCTCGATCGGGCATGAAGGAAGAGCCCAGGAGGCCAAAAGTGAACTCGTTCAAAGTGGGCCCGACGCTGGAGTGGAAATCCACAGGGTGCCGAATAGCATGTCCGGCCATGGAACCCAGTCCCCAGACATCCTGAAGCGATTGGATGGGTGAAGACATAGTTAAAAATTATAAATGAAATGGCTAGACTAAGGATATATTATTCACGCTTGCATTGTGGTGGTCGAGCATCTCTGAGGGCTGTGGATAGCAGGCCATGGTCGCGAGGAGGAGAGCGGAGGTCGGAGAGGAGAGCCGTCGACCGTAGAGTGACACCTCGGTCTGTTGCCATTTCTGGGCCTGGGATTAACGAATGTGATTCCTAGCCTTCAAAACCAGAGAAAATGGCACCACATATCACCACTGCTCAGAATCAACGCAGGAGAGTGCAGTTCGTTTTCAATGAGGGACGTTATCGGGTTGATGAAGGGTCTGGCAATTTTAATTAAAATTTTCTGGTTTGCTTACCCCGTACTTTGGTTCGGGGCGCAACTCGGGTTATGCACCCAGCCTTCTAGGCTTCATCGAAACTACCCATATTTTTATTTTTTTGGAGCTAAATTGAACGCAAGAAATCTATAGATTATCACACAATGCTGAACCCGTTTTGGAGCTGTGAAATCAATTCTTTATGAGCCGCGAATGATATACTAAAGTGCTCATCCCACAGAGGAACGTGCTTTACTTCCCCAGTTCTGGACTCATAAACAATAAAAAACTCGATACATTCATCAATTCATGAATGAGATACTATATACATATGCTTGCTATTCTGGAGGCAAGGCAGGTGCTTGTCAATATGCGGGTATTAAAGGACAGGATCATTTTCCAGGAGGCAATGAAGCAAACAACCAGTTTTGCGATGACGTGGGGTGGGAAAGAGAATAATACACGTCCTTAGTCAACGCGATCCAACTTTTGAATCACCATCGCAGTCGCAGCTCCTCCACCATTGCAAATGGCTGCAACGCCGTACTCACCAGGCTGCAGCTGGTGCAGAAGGGTAACAAGAATACGAGAGCCAGAGCTTCCGAGCGCATGTCCCAGAGAAATAGCGCCTCCTAGAGGGTTAACCCGAGCATCATGCAGACCAAGAATCTAGGTGAAGGTTAGTAATTAGGATCACCGGAGAGGGATTCAAAAGAATTAAGACTCGCCTTCTTGTTGGCTTCAATGACAGCTGCAAAGGCCTCGTTGAATTCCCAGACAGCAACTTGATCCTTGGTGATTCCAGCGCGCTCAAGAGCGATCGGCACAGCCTTGGCTGGGGCAACAGGGAAGTCAACAGGATCAATAGCAGCATCTGCGGAGGAGACGATACGTGCGAGGGCACGGTTACCGGTGCCAAACTCGCGAGCAATTTCCTTACTACCCAAAACCAGAGCGGATGCGCCATCGTTCATGGTTGAGGCGTTACCAGCTGTCACAGTGCCCGTACCGTCCCGGAGGAAGGCCGGCTTGAGAGTCTTCAGCTTGTCAACTCGCAAGTTTTCGTATCCTTCATCCCGTTCGATCACTGTGTCACCCTTCTTACCCTTCACAGTCACGGGGGCGATTTCTTCCGCGAACTTATTTTCGCTCCAGGCTTGCTGTGCTCGCTGGTATGATTGAATAGCATATTGGTCCTGATCCTCACGGGAAATTTCATACTTCTTAGCGGTCTTTTCGGCGCAGATACCCATGTGAAACTGGTTGTAAACATCCCACAGTCCATCCTTAATGAGGCCATCTTCCAGCTTGATATCCCCGAACGGGGGTAGGTGGGTGGAGCGAGGCATGTAATATGGCACTCGGGTCATGTTCTCCATTCCTCCGGCAATTTGAGCCTCAGCCAGGCCAAGCTGGATGTTTTGAGCAGCGAGAGCTACGGCCTTAAGACCAGACGCACAAACTTTGTTTACAGTCATGGATTCCACGGTGGAGGATAAGCCTGCGAAAATCGAGGCCTGGCGAGCCGGCGCCTGTCCGACTGAGCCCTGGAGAACGTTACCCATGTACACATCTGTGATCTTCTCAACAGGAACCCCTGATTTGGTCACAGCCGATTTGATGGCAACAGCACCGAGCTGAGGCGCCGACACTGAGGCAAAGGATCCATTAAACTAAATCCCAACCCGAGAGTTAATTCGACTAAATTATATTAAAGGGGGAACACATAGGAGGCAACCTTTGCAGTTGGGGTTCGAGCAGCGCTCAAAATATACGCGTCCTGTATTTCCTTGAGTGTCGCGCGTGCGGCGCTGAATTGCCTCCGCCACTGACGAGATGCGGGGAGAGCTGTGTGCTTGGTGAGAAGGCGAGCAGCGAGAGGCCCGGTGGAAGCTTGGATGGCCATGATGATAATGGGCGTGTGTTTGAAGAATAGCCGCGGAAGTGAAGACAGGAAGAAGAGATGGAATGAAAGGTCGTTAGGGGCCCTTTTCTCCTCGAGTTAACGATGAAGGGCGAAGTTGGAGCACGGAAAGCCTCCGTTACATACAATTCTTGGGGCCCCCGGAAATGGCGCCGCCTTTAACCGCCCCTCCGCATGGTGCCGAGGCTGTTCCTCTCACCTGACATCACCTGACAGTTTTTTGGTCAATCAATGAAGCCAAGCCCAGCACTATTATTTCATAAACATATTTAAACCGATATAACTCCACGGAAAGAACAAAATGTTCCTTATGATTGGACCGGACAATTTAAGGGCCATTACTTAATAACCTGGGAATCTAGACAGTTTTTTTAGCGTGGATCTGGGAACCACCACACGAGATCCTCCCGGCAACAATGGAGGCCAAGGTAGTCGCCGAGGCCGAAGGTTGTATATTATTGTTTCTACTCTCCTAGGCTTAGAAATCAATAAATCCTAAAAACCATCGATCGCCTACATACGATCACGAGAAGTGGAAAATAGAGCGTCATGCCTGCTCAGCCATACTTATGCCACCTTCAATTTATAATCGGTTGAATTGGTAGCGAAACTCGACCCTTTCTATCCAGGATATTGGTCCTGATGAATGGCGTCTCAACATGCACAAGGGTACCAGAGGAAATTTTGGACTTTATTCACAACTTCATGGAAAAAAATTATGCCTACACTCCGTGATATATAGTCACGCTGCAAAGTTTATTCATATAGGGTTCTATATAGTTCCCTACCTAGGTATGAGTTTGGCTTGAGTAGCTTTTCTTATCCTATTGCTATATGGTTATCATATAGACACAAAGAGGAATTAATTATATGTTTGCACAGCTAGCATGTGACCTTTATCTGGCATATATATCATCCACCTGCTTGCCCTTTGTGTATCTAGACATCCATCTTCATGACATCTATCTTGATCTATCAATCGATGTGTCCTTTTTCCCCTGGCTCCGCTCCCCAGTAGCGCTGACATTATCAAAGTCAAGCTCTCATGACTTCTACCACACTACTTTTTACATTTGGGGTGAGTATCATGACCATTTTAATTGTAATTAATGGATACAAAAAATGGATCATAGATAGAAAGATAACTATGATAAGGAGGTATCCTTTCTGCTCCGAGGGAACCTTGCCTGCTAGTACGGCACCTACAAAGGTATGCTTACTGTAGTATTCAACGCGACTTTCTTGTCCTGGAGACCAAAATTAACCTACTAGGAGGTTAAGCACTTACCAAACACCTATACATAATCAGATCTGAAACTATTTATTTCTCCAAACATAATATTTATCAATAATAACGGGTTAAGATGATAAAACCAAGGGCACCAAAATTCTGCCGGCATATTACCTTTTCTGGAAACATGAGGGTTGATCCATGATCCGTGATAGATCTGGAGGTAACTTCGGACTTGGCGGTTTGGTGGAGGAAAACCATGGACCGCGCTCACCGCCTACATAGGACGCGCGGGTTTGTTTGTGTACAACTGCTTTTGGTTGACCGCCTTCGCACCCCCACCAGGGATGAAAAAGACTCCTCTCAGGCTTCTCAGATTCGTCGATTCGATCAGCCCAGGTAAGTATATACAACAATCGTCAAAATTGACTAGTCCTTGATTGGGAATTGGCTGCTTTGCTCCCTTGTTAGCGGTTCAATCCACCCCCTTTCAATAACACCTCGCAGCGACTAAAACCTGGGGCTTCTTTTTCTGCTCCCAAGTCTTTGTCCCTGGGCAACACCAAGGCTCCTCCTGTTGCCATAGTCGTGCAGTTCGTCCTGTGTCTTCCACCCCGCGTGTTGGTGGACACGTTTGATTTTCCCGACCTGTACTTATTTCCGACTCATAATACAGGCGTGTGCATTTGCAGAAAGGGAAAGGCCCTGCTCCTCAATGGCTAGCATGGAGAATTATCAGAAGATCGAGAAGATCGGCGAGGGTATGTTCGTGATTCCTGCCATTGACTCTAGACATTGCCTCAGTTTCCTCGCTTGATTCGTCTGGTAAATTGGTTTTGCATGTATTAACTTTTCTCTGGTGGTTAGGAACGTACGGTGTTGTTTATAAGGCCCGCGAGCTCACGCATCCGAATCGTATTGTTGCCCTAAAAAAAATCCGTCTCGAAGCCGAAGATGAAGGCGTCCCGAGTACAGCAATTCGTGAAATCTCTTTGCTTAAAGAGATGAGCGACCCGAACATTGTGCGGCTGTTCAACATCGTACACGCAGACGGCCACAAACTTTATCTGGTTTTTGAATACCTCGACCTCGACCTGAAAAAATACATGGAAGCCCTTCCTGTGAGCGAAGGAGGTCGTGGCAAGGCTCTTCCCGATGGTTCTTCGTTGAGCAGGAGCCTGGGACTAGGGGATGCAATGGTTAAGAAATTCATGGCTCAGCTAGTGGAGGGCATTCGATACTGTCACAGCCATCGAATCCTCCATCGGGATTTGAAACCCCAAAATCTTCTAATTGACCGTGATGGAAATCTCAAACTAGCAGATTTTGGATTGGCAAGGGCATTTGGCGTTCCCTTGAGAACCTACACACATGAGGTACATGCGACGAAACTCCTTGCTGCCCTGTGAAAAAACGTCAACTGATTGTATTCGCTTAGGTGGTAACACTCTGGTATCGTTCTCCTGAAATTCTGCTGGGCGGACGGCAGTACTCCACTGGAGTCGACATGTGGTCTTGTGGGGCTATCTTTGCAGAGATGTGCACCCGTAAACCTCTGTTCCCTGGAGACTCGGAAATTGATGAGATATTTAAGATTTTCCGGTGCGTTACTCCCCAATGTGTCTACAGATGCAAAGCATAGCTCTACGCACGTACAGGGGAAAAAAGCCGCTAACCACCTTCAACAACAGGCTCCTTGGCACTCCTGATGAAGCCGCATGGCCGGGTGTCACCTCTTTCCCTGATTTCAAACCAACCTTCCCCAAGTGGAAGAGGGAAGAACCTCATACTCTTGTGCCCGGTCTTGAAGAGGATGGGCTTGACCTCCTGGAAGCCCTACTCGAGTATGACCCGGCCCGCCGAATCTCCGCCAAACAGGCCTGCATGCACCCATATTTTCAGCATGGCAGTTCATACTACTCTGGGCGTACCCGGAGGAATGGATTTCAATGATTAAGGTGACTCATGAGTTTTTTTTCTGCTGATATGTAATTTACGTGTATTTATGTGGAGGCCCGTGGCAAGTATTAACCTGGGCAGCATCTTTGCAGGTGTGATGGGCTGTACACTCGTTTCCCTTCCTGGCTATCCACTTGTTACTTATTCCCAGTCATTCTGTGTTCTTCTTATCTTGATCTTGTCTGTTGCGTTTCCTTTACTCATGGCGTTGTTTATGGAGTGATCTGGCAGGAAAGAAATTAGGTTACTGGATATTCCAAGGAGTGTGTTCTTTTGATTTAACGCGTACATAAGTACATCCCTGTCAAAAACCCCGTTCATCCGTTGAAGGCAGGACAAGGAAAAGCAAAAACCGAAAAAGGAAGGAAAGGTGTAAGAATAGAAACATCACACGGCCCGTCCTCAAAGGGCTGCCTTTTTTTTTGTGGAGCATCACGTTGGCGGTGCAACTTGTCCTGTTGGCCTCCATCCTGGTCGCTCATCCCACGTGTGAGGTCTGGATTCTGTTCCTTCCACCCACAATTCCAAATTCTCCGCTTCCCGTCTTCTCCTCACCACCCTTCAATATTCCGTCCTCTTTATTTTCCCCATAGATACTAAGTATCCTCTTGATCGCTGCGTATTGTCTTTCGAGGCCTTTAACGAGCCCTCAGCCGCACACGAATTTTATTTTGCCCTGTTGGAAGAATGCATCGGTCATCGCCGACAGTGATCCCGGCTTTGGCCTGGGATTGGCTGATGACCCGTTTTCAGCCCTGCCAAATCATCCTGGCATCAGTTCAACACAGCCTCAGGCTAACAACAATTCGTCTTTCTCCATAATAACCGTATTATTAATTTTAATCAGAGTTCAGCACAAACGGAAACTCTCTCCACTGAATACTCCTCATCAATGGACTCGAGAACGGCCTGGGGCTCTGGGCATTTGCGTCGCACAGGACTAAGTCCAAACTCGTATTACTGGCACCAGACTAACTTACTTAGCCTGCAGAGCGTGTGCAACCCTTGACCACTTAACGAAGGTTTTGCAAATTGTTGTCAAGCCCCAGGCCCAATCGACCGGTATTCAGCAGTCATCGCTGATCAGTAGGTGTTTTGGCCCCGTTTGACTCCGAGACATCCCAGCACGTCAGCATCAAATATTAGAAATCCCGAGGGAGAGTCTGACACCAACAACCTTAATATTGGGAGCCGGCTGAACCGAGTCGATTTCAAAGCCATACTGAGCATACTCAGCCCCAGTTTGTAGCGGGAGGCATCATTAAAGCCTGTTCGGCGCAGACATGGTCTCCAAATGAAACACCGGTCGTGAACCGTTACTTGCTTATCATACAGGTCGCATCCCGGTCAAGCGACCCAGCGACCTATACTGTATGCCGATTGGTTGACTGTATTATGAACTACGATTGGGCTTTTGCGAAGATCGCTGAAATCCTGGAGTCATAATTCGCATTCTTTTTTTTTCTTTGCTCAGCCGCTAGACGAGAGGGGTGCGCGGGGCTGCACCACCACGCCTGCATTTTTAAAGTAATGAGCTGCACAGTCGGGGCTTGTCTCCGTAGCTGATTGATCTGTCGATAAATTGTATCCTCCCCCGACGAAATAATATTTTCCCTTTTTCTCATCAATATTTCATCAACACAAAATAGAAGGAAATCGCTCCCTGTGACTTGCTATACCGCGAGCTGGCGAAGATGGCAACCCTCGACCCCCTGGACGATTATGATTTTACTCCTCCCCTCTCCTCTCGATCGGGGAGCCGAGTGCGCAGGCAAACTCTGGCGCCCCAGGAAGCCATGAGGCAGTTTTGGAACCAGTTCAACTCTAGGTTCCCCGGGAAGGTATACACGGTGCTGCCTGATAACCCATATGCGCGGTCCAAGGCAGCCAGAATTCCTCAAGGGGTCATAAAAGGACAGGATGCAGGAAAATCTTACGCTCAATCGCGGAAGGAATGTATTCGGGCAGTTGACAGGCTTGCGAAAGAGTGCAGGCGGCTCAACCAAAAATATTCCGATCCGCACTTCGACATTGAGCTCGACTTGAAGTCCGGTCGGAGAAACTGCTTGGATGGATTAGGCGAATCAAACGATGAGATGCGCCCGAGGGGGGTCAAAAGAGTGACTGTTAGTGCAAATGCTGAGCTTTGGCTGAAGGGCGACCAGTTAACAAGATCCGGCCTGATATTTAGGAAATCTTCGAAAACCCCCAATTCTACGTAAATGGGCCTACTGCTTCAGACGTACGGCAAGGTCGCGACGGTGATTGCTGGTTCATGGCTGCTCTTTGTACAATGGGAAATAAGGAGGGGCTGATAGACAAAATTTGCGTCCACCGCGACGAACAAGTCGGTGTTTATGGGTTCGTGTTCTACCGTGGTGAGTATTCTACGGGCACATAGGTGGCACTGAAGTCAAATTGACACCTGTCATCTCTAGATGGCGAATGGCAGCAATGCATTGTGGACGATAAGCTTTATCTCCGTGCGGCCGACTATGACGAGTCGGTTGATGAGCGGCCTATTTGGGACGACATCAACCGGAGTGACACCGAGGAGGAATATCGCAAGGTTTGGCAGACCGGTTCGCGTGCATTGTACTTCGCTCAATGCGTGGATGAGAATGAGACATGGCTCCCCCTGTTGGAAAAGGCGTATGCAAAAGCGCATGGTGATTACTCTGCAATTGAGGGAGGCTTTGTTGGGTGAGAATCTTCGGCTCAGCGGCTTGGAGAATCTGTCACTAACTGTTCGCAGGGAGGCGCTTGAAGACCTGACTGGCGGAGTGACTTCCGACATACTCTCTAGCAATATTTTGGATAAAGATAAGTTCTGGAAAGAGGAGCTGATGCAGGTAAACAAAGAGTTCCTCTTCGGGTGTGGCACTGGTCTCTTTTCCACTTGGCTTGCGCCAAATTCGCGCGGTCCCCCCCGGGATAGAAAGGGGATTTCTGAGAATCACTCATATTCGATCATGGAGGCAAAGGAAATTGATGGAGAACGCTTGGTCCGGCTCAGGTAATTCCACCTCTCTGGCATCAACCGGAATAATCTACTCATTATGAACTAGGAATCCCTGGGGTAAAAAGGAGTGGAGCGGCGCCTGGAGTGATGGCTCCGAGCAGTGGACGCCTCAATGGATGGAAAAACTGGGCCATAAGTTTGGTAACGATGGGGTATGGTCCCACCCGCTTGGATCGACCAGTGGTGCTGAGAGCTAATTCTATAACGCAGTTTTTCTGGATTTCCTACAACGACCTACTTAAAAAGTATCAGCACTTCGATCGTACTCGTCTCTTTGGCCCAGAGTGGACAGTGACGCAACAATGGACCAGTCTAAACGTCCCCTGGTCGGCGGACTACCATAGCACGAAATTCAGGGTGAATGTCACGAAGCCGGGCCATGTCATTTTAGCTCTCTCCCAGGTATGTGTGTCCCTATGCCACATAACAGCGGTAGCGAAGCATACTGACGTGTAACAAAAAAGTTGGATACGCGTTATTTCAAAGGCCTGATCGGTGAATACGACTTTGTTCTCAAGTTCCGTCTCCAGAAAGAAGGAGAGGATGATTACATAGTGCGCAGTAATAATAACTCTCTTATTTGCCGATCCACCAACGCCGAGGTTTACCTTGAACCGGGATCTTACCAGGTGCTCATGAAAGTCACCGCATACAGGCTAAATACTGTCGAATCCACAGAGGATGCGGTCAGGCGGCTTGCGCCCATCAGGCGCGAGAAGTTAGTCCAGATTGGTCTTTCATACGACCTTGCTCATGCGAAGGGGATTGTAGTCGAGACGGAGACAGAGAAAAGAGCGCGTGGGGATCTCGAGGAACGCCGTAAGTCTGCGGAACGAAACAGATTTCGTGAAGAAATGAAGAAGAAGTTGCAGCGGGAATATATTCGGGACCAGAAGATAATCGCACGCAAGGTGAGGCTCGAGGAGAGGCTTGCCGCGAAGGCTCAAGCCGCTCAAAGAGTCTTTACCGACAGTCCGGTCCAGTCGCCAGCAGATATGAACGGGTCGGGTGACGGCTTTGAGAAGGTCCCAGAGAGCAATGGTACCAACGGATCCATTCCTGCCATCAAATTCAATGGCGTTCACGCCAAACCCAAAAATTCTCACGACAGATTCTCCGTACGACTTGGCCGTGACAGGAACCGTTCAATGTCAACATTTTCGCTTCATACTTACCACCACCGACACAAGCATAACCGCGATTTTGAATTACTGGAAGGATTCGAGTTTGACTCCGACATTGATATGCCTCCCGAAGACGAGCCCCCGATGAAGCGCAGTTGCTCTCAGAATTCGTATTGCGACGAGCTGGACTCTAAGACCGATCCATGGAATGCGGTATGTGTTGTTGGATTGCGAGTATATTCAAAAGATGAAATGCTTTCCCTTGAAGTGATCCGCCCTGTGCCTGAAGAGGACATTGAAGCTGCTCTCGACATGGATGACCCAGCCGTAAGTGCCACATCCGAAAAGGGCTCGCGTCTGCTTGCCATGCAATATGAATGAACGCCGATACGGTCTTGAATTTCTTAAAAGCTGTAAGATGTCAGGGAGTAATAGGGTTATCTTTTTCTCATCCTATGTTTTTTTTTTTTTTGGCGACTCACGGATATGGCTACAGAATGTGCACTATCATGTTTTACTGATCTTCTTAATTCTTCTCTTTGTTGTCTTCTATCTCAAGTGCAGGTTCACTTGATTTGCATTCTTGTTCAAGTTCCAATAGTTTGCTTGTTATGTTTTCTTGTTGTGGATTAGCGTTATCGAGTATGCATTTCTTACTAAGCTTATGCTCGTGGACAATGTCCTAAATAGGATTAGACTAGTAATTCTATTCATGTTGTCTTGGACTTTTGACACCTTCATCCTGTCATGGTATTTATCACTATGGCGCTATGCCGTACTCGAGCTTCTCCGTCGTTACTTCACCACAGTTGTGCTTCTCATGCCGTTCTTTCCCATCAATAGGCTGGAGCTATAGGCATCCCCTTTCCCCAAGGTCACGCAATCGGATCTTTGTAGCAAGCGTTCGATATGTATCGTCCTTCTCCTGTATTGATGTCCCTGTGGGAGGCAACGGGCACGTGTCATTGAAGTATGTTAGAGAAATAAGGACATCATATATCAGCAGCCATTCTTGATTTCGAGGAAATCACCTGTAACGTGCGACTAATGACTCCTGCTAGAGTGACTCAACGAAACACTGCTTCAAACCAAGCCCGTCCGAATGTGATCATCCAACTGCCTCCAGGCCCGTTATTCAGACCATCTCTCTTAGACAGTAACTGTAAAGCCGCCTCTCCCAGCAATGGAGCCGGTACCTCTGCGGCTTACCTCAAAAATGCCAAAGATGACTCCTCTTCCCACCGTTTAGCAGAGCTAACATCCTCTACATTGGTTACGATCAACTACCGCCTTGGTCCAGTAGCCTCCACCAACATCGATACCAAAATCCACAACCCTGCTACTAATGATACACATTTGGAAGCTGCCCACAACCAGCAACAAAAACTCTATCAATTCCCAACCCCTATCCACGACACACTCGCCGGATTGGACTGGGTCCTACAAAACCTCAAACCCAATCGTTTAGGGGTCATCGGCACCCACATTGGCGGCTCACTAGCCCTAATGCTTGCTCTCACAGAGGCACAGTCCATCCACGCCGTCACAGCGCTAGAACCCGTCTGTGACTGGACCTCGCTCGACGAATATTGTATCTCTTCCCAACCCGATCAAACCAACCCCGGCCCCGGCCGCAGAAGAAAGACCCAGATTTATCCCAGCGACCAAGCTCTACCCGATCTAATCCCCCTCCTCGAGGCAAGAGAAACCCTTTTCGCAACCCCGGAGCGCTACTTCGATGCATTCGCTTCGCCCCTTCTTTTCCTCCGGTCTGCTGGCAAGGACGTCCCCAAGCATTTCCCCCAGTACCTTACCGGGCCAGAATACCCAATTCCTTTACTTAAGAAGTCTTCAGTAATGGGGTCTTCGTCTTCGGAGTTTAAACTTAATGAGACTAGGCACAATTCACAGCCCGAGCTACATCCGGACCTTGACTCCGACCCCGCCATCACTGAAGGCACTACTCCTCGTCGTCGGAAGGCCCTCTCGCGATGGCCACCATATGGACTTGATTATGGTGTTAGTGGTGCGCCATCATCTTTCTACCGCCATCACGATGTTAAAAGGTTGGAGGTAACTCTTCCACATATTCGTCTATATACGAGGCAAGAGCAGAACGAGGGAGGGGTTCCACCTTCATCATCCTCTTCGTCTAAACAGGAGAAGCAGGGTAGGGAAACCAAAAGTATTCCTTCTACCTCGAGGAATAAAAATAGTCACCAGACCACGGTTCTCTCTCGGCAGGCGGGTGATATGGTGGATGTAATGCGTCGGGCTTGTTTCTGGGGTCGGGAGAAAGGATTCGGGGAAGAGAGAGTTACTGTTTTCTCTGGTTCTGAGGGGGGTCCGTGGCCAATATCTGGGGAGGTTGGTGCTGGGGAGTGGTTGCGTGGGGTTTTAGGTTCGGGGGACTGAGTAACTGATTTTAATACTTATCTTGGGTTCTTGAACCCTTACAAAACATCTTGGCACGCTAAATGAAGCGGTACATGATTCTAATATTCTATAATTATTGAGACTATATGTTGAACTCTATAGAGAAGAACCAAATACCGTATTCCCGTCCGGTGAGTCCCACCAAGACTCGATATCAGAGAGAGTCGGTAATATTGCCTCTCCGCCGTATGAGGTAGCGGGATCCCCCATCGGTGGGAATCCGTTATCTCCAAGATTATCTGAGAGGCGTAGATCTGGACTACGGATCCAGTCGAGGTCTCGCGGCTGGCATGGGCCGAACTGTTGAGAAGAAGAGTCCAGGCTACGATGCCCAGCGCTTTGGGGGAGCCCGGCGGAGGCTAAACCACCAGTTGGCGGTGATATGTCAGGGGTAGGAAAGGCTACTGTTTCATGAGTCGTTTTGGGAGAGATGCGGGATTTTTTACGAGAGGCGTCTGTTGATTCGGGACCTGTAGTCCCCCCGGATATAGGTCCTAATCGTTGGTTGCTCGTTTGGCGTTTCATGGCTCCCGACCGGCGCATGCGGGCTTGCCATCTGCGCTGCAAGCTGACTAGGAAGTCTCGAGTTCGTTTGGCGTTTTCAAATGATTGACCTAGTTCGTCCAATGCGCGAAAGCAGAGATTTAAATAGGCAACCATTTCTCTGCTGTCACTATTCTCATTGCCGGCTTTATTGGGGTGAGGGGTAGCGGATATTGTGACATAAAGAAGCATCAAGGCGGCGCTGAATATCATAGCCACAACTTGGTTGTTCATTCGTCGAAATGTGTACTGTTTTTCGTACATGTACAAGAGCCGCGCTATTGCAATTGAAGATTCAATGCACATCCTTCGCGCATGGTGGTAGCCAGGCCCCTGTCGTGGACTGCGTGGCTGGATATAGCTTTTTGAGACCCAAGGTCTGTGGGTAAAAATGACAATTTGGTGATATTGCATACTGATATTTTCACTTAGTTATTTTTCAAATGCCCTGACAAGAGTTGGGTAACGTACTGGAGCATCAGAAGGTGGGGTAATTTCGGCGACTTCTCATCGACGGGGTCAACATCTAGGTTAGAGGGTAGATTGGCTTTCCAAGCGAATAGGTCATCTGTTACGGTATAGCACAATCTCTGAAGGTCATGGCGTGAGATATCAGAACAGCCGTACCTAATAACCCTGTTAATTTTTGTCTATCAACGTTTTTGTTCTTGAAACCGTACAGGATATGACCCAAGGGAGATATTATTTCCCAAAGAACAGCAAATTGTCTGCTGATCAACTCATTTGGGTTCTTAAATACACTTTTGGCAGCATCTGACTTCTCTGGGAGTCCGTAAGGATGCCATGTGCCTTCTTTTTCCGCCACCAAATCGGATGCCGGCTTGGAAGCGGTGATATCCCCCGCGTTCATCCGGAATGGTCGCCCAAGGTAGAAGCCCCAAAAACTATATATGTTAGAGAGGGTTTCGGGGAAAGAATGAACATCCCAGAAGGCTACGGGAATAGAAAGAAAGGGTGAGAAGGTACTTACTGATCAGCGGTATAACTTCCCCAGAAAGCTATTCGACGAACATCGGCCTCAAAGGCACTTATGTCTCCTTTCTCGACGTATGGTGTCGTGTCTAAATGCAGCCCGAGGTCAAAAGCAAGCCTCATAGACATTCCTAGAAAGAGTCAGTACACGCATTTTTATGTTCTATTAAAAACGTAAGCGTACCACTATATAGCCAGCCACGTGCATCGCGATTTGAGGCACCTTCATGGCAACTTAGAATTACCAGCGCCTGCACTGTGGCAACGCAAGGTGAGTCTAGTTCAATTTCCAGGAGAGCCTTGGCTCGGTCTGCAAAGAACTCGGATAGAGACTTGGGAAACGTTATAAAAGAAGGATGATACCGAGCTTCAAAGGCACCTCCAATTGCGCACCTAAGGCGAATTAACCAGGTGAATCAATTCGTGAAGCCACTAAATCACAACTTACATGGCATTCGTAAGAACCTCAGAGTAGAACGGCGTGTCATCCAACTCGTCTCTCCACTTTGCTCTCGCGATCATGTACATCTCCTTGTCAACCACGTAGGTGCTAGCGTTCTGCCAAGTGAAGTAAAGTTCAACGAGATGATCTTCTAAGGCCTGATCGACCGGCTGCCCAACCCGCAGATGATTGAGGATGTCTTGCCCATCATGGCGAACGGTTCGCGCATCAGGATGTTGCCGCTGTTGTGTTGCCGAGACGTCCACCAAGTTGAGGTTGGATGTTGCACCGTAAAACCGCAAATGTCCGTCCCCAGCTATTTTCAATGTCCCTATACGATGCGAAATCTGCTCAATCACGTCCTTTTCGGCCTCATCCTCCTCCCCACTATCGCTCTCATCGTCTTTATTGTTCTGCATCTGACCCAGGAGTACTCCCGGCTGCTGCGCTATATCTTGAGACAATTGCAGGCTATCTGGACTGAGACTATTTTCTGGTGAAATTTGATGCGCGCCGGGTATATTAGCATAAAGATTGTCAAGGCTCTCTGCCGTTGGGAGAGAGAATTCCCAGTTCGTTGAAGGGTACTGAAGCCCGTGGGAGTGAATTGATTCTTGCTGATTTCCAGGGCGGAACATGTTTTGGGACTGAATGTGCTCTTTCGGAATCTTTCCCGTCAACTCCGGTTGCCCGCTGAATGTGTGAAGTGTGGGTGGACTATAGGTCGGAGAATGGGTGGCGTTGGTCGGGGGCGCATGCTGCCTTTCAGGAGGCGTAGACTGTCCTTTTCTCGCTAACCTACGGGGAATCTGAAGTGTATCTAGGACCCTATTCATACCAGATTCGTCCTCTAGTTTCATCGATGGGGGTTCTAACCCCTGATCATAAATGAATTGACAAAGCTGATCAATTCTAGCCGAGAACAGCTCCGTAGCTGCGCGGAGAGAGACTCTGATAGGAAATGCAATTAGCCTCTATGATGGCAACGCCGCAATATTCATATGCCAAAAGCAAATGATGGCTCGCAGTATAGATATGGCGTTTCGCCTAGAGCTAACAAGTATTAAAGAAGCGACCAAGAATGTAGCCATACTTTCGCTTATCATCCCCATGCTGATACTTGCAATCTTTTCCCTTTCTCTGACAGTTATTGCAGTTTGGAGTCGCGCCATCACACTGTTAAAATGTCAGTAATCGCGTTGGGGCAAAATGATTACTATGGGCTAACTCATACTCTAATCTTGCTCTCCCGACAAGGGACGCAGGCCGTAGTGACATGTTTTCGAGGAGGTCTTTTGGGCTTCTCCGATTGGGACTGCATTGTGGCGGGCTTTTCTGGAGGATGATTTCGCGCCCGGAGCGTGGGGGTCCCGAGTCGGAAAATCGTCCAGAGAAGGCTATAGTAGAGAAGCAAGAAGACCACGGAAAGAAAAGTTATCCAAAATCCACTGAGCACCGAGTAAAAGTATACATGTTCAGATGAAGCTTCATGAGGATGACAATGGCAATGACGCTGTTGGGGGATTGTAGCTCTTTCACATTTCTGATGGACGGAGGCAGTCTGGAGGCGGCATTAATAAAGACCCCTTTGGGACTGGGAAATCGCCCGATTAATTGATCAATTGGGAATATTACTCCTATAGCACTGGAAGGGTTCCGAAGATTTGTGGCTTCTGGTGGGGGAAACGGCCCACTGAGCGCATGCCCTTCCCGCCTATAAGAGAGATCGATACCTCCCACCGCTACGAGAGGAAAAATACCCCGCGCAACGGCGTTCCAGACTAACATCGGAGAGGAAGAATGTGGACGCACATCCAGATCTCTTCATCTCACCTGACTTATTTGATGCTATTCTGGGCGGGCTATTTGATCACGCATGCCTATTCTTCAACCATCCTTGCATGGAGCAGCAGAGAGGGTCAGCAGCCTGCTATCGATTTGGTACTCTATCCTACATAGTTATACTCCATTCGGCAGGCTGGACCATTCTCCAATCTCTTCATGGATCCAAAAACCGTTCTAGCCAGTCCCCCGACTCTAGGGTACCTACCTACCACAAAATATAACCATCTTCCTGTATAGCTGCCTGACGCGTGAGTATATCCTTCATCTATAGCCGCTCTCGTCTCCTTTTCCACCGGCTGTATCTCAGAACGGCCGGAATCGTGGCTCTACAGCCAATCGGCTAGTTTTCAAAATTTATACTTTCTTTCTATGTCTGGGTTTAACAAATTTATTTTCAAAAAAGGGTTATCGGTTCGAAAATTGAAGGGAGTAAATAACCCGAGAGCGGGCGACCAACGTCATGGTGACGTTACGTACACACAAAACATACTTCAAGCTGTTCCCCTGGAGGGGACGGATACAACTAAGTTTAAAAATGAAAAAATAAATGCTAACTTTAGCCATAATCCATCGCGAAGTTAACCTGTATGGAACTTTCGCATAAAGGGTAGCTAAAACGGGAACATGATTGTTGTGGCATGGAAACTCGGAGGTTTAAGCTCCGCGCTTAATCTTAATTTACTTTTCACTTTCGAGTGTTCAGAGTTACTTTCGATCCATACCAAACTTTCTAGAGTAGAATTATTGGTTGCCCCAAGGAAAATGGAAAACTATTCCACTGAGAAGTCGGCGTTGTAGACAGTGGTACCATTGGATATTACCAGTTGCTGGTACGCTTGAGGGATTCATTTTGAATCACCTCAACCCAATAACCATCTGGGTCGAGGACAAAGGCAACGTTCTTCATCCGCCCATCGGTAAGGCGCTTCTTCCAGTTGACGTTCAACGACTCGAACCGAGCGCATGCCGCATTGAGATCATCCACGGAGATACCTAATTGCCGGAGAGAGTGTTAAAAACGATGTTCGGGACAGGGGAAGAAGGAACGGAGGAAAGGTTGTGTACTCACAAATGTGACCGAATCCTTGCGGCTCGGAATTGCCATCATGATAGACTTTTCCCTCTTGCTTCTCGGTGCCATAATTCCAGGTTAGCTCGAGTAAACCTTCCCATTCGGCCACTGGGTTCTTAGCATCCTCTTGAACTTTAGGATTAGAGCCGGGGTAGCCGAGGAAATAAAGGTTGAAAGAGGCATCCTTGTTCTCCGACGTGCGCAGCAAAGTCATGCCCATGACCTCCTGGTAGAACTTGAGGCTAGTCTCAGCGCACTTAACGCGAAGCATCGTGTGGTTGAGCCGGTAGCTAGCGGGATCTGTCGTGGTACCGATATCCTGGTCGGCACGGCGGATAATTTCAACCCAATAACCATCGGGATCCTTAGCAAAAGCAATATGCTTCATGCGACCCTCAGTGAGCTTCTTCTGGAAAGGATATCCAGCGTCCTCGATTCTCTTGCAGGCTTCCTCGATGTTGTCAACGGAAATGGCGAGATGTCCAAAGCCGCGGTATGGTTCAGTGTTACCATTGACTACACTGTAGTTGGGGTCGCTTTCCGTGCCATAGTTGTGGGTGAGCTCGAGCACGGCATTTCGGTCCGTGAAGTGACGATCGCCCTGTAGAGACTTGGGTCCGTTATAGGCGAGAAAATAAAGAGAAAATTTGTTCTCGGGGAAATCAAGTTGCTGAATCTGGCTGAGACCCAGGAATTTATAGAACTCCACTAAATGGAAATGTGGCGAAATATATTAAGATCGCGGGGATGAACGACATTTTGGGTGTGCAGGTGCTTACATGATTTCTTGGGGTCCTTGACCCGAAGCATGGTGTCTGCTCGGACATGCCATCGTTAGCCTTCAAGAATTCAAGTGAGGCACAAAGCACCGCCACGAAGGGATACTTACGGTTCAGCTTATACGTAGACGTTTCGGTCGCCATGGTTGCGAGTGACTTCTCTGTTTCTGGTGGGACCATGTGAGCACCTGGCAGTTTGCCATTGTCAAAAGTGGGGAAGATCAAAGCAAAGGAGGAAAGGAGATCTGGCCACCAACCTGGGATAATGAACGGTCTTGCGGCGGGGACCTTGAGAAAAGACGCAGATAAACTCGACAGAGCGCGTTTAGCGAACATGGAGAAATAAGGAGGGGTAGGAAATGAGATGATTCGTATTAGTGAGCAGCATGAGGAGAAAACCCGCTAAGGAAAGGTGGGGTGGGCGGCCCTATGACGCTATCCCGTCGGGGGCAGATCGACCCGATTCGGGGTACATACATCGTACATGAGACAGGGAGACGAGGATTTGCAAGGGTTTGACTTTAAGAATATTGCATCCGAACTCTATCCATTCATATGGGTCTTGGAATTCCAAGTTGCCTCTCCCAGGTGGTTCTTCTTACAAAGGGCAATGACACATTTCATCCTTTCGTGCCGAATGCCGACCCTGGTGGTTCGCTGAAAGCATTATTGGGAATGGATCTGAGCAAAATACCTCACTGGAAAGAGAGTGAGCTCCATCCGGTCACTTTTATGGTAGTATTTTCGATAATCAAATTGCTTGCCGCTGTTCCCCACCGGGGCAACAATGGATTCAAGCTAGAGGGGTTCTCCCGTTCGACGATCCCTGCAGACTTTTGGCATTTGGTAACTAGGCACTCGCTAACTCCCAGCCCGAGTTCTCGAGTTCTTCGCCAGCATCCTGCTCAATCTCTCCCGGAAGCCAAGTTTCGTAAGCCTATAGTTGTGGGCCAATCGCAGAAATATGACACGGTCTAGCGTGCTCGGACTATTCCTTCCTGAGATGATCGAGAAGAAAAGGGAGGCGAAGGGGAAAAACTTTGACAGCAAAAAAAAGCAAGCATGTTACTCGAGAAAAAGAAATATCGGGGTTATCATTTACGGTTGTGACTGCCCAGGGGATGATTGTAGAATGAGAGACAAAGCTTTCGCTTACAGGAATTCAGAGAAAAAGTGATGCCCGGAAAATCCCTGGCATTAGTAGCAGATCGCGGGGAATGCTGGGCTTGATTATCGCTGCCTCGAGATATGAGATTTAGAAGTCCTATATCGCCTCCCTCCTCAGTGTGTGACGTGGAGAGGCATGAGTCAATAATATGCGTCATCGTCTTTCTTTCCTTCTCATTCCTTCTTTTCTTTGTTTTGCTCTTTTGGGATCACAACAATAGACCAGATGAGATAGGCATAAGAAAGAAAAATCCCTAATTATTCTCACAATTCCTCAATTGGTGCACCTGGGAAGAGTGTATTGGATCCCCAGGGCCAGGGTCTGGACCGTGGCTCCATCGGCCGCCACCTGACTTGGGAAATCGATTTCCCATTATTTACATGCCTAATCAAAACAACGATTGATCGTAACCAACCCCATTCTTTTGATAATTATTGCTCCTGTTATTATTGCCATGATTATGTCTCCCTTGTAAGAGTGGAGACCGGAGATAATAATACCTCCATTATTGTCAAGTTTCAGGCTTCACTGCGGCGGTTATTATTATTCATGGATGACTCGACAGTGACTAAAAATCCCTTTTGGGACCCTAGAGCGGCAATGCGCTGATACTGGATCTGGTTAGCCTCCCGCTGTTTTTGCCCCTGCTGACATCCATCCCCATAGTCCGAGTCCACCAAGCGAACCAACAGAGTTACCACGAAGGACAAGTACGACAAGGACACTCACCTCTTGCTGAATCGACAACGACTTTCTTACTTGCGGCTGACGTTAAATCGAGGCGTTTCAGTCACCTCCCCCAGCTGCTTCGCATTAGTGTCTCGGTTACTTTGTCAATCAGGCAAGGTTCATCTTCTCAAGGTCTGTTGATCTTTCTTTCTTCGTCTGTCCCGATATTCCCGCAAGAAATCCAAGGATCATCATCCCCGTGTAGGCTAATCTTACACACGACTGAACACAATATTGGATTCCGTTAGTGATTTGAGTTTGGGCTTTTTCCTCCTCTTTTATCTTTTTGTTTTTTTTTTGCTTGGCCCCCTAAAATTGTTATCATCCTTTTCTTTTTTTTCTTATTTGCTTTTCTTTTTTTCCTTTTCCTTCCCTCTTTCGGTGGCTTTGCACAGCCGGAGTGCCAGGCATCCGACATTCCTCCCTACCTACCTGCCTGCGAGGATGTATGTAGCCTTCTCCTGCTTCCCTTCCCCCCCACACAACCTTACTCCCCACGCTTTCTCACACTACTGTCTGTGTCTTGCTGCGTGTCTGTCAATCCGTCCGTTGAGACGATGGCTCCAAAAATGTCGAGCCTAGGCGTAGAGCGGAACGCCTGCTCATTCCCCTGTTAGATTCTTCGAAGAACTGAAAAGGGCCTTGTCTCCCTCCTTGTGTATCCTTCGTGAAACTGTTTGCTGTTCTTCGTGCTGGCTCCTTCACAATACTCACTGTTTCCCTCTCTGTATACAATTTGTACTCTATTCTTTTCTTTTCCTAGTACCTCTCTCTGTCACCTTCCCCCTTTTTTGTGCATGCAGCTTATTCTTATCCCCCATACTCGGACTTTTACTTTGTTTTATTCGCTTCCCCCCTAGTGATCCTTGGTTCTGTTTCTTTCGCCCCTTGGGTTGCTACCAAAATTTTGTGGAGAGACAAGATGGCTGAATATGAACATCCAGTTCGGTCTGGGTTCTCAACCCATAAAACTGCTGGTGTCCTCGAATCCCAACATCGTCCATACTGGGCACGCAGTCAGGTTCAGTACGCCCGAGACCTTCTTGAGTACTCGGAAGAACCAATCGAATACGACTACAACGATAGAGATTATTGGGATAACTCCTTCTTTTTCCCGGAGGATTGTTCCTGGTCACCACAAAAAGGCTGGGAGATTGACGACGATCATTCAGAAGACGACATTGCGATTGGTGACTGCTACGAGGAGTATCCCGACGGCACCATGATTCCCGGACTGCCCGACATCAAAATGATTGATGCAGAAGCCCTTAGTGACCTCCTAGAGGATAACCTTTCCCCCCCAGAGATCACTTCCATTCTGTACGGATATTCTTCTTGCCACTTACCTCCTATACTGCTACTAACCAGCATTCCATGTAGAGTGTTTGCCACCAATGGCGCTATATTTGCCTACGCCTCTTCTCTCCCTTCCCGACAGCTACGTAACTTGAGCGCAACGTATGGAGCCGCTTACACATGCTACGCCAAAAACGCATCCAGTGGTAATCTTACCGGTGTAAACCCCGCCAGTCACCCATCATCATATGTCACGGCCCAATCTGTATCTTTGGGAGATGTAGGTTCGATTGTCTTCGAACTCGATGATTTGGTGGCCGTTGTCACGAGAATAGCAGACAAGGTCCTTCTTGCCGCAGTTGGGCCATCGAAGTGGGATGACGTAGCAGAGGAGCGCACTCCTAATGGCACCCACACGAAGAATGACGCCTCGAAAACAGGGGCCGATAGTCCGGTGTCACCAGAAATCTCCTTGGGCACAAATAGCTCCTCTAACCACCAAGCCTCCACCAATGCAACCCCAAACAGTGTCTCCCGGAGCCACGGCGAAGGGCAAACAGATGCACACCTTGAATCCCAGTACGAAGTCGACCGCACCACCGACCTCGAGCGGCTATCGAGTCTAAACCTTTCCGCCCCTCCAGCTATTCTCCTCGCACTTGAGTCCAAGTCTGCAGCGCTGGGGAGATTTCTTAGTCATAAGCTGGAGGATTTAGAGAGCCCCGAGGATTTCTGAACTTACCTACATATGGATGGACCTTTCCCGTGATCTCCCTTTTCCCCGAATCACCTTTCCTTCTTCTCCTTAGATTCCCACTCTTATGCTGCACCTTTGCCGTGCTCGCATATTTGATTTTTTTTTTTTCTGCCGATATGTGCTAAACTCGAGCGTTGTCATTGTTATCTACCCCAGATTTATTGGGATTGCATGTTTTGGAGGGTTTGTTTTTGACATGACTATGTTATCATCTATAGCATGTATACCCGAGGATGTTTTTTTACATTTATTTCCCCTTCCGGGTAATATTCCTCCGGATTCAGGAAAGGTTCTATTGGAAGTGGAATACTGACCGAATGTCACACAGAATCAATCATACTAGCTTCCAGATATAGAGCTCGTGTTGATTATTAACCCAAGTCAATATTTACCGCTCCATCTATCTCATCCTGCCCATATCCGGATGTCTATAAAAGGAATAAATTCATTAGGTACATCAAGTTCAATTAAATAAGGTCAGTATTACCAAAAAAAAAAATTACTTCAAAAAAATCCAAGGCAACAGACGATTCTAATGACAAGCAAGAGAAAGCAAATCAAATATCCAAGGTATATATATATATCAATAGAAAAATGGGAAATATAATAATAATTATACCCAGCAAATACGATGATGGTTTCGTTTAGGAGGACGGTTTATCGTCTCCCACTGCCGGGGAGGGTGCTGTACCCACACTCGTATTAGTAGCATTGGTAGCCGCGGTATCAGTGCGCGTAACCCCAACAGGGGAAATCGGGCTCGAAACCTCCTTTTCCTTTTCTAGGTAAGCGGGTGGCTGAGGAGCAGTAGCGCTTGCAGAGACGGTGGGTGACACCGGGGAGGCTAAAGATGGGCTTGAGACGGGACCACGGGTGGCATCCTTAATGACGTTCCACCATTTCTCGGCTTCACCTGAGGAGGATGCTTTGAAGCTTAATTCAGTATTTGTGTGGAAAGCATTCCCCACTACGCCACCGGAAACATCCTTGCCCTTCACGTTGAACTTGGCGCCATCAATGGCCCCGATAAGACAATCGGGTAGATAGAGGGATAGCTCTGGAGAGGGATCCCGGCGGAGATCGTCGCTGTCTTTGAATTCATGGAGATAACGGGCCGGTGTGACAACATAGTAACCGCTATTAAACCCCTTGAGGACTGCGCGGGATTTCCGTTCCAGTGTTCCCTCGATCAGGGGCTGCGTAGTGCGATGATCCTGGTTAGGGAAAGTGATGTTGGCGAGATTCCTTGGGGGCGCGTCGGGGTCGACGAGGGCGGAATCGTTTCTTGTGATGAAGTTGACCCACTCGAAATCTGGGGGAATTCGTTGCACGGTGCCGAGCATGTCAGTGTACATCGTACGTTGGCGGTCTGACTGGCCACTCATGTAAACGACCAGCTGCTCGATAGCAACCTGGACGGTCTGTAGGACATGCGCTTCGAAGTTCTGGAAGTTGTTCTGCACGGCTATTATGTCTTGGCGATTGTTATTCTCCTCGATGACTTGCTTGTTCAGGCGATGGACAACACCTCGACGTAAAATATATGGATCGTGTGCGGTGTCCACTTTATTTCCCGAGGCGGCATCGAGCGCAGCAGTTTGCTGTGCTAAGAGCTCAATATGCTTTTGAGTAGTATTCCGAGCCTTCTCGACAGCCTTGGCACCCTTCGAAGCTCCCGAATGAAGTTCTTTAGACTTGGCTTTAATTTCTTTATGGAGCTTTTCAAGTGACGGAAGTACGGATTGCCTGAGATTCCTCTCGCCGTCAAGATACAGATTCACCATCCCCTATAGACACGCGTCGCACCTTAGTATACTCATTTCACATACCGGGAGACATCGGGTGGCATACCTGAGTATTGGAGCGAACATTCTCAAAGAAGGAAGAGACCCCTCCGACGCTCTGGGAAAAATGGTGGCCCTCCCTCAGTGGATCATTTACCGTCTGTTGGAGTCTCAGTATCAATATTGGAGGTCCCACGAAAGATGCGGGGTAATAAATCCATCACCTAAACGCAAGGCGTACGTACCTTCAAAATCTTCTCATAATCCTTCGAGATCGACTTTTGCACCTTTGCGGTAACGGCAACATAATCCTCCAAGTTCCCACACATATGTTTCCAAGCGCGGAGCCGTTCAATGAGAAGGTTGGTTGTCTAATTTCAAGAAGGGAAACAGATGTCAGAATTAGCTTGCACGACAAACAAAACCGAAACTGGAAGATTGAATACCTCATTGCTATCGGAGCCGGGAATGGCCTCATCGTCACTTAGCGATGCCCGCCGTTCTGTACCAGTCGTCATTGTGCTCCTTGTTGTTAAGGAGCGTTGAGGGAGCCTCGTCTCGATCGGACTGCTGGTAGCCGACATTTTTTATAAATTGTGGCGTGGGTGAGATGGTGGAGGACGGAATTGGAAACTTCGGGTTGTTGGTTCAAGGAATGGTTATCAGCAAAAACAAGGGAAAATAAGAAAAGGGTCAAAAACAATCGCTGGAAGCAGAACTCCTGGTGCCTGGACCCAGGAGGGAAGCACCGGAAGCCGGGCGAGAGCTCTTGGCTTCTTATTTATGATGGCACGCTTTCGGGTTCGTTTGAAGCGGGGAGTGGGTCGTTGTGGTTAGCCAAGAAGAATAAATAATCAAGAGCTAACTCAGCTTGGAAAAAAAGATAATAAAGAGAGCAAGGAAATAATAGTGAACTGATGCGATAACCAAAATAATTCCAAAAAAATCTTTGAAGAGATTATGCTGATGATAGTGATGAAGATGAGGGGATATAGTCTCGAGAAATCTTTTACGACAACATATGTGAGTAAAGGAATTTCGTGCAGGAAATAATAATGACGTGGGAGGAGGCGGTGACTGTGGTTAAATTCGATTAAATAGGAAAGTGTGGGTGAGGAGGGGCTATCCACCACCTTCCCTACTTGTTTTCCTTTTTTCGGCAGAGTCTCAATCTTGCCCAAACCCAAAATTCATCGGATCAATCCAATAAGAATGTGATCAGTCAGGGTGTAATGCTTGGATGCGATGCGCTGGCTTGATTCTTTGGCATGGAGTTTGATCTCCAGCGCTAGTGTGGGGGAAAGGTCACCAAACACTCCAGACGGATTCTATCACAGATCTGGTCCTATTGGGCTACCGTCGTACAAGTCCCCTCGTTTACCTTTTCCTCCTGCACCGGGGACGTAAAGGGTAGCATCGTAAAATGATTCAGTCACGCCCATCAGGCTCTCGGTGTGTCTTCTAAGAAGCCAACGCGATGCGATGGTACATGCAGGAACATGCCTTGGGAAACGAATCGCATCCTTCGCTCCTAAAAATGATCGGGAGACAGCTCATCTCTATCGACGTCATTGTATCGGCCGATTATTCCGATAAACCGAGGCAGCATTTGGAGGCGGGCGCTGAGAATAATCGATATCATTATGGTCGATGGGTTTTGGGTATTGTTCTCAATACGTTTGAATCCCCCGGTTGTCGGGAACTCTTAAAATATTTATTTCTCTCTTTTGCCATGCTAATGCTAAAGTATGAAATTCATGGTGAGGGAATGTAACACGTGCATAACTCATTCAGCCCGTTGCAAATTAGCAATCAACCTGCCACATTCCCATCATCCGAAAAGAAACCCCTATTGTGCGAGTACCTAAGAAACCAAATCCGTCTATCAGAAAACGCCAGCAAACGAGTTTCTGCGCCGCCAGAGGCCGTAGATGACTAGAAAGAATGCTTGGCCTTCTTCGGTGTCACCTAGGGGTCGAAGATACAAATACAGTAGAAGGGAGCACTCGGGCTTGCTTGTCATCAATAAAAGAAAGTGATTAGGAGATTTTGGAGTGTGATGTAATCATTCTTAGTGTCCAGCACTAAGCTCGTTAAAATCGCATTAATATGTGGGTATCGGCTGTCGAGACCCTTAACATTGGGTTTTCTTCGCCAAGGGTTCAAACACTATGTTGTCGGAATAAGTGGCGGTTCTCTCGTTCTTTTCCAAATGTTCATAATGATCCAACAAGTCTCGATTCCGATAATGGGGGGGTGAGTTGGCGGGGGGTGGAAGACATAATCGGTGAACTAGAGACTTCACCCACTAGAGCGAGCTTGAATGATACGTAGCCTGCGCTCATCGTCGGAGCTGTGACTGGGTGAGCGAGACTGATGTATAAGGTCCGGCCGAGAATGGATAAATTCCACGGGAGTACTAAAGTAGGAATCAGACCCTCCTCGGCCTGCACTTCTTAAATGGGCTTGTTGCGGTGACTGGGGAGCTGGGATAGCAACATCCCTGGCAACCACAGCTTGGTAATCAGGCAATCCGGTATCATGCGGGCGCACGGAGGTACGAACTGCGGTAGAGTAGCTGGGAACACGGCTGAGAGTCTCCACTTCGGCGGAGTGAGGATGCCATGGCGTCATCATTCCAGACGGGATATCGACCTCGTCTGATGGTCTCCTTGAGGCCGAGGCCTCTGGGCTCCCGGGGCTGTGAGTGTTGGAGCCTGACGAAGGACCAGTGATCTCAACGGGGATTGCAACATTTTCAACATCGGAGAATCGAAGAGGACCCCTGCTGGCTGTCAGGTTCGATAGACGACTGTGCAGAGCAGAAGCAGATATATCGGTGTTAGTTAGAGCATTCATAGAGGCGATATTGTCGGATGAGAGATTACGGCTAAGTGTGCCGAACGGCGTATTCGGGTCACTTGCGGGACCTGGAGTTCGATAACCAGAGGGGTCAAGCTCGCTATATAATTGATCAAACTGGTGTTCACCATACAAAGGAGGGGCCTGGTGTGCGAGATTGTCGATTGCTCTCTGGGCCGAGTGAGGAGTTTGATCGACCAAGTTGTTGTTTTCATCAATCGCAAGATTTGGGGAAATGAAAATTGAGACCGGTAGCGTAGCACGTAACTGAAGCGTTTGGTTAGATTGCCTCCGGTGGGAAATTCAACTTTAGGGATCCATACCTCGCTAACATGACCATCGGGATTGAGAAGTTGGACACGGAATTTCAGCTTGTGCCTAATTTTGATTCCTCTAGTATCTGTGTCTTGCAAACACCGTGTCAAGGTCTTGGGCAATTCCAAAATCCGTGAAAACTGATACCCCTCCGCCTCCTCATTGATGATTTCTAGGTTGCTTTCGGGGTCCAGGTGGTATTCGTCAGTGAGAATTGTCCTTGCGTCTTTGTATGTTTTACGCGGATCCGGGTCCTCGGGGCTAAGAGTTAGATCATGTGTTTCCACAAGTTGAGAAACAATCTGCCCAATCCCAAGGCCCTTTAGCAGGGAAATGAGCTGAAAGTCCACGCGGATACTGGTGCCGAAAATGACAGCCTTGGTGGGCGTGCTGATGGAGTACTGGATCTTATTCGGCCAAATATTTTCCACGGACTGCTCGCCAAAAAATTAGTGGATTTGACCTACACTTAGACGGAGGTAAGTTTCCATACCATAGCATGTGAAAGCTCAAGGGCGCTCGGCTCCAAGGTACGAATGATGCGTAGCGGTTTTCGCCCAATAATGTCTTTGGCATACTTCCGGCCGATTTCCGCCTTGAAACGATAGGTGACATACGTGTCACTCAGGCCCTCGACACTCTCTGGCATGGAACCCTCAAGGACGATATTGAAAGGGTACTCATAATTGCCTGCTGGGAGAACCTCTGTTTTGCCTTTGCCTGCGTCCCTGAACGTCCATGTCTTCTCGTAAAACACGCGTTCCCTCCAAGACTTTCTACCGCCCCCAGCCGAACTCGAAGGTAGGTGAGTACTAAAGAGAAGATTCATTAATCCGGTTGCCGCGCTAAGCCTTCGGAAAAATATCCAAGATCCACTCACCAAACTCGGGATATGCCAGTGAGATGCAACCTGATATGTTTGATAGTCAGAGGTTCTGACAGGCACAGAATAAGCTTTCCGCTCAAATGTGCACTGGCAGCCTCTTGTTCACCTCCTCGAAAAACTATATAGTCCTCATCCAAGCTGATGCAGGCGCAAAAAAAGGGTGGTTAGTCGGCTCGGCAGAAGGGCCGGGTTTCCGGGTGGCTGTTACTCACCGGATATCGAAATACTTCGCGTGACTTGCACTGCCGCCGCTCAAGAAACTGAGAGCCATGGCGGCCTACCAAAGGAAGGGCCGCTAAGGCAGTGAAAGAGTTGGGCGCCCCAGGGAACCTGAGTGAGAAAAATTGTAATATGAAAGCGAATGTGAAAGGGACGGAAGAAAAGAGAGATCAATTCAAAAAGGAAGAGAAAAAATAATATAATATTTTTTTTTTCCCTTCTTTTTTTTTTATTTTTTTTTAAAAAAAAGTCGCAAACACAAGCGGCCCTTTGACAGATCGACCGGCTAGTGTTCAGATTGCAGCAAACTGGTTCGGGTCCCACCTGTGGTTGGTGGGGGGGAGCAAAAATGCCGTTTCCGTCAAATCTTGAAATTTGGGTTTGGCACTTCGAGTTCCCTTCTGGGTTATCAGTGGCGAGCGATCCAGAAGATGATGTGATCAAGTTTACTAAGCCCAAATAATGACGATAGAGAAAGAACGGCTGGGCGCGGAAGAAATTGGCTCTGGGGCAAGCAAACGTCAGTGTATACGGTAAATAAAATATGAGCAACGAGAGATGGTGCTGTGGAAAAGTAGAGCAAAGTGAGGGAAGCTGACGGGGCACAGAGAAAGAAGAAGAAATAACAAATAGCAAAGGTGTTAGGATAGGCGGCTGAAACAATAAATCAAACGAAGCAAGAACAAGGGGAGCAGAGATAGACTGGGCATTTGGGCGAGGAGCCAAGAGATGTTACATCAGAGAGACATACCGGATGATGTTTTAGTGCCAAAAAGACTGTCTGTCATATAACATAGACAAGAGAACGAGAGAGAGAGGAGAAACGAGGGGGAGGAAGAGGGAAATGAAGAAGAAAAAAATGTTGCTGAAAGGAGAAACGACCAGTTTTAGCTGATGATTTTGAACCAAGTTTCCGATCCTATCTTCCCCTAGCGATTATCACGAAATTGATTTTGGTTTTATTATTCCGGCCCCTGGGATCGTCCGGCTTTATCTTCTCGTCCTCGTAAGATCGGCTGGCCCTACACGGCAGACCGGCATCATCACCAACCAAAAAAAGCCTCCTAGGTGAAAAAGAGATAATCAAAGGAAGGGTCAGTAGTAGTGTCTAGATTTTAACTTTGAATTTTATTCTCTTATTTTCTTTTTTATTTGTTGTTATTGTTTTCGTCCATAATTTACCCAATAAGGGTTTTTTCCACACTGTTCCATCTCCCTTCATCATTGGTCTACCTCGGGATCGTCCTTCCCGCAGCAATTCAACGTGGACCGATCTACTCACGATTACCTTGAGGAACAAGAAGTATCGAGTTGGGAATCAACTCTACTAAACCAGGACGGAATACAACTCGGGGCTGGAGTCATGTGCTTGGTTGCTACGTGTTCGTTATTTTCTCGTATTATCTCAAGGACATAATATTATTATGTTCCAGCTGTCATGGACATGTGCTCAGCACATTCCCCCATGCAGGGCACCACTAGCTCTGTGACACCGAATCCCGTCACGTTGTTCACCCGCAGAACTTTCAGGCAGAAAAAGGTTCGTCGTAATTTCCGGTTCGCCAGGAGAGACATGTGTCCCTCCTCAACCTTGCCCAATACTTATCACCAGCCGCAGGTCCTCCCTCTCGAGTCCAGGCATCAGCTTACTGGGTTTGTGTGATAGTCTTGCCGTCTTGGGGCATCGTCCCATGTGGCATGACACCCCAGAGTCAGAGCCTAACTTTTCCCCATACGAGGGGCATTTCTTTGCATTTAGGATGGGTGAGAGATGTAGCAAGAGTACATCCTTCCATGGTACATTTTAACGAGAAACAATACTGAAGCTCTAGCTCAGCTCAGTTTTGCAGGGTTGGTAGTCGGTTCTGTGAACCTATATTGGGGATCCTCCTAACAGCCCTCATTTATTCCCACCCACATCTCCGTGTCAATTCTTTTTTTAAAATATCAACACCGCTCGCCGAGATCTGCTGCCTCCAATTGCATTGTGAAAGCCCAAATGTAGGAAGCAAGGGGGAAAATATCTCAGTCGTATCTGCAAGCTCTCATCAGCCCTGGGTTACAACTAAGGTGGCGATTGCAAGGTATGTAATCGATCACTTTGTTCTGGCCCTTTTCTGAATCGTCTCCTCACGTCATTGACACAACTGAATTGGCGATGGGCCGAGGCAAGAGACACAAGGTTGATTATGCTTACAAGGATTCATATTGTAATTGTTCACTGTCTCGACATTCCAGAAATCTATTTGAAAGTTTGACAACGCGGGAAACTGATCTACACGAGTAAATCAAAATTTCAATCCAGACCGGTCAAAGTCAAGCGCCGCAATTACCATGCATAAAGTGCCTACGCCTCGTACATCATCATCCTTGATTATTTTGTGCAGGATTGAGCGGATGGACTTCAGGTAAAGTTTTTGAGCTCGTGGCTAAGCATGTGGTTGGGCTTCGGCTGTTACCATGAAAGCTAAAATGGCTTCAATAGCACAAACATAAAAGAAGTTTAGAGCTCTGCCGAGGGGAAAGAAAGAGTAATAATAGCATAGTAATATTTTGTCGAGTTGACCCAAAATAGAAAATAAAAAAGCGATCTCATTAAAGCAATCGGAGGCTTTCGGGGAGCTCACTGCATGTGATCGGGGGAGATCGCACGTTCTCCGACCAAGGACCGCTCCGCTCCGTAGGCCGTGCCGGCTACCTCTTGGAATTGTGCAAATGAGGGCTCGGTCGGTTCACGTCGTCCCTCGCCGTCTATCTAGGACTCATCCTCGGATCCTCGGTCTTCTGGGTGACGGGGGACAAAGGGCATTGTCCTGCCATCTAACGCATGTCTTGATAATCCCGGCCCGTTGCACCTTCCTGAAGGGAAGAATGATATCATCCTACGCGTCACAAAGGGCCAAAAAAAAACCAAAGTTTTTAGAACCATACATACATGGAATGGGAGATAGTAAAATAAAATAAAATAAAATAAAGCTAGTCTGGGTCAGGTGGAGCATTCAGTGGTGACCATGGACAAGTTAAACCTGAGCTTGACATCCAGCCGAGAAAAACCTTTCAGCAAACAGTGCGTTTCATTTGACCATGGTATTTCCCTCAGATCATTATCTGATGAGTCAAGGTTCCAGAACGCGTTCTTCCCGGTCGTGATGTGCAGGGCTAACTACCCTGGCATCAAATCAGCCAGCAAAGTCAGTAAAGTGGGCCAGGGGCCAGGGACTCCATTACTGTCTCTACTCTTAGGCAGAGTGTCCTCCGGTCCTCCCTTTACTTATCCATGATACGTACTACTACGGTTCTACGGAGTACCTTCTTAGCCAAAATGCCCACGCCACGCACTCTGTGTGGGCCCTGTCATAGCGCCAATGATTGTGATAATGGAGGCCGTTATTGGACAAGAAAAAACATAATATCCACATATGCCATCAATATCATTGTGTAACTGTGGTAGGAACATTGGTGATTGGCGAAATATCCAGTTAGATAATTTGAGCGAAGGGGCGATGAACCTAGGTAGGAAGGTAACATCATCCTTCCCAGTTCTTGTCTCACAAGATACACCACTCAAAGGAGTACAGAAGCACAGAATCTATATTCTATGCGGCACGACGGATTAGGTTCCCGGAGGCCCTGCTAATCCAAATTCACTCGGCATGCCGAAAGCAAGGTTTGCCCAGGCCCCAAGCCCACAGTGTCCCCATTCGGGATACAAGGCCGACATGCAGTGGCAAACGAAACATTTCTGATCTCGAAAACTTGATCACCCAATGGTTGATTAAGATCTATACACCCGGGTAAGTTAGATCAGGGAGGTCGAACAAAGAAAACTTTAAAAAAGAAACTCACCTTATGAAAAGATAATACTAGTAGTAATAAGAAGAAAAAAATAAAATAAAAGTGGTCCCTTATCGCTTCTTCCCGAGACGGACATATACCGTGCTCCACCAGTTTTCCCACTGTTTAATGACACACCGGCTGCCTGAAAAAGGGGGATAATCATTTTAGCGGTCGATTTCCCTATCTTTGCCCTCTTGGGACAATCTCACCAAGGGATGTTTCTTCTTGCGACACATGGTTAAGCAAGGCCGGACAATTCACTCTCCCACCATTTGTTTTCGGGGAACGTTTTTGCTCAATAATTATCCGATCATGCAAGATCTCTCTCTCCCTTATCGTATCAGTAAGTTCGTTGGTTTATCTGACGCTTCCTACCGAGCACCTAAGTGGTGCGATTTTTGATTGCGAGTCATGTTCTCTTGAGTTTTCCAAGCTGCCAAGTTCTATCGGAGTTTCATTTTCATGACGATATTTTTTGAGTGGTATCAGTTACAGCGCTCTTGAAACCGCTTCAGTCTTGATATTATTCTTCCAGATGCGTTTGGTGCTTTTCGCTCATGGTATGACCGGGTGTTTATTTTGTCAGGGATGCTTTAATCCTGTATCTTGTCGAAAGGACTCAATACAAGAGGACATCTATAAATGACGTGATCGAGACTAATTATTTCATGGCCTTTTGAGAGTCGAGACTACTGGTATTCTTGAACTATAAAGCTAGCGTATATGGACTGCTCGAGCATGCCTGCTGGTTCTCGTCGCTTACTGTACAGTGTAAACAACGATACAACAAATGATTCGGACAATGTCCAACATCAAGTCCTTCTGTCATCTTCTGCTTTCTCTTTTCCCTTCCTCGTTGTTTGGCTCGTCTTTATCATCATCAATTATACGGGGACGCGCACTTAGCTCACCAGCTGTTATACTCCTACCTGAGCCAATGGCACCGAGTAAGATAAGCAACCATATGGTTCTTGTACTAACCCGCGATAAGCTTTATCCATCCCAGTGGGGATAAAAAGTGGGAGGGTAAAGTGGTATATGGAAATATATAGATCGACGATAGCTCTATACACGACTAAGAATTTCTTCACTACCAGTACTGAGAAACTTTGTCTGCAAAATCAATTCATATGAGACAAATAAGCATCACTGCGCTTCGCCTCTTCGCTGTATGTACTGAGTGCAAGAAAAGCAAGAAAAAAATATTAAGACAATCGAGAATACAAAAATACAACAGAAGGGGTAAAAAGTCTTCACCCACCCCGCACAGATGCTTTCAGCAGGGAGAAAATAGAGAGATAAGGGAACTATATTCCATGTGTGGAAAAGATTGTTTCTCAACACAGAAAACAGATGAACACCACATCGGCATAGAGGAGGCGTTGTAATTAAGGGAAACAGATAATAGGTAGTAAAAAAAGGGGCATAGTCAAGCACGAACCGCTGCGTATAGAAATGACGGTGACGAAACCACGGGCATCAATCTTGAGCCAGCAAGATGTCACTTTCCCAACGGCTGATTATGTTCACTAGTGAGGAATATGAGGCAGCGGAAGCAAGTTAAAACTCTCAGGTGGAACAAGCTGTCATTATGACAAGGTTCAGAATATCCACCCTAGAATTAACCAAAGTGCTACACCAATGCTGACAACAATACCAGCAACCTTTAGAACTGCCACGGTATCACCTTGCCGGGCCATACGAGTGAGCCTGTTCGCACTTCCTTTCAAGTTTGTTGAGAGGGAGGAAAAGACTTGGTTCTAAACAAAAACGTACCAGTTAGCGATGTCGGAATATTATATCATAGAAAGCCTTCACTCCCGGCCTCGAAGTACCGGGGGTAAAAAAAAAAAAAAAAAAAGAGGGGGTGTTAAAACAACGTACTGAGTGATCGACTATCTCTTGATCGCGAGCATTCCCGTATATGTCAATTGTCACAGACTTCAGGGCCGAGACTTTATTCGATAAGGAGTCAAGGAGTTCATTATTCTGTCTAAATACGAGTTAATAATTTCCTGTCTTTCTTTTTTTGAAAAAGAAAAATCAAAAGCTTTAAATGGAGTGGATTCGATAGCAGAAAAGGATAGAGTAGGGTCGAGGAGGTAGAGCATGATTGGAATCGTACTGTTCACGTTCGTAGGCATCAGCCATTTTGTGGAGCTCACTGCTGAAAGCTCTGGCTTCGCGGCTGGAAATGAACTTCGAATTGTATGTCTATTATTTTACTGTAAAGCGTCTGTTATGTGAGGAAGATCAGAGCCTCCGGAGGCAAAATTAATTGGTTTGACAAGCGTGGACGTTCGGAGTTGTGGTCTGGTCACTGCCCAGGCATCCCCAACTCGATGACGAGCGACGTTAGATCACGTGATATGAACCGAAGAGGGAAATAATGAATCAGCCAAAGCTACAGTAATGAAATACAGAAGGGAGGAACAGATTTCAGTATCTCCGGATGATCTGGGTTTGAAGGCAAAAATCTATATCATATTATAGTCATCAACCCCCACATGAAGTCCACCTTCTCGCCTACCGCACTGATGCGGCACCCCAGAACCAGAGAATTGGCCCCAGGGAATTTAGCGAGGCTAGAGCTAAAATACACCGAAGGGTGGGGGAGAACAAGGAGGATGAAAATTGAATTAATAAGAGCAGTACATCATCAGCCGTGAATCCATTGGGTGAGTTGCAAATAAAGTATAAAACTGTATGACAAGGATGTTAAGCCAGGTAGAAGTAAACCAAATAGAACCCCAGACGCTATGCGAACAAACCAAGCCAAGGTAGTAATTTAAATCATGAGCTACCTTGTCTTTCTCATCAAACATTTGAAGAAGTGCTATATAAAGATGAAGTGGAACAGAGTACGTGGGCACCGGCTAGTATCACTGTCCTTATTTTTGGGTGTACACCTGGTGTTTATATAAGTTTGGATTGGGAGAAAACCAGGAAAGGATGGGTTGGGAAACGAAAAAAAGATTTCATTGTACAAAATCTGGCAATAAACCAGTTGTAACAAAAGCAGGGGTATTTGAATGCGCTGCGGAAAAAGGACCAGTAGCAAAGGAAAAGAGTACTCCTGTTCTCTGTCACCACATATCATCGTCGTCGTCGTCTAGTTGGACGTCATCGCCGAAAGTCATATGTCCATACTGATAATGCCCCGGGCCATATGCGTTGCCATTTTCATAGCCTTGGTTTTTACTACCTTGAGATTGTTGCTGGTAATTGTTGTGCGGGTCATCGTTATATTCGTACATTTGGGGATCATCGTAAGAGCTATCGCCATATTGCTGCTCCTGGGCCTAGATAGGATTGGTTAGTGTCCGAGATCGGTGTTGATTTAAAACGAGAAGAAAAAAAAAATAAATAAACTAACCTCTTGGTATCTCTGATACTGCAGGTACTCATCTGGCTGCTCTCTAGATTTCTGTTGTTGCCTTTGCGATCCTGAAGACCCGAGCATCATGTGGGGATGCATTTGCTGAACCTTGGCGAGGTATGAGTACATGAAATTGCTGAGGAGAACCTGTGAATATAGGGCGCGTCGAGGGTTTGCAAGCTTGATGTGGGCCATCCTGTAGATGGCTCTTTCTTCCAGAATTGAAAACCGTGTCCAGGGGTAATCGATGTCCGCTTTGAGTTCACGGATTGGTGGTTCGGGAGATAAAGTCCGGGATAAACTCTTTTTATGGTGATGCTCCCCGCCATTCTTTTTCCTTCCACCACCAAAAATTGAGGAGAATAAGCCCGACTCTTTCTCTTTTTTAGACTCCCCGGAAGACCTGCGAGCGTTATCCTTCCGACGTTCCTCCTCTAGCTTAGGATCAAGGCGATCGAAAACCGTACTTTCACGTCCTCGTTGGCTGGCGTCATTCGACGATGGCAGCACGTTTGCTGTTTCATGAACCTTGTCAACAAATTTTGCTTTGATTCTTTTGGAATCACTATCTTTCTTCTTTTCTTTGTCCTTATCCTTCTCTTTATCCTCAGAGCCCAGAAACCAGTGCCAGCTTGATTTACGACCGCCCTCAGTCTCCTTTTTATCTTTGGACTTCTTGGATTCTGACTTGCGGTCTTCCGTCAACGTCGGGATAAATGACAAGCTGTCCGTCCGCGTATTGTTACCGGGTAAAGATTGGGGGTTATTGGCAAAATCACTAAGGGTTGGTGCGGGCTCCTTCCCTCGTGCGCGCGAATTTAGTGGGCGTCCAGTAGAATGCTGGTCTTGAATAGCGGATGGTTTGGACTGCAATGGCGGGTCATGGGAAGAACCTCGGCTTATACTGGGGCTTGATTGTAAGCTTGAAGTAGACGGTGGTGAACTAGGTTCGGGCGGAGGTGTTTCAACAATTTCTGGAATCTTCTGTTCTTCGGGCGGGATCACCAGGGTGGAACGTCCATTGGAACTAACGCGAGAATGCCATTGCCGTGATTTCTGGGGGGGGCTGGGCCTATTTCCAGTGTCTGTAGATGTTGGCTCATTCGACTCTTCCTTTGTTGATGACGAATCGTCCAAGATCGACTCAGACGTGGTAGTAGGGGGTGAGCCGGGACTTTGTACAGCACCTTGCCCTCTAGCTAAAGCTTGGGCCCGTGTTACGGTAGGTGTGGGATCGGTGGACACTCGTGTAAGGCCCAATATTGGCTGCTGGTCACCAGCTGCCCCGACGATTGCCTCAAGGGTTTCACTCGTTTCAGATGCTCTGTTATGTCGTTTAGAATATGGGGCCCGCTCTCCCTTCCTCAAGCTGCCAGCCTTCCTATATTGAGTTCTAGTTGAGCGTCTGAGGCTGTGTCCTAGGGGGGCTGGAGGTAGGATTGGCTTGTCTTCAACGGCGGATACGCCAAGATTTTGTACACCATCCACAATAGACGGATCACCCGCAGTTCCTTTCGAGTCGTCTACTAGGTGCTCCAGTTGTTGCAAGTTCGGACCTGGAGAATCATTCTTCTGTGATCTTTGCCGTTCTAATCGCTCGGCGCCATCTGTATAGCCCTGGGGATTGTCGATTTGCCTCGATAGCATGGACTTTTTACGTCGAAGTGAGGCATTCGATCCTTGACGATCAGGGCTCAATGACGAAAAATCACCCGACCTCCGCTTTATATGTTCTGCTTTACTCTCGAGAAAAGACTTAAATTCCTTTGGGGCTAGCTCTGGATGTAAACGAGCAGGAACCCAGAATAGGCGGGAGGCGTCGTTCTCATCGGCCGAGGGCGAGGGCGCCATCGAAGGGACGGGAAGATTAGATCCATAGCTCGGAAGGTCGGGGTCACCGGTAGCAGTTACATCCATCGACATCCGTCGAATAGCAGCTAAATTACTGAGTTCCTGGGCTACCGCGGCTGGGTCGGACTCATAATCGATATCATTCAGGGGAAACGACGTGTTGGCCGTATCAGGAGTAACGGGAGATGTGGTGGAACCGGGAGACGTCGGGCTACTCTCCATAGACTTGGTCCTAGCCACAGATGGTCGTGTCTGGCCATTTGCATTTCGATGGTTGACATCCAAGTGGTTTTGTACTTGTAAGGACTGTGGAGAGGAAGGCGATCCAGATGCAGCGCGGTTCGGAGGGATGATCGATATGGATTCGCTCAAAGGAGAGGAAATATAGCTGAGGCGTCTAGAGTCTCTTTTATCGTAATCATCGTCATACATGTGGCCGATAGCCTCAGTGACATGGTGGCTTGGGTCGCTAATAGACAACTGAGGGACATGGCCTCTCCGCGTCGCATATCCTCCACCAGCCTCAGGAGGGGTCGGTGAAGCCTATAGTCGAAAAACAATAATGTTTAGTATCAAAACTCAAAAATCAAGGGTATAAAAATTGGAACTCAAAATGTTGCAAAGCCATCCCTTGAAGGAGGGGAGTTTAGCTTTCTGGCCCGCCAGCAGAGCCAAGAGGTAGGGGATGAAGGGGATTTGGATCAAGGAAAGCAATGGGGCAGAAAAACAAAAACAAAATAAAATAAATAGACCCTGAAAATGTGTGCTCCGGCATGAAGAGGAAGATAACATAAGAGCCGATCCAACCAAAGACATACCTGCATGGGAGCAGATTATCCGGGAATATGACAAAAAAGACCGGAAAACCCGCTGAAGACCAGAAGGCGACGGGATCCTCGCCTGGTGGAAAGGAGGTCAAAGTACCACCAGGGCCGAAAGACAGCGAAGATAGGTGGTGGTCATGGAATCATGGAAGCGGGGAACCAGCGTCAACGGAGAGGGACGACCACCAGGCGAAGAGAGGAAAGCGAGGATGACGATGACGGCTAGGCATCCGGCGACCGAAGGCGTACTTTAGATGTGCGCGGAGAGAGTGTTGGGTTATGAAAATAGAGGAGAAGAAATATATAAAGGGGGTATGGAAAGTAAAAAAGGGGAATAGATGGAGAAGATGAGGCTATAGAAAAGAGGGAGAGCAGATGCAGTGATAATAGTGTGGTGCAGGGAGAGAGAAAGGATGAGGATGGGACGGAAATAACAAGACGGTTCGGGAGAGGTTTGGTTGGCTGGTTGGGTCTGGCTGGGGATGAGCGGAGCTGCTGATACAAAGCAATGTGTATAGTGATGATTAAGTTCAGATTACCAGGCTTAAAATTTTTTATACAGTTATTCATTAATTATTCTCTTCATCCCATGATTCCGACAGATTCCCTATTGCCATTTGCGTTTGTTGGAAAAGAGTCAACTTTGGCAGATAAGAATCGTGCCAACTTTTTTTATTTTTAGTCCGTGAGGCTAGGTCAGGGATCAACAAAATCTTGCGGTCGAGGAGCATAAAAGTTGAATTAAATTAAAAAAGAAGAAGAAGAAAGACAAATCGCTATTAGAATAATCATAATGTCAACAACGTCTTGCGTGGTTGAAGAAAGACTGGTTCCAGCCGCTATTATTATTTTTCCTTGGTGCGGTACCTGGCTGGAACACCCAGCACTGCTGTGAGGACCCTTCCACCCCCCGCTTAGTCACTCACCGTCCCACTTCACTGATGATTGGAGTGGGCAAAAGTGTGAAAGCAACAGATGATGAACAGCGCTATTCTTATCTGACGATCGTTGTTGATCAACATTTTCCATTACCTTTGGGGCACGTTTTCCCCCTTGGTGTCTTTCCCTGGATTAAATCGACTGATGAAGTCATGTTCCTGCCATACTTTGTATACTCTGTAAGCGTTGGCGTCCTCCCGCTGGAGATATAGTACGGCCCTAGTCCTCAAAGGCGCATAAGTGATCAACATTGTCTCACTTTTGACTTTTCATTCCCTCCTTCATCTATTCAATCGTTGATTTCAAGTTTCTTCGATCCTCCCCAGCACCAAAAGAAGAGGTTTCGTCATTATATCAGTGCACCTCGGATTTCTCCGCCTCTACCGGAGTACGAGGGGAAAGAGAAACTAAACCTCCCTCATGATAAGAAATATTAAGCTCGTGGTACCATCCCCTGACTTGAAGTATGTCTAAAAGATCCACTGGCTTCCCCCGTTTGGTTCGTGTGTTTCTCCTCCACATCCTTAGTTCTTCTTTCCTTCGAGTGAGAGGACTTGAAGGTCTGCTTCGTGAAAATTCGTGCAGATAGAAGTAAGCCTAAGAATTGTTGGAATGCCATCCCGTTTCAGCCATCCCCTTCCTCAATTCCTGCCACTTCTTCCGCTTTCTCGTGTTCCTCCCTCTATTCCTAAGAGGTCCCGTGCCCCGGGGCCCTTGATTCATGACCTTCATTGGTTCCGTGAAGATGGAGCGCTTCGTCGGATGACTTCAATTCAAAGCGGCAGTTGGGTCATGGGTGTTGCCCAATGATAAACATGATCCGGCACCAGCAAAGGGACTTATCTTGATAGGGAAATTGTCTGGTTTGTTCCTAGCGAACTTCTCTGGAGATAGAAAGTGCATAACTTCGACAAGGTACCCAAATACCCTCGTTAACTCCAATGCCAGTATTTCGGGTCCCCCAGCCCCAATCCCCCCAAGGCTGGATCCTGCTCCCCCCAGCGGTCTCGGTCCGTTTTACCCATACTGTTTTGATCCCCCTTGGAGGAGAGTGTAATCCAACAACACAGGTAATGACTAAGATGCACTAAATGTGGATAACAACTATCTACTTGAAATCAATGACAAATACTGCTCGACTGAATACCCGTTCATTCTACATTCAGGTCTGGAATTCAAAGACATAATTCTTATGTATACTGAAGGCAATAAAGAATAGCCACAAAGAAAAGACAATGGTAGAAGAAAAAAAATGGGAAAAAAAGAAGAAGAGAAGAAAGGAAAGAAGAAATCAAAGAATTCTCGCCACAGCCGGATAATGCGGACAGCTCTTTGGTAAACTCAACTTCCAACTCCGGCCCCTACGCAGGAAGGCTGAAAGAAAATTTCGAAGCCAGCGGTAAGTGCATATGTTCCTAACATGAGTAAAGGTATCCAAAGAAGAAAACAATAAAGACAGATGAGGGGAAAAGAAAATGGAAAGCGGGGTTCTAGCATCATAAATATCATTCGGCGTAAATCAGTATACTGCGGCAAGGTCTTCACGCCGCGTCGACATAGTTACTGAACGACGTGAGTTAGCATAAACTTCCCTTCAGCTCACGAATGGGAAGATTATCTCCTTACCTAGGGAATATACCGACCCGATCACCAATTCTCCCGGTCCACCAATCCTCCTTCTTATCCGTGCGCTTAAGAATCGTGATGATATCTCCTTTCTTGAAACCCAGATCGCCATCCTGGTCTGCGTCAAATGTAAACAGCGCAACGGCCTGATCACCACGCAGAGCTGCTTGACCAGTCCGCTGGCCAAATACAGGCTTTGGTGCTGTGGGTCGGCTGGGCTTGCGGTCCGAGTATACATAATCTTCTTCATATGGGCCGGTGTTACTCCGGCTGCGGTTGGAGTTGGAGAAGGAATCGAAGGTGTCATTGCGACTACCATAGCGGGCTGTGGAAGAACGGCTCAGGTCTCCAGCAGGGCGGTCATAGACATCATCCGCCCATGTATTCGCACGCCGTGGCCGATCCCTATATTCGTAGCCGTCAGAGGAATCATTGGCTCCTGGGCGGTCGCGCCGGACACCTTCGCCAAATGCGTCTCCTCGGCGGCCCTCCCACACCACATCGTCATGGCGATCATCATAAATGGGAATATCATTATACATGCCATCACCATTCGTACGTGCATTTCCATAGAATGCACGTGAATTCAAAACTCGCATAAGAGGCTCTGCAGCTGGAGGAGGGCGGACGGTTCCACTGAGAAGTTGTCGAGCGGACATCCGAGTGTTGTAGAGCTTTTCATTGGCATCCTTGCGTTCAACGAGCATACTGCCTTCTAAGCTGACACCAGCGAAGAGTCCCTTAGTTTTGGAGTATGAGAAGACAGCTGCCACGCCTTTAGTACTCGCCGCACCGGCAGCTTCTGCGTTTCTTCCAATGGGTCCCGCAGCAATCGAAACATTGCCTCCCAGAGTCAAAGTTCCCACCTGAGAAAATGTGCGGACGGCGGCGGCATCGTTAAGAATGAAGACGAAATCTGTTAATTCGAATCCGATTTGGCCGCCAAACCCGGCACCAGCGGTTGCGATTGCCGACGGAGCGGACCATGATCCATCGGCCAGTCGTGCGACAACGATTCCAGAACCAAATCGAGCGGAGCCTAGAAAGCCAGCTTTCAAGACCGTAAGAATGGCGAGACCCTATGAGGGACGAAGTGAGTATGGTGGCAGCAGTAGAGGATCAAGAAGGGAGGGGGGGTGTTTCTACCTTGGCCCCTGCCAAAATCTCTGGAGGAATAACTTTATCGGGGCCGAATGCCTGTCGCGGGTCGACAAAGGAAGCAAGAATCTTACCTGCCTTCCTGCATTCACCTATTTGGAGGAGAAAAAGATGTTAATCAAAACGCTCCGCTCTGGATAAATTGCGGGGAAGTCGGCAATAATGGGAGAAAACTTACTTCCCAGAGATGAAGGGAGAGGGTTGTGGATCCCGAGAGGCATTTTGTATCTGCTTGCAGGAGCCAAATAAAATGGAGGTGATCAACGAGATCGGGTAGAGATGAGGAGAAATGAAAGATGTCTCCTCGCAGGTCTGGGTGACGAGGCTCGAGTTCAAATGGGAGCGACCGGAAGTGGAGCTAACAAGCGCTGACTCTTCCTACTCTATGGTTCGAAAACGACCACCAACCAACAAAGCCCCAGACGAACAGGAATAAGTATCTGCCAAAATGCCCCGTCCAAGGTATGCGCTGGAGAAAAAGTATATATCTCACACAACCACCCAAAATGGATATCTGCTTAGACTTGAACAATGCCCGGTTACTCACCTCGACCCTCGGCGCCAGTAGTAAGATTTAGGTGGTTCCTCAAGGTGCCATCATAGAAGGTGGCTGAGTCGCTCCAAAGTACCTTACCCAGGTACCAACGTAGGTACATGTTCTCCTCACTCCTGTTACATCATCATGGGAGCCAATTACCAGAGTACTCTTCCGATAATCAAGGTTCGATTCCCAACCATACGGTGTGCAACTTAGTTGCTGTTTGAGCTCTGGTGAATCTGCATCCGATGCATTGGGTGGTCCAAATCATCCGCTCATTTGGTTGGCTGGTGGGGGCCTAAGGCTACATAATCGCACAGCCACTACCGGCACTTCGGGGATTAAGCACACCGTCATAAGACAGGCAATCGTGAGTGGCCATTGCCGCCATTCCCATCAACGCTCCCATCCACAGCACCTCGTTCAAGCCAAATACTCGGCTATACGTTTTCTGCAATGATATGAATAAGATTGAGTGATTGCCTCCATTGCTAATGGCTACAGGTGGGCGACTACACTTAAAGTCGCGGAACCCGGTACGCTGACATTTCATTAGTACGGATCTGTGTCTGTGGGGATGAGGGTACTGGAAAGTCAAGCCTCATTACCTCCCTCGTGAAAGGGGTGTTTGTCACAAACAAGATCCAACCTATTCTGCCTCAAATTACCATCCCCCCAACGATCGGAACCCCAGAGAATGTCACAACAACAACGGTGGTGGACACCTCCGCCCTCCCGCAGGAGCGGAATAATCTGGCCAGGGAAATTCGAAAATCGAATGTAATTTTACTTGTTTATTCCGATCACTACAGCTATGAGAGGGTAGCATTGTTTTGGTTGCCGTATTTTCGATCTCTGGGGGTTAACGTGCCCGTTGTCCTCTGCGCCAACAAGTCTGATCTTTCCGCCGCCGATCATACTGAAGTCCAGGTGATAGAAGAGGAAATGTTGCCATTAATGTCAGAGTTCAAGGAGATTGATTCTTGCATCAGAACTAGTGCACGTGAGCATCGCAATGTCAACGAGGCGTTCTTTCTCTGCCAGAAAGCTGTCACTCACCCCATTGCGCCCCTGTTTGATGCAAAGGAGTCTGCCTTAAAGCCGGCAGCTGTTGCAGCTTTACAGCGCATCTTCTACCTCAGCGATAAGGATCGTGATGGATACCTCTCGGATAAGGAGATCAAAGATTTTCAGATGAAATGCTTCGAGAAACCCCTCAGCGAGGAAGACCTAGTCCATATCAAAGAGACAATTCTGAAAATGTACCCGGATTCAGTAACACCATCGGGGATCGATTGTCGTGGGTTTATATATTTGAATAAGATGTATGCCGAGAAAGGGCGCCATGAAACAGTTTGGATTATTCTCAGGGCATTTCAATACACCGATAGCCTATCTTTACAAGAAAATTATCTTCATCCGAAGTTCGAAGTTCCGCCATTCGCCTCTGCGGAGTTGTCACCTGAGGGCTACCGATTCTTTGTCAATCTTTTTCTCCTTTCGGATAAGGACAATGATGGTGGGCTGAACAATACTGAATTGGAATCTTTATTTGCTCCGACTCCGGGACTGCCTGCCTCGTGGGCGGACGGCTCATTTCCATCATCCACTGTCCGAAACGAGGCCGGTCATGTCACTCTACAGGGTTGGTTGGCACAATGGAGTATGACAACATTCACATCACCCAAGACCACATTGGAGTATCTAGCATACTTAGGTTTTGAATCTTCCGATCGAAGCAACCCTTCTACAACTGCAGCTCTTAAGATTACCCGGCCTCGAAAGCGGAGAAGGCGGCCGGGGAGAGTCGGCCGCAACGTGGTCCTGGGACACATTTTGGGAGCTCCAGGGTCAGGTAAATCAGCACTTCTCAACGCCTTCCTCTCGCGCGGATTCATTTCTACATACCACCCAACCATCCAGCCCCGAACTGCGGTCAATACCGTTGAGCTGCCGGGAGGTAAACAATGCTATCTCATTATGGATGAGCTTGGAGAGTTAGAGCCCGCTATTCTCGAAAACCAAGCCAAGCTTCTAGACCAATGTGACGTGATGGTTTACACGTACGATTCTTCCGATCCCGATTCATTCGCGTATATCCCCGCACTTCGAGCCAAGTACCCATATTTAGAAGAGCTTCCAAGTGTGTTTATTGCACTCAAGGCAGACCTAGATAGGACGACTCAGCGAGCAGAGTACCAGCCTCATGAATATACAGCTATGTTGAATATGCCAGGACCACCGCTCCATGTGAGTGTTACTTGGAATTCGATTCAGGAAGTGTTTGTTCACATTGCGGAAGCAGCCATGGAACCAAGCACCGCCTTCCCGCGAAGTGAGGAAGATGATGAGGGCAAGTGGATGGCCTGGGGAATTGCCTTGGGTGCTGTGGTTTGCGCTGGGGCTGCTGCGGTAATGATCTGGCGGAGAGTAAGTGGGAGCGGAGCTTGACGCGCCGCTCCTAACCACAATGGCCAAAAAATCATAAAGTTCGATACCCACACCATTTTTCTTTAATTGCTTTTTTCGCAGGTGATGGATTTGGATAGACCAAACATTGAGTATAGTAGAGTATGCTGATTTTGTAATTACATACTACTATCTACCACAATAATGAGACAATGGCATCATGATAGCTAAGGTACATATGGGGACATGGTAGATTTCTTACTCAAACTTGGAATAAAACTACATTTAAAATCATACATCTCCACCACCAAAAGAGAGCCATGCTCGTTAATTAATAATTAACGAACTAACAGCTCCTCGGAGTGACTAGCCCGCCTATGGCTGCTATGGCTGTATTTGTCCAATAGTGTGATTCGCCCGTTCCTCACCAACATGCATTGTGCTTTTGTGGCTGCGCAGTCACCCGTATGGTTGTTCAGTCCGAGTCATTATTCATATTTAGCCTGCCCCACGTTCTGAGTTTCCACCAACCAACCAATATGGTTGAACCCCAGAAAACCTCCTCCCGCTAGCCGTTGATTGCGCTCGGTCGGCCACTGCTTCCCAATCCTTCGAATTGTGGCTTCGGTTCACCTCCCATCCCTTCTCAAGGAGGCTTTTTTACTGATTCGCTGTCCCCGGAACCCCTTCTTCTGTCTCCTGGCCCGGCTGGTTTTTGGGAGTTGGACATATAAACCTCCTCGATAGCCGATTCTATTCCTGTTCCAGATTCAGACCGAAAACCCCGCGAACTTTACCCCATCATCAGTCGGGGATCAACACGTCACTTACACCTTTTCAGTAACCATCTCCCACCCTCACTAAGCTTCGCGCACCAGTCTGATCTCATTGCAACACTCAGACGCCTGGTATTTCTGCAATCTTATACCTAAGCAGCTCCATCAGCGGCCTAGAAACCCGTTCCGGTTGACATTACCCTGAAGGAACTAACCATTATTGTGTGACGAGCCTCCATCGCCCACTCGTGGAATCCCATCTCCGAAAGCTTTTTTTTTTTGGCCCCATCTCACTCGGCACAATGTTGTAAGTGTCTCGTCCTTTTAATTCATCGCATGCTGTCTGGACATGGTGCTTTCGCGCGGTCATCTGTGACCTGGGACTGTACATATCAATCAAAAACTACGCGCCCTTACTCCTAGGGCCAACCACATCTTACGACAGATTTTTTCTACATATTTCTTTTGCGTTCATCTAATTCCTTGATAGCGTTCTTCCCCCGCCTCCACCCCGCTATACGGTCCCCGTGGCGTACGCGGCCGGTGCCTCAAATGGCATGGCCGTACCAGTCGTGGAGACGAACAACATAATCAGCCACCCGGAAGGTGGTTGTCCTCTCCAGGTTGGAGAAGGTCCGTTTAGAAACATTACCCACACTCCAATCACTTTCGCTAATATTAGCCGGTTCCGTAGGTACATACCACCTTCAGGACAATTTGCATCTCGCTACCCCTCCTCCGCATCCATCTGAAGCTCCTGTCATAAATCCAAACCCACTTGCGACTGTTCCCGCACCCCCAACATCCGGGGTCAAGCTGTCGCTAGTTACTCTCAGCCCTCGGAACAAAACTCCTGTTTTTCTATCAAAAGAAAACGGTACTGCACCCCCGTTTGGAGACGGCAACAGCGCTCTCGCAGCACCCATCACAAAGGATGGGATCAAGAAGCGAAAACCCAAGAATAACATTGTGAAGAGCAGCTCATCTTTCGTATCACGAGTCATCACTCATGAAGCTGCTACGAAGCGCTTCAATGAGCGAAGCCAGGAGGGTTACTTTGCCTTCGCCAATATTAACCGGGCTTTCCAGTGGCTGGACTTGAGCTCCAAGCAAAAAGACGAGCCACTTGCAAAGATCCTATTTACGAAAGCCCATATGATAAGTCACGACGTGAATGAATTAACGAAAAGTTCAACGCACATCGATGTGGTCATGGGCTCATCAGCTGGTGATATTATTTGGTATGAGCCAACGTCCCAAAAATATGCGCGAATCAATAAGAATGGGGCTATCAACAACGCCCCAGTAACCCATATCAAATGGATTCCCGGATCAGAAAATCTCTTTATGGCCGCGCATGCGAATGGTCAGTTGGTAGTATATGATAAAGAGAAAGAGGATGCACCGTTCACTCCGGAGCTTGCCAGTGATTCCACAGAAGCTGTAAAGCCATCTACCCAGTCACTACAAGTATTAAAATCGGTCAATTCCATTAACCAGAAAACTAACCCGGTGGCGGTATGGAAACTGGCAAATCAAAAAATTTCTCAATTTGCCTTTTCCCCCGATCGGACTCACTTGGCTGTTGTCTTAGAAGATGGTTCCATGCGGGTAATGGATTATTTGAAAGAAGAGTATGTTTTCCATGCCCCTTATACATAGATTTTGCTATGGCATCTGGTTCTAACCGGTGAGCCATTTAGGGTTTTGGACATCTTCCGTAGCTATTACGGTGGATTGATATGTGTTTGCTGGTCCCCTGATGGGAAGTATATCGTGACCGGTGGCCAAGATGACTTGGTCACGATATGGTCCTTACCAGAGCGCAAGATTGTTGGGCGGTGTCAAGGCCATAATTCTTGGGTGTCATGTGTTGCATTTGATCCTTGGCGTTGTGATCAGAGAACGTACAGGTTTGGAAGCGTCGGCGACGACTGTAGACTGCTACTATGGGACTTTAGTGTTGGAATGCTCCATCGCCCCAAGGCGGTACGTTGTACCTCTCTATGTCCTTCCCCCCAAATCCGGTGTCGATAATCGTACTTATTTATACTATTGAACAGCTCCAAGCCAGCGCCCGCCAAAGAAGTAGCCTGGTCGCATCCAGCACACAACACGTTAATCGTCTCCGCGCTGACAGTGCGGGAAATCGAATGAGGTCGGACTCTCAACGGACAGCTGCAGACGATTACAATTCCTGCGAGCCAATTGTTCAACACCCCGTCGAATCTAGAGCTCGCACCGCCTTATTGCCACCTATTATGGTAAGTTCATCTCCTTCACCCCCAAAGATATAGCTAATACTCGGTAGTCCAAAATTGTTGGAGATGACCCTATCTGCTGGCTGGGGTTTGAGGAAGAATCCATTATGACTTCCTCACTCGAAGGTATGCTCAAACCTCCCCCCCCCCCTTTTTTAAAAAAAAAATAGCCCTCCCCTTGTTACTAGAGCCCAATGGTAGCTAACTTGGTTATTTTAAAAGGCCATATTCGAACCTGGGACCGCCCACGAGAAGGTATCAACGACAATTATCATGATAACGCCTCATCTGCGGCAATTCGCACAAGTATGGCGGCATCATCCGGGCCCGCAGACTCAGTCATGGGGTCACTGTAAGCACTGGCTAAACCCTACAAATGATCAGCTGTAAATATGTACATTTGTATCTATATATACCCATTTGAGCAAGCTTTAAAGTTCTATCTGTCTGGTATTATTAGGTACCATCATTTCTATAGCGATTAAAGCACAATACGAAAATTTAATGTGTTAAATGCACTGAGGTAAGATATGAAAACCACCAAAATAATTCTTTCCTATTCAACAAAAGAAGAATTTCAGGCTTGAGGAGCCTATTTCCTATCGAAATTCCAGGCCAGGAGATGTATAGTTTGGATATGATCGGATCCCGGAATATTGTTTCCCCGGGTGCCTGGAACGCGGCGTGGCATCAATAATGTACTAGCACACCGGATTGTGTATGGACAGCTTTCAATCGGAATCAGCTTTCCAAGACCTCCCTGGCGGCCACCACAATTATCCCAATCAACAATGGGGACACCCCGACTCACGATGAGGTCGCTCTCCGGCCTCCTTTTTCTTCTCCTTATCCAAATCTCCTCTGCGTTGAAGTTCGATATGATTCCGGGAAAGAACGAAAGATGTATACGCAACTTCGTTCTACAGGACCAGCTTGTTGTCGTGACTGCCATTGTGAGCGGTGACAAAGGTGATGGGCAGATGGTGAATATGCATGTATGTGGAATCTAATCGCTAGCGAAGAAAAAAAACAACTATCTAGGCACGGGCATTGAACGGAACAATGCCTTCTACTGCTTTGGTTCGGGTTGTGTACAGAGGGGGGAAGGTACTCTTTACTCACTATCATTCTTAAATAGATTAAAGATGCACTGGGCAATGACCATGGGCGTCCAAGGGATATCGTTGGCGAGACTCGTCAAGCCTTCACTTCTCCTGCCGATACCGCGTTTGATGTCTGCTTTGAGAACAAGCTTGTCTCTCGCAGTAAGTTAATGGATCACCTATCCTATCACGCCTCCCTCCAGCGTCATCGACTCTGACAAATTTTGCTAAATAGAAGCTGTCGCGAATCCTCATCGATCAATCGAGCTTGATGTCGACATTGGTGCTGACGCCCGTGACTGGTCCAGCATCCAAGCCCAGGAGAAGCTCAAGCCCGTCGAGACCGATCTTCGTCGCATTGAAGAGATTGTCGCAGAAATCGTCAGTGAAATGGAATATCTAAGGACTCGTGAGCAGAAGCTGCGAGATACCAACGAGAGCACAAACGAGCGTGTGAAGTGGTTCGCATTCGGCACAATGGGAATGTTGGTCGGACTGGGTGTGTGGCAGGTTATCTATCTGAGGGCTTACTTCCGGTACGTAACCTTGAATACTTGCTGTGGAATTCCCACTAACCGAGCTTTGACTGCACTAGGTCAAAGCACCTTATCTAGATTTGTATCCTATAGGGACGTTTCCTCATGGCACGAAGGCCGGCCTGGGTTGTGGTTTTCCTCTATTTTCATGACAAAACAGGGAGTTTTCAATGCATTTATTGCGTGTCTAGACCTAATGCGGTCTCGGAAATCTTATCACGGTATACTGTTTGAATACTCACGATCAATATGATGACATTATATTACAAATGATCTCGAGATGAGAGACAACTACTCTTGGTTTCGTCTCGTAGGCACCGTAAGATCGCGTTCATACTTATTTAAAGCGACAGAAGCCGCCTCCGCTAGTGGCCTTAGGCCCTAATAGAAGTATTTCCAGTTAGAGGTGGTAGATTCTTACCTGTTTCCCCCTTAATTCATCGCGTGAGGCTCTCAGAGATATGCATTGCGGTTTGAAACCCAGCTGGAGTTGTTGGTCTGTTTGCATCGTGCAAACGCGGCAAACCACCCGGTCCGTTCCCTCGGATGATGTCAAACCCGCAAGCCTTGTCATTCATCTTTGCTTCAAATCTTAATTACAAACCCCAACTTCCCTAGACCAAATACTCTGTACAGTTCAATTTTCCATTATTTTAATATGTCTGCCCCACGAATGGTTCACCGTTTAGTGCGGTCGTCGACATCCCCCGTCACATTCTTCACCCGGTTCGCTCCTCGTGCATTCGGAAGCTCGGCGGTTCGCCCCAAGGATAGTCAGAATGATCGGTCTCCAAACACCTACCCAGGGCGAGTTGAGCATTTCACCGGAGGCAGACAGGGGCCCGGCGCACAAAAGCCGGAGCTTGCAGTCGGTGAGATGGAGGGTATTACATTCAAGGTTGAGCCCCTCCGACGAACGGGTGAGGATGCGGCCACAATGCGAGCTCGATTACTCTGTTGGTGTCCCCTCGAAAGTTTAAATGATTCTACCTATCAGCTTGATATCGAGCCAAAGAAACAGAAAAGAGAAAAACGGCATTGCCCCCATGCTAACGCACTCGATATCATGTAGACCAGAGCCGCAAACGAGGAATTCTGGAATCCGACCTATTGCTCTCTACTTTTGCGGATGTGTACCTTGCCGACATGAGCAAGGAACAATTGCAGGAGTACGATCGATTCCTCGATGAGAATGACTGGGACATCTACTACTGGGCGACACAGGATCCCCCCGAGGAAGGCGATGCTGTGCCCACGAATGAGAAAGATACACCTACAGAGACCTGGCAACGAACGGGCGCCAAAAGCGGCGAATGGGCGCAGACCATTGGCGCATTTAAGGCTGCATACCGCCCAGTTCCAAGCCGATGGGCCGATTCCAATGTCTTGAATTTGTTGAGGGACCATGTGCGCGATAACAGTGCTACTGGATTTCACGCAGCGAAGAACAAAAAAACTGGTGGGAATGGACTTGGCCGCATGCCAAACGTTCAGATCTTCCAATCCTAGAGGAGGAAGATGGTAATTTCAAAAGGAATGTCTATACTATAGATAGATCTGATGTACGATACGATGGGATGACCTCTGGTTGTATTGATGTCGACTGAACTGGTTGTGAATGGGCGATGTATATTTAGTTTTCGGCGGGTTTATATAGATCGAACAGAATTCTAACGTCTAACAGGCGTTCCAGTGCGTAAAAGTTATTTTCTTGCTCAAACAAGGGTTTATGCAGCCTCATCTCCCGAACGAAGATATAACAATGTTGTATCACGTGGCTCGCTTAGCTTTAGGGCTCCCACCCACACAACAAGCGGGTGCGGCATTAGCTCGTTACGTTAGGGCTTACCGTAGGTGTTGCTCCTCCATTCTCGAACGCTGTGATTTTATCTCCAGCCCAGAGTCGAAGACAATTGCTCCGCCCGCGTTCATCCTCCTCTCTCCCCATCGTCTCCTCCCAGACTCCGATCATGGCTGAGCAACTCGTCCTCCGCGGCACCCTCGAGGGTCACAATGGCTGGGTTACCTGCCTGGCTACCTCTCTGGAGAAGTAAGGGAAACCATTGATGATTTGAACATGGGTGGAGATATATATATGAAAAAATTCTTCTATATGTATTGAAGACATGTTTCGTGTTGGTTAATTATGGAAAACTGGTTTCTGACTTGATATGTTTTTTTCGCTGGAATATAGCCCCAACATGCTGCTCTCTGGCAGTCGCGACAAGACCCTGATCATCTGGAACCTTACTCGCGACGAGCAGGCCTACGGTTACCCTAAGCGCAGCCTTGAGGGTCACTCTCACATCGTCTCTGACTGTGTATGCATACGCCCCTATCTTTCCGATATCCCGAAGCCCGAGAATTGTGTTGAGAGGGGGGGGAAGTATCGAACAAGAAATGAGTTGGACAAGATTGGCTGACAGACGGATGTGTGTATATACAGGTCATTTCCTCCGATGGTGCCTACGCTCTGTCCTCCTCGTGGGATAAGTCTCTCCGCCTGTGGGAGCTCTCCTCCGGCCAGACCACCCGTACCTTCGTTGGCCACACCAACGATGTTCTCTCCGTTTCCTTCTCCGCCGACAACCGCCAGATTGTCTCCGGATCTCGTGACCGCACCATCAAGCTGTGGAACACCCTGGGAGACTGTAAATTCACCATCACCGACAAGGGCCACACCGAGTGGGTGTCCTGCGTGCGCTTCAGCCCCAACCCCCAAAACCCCGTCATCGTTTCCGCTGGCTGGGACAAGCTCGTGAAGGTATGCCTCGAACCTGTCTTTCTTTTCTTGTGTTTTGCTTTCCTACGATTCGACTCGTCCACATGATGTTTGCATATTCTACGTATTTGCTACTTCAGAGCCGTTTACGGCCATGAGACAATTTTCACCACATGCCTGATGGACCTACGACAATTCCGTTACTTTTTCTTTCATTCTCGGCTTCGTTGCTATCCTGTTGCCTTTGAAGCCTGAACTAGGCTTATCAGCTACGTTTGGTCGATTGAAATGAGCCGTCAGCGCTAACATATAATCTCTCAACTGTAGGTTTGGGAACTCGCCTCTTGCCGTCTCCAGACCGACCACATTGGTCACACCGGCTACATCAACACCGTCACCATTTCTCCCGATGGTTCCCTCTGCGCCTCCGGTGGCAAGGACGGCACCACTATGCTCTGGGATCTCAATGAGTCCAAGCACCTCTACTCTCTCCACGCCGGCGACGAGATCCACGCCCTCGTCTTCTCCCCCAACCGCTACTGGCTGTGCGCTGCCACCAGCAGCAGCATCACCATCTTCGACCTCGAGAAGAAGAGCAAGGTCGACGAGCTCAAGCCTGAGTACATCGAGAAGGGCAAGAAGAGCCGTGAGCCCGAGTGCGTCAGCTTGGCCTGGTCCGCTGATGGCCAGACTCTGTTCGCTGGTTACACTGACAACAAGATCCGCGCATGGGGTGTTATGTCGAGGGCGTAGATGGAAAAGGTGAGGAAGCCGGGAACGTGAGTGAGTCGGCAGAGGAGAGACAAAGAAATATAAACTTGTTTTAGTTTTTTTTATCTCTTTTTTACCCCCCCAAAAATAGGGCAGGCATTGGTTGGGATTGTATGAGCCATGAGCAATGAAGCACTATGGGTTTTTTTCTTGGACCCATGGTTTTTCCGACATGTCTAGCTTAACTTGATTCACCATTTAAATCGATGTCTGGGATCTAGTGAAGGACGACATGCCATGTTCTAATACCACGTCAAAACAAAAAAAGATATAAAATTTTCCTTTTTCTCGTTCTTAAAGAACCGTCTTTTTTTTTTCTCAAAAAGAAATCAAACCACTACTTCGTTGAGTCCTACTTGACTATTTGGTTCGGTTGGCGTTAAATGTCAGGCTTATCTCGTGGAGCTTGAATTTATATACAAAAAGGCCAACGGCTATTCATAAGCCTTGAATTAGAAGCCGCCGGTGTATCTCTCTATACTAAATAGGCCAGCATACTCAAGTATAACGATACTGTACATGGTAGAAGTTATCCGAGGGAATTAGGAAACTCAGTGCTTTGTGACCCTGTTCAATGCCTCAGTTGCCACCAGAATCCCCTCCTCGAATTGGTGCTTCTTAGCAAACGCGAGGGCCTGTTTGTACCGATCCTTTGCCTCTTTAAGGTCACCCAGCGCCTCCGCGAACTCGCCGAGGTTATACATTGCAGCAACGCAGGGTTCATCACACATCTCATCCCAAGCATCAACCGGAACCTTAGTAGAGACATCGAGACACTTCAGCGCCCATTTTGTAGCAGCTTCCAAGGTCTCCTTGCGCTTGGCTTCCGGGTCCTCCACTCGCATCGGCCGCTGTCCAAGCTCACCCATCGTTGCAGCAACCGCACTTAACAGCTGGACTTGCTTGCAGGATGGCGTACGACCGTCCTCGGTCGCTATTATGGACACTGCTTGAAGATACAGAGGTAATGCGAACTCTAGTTTATCTTTATCAGTGAAATTGCCAGCCAGGTCAACCAAGGCAGCCGCTAGCTCGGTCCGGTTTAACCAAGTTGTGCCATCCTGATCACTGCCACCACTGCCTACAGGAAGACCCAGGCTTTCACGAAGCTGTATCTCCTTTATAGCCAGCTCCACAGCCCCAATGAGGGTCTTCTCAGCCTTCTCCGAATCCTGAATGTAGTCGCTGGCATACAGCTCCGCCAATTTGATACCCATCCCCACCGCCTTCTTCATCGCCTTCTCACGCTGGCGTTCCTCGTACTCTTCAATTTCGTTCATTTTCTGATACGTGTCCAGGACCTCGGGGTTGTTGATCTCCAACTTCTGCTGAGCGGGCATCTCGTCACCATTTCGTTTCCGCTCCTCCTGCTTCCGTTTCTCTACCATCTGCTTTTTCCTCCCCGCCTCAACCCAGGCCAATGTCTCCGCCTTGGTCCGCTCCAGCACTTCCACCGCCGGCTTCACCAACCCAGCCTTCTCCAACATCATGGCAACCTGCAGCTTGATCCCCAACACCTCGTCGGAGAACGGATGCATGCCCATCTCAATGGCAATACGGAGCGCCTCCTTGTACGCCTTCAGCGCCCGCGGAGGGTTAAGATCTACATCCGTGTAGTACACCGCAGTCCGTAGCGACTCTGCAACAGGCGGGGGGAATTTGTGGTACTGCGGTCCGACTTGTGTCACCTCCACATAAGCGATGTACGCGAAGATAATTGTAGCTCCCACAACGGAAATAATCGCTAGTGGTAGGAGGATGGGATTTTTGCGCCAGATCCCCTTCGAGGCTTCCCGGAGGCCGAGTTTCATTCGGTGCGCGAAGGACAGAGATCGAATTTGAAGGTGCGGCGCTATTGCGCGGGAAGCACGGTGTAATGTGAGAAGGGGAGATGATAATGCCGGTACTGGTCTATTTTGTAAGAAGTAGTGGTTTCCATCTCCCGCAACATTGTGAATTTGTCGTGCTCTAGAGGAGGAAAGGAGAAATCTCGATAGGACAGTGGAGGTGGTTCGAGGGCTTCGAGTTAAGGCACAGCCAGGGCGGCGTGAGGCTGCTGCTGCTGCTGCATTGAACATGATCGGGGGTGGAGGTCAGTACTGTATTAACTGGCCTCCCTGAATATGTATATATGGCCCGATATTTTTTATTCAGGGAAAGAATAAATAAAATGGAGTCGGATTGGAACGCAGGTGTTCTTGTGAAGAATTTAAGTTGGCACGGGCAAAGCCGATTCGGGAATGACGTCCATTTGGGCCAAGCGAACAATCGCAGCCTGCTCCTCCATCTCTCTTCATCCTGCGAGCACCCCTATTTCTATCGATACCTTATGTCTCTTGGTTGTTTCTTTGATTTTCGGCTTAACATATCTCTCTAAAGTCCCTCTTGTCGTAAGACTTTTCCCGCAATGTGTGGTCGCTATGCTCTTGGTGTGGTACGTTACGCAGCTGGTTTAAATATATATATTTGATCGAACGGGCGACTAAACACTTTCCCAGCGGATGAATTTCGTTCGACGTCGCCTCCAGCAAGATGGAATGGCCGTTGATGAAGCACCCGAAGACGATGATGTCCGGGAAACTTACAACTTTGCACCTGGAAACATTGGGGCCGTTTATCGAGCTGATGCTTCTGGTTACGACGCAAAGCCACAATACGAGGCAGCAGACACGGCACCTGAAAAAGGACAAACAGTGCAAGAAAATGAACCTTCTGTTCGCTATAAAATCCAGGGGATGAAGTGGGGATTAATTCCCTTCTGGACTAAGCGCCAGCCGGATTACGGTTCTCTCATGCGCACCATCAATTGCCGTGATGACTCGTTGATTGACGACCGGGGCATGTGGACTTCGATGAAACGCAAGAAGCGCTGCATTGTTATTTGCCAGGGATACTATGAATGGCTGAAAAGAGGCCCAGGAGGTAAAGAAAGAATCCCGTATTTCACTCGACGGAAGGATGGGAATTTGATGTATCTGGCTGGTCTCTGGGACTGTGTTTCATATGAGGGTAAGTTGAACATTGTCTTCCGCTATGGAATTAAAAATATTGATTCAGTGGGGGAAACCAAAGGTTCCGAAGAGAAGCTCTACACCTATACAGTCATAACCACGTCTGCGAGTCCATCATTGAAGTTTCTCCATGATCGGATGCCTGTGATCCTGGATCCAAATAGCAAGGCAATGAAAGCCTGGCTTGATCCTCATCGGACGACGTGGTCGAAGGAACTGCAGGCTAATCTCAAGCCTTACGAGGGTGACCTGGAGTGCTACCAAGTCCCCAAAGAAGTCGGGAAGGTGGGAAATAATTCCCCGGACTTTATAGTTCCGGTCAGCAGTAAGGAGAATAAGAGCAACATTGTGAACTTCTTCGCGAATGCGAAGAAGAAAGCTGAGCCGGGAGTTGATACGGGCGCTGACCAAGGACTTACAACCGAGCTAGGTGATGTGAAGCCAGCATCTGGGATGAAGCGACAGCATCCGAAAGCCCCCCTAACGGCAAAAGAGGAGGACACTAAAAAACAAAAGATCGAAACTTCCCCTCCTTCTCCACAAGAAGGGCACATCTCGATCCAGGGCAAAATGCGCAGCGCTACCCACAACCAGAAGCCTCTGAAGAGAGCGGATAATAAAAAGACAACAAGTGGGACACCGCGTATCACAAACTTTTTCTCAAAGTAAAACTCAATCACCATTTTACGACGCGACGTTATTATGATTTGATTCCCCCTCGAAGGATAGGAGCTCAAGGATATGTAAGTGTGCAAGCTGCCCAGCAGCTTGTGTGGGAGTATGGTCCACAATATCTAGTGATAATACAGTACAAAGCTTGTTCATAAAATCCTTGGCTTGAAAATCTATTGAGCTTCTTGCTCACGGAGTTTCTGGACCAACTTCTCTCTCAAGAATGGGCTTAGACCTAGGCTATAATTCCGTGTTAGCTGAATTCGAGAAGAGCACGAAGTCGATGTGACTTACATGCCGTCTCGGGTTACAATTCGGTAGGTACCTGAGTCAATCAGTCAGCTTCGTGGGCTTGCTCATAGTTTAAAATATACATACCGCTTGGCTGATAGTTTCCATAGCCTCCAACGAAGGTTCCATCACTATCTACCTCCAGGCTTCCGAAAATGTCCTCTGGCCTGCCATTTAGTTAGCTCGGTGCTTTTCTTTTCTTTTCTTTCCCGCCTGATATATTAAAGGGAGCAAGTTACTTACCAAGCAATTCGGCCATACTCAGGTGGTCGCCTGTTATCTGAGAGATGTATCCAACCACCTCGCCCAGCTGAGCCAGCACCACCTTGGCCGCTAGCTCCACTGCTCGAGTCCATGTCCCCACGACGTCTCCGAGAGCGAGAGCCTGTTAGAAAAACGCCTCCGGACCCTAGATTTGCACCGGAAGTAGAAACCATCACTTGAGCTTGAGATATGGCATCAGGGTCTTCATGTGCATGCTTAGACACTACGTCTTGTAATGTTTTTAGAAATCCAGGATTCTCACGGAATGAGTCTGTCGTGGGTGGGAGTTTCGATGTGACTCCAATCGCTAAATCGGGGTTTATTGGCTCTGACGGTAATAGAGACAAGATATGACTTCCATGGCTAGGAAACACGTACTAGAGAGAGCTATGAGCGGGAAAGGCGAGCTTCAAGGGCGTCATTTTAGCTGGGACTCACAATGTAAGGATGGCCGTCTAATGTTGATAGTGAGCGAATTTGGGTCCACCGAGGAGCCTGCCTGGAAATAGGTCTGAGACTCGTCCACATATTGGAAAGAGAAATCAATGTAATTATGTTATTAGCAAGGAGACCGTTAAGATTCTTGCTTTTCAGCGCATTCTTGAATTCAGAGCTTGTATAATTTGTTGGATTTATTCTGAAATTATGACGATGGAGACAAACACAACAAACTCATGTGACCGCGCGTTCTTTAGCTTTGGTTGCTCTTGCTGGCATCAATCCGTCGCTTTCTTTCGACGATGGGGTGGATTGTCCACTTAGTTGCTTAGCGACTTTTTAATCTGGGGCCTTTTCTTCAGTTTTTTGCCCTTGGCATTTTACTGCGGGGGATTCCGGCAGTGCAATTGTACCTTTTCGTGTTTGCTAGCCTCCTCCGCTGATTCGGCATCGGAGATGAACCACACAACATTGGAGAATTGATATGGTGCTTAGCTCTGGATGGTTTATTGTATTACGTGCATGATACCTTAGCATTCAAGTGAGTTCTATTGACCAAATTATTCGCTTTGAATAAAAGGACGTCATAAGTAGCACCTGTCAAAGCGACCATGGCGACTCCATCTTCCAAGCAGAATCCCGCGGCGACTCCCACCTACTTGACTTCGTCGCCTCGTCCTTCAGGCGGACAGATGCCCCGTACTATGTCTCACAAATCGCCGTCAACGAGGACTCCTTCAGCTTCTGGACAAGGACAACCCCACCCGCCTGCCCCCTCATCGCATCAGTATGCCACGCCGCTTGCCGTGACCGTGGAGGCAGATAACCCAATTTCTTTTAGCTCGCCGTCCGCTCTTCTCGCTCTGGGGGCATATGGTGGAATTAGCCCGTCTCCAGCTGGCCATGATGGGCTAGTGGGAGCGGGTATGAATGATAGCGACATCCAAGCGCTGGGGATGCAAGGTCTGAAGCTTGGCGCTGCCCGGGATAACGATGAGGAGCGCAGAAGGCATATCGGGGAGGTTGTTCAGCTCTTACGAACACGCGTTGCCGGGAGAGGGGTTTGTAGGGAGGGAATTGAACGATTGGGTCAGCTGGAGGGCTTCGAGTCTATTTGGCAGGAGGACAATCTCAATATTGCTGGTAACTTCGTTGATCTCGAAATCGAATTTTTCCGTGGGCAAAACGTGGTGAAAGATGTCAGTTTGTCGTATGCGACCCCGGACGCCGCGGACGGTGAACGACGTGAGGAGGCAACGGCGGTTTTGAAACGAGACTTGATACAGGCACCGGAGGATGGTGAGAGGGGGATCTGGAAGTCTTTGGAGGGTTTCCACGAGAATATACAGTGGCTCGCTAGACATGATAAGCTTAGTCAGGAGGTGAATTGTTTTGAAGCTATCGAAGGACTATATGCCAGCTTGAAACGGGTATGGGATGAGGAAAGCGGTCGCCACCAGTTCCTAGGGGACTATGAACACCTTTGTGGCGGCTGGGTTGGCCGCCCTCGTCTTCACAAAGGTGGCCAGATTGGACTCGGTCTTGATTACTGGGTGCCCCGAGCTCGTGCTTTAGACGCGAAACAAAATAAATCTCTGGATGAGATGGAAATTGACCAGAAATCGGGACAATCCGTCGATGACAAATCTGGACGGCTGGATGGCAAATGGTGTGTGGTGGTCGAATGTGAAGAGGGTTATCCCTCTCTGCGGGTATCGAAGGACTGGGTGGGGTCTGAAGTTTTGACAGCGGTCGATAATCCTACAAATGTGCCAAATCCCAGCGAGACACCTGGCTCGGATGTTATGATTGTCAACTGGGTGGAACCACCCGCAACCCTAGGGCCCGACAATCAAAGTGCTTCAGATGCCATGGCGCTTGATTCGGGAATGCTGGGCTCATCTACGCCGAATCGTCGATTTATTGCTAGGATGGAGCCTCCACTCGATCTCCCAATTCTAGCGGCGGCCGATATTTACCGACATTTGGGCATGCAGATTCCACAGGACTTTAAAATGCTGACCTATGATGGACTGTTGGCGCCGGGATGGTCTCCCTTATCCGCTGCTGGACCCATAGGCCATGGTCCGGAGGAAGCCTTCCAAGTGGGCCGGAGAAGGAGCAAGATATCTGTCCAAGCAGTTGACCGGGACGGTAAACCTTGTGCCAAGCAGCATAGCTATACGTTTCAGCCTTTCGAGTCCGCTGCGGGTCGAACGATGAGAGATATTCCGTTCTCCCATCCGCGCCAACTCGCGGATATTCTCCCGGTATGTTAAACCCGTAGTTTTCTTCGGAAGTATGAAGGAAATAAAAAGTACTGACCATGGGCCGATTTCGGTTTTTAGATCTTGCGCCAGTATGCCCTCTTGGCCCATATGATCCGCAGCGTCTTCCCACCATTTAAACGTGATGACGGCGAGAAGAACGGGCCTAGAGAGGATATTTCGAAGGGGACTATGGGTAAACAACACATTGTAACATGGGAAACTCCAACCGAAAATCGGGATACGATTGTTTTAAGCAACGAAAATCCCATCCAAGAAAAGCTTGACTGGTTGCTAGGTGGATTTGACCAAACAAAGAGCCTTACAAATAGTAAGGGAAAAAAGGTCCTCAAAGCAGAGCAAGGTGGGCTTACGGAGACTCCCATCGCGAAGGATGAGGTTAAAGTAGATGTCACGTTACGGACGCAGCTTGGACAAGCCCCCGTGATCATGTTACTATTTATCGCTGATAGGTCTGCTGGGCTGGAACCAAGCGCGGGAGAACTTGCATTGAACCAGGTTTCTATCAGTTTTGAAGTTGGACTAAATGGCCGCATCTCAGTTGTGGATGTTAAGGGATTACTTGATGAGAAGGATAGCGGTGCGAATGGGCTAAGCGTGGATGGCCTGGCAAATGGTGCCCGGAAAAATGAAGGCTACGAACTACAGAACACAATAGCCAAGGTGCTGGAGATATCCCAGGACATCGGCATCTTAGTGGAATGGGTCCTTCGATGGATTCAGCAGCGAGAGGGCCGTGGATGAGCCAGATACTGGGCTTGGGATTGGCTGAGAATACCCTTGCATACCTGCGCGTGAGTGGAGAGCTCAGCTTGGTCAGCGTGTTGGTTAATCTCCTGTCACCAATGGTCTCTACCGACCCTCCCGATGCCTCAGGAGGGAACGGTCTCCGTACTTTGTTTTCTGAAGGGCGTGGGGGGCCTTGATTGTTTCCCTGCAAAGCTTCTGGACAACATGTTCCGTTTTTCCGAGATCAACTTTTTATGGGCACCTGCATGAAGGTTAATTCGTCCTCCCAAGTTTTTGGTCCTTGTCTTCGCATGAAGTTTTCAGAACGGCTGTGGGAAATGGTCTCTCCTCCCCATTCCAAGCAGCCATGATGGTTGATATCCTCTAGTAAATACCATACGATGCGATGCATGTGCCTCTCAACCCGGGTTGACTCCTGAGTAAAACCGAAGGAAATGGGAGCACAGAGCAGGTGCGCGTGTTGGGATCAGATAAGAGTTCCAGAGCAGCTGCGGGTCCTAGATTTTTATTTAGACCTTGCTAGTCACCATAACCTAAGAACGCTTAAGGCTTGGGCATAATACAAAGATCTACAAAATTAAGGTATTACTGTGGGACGTCAAGTAGCCCAGTCTCAAAAAAATATAGGTGCATATGTACTCCATCGGGAGTGAGAGGTTGGGACAGAAGCCATATTGTAGCTGGCGCATTTCCTATCTTCGAGAAGTACAGAGTAAACACAAACTAGTACCCAAAAAAGGGGTTATTAATTGAACAGGTGTTGGAATGAAAGGTTCTTTTTAACCCTCATGCAAGGAGAAATAACTATGATTCATGAAGGCAATTCCATTAGTAATTGCTGGTTGTTTATTGACATGAAGAAATCACACTCTCAGTTCCAGAGACAATTGGTATGCCAAATCGGATGCTAAGCATACACCTAAGTGACGAGCTATCCATGATCAACTGCGCGAATTACTGTCCCTGACCAGATGCCTCACCTACCATCGTCATTATTATTTTCCTGTCAAGTAGAAAAAGTAGTTGGACAATAATGCGCCGTTTCTAAATATTACTGAAAAGGTACTTTTTACAATTGAGGTATTTTCACCTTTTTGTTTGCCTTACGATTTCTTATCAATATATGAGGTAGGGTCAAGAATCCAGAATTCTGCGCATTAATAATATTACCCGCGGGCAAGGATTCGATACCAAGTGGAAATTTTGCAATGAAGGGGCTTTCAATATTTGCTTTTTCATGCTCTCACGTTGGAGGGATAACCAAGTACTCCGTAAACCAACCCCCAAGGCTGCGGAGACGTCCTATCGACTTGGAACCGACCGACCGATAACCCGTCCCAGTACAGTAACGGGTCACCCATTCACTGGCTTTGGTCCTTTTTGAAGGCATACTTAGTTACCACCCGCTCCTTGGGTAGCCGGACAAGGGGGATGAGAAAAAGAAAAGTCATCGTATGACCCTTTCTCTTCTCTGCTAGGATCTACAACATGTGTTAACGGTCAAGTAATTCATAATTCTAATGGGAATTCTCCAAGGGCGGAGGGGTGAAGCAACCAGCATGTCTTCAGATGATTAGCCGGGCTCTTTCTTATTATTTTCCCCTGCGTCCTGATTCGGCCCGGTTCCAGTCAGCGTAGTTTGTCATGACTAGATCCAACGAGCCAATTAGCATTTCTCGATAAGCAATTCGGTCGGATGCGGAGCACCTGCAGAGATCTGCCTATGAGATGGCGGCAAAAGGTTCTGGCACTTCCAGCATATTTTATAATACCGAATATTATTATTTGTCCGGCCCTCAACCAGCCGGGGTTTCTCGTGATGGCCGTTTCTTCCCTTGAAAAAGATGGAGTTGAAATGGAAGAAGGTTTTAAGGTACCAGGTAGTCATGTCCTCCTCGCCTAAATACGACTTCTTGTAGATGTGCAGGCTGTAACGGGTTCACCGCAATTTCGTCTCCAATTTTGGTTTTCGTTTAAAGATCTATCGAATCATTGCCTCCCCAAAAAGAAATGTATTATCCGTTCATGATATCCACGACTCGTGGGAGGGTACTAGACCCGACTCGGCCAGAGCCGCCACCCAGTGCCCATAGGTTTCAGCAAGAGTGTGTGCCGACTCTGAGACGAGGTTGCTATTCTTGGCTCCTTGACTTCGGGGTGCCAAGCCCTAGTGTATGTAATCAGGACTTGCCTTCAAAGAACCAACATTGCGGGTTCTGGGTATTCCGTTGCATTCCTTAAGTGAACTTAAGCTCTTAGATCAAAGAGCAGTTGATCCCACATAACTCTATTGGGTAGACGATGTGCATATACCTATGACGCTCTCGGTTGTAATACGATGATGATGCTGCGACGAGGGATTTGCAACAACAAGTACAGGGCTGATCGCGAGGATGTCAAAAAGCCCAAACGTGACTTTACGGAGCAGCCACTCAGTAAGTTGCTGATTCCTGAAACTCCCGACTTCACCTTTCTTGTCATTTGTTGCAGACGGCGCTTTTCACCCGAGAACCCACGGGTCGGGGTAGTGATTCCAGATCGACAAAGAAATTTGGGGTAGAAGAACGAATCAAAAATTAGAGTTGCCACTTCCCAGCAGATTTAAACGTTCTTGATTGTTCAAGAAATCCCGTTTCTTTTCTGGATTTTTGGTGGTTGCAAATGTGATCAGGAACCTGGCCTGGCCGGTCTCGGGGAAGTTGGGCGGCGGCTCTCTCGCTTTTTTTTCGAGAATGTGTTGCCACGCCCCACATCGGAGAGGCGTCCGGTCTGTGAAAGAGTCCATATAATTTTGGCCATCTTTTTTTGTCTGTGTGCGATGATGCATGTATGCAAAGTGTAAGGGTAAAGTTTAAATAAGTTTGGTAAGTCGAATACCAGCCTCTGTATCATGATTTATTGAGCGCATCGAAGGAGATGTTGTCCACTGCTGCGCCTCTCCAGACCCAACACGATTACAATCAATTGAGGGCTGGCTTTCGTGGGAATAATAATTGTCAAGGAAAAAGCGAGCTGCCATTCATTATGGAGGGATATAATTGCTTTTTTTGTGCAAGGAAACCAAAGGGCTTGACTTCCATCGGCAGGCGCGCTCCACCCATGCGTCGCATGGCGGGGTTTTCCTTTGATGAGGGGCAGTTTCGTTGATAAGGAACTTCAGCGTTATTTTCTGATGAGTGACAGGTACGGACCATGGAGGAGGAGCACTCGACTTGCTTCCCCTTCCTATCCAGATCGGGTTTGGGAAATTTAATATGGGGAGAGCAATAATATCTCCCCGGCGGGGACCTAATACCAAATTTATCCTCCCTCCAAGGCCAGTCTTCAATTTTGGTGGAGCTATGCGTGGTTGAGATACTACTTGTTCCTCCTTTTCTACCATCTTCCTTGTACTTTCAATTTGTTCTCCAACTGAGATCACGATAAGCATGGTTGGAAGATACGGAGAATTTAAATGATTTCCCGGGCTTGGGCTATGCTTCCCTACCAATAGGAATAAAATCCTTACCATTAGACGCACCGAAACATCTCTGAACTATTCGGTCCTGCAGCTGATATGCACGGGCGCCAGGCCACTGGTTGATAATAGGTTTTAGCAACATTATTTCGTGGCTTTATCTTTCTTTCGGACGATTCAAGCTGAGGAGAGGGGGTAAAGACCAAGGTCGGACAATATCCTTCTTGTTCTTTGGTGAGCATGTTCTGCATCTAGGGTCAGCCGACATGATTCTGGGGAATGAGGTGCCTGCGATCAGCCTTTCCCCTGTGAGGCGTTCCAAAGAGTATGTTCTGAATCCGATCACCGTCGCGTGGGGTCGAAATCATCTGGGGAAATCCGCGCGGGTTCGAATGAAATTCTTCTGATTAATATTCTTATGTGTTTATATTATTTTATGTTTTCGGGAGCCATCTATCTTCTGTTTCATAACCTCCCTGCTTGCTTTTTCATCTAGAAAAAAATAAAACACATTTCGGCTAGTGTCTTAAAAAATTGGGCGAGTCATTTTTTTTGGTTCCATGTTACCCGATTAGGTGCACTTTGTATTCTTCCGTGAAAAGTTACAAACAGTAGAGTCCTTGCGACAAAGTATATTGTTATTTCTCCTTTACTACTACTACGACTCCTGCAGTTTGAATGGAATAATATTTGTTAATTTTAGCCCCGGCTTTTGATACGTCCTTTTCTCACAACCCTGAGAGCTACTGTAGAGGTTGCGTTGTGTATGTTGGAAATGGTGGCGTAACGAACCTTGGTCTTACCTGCAGCCTTGCCGCATCTCTTGACATCCATACAACAATGCGCCTTTTTCTCGCTTCCTTGAGAACACAACATCCGAGCATGTCGCAAACGAAAAAAGAAATATGAAAATAGTCAAAAGAGGTGTGGAAGGGAGGAAACTCAAATTTTTCGGAAACCCAGATCACCCCAGAGCAAAAATATCGAGGCTGTTGGGGCGGATAGTGGGTAATAATTGCTGACCGATGGTGACTGGTGGGAATGGTATTACATGAATGCCTAGGAGCCGGGAGGAAGGGCACCGCCGCGATAAATACGGTAATTTTCAAAAAAGTTTTACCCTTTTTGGCTGAGAATTTGCCTCCCCCCTCCTTCTGCCCCCCAAAGAGAGCCTTCCTTCCTCTCTTAAATTTAAAAGATATCCCCCCACCCACAGATCCAACTGTGACTCGCATCTCCGGTCTTTCTCCTCCTCACTCCACGATACTTCACTCCTCCTTCTCTCTCTATATTAAAACTCCATCTGTCCTCCTTTTCTTTCGCTGTTTTGCAATCAATCAGTCTCTCGATTGTGTTGTACTGCGCATTCCCGTCCGATCTCTCTCATTGAATTCGTTGAGTCATTGAACTTTGCTTGAATCCAAGCCGAATCTATTTTTTAATCTTCCACACACACATCCACACATATTCACCATGGTATGGCATCCAATACTGCCTTCGAAAGGCTTTTTGTGAAGTGAACTACTTTCTAACATTATTGTTGCCATAGTCCGAAGCAACGGTACTTTCCAACACTGCCAACGTGCGTCTCTTTCCTAACCAAGATTAAACCCGTTGAGACCTTGACGAAGCAACAATACTAACATAAGTACTCTTGCAGCTTCTCAAGTACATGACCCTCGACCAGAAGGGTCATTCACTTGCAGAGTATATCTGGATTGACTCCACTGGTGGCACTCGCAGCAAGACCAAGGTATGCCATAATTTTTTTGGTGCACTTTTTACCTACAAAACACTCTGGTGTGCACATGTTGCCGCATGCCACAACTATCACAGGAATGCAGTTGGTGGCCTTCCTGCAAGCACTATCAGAGCAAGAACCCAGGTGTCACAACCCAGGTGTCACTTGGGAAATTCTTAAGTTGATAGCTCTGCGCACGGCCTCTAAATGCTGCAAGCCAATTCCTGCACCTGCATCCACCCGCGACACGTGACCACTTGCATGGGTTGCCAGCTTCAGTCACTAATGCTATTATCCAGACCCTCTCCAAGAAGGTCACCTCTCCCGATGAGCTCCCCGAATGGAACTTCGACGGTTCTTCCACTGGTCAGGCCCCTGGTGACAACTCCGATGTCTACCTCCGTCCAGTTGCTGTCTTCCCTGACCCCTTCCGCGGTGGCGACAACATCCTCGTCCTCTGCGAGACCTGGGATTCCGATGGCACCCCCAACAAGTTCAACTACCGCCATGAGTGCAACCGCCTAATGGAGGCACATGCCAAGGAAGAGTTCTGGTTCGGTCTGGAGCAAGAATATACCCTCCTTGGCACTGATGGCTGGCCCTACGGATGGCCCAAGGGTGGTTTCCCTGGTGCCCAGGGTCCTTACTACTGTGGTGTCGGTACCGGCAAGGTCTATTGCCGTGACATCGTTGAGGCTCACTACCGTGCCTGCTTGTACGCCGGCATCAACATCTCTGGTATTAACGCTGAAGTCATGCCTTCCCAGTGGGAATACCAGGTTGGCCCTTGCGCTGGCATTGAGAGTAAGTTGTCCATCACCCTCCGGATTTCATATTTCCAAGCGCTAATGATATAACAGTGGGTGACCACCTTTGGATGTCTCGTTTCCTCCTCCACCGTGTTGCCGAGGAATTCGGCGTGAAGATTTCCTTCGACCCCAAGCCCATCAAGGGTGACTGGAACGGAGCTGGTCTCCACAGCAACGTCTCGACTGCTGGCACACGTGCTGAGGGTGGTATGAAGGTCATTGAGGCCGCTATGGCCAAGCTTGAGGCTCGCCACGCCGAGCACATCGCCGTCTACGGTGAGGGTAACGAGGAGCGTCTCACTGGACGTCACGAGACCGGAAGCATTGACAAGTTCTCTTATGGTGTTGCTGACCGTGGTGGTTCCATTCGTATCCCTCGCCAAGTCGCTAAGGATGGCAAGGGCTACTTCGAGGACCGTCGCCCCGCCTCCAACGCCTGCCCTTACCAGATCACCGGAATCATCGTCGAGACTGTAAGTTTTTAAACCACTCAGTGCTGCCCAATGGAAAACCCAATGTGCTAACAAGAGTTTAGCTCTGCGGTGGTGTATAAATGCCTTAGCACCGAATCACAATGTGAAAAACCTTTCATATTAGCGCTCGTATACCCTCCGGCGTCAACTGGGTGTAGAATCAAGAGAGCGGCTTGGCAGAACATCTGTGTGGAGCAAATATAGATTTTCTTTTTCGTCCTTCACTTTTTTCTTTCTTTTTTTCTTCTAATCCTTCGATTGGTATTCCCGAGTTTAAACTCCCACTTTTTGAGATGCCAGAGCTCGCCTTTTGCCTTCGTTATTCCCTGCTGGTTTGCATTCTAATTCTTTCATTACTGTTTATGTGGGTTATGTGTTACGTACAGCATAGAAGACTTGATTCAAATGTGGAATGGACAGTCCCGAAGAATTGTGACCTCCCTTTCGCTTCACTACAACCTGAAACAGGACGGATCAGGGAACTTATGTTTTTATTTTCGAAATACCGTCTTGAAGTACAAATTATGTGAATATGCATATCATTCATTATATGGAGCTTTTGTAAATTACCCAGACTTATTATTACCTTTCAGATCCCCACTGTGGTATCGCGCCCATTTTTCTAGAAATAGAGCAAGAAGCTGTCACCCCGTCCCCCGTCGGCCGGTACCAACCCAGCTCACTTTGGGTAAGGCTGGTCGATGGAGCCGTCATTGAGCTTGAACGGCTCCATAAAAACGGCTCCATATCTGATTTCGAAGTGTGGGGGAGGAGGGGGACCCTCCTTGCCTCTGGCCCTCTACATATTTTTCTAAGTTAGTCTGAAAAAAGCCCGATCTCATTGTAGCTACGTGTTCGGTAGCCCCGTGGGTGATCTTTCCCGGCCTCCTTGTAATTAGTTATATTAGCAACGCAACAATTGTCCCTTTCCTTCTCGTACTTGATCAGAACCTTGAATGTAGGATGTAGGTGCGTATGAAACTTCTACTATCCCCTAGCGCGGGCGTAGAATTGATGGTGATAAATATTTCATCATAGCGGTTTGAAAGACTTTTCTAGTCGAGATTATGGTGAAGGGTATGGTAAAAATAAGTGTTTGTATTGTGGTGAAGCGAATCAAGGCATCTATAGAGGTGTCGGTGTCAAAGTGGTCAGAGAAGGGGGAGACGGACATAAGATTTAGCAACCCAAAATGTGATGAAATTGTAAAACCTCTTGTACATCACTCTCGTCTTGTATATAGGATCTCAAAGCCGTGGCATGTACAGGTATGCTAGGGGAAAAGAAAATAAAGGTAATAAGATAGAGTGCGTGCAATGCCTGAAGTGTTGGTTTTTTGAAGCAAGATGAAGCAATATCTAGAGGGATAAGGGTGATGTAGGAGAGAGAAATAATGGACCTAAGAAGAAAACAATAAAAATAGAGTGGTTGTGTCTTTAGAAATATATTTATACTCATTAGGGGATTGTGCAGGTCTGGACAGAACCCAGATAAATCGGATTACCCTGCGGTAGAAAACCTAGCTTTGTATATGATAGCTGGAAAAATATTTTCCAGACTCAGGTTACACTTTTAGGTTTTATTGGTTTGCAAAGTTTAAATATAAAGCAAACCTTCTCATGAATAGCTTCATCCAGCTACGTAGTATTAATATTTACATTTGAAAGTTGACTAATTCCACAGGGCTTAGCGACGGAACAAACCCCCTGATCCTAATATACACATCTTTCCTATGACTTATGGATGGGTCTCAGAATTGGAGGTCAAATCAAGCTCTGACTTCACACCCTCATGTGCATGGATGGGGAGATTTGTCTTCTCTATTGTACTTTGCCACGCTGCATATTCTGTAGCACTCAAATTCCCGGTGCTATGTGCAACATGATGAGGCAAAGTTCTGACCAATAAAAGGCTCCGCGAATTACTTCCTTACCTTGCGAGACCTCAGATCTGGTAGGGCTACAGGTTATCTATTAATAGGTGGATCAAATATTGTACTTGAGCCTCACCCCAACGTGCATCAGGAGAAAGACCGAGTTTAATAACACGTAGTAACATTGACTAGTTAATTATCTAATAACACAGCATTTGATTGGGGTATAAATGGTCATTGTGTTGGACACCTGGTTATGGTAACCCCAGAAAACTCTGGCGGGTCCAAGCCAAATCAGAACGTAAGCCTAACCTCCTTCCCTTCCTTATCTCTCGCTCCCAGTTTTTTTTATGGGTTTTTATATCTGAAGAGAAACTTTACACCTTATCAGTGCTGGTGTTGCCATCGCTGGAATCATGCTCCTTGTTCGCATGCTCGAGGACACTAGCCCGACGAACAGCCTCGTCTTCCACATCATCTAGGGCGCGTAGAAGCTCGCCGTTCTTGCCGTACATATGTGGCTCTTCTCTGGCCTTCTGGACCACACCGAAGACACTTGTGGTTTTGCGGAAGATACGGTCCATCTCCTCCAGGGAGCGGTAGGCGGTTTCGGGGTAGAAAAAGTAGACAACGGGGAAGATAGCGGCGTTACTGTCGCTTATTAACTCAAAGGTTCAGGGTTTGAAGATGGATACGAAACTTACATCACAGCGAAGATAATATAGGTACGATACTTGATGTTCTCGAAGGCAACTGGGGTGATCATGACAACCATGAAATTGAAGATCCAGTTGGAAGAGGTGGCCAGGGCGTTGGCGGGAGCACGAATCTTCAAGGGCACAATCTCGGCGGGGTAGAGCCAAGTCATACCGAGCCATCCGATAGCGAAGAAAGTGTTAAAGACGAACAGGAAGACAGCGCAGGCAACCTTCGCACCGGCGTTTTCTGTCTGGCTGGCGGTAGCGGCAAGAATGACCATAGAGAGGGACATGCCAGCAGCACCGAAAAGCATGAGAGTGCGACGACCGAACTTCTCAATCGTGAACACGGCAATCCATGAGGCAATGAAGTACTCGGTTCCATTGCAGGCGGCAATCAGACGGGAGTTGATCATGCTCATTCCCAGCTGGGTTTCCAAGAGAATGGGGATATAGTAGGTGATTAAGTTGATACCGGAAATTTGCTGGAACATCTGGTTGACATAGGCAAGCACGGTACGGTGGAAGTGGCGATCCTCAGTGAAAGTGAACATATCCTTGAATGAGCCTTGGGCCATCTCCAAAACAGTTGCCTTAATAGCAGTGAATTCGGTCTGGATGAAGGTGGGGTCGGTATCGTCACCCATCAAAGCGCCCAGAACATCGCGGGCTTCATCCTCACGACCCTTGAGCACGAGCCAACGGGGAGACTCGGGAAGAAACATGACGAATACCAGGATAATCGCAGCGAAGAAGATCTGGAACGCCAATGGGAATCGCCAGGCAACCTCGCTTGGGTCGGCAAAGAGCAAACCGAAGTCGATCCAGTAGCTGATGGTGATACCAAAGGTGATCATCGCACCTTCGATCATGACCAGCTGACCACGACGGTTGGCCTTGCAGCACTCAGATTGCCATGTAGGGACAGTTGAGGTGTTCATGCCGTTTCCTGATGAGCAAATGTTAATGCTCGATTCACAACTTATTTCCCTAGGGGAAAGCTAGGCTTTTTAGCTACTCACCGAAACCGGTCACCAAACGCCCAACGATGAACTGTGGCAGGGCGTAAGAGGTACACTGCAGCAAAGCACCAATAACCATAATGAAAGATCCTAAGAAAATAGTCTTGCGTCGACCAAGCCAGTTACCGACCCAGATTGTTGGAATCGACCCAGCGAAACAGCCCAGATTGTAAGCAGCCACAACAATACCTGAACACCGCAAGTCGGTTAGCCAACTGAAGCTTCTGTATCAAGTCCAATTGAAACTATTAGACGGGATTTGGTTATTTTTACCTTGACGAGTTGATTGAGCGCTCTTTTCCGCGGAGGTCATTGCGTTGTACTCATCACCAACCAGTGCAATGGCTGGGAAATACTTCACGAAAGACTGAAGGGTCAAAAGACCGCCAGTAACACCCTGGTCGTAACCGAACAGCAGGAAATCCATACCAGCAATAAGACCGATGGCAATTTGGAGCCTACCACCCTGCATGCCCAAGTATGAGCGCGCCATTTTGAAAAAAGCCCTGCCTGAGCCAGCAGCGAAGCTAATGTCAAGACTCGCAGAGCTTCAGGAAAGCTGTGTGTTGAAGACCGACTGATCTAACAAGAGGGCAAAGTTAGGATCTAACACCGAGATAAGGTGGTAGAGGGAAATTGAGAAGAAAACAAAAAAAAGTAAAGAAGGAAACGAACAGGAAAAAAGGAAGGAAGATCAACGGAGGGTTGCACGAGGGAAGCGGACAGGGTTTTTAAAAGAGAGCAGGAGGCTCGCGAAATTGGCCATGATCTGAAGAGGACTTGATCCTCATGACTGGGTAATTTAAATGCGCGGAGTCGAGGACCAGTAGTTAGTCAGAGGCAAACCATGGACGGTCCCAGTGCACGCGCGACATGAGAACCGCAAGATCTCGACCGGCGACAAAGAGCTCGGCCAGCAGTACAGTAAGATGAAAGCAAACGGGCGGGAAAGATTCATGACTTGGTATCGAAAACGATCACTGGGGAGAGACTCGGGGCAGCAACCTCGGGCGTCCATCCCCGTCTGCAGGCTTTGATTGGCCATAATCCCTGGATGGGGCTCCACCGGCTGTCCATCTCCGGATCGAGTGGGAGCCCGCCAACTTCCTAAAAGGTTCCCCAACTTCTCTCCAGCTTCTTTTCTCTCCAGTCGCGCTTTCTCCGCCTCGGTCGCTGTGGCCTCAATTGGCTGACAGAAACGTGGATCCCTTCTCCACCCCTCCCATCCGCCCAGGTACAACCCACCCATCCATCATGCCTCCTCGTTTATGAAAAACGACGACGGTGGTGGTCAAAAGGTTCCGAGTCATCTTATTTTCCTCCACGACCACCGCCTCAGTTGGGATCGGCGGGGGCTGAACGGGGGGGCGTCTGCTAGTGAGCACTGAGCAGCCCAGAGACCAGCATCAAGCAATCCAGTTTGGCTTTTCCACCTTGTCGCATGCCGTCATCGTGCGGTTGCTCTCCGTCGTCTAACTTGTTCTGGGCAATCCGAGGGGCAGGGATGGGTTGATTTTTGGATGATGATATGCTATTTTTTTTTTTTTTTTTTTTACACTTTCATTATTCTTTTTTTTTTGTCTTCCTTTTTGTTGGATGGCTTTTATTTGGGTGTTGCTTCCGTCAAGCGAAATTAAAAACTCCTATTCGCCGCTGATGATAATAATAACGATACAATCAAAGAAAACTAAATCTCAGATGAAATATTTTTGATGAATGTCACGGCCCTCTGCTTTGTGCAAGGGATAAGTCCCCATCAAACCTATCGTGGTATCGGTTGCAGAATCTTGGCATTTCAATTTCGCGTGGCGGCTCGCGTGGTGGAAATCAAGGAATGGAAGTGCCAAAGTAAAGATTTCAAATATCAGGGCTTCTTGCTCACTTGATCAAGAAAAAATTTCTTTCTTTCTTATTCATATGGTGGGTAGACAAGTCGATGTGCTTTGGTCGTAGTGACGGGATTTTGGTTGTCACCGTACCATATGCTGCCCACCCATCCCAGACACAAAATGGATCCTTGATTATTCATGAATCTGGGGTGCTGGAGACTCCAGATTTCGCCCGGGTAGCACGGTGTCCAGAGAAGAACGGGCTCAATCCTTTCTCCAGCAACGTATGGGGCTTGAGCGCTTCCTTCCTCCTGCTTGTGAGCAGATAAAATATTGATCGAGGGGTTTCATTCCATCTTCAGCACAATTTCTAGGAATATATTCCCCTGTACTTCTTTTTTTATTTTCGCCTAGTTCTTCTTTGCATCCTCCGTTTATTCCTTGAATATTTTTCTCCATCCCATCGCAAAGGAAGTCGGAATTCCGCCCGCATTCTGTTGTCCCATCCTCATTATACAGTTCCGTAATATTATCGTCGAGAGGGAATCCTTGGTTTCATTTGGGTGTAACTACTCGTAGTACGCCTGGCTGGGTCATACTGGCATAATTGTATCTGAAACCCAGGTTCTCAGCGGATTTCTTTTTTCATTATTCTTCCCTTCCTTCTCTTTCTTGTAGAATTACGAAATAATACCAAATATCTGACGATTTATCTACCTTTTTGGTCCTAGATTGGTTCAGTCTTATTATTGTATCCTTCTCGGTAAGTAATTCGATCCAATTGTCGTTCAACCGTGGAGAACAAATCCCCACTTCCAACTCCAAGTTTGAAAGGAGAAAAAAAATGATAAAAAATATTACTATATATTAATGAAATAAAAAAAAAAGAGCCAGAAAAAAGAACCAGAAAAAAGAAGAAGAAAAAGGGAAAAAGAAGACCAGCCAACCAGGCGGGTGGAGTCGGCCTGCAGTTATCATGTGCGAGTCTGCACGTCGAATCCATGATGTTTCTGGAAGTAATGAGGAATCCAGATGAGTCTTATCATAAGGGACAAGAATGATAGCTTGTCATCAGGCACTTATTGTTACCATTTTATTTTAATTTTTTATTTATTTATTTTCCCTTGCCCTTTTTTCTCCAGGCCTTTGGTCATGATTGTTATTATTTGGTTAAAATACCCTGAGCCTTCCCGATGGTGGCTTGCAACCTTAATTCGTCCAAAACAGGATCATCCAACGCCGAGTGCTGGGCATTCATCGCCTAGACCTTGGCGGAGATTAGCCAATGCTTCGGCGCATCCTGCCAGAGCAGTGAGAACACGATAATCCGGCACGCTACCTCTTCACTCGCGAAAACGCCCCCAGGTTCCCCTCCTGAGGGATTCCCAAGCCTTTTCGAAGCTCAACACAAGAAATGCCAACCCTCGACCAAGAAATGCCAATATTTCTTAAATCGAGTTTCAATTGACGACCACCGTTGATATTTGGGATGCAGGTTGAAAGGATTCTCACCCAGAAATTTAGACTTCCAGGCACTGCAACCGCCACCCGCAACTTTCCTCGCACTTCCCACCTTTTTCTGCCTTTTGACCGGTCGGCAGGAGCCTAACCCGCGCTCCCCAGTGGCTCACATTCAAGCTCTTCCCCCCTTTCGGACTTGGACTGGTTGAAGTTTTTAGCCGGCCACCCATGCCACTAAACCTTCCATAGTCTAGTCCCTTGACGTAACCCCATCTGTACCACCTTGAGGCATTCAGGTATTATTATTACCGTCTGTTAATTATCCCTCGTTATCCAGCAATAATAATTAATGCTCCGTCTGCGTGAAACCTCATCAGCCATTCTTCGGCTATGGCCGAGCCGATCAATCACCCTCGAGCAAGCCAAGAGCTGGGACGGGATTTCCAGTTTAGGACCTTCCGGAGGCTGTTGAGTCCAGGTGTTACCATTTTCCTTCTTTTTTTCTTTTTATTTATCATTATTAGGTTTTTTTTTAACTTTTCTATCTCTCTGGCTTTTTCTGGTCCCTGAAACCGAAAATGGTCAATGTCATCTGCCATTTCCCATGAAAAGGCTCGTTCGATCGACCACATTATTGAGGTTTCAGGTGTCAAATGTCTTCCAATTCTCCTTTCTCCACCCCCTTTCCTCGTGCCTTGACCCCAGCTTCGATCGTATGAGATGCGTCGAACGGAACTGGTCAATACTCCACGAGACCAGTGGCAGATAGTGGAGCTTCCTCTCCTACCCTTTTGGGGATCTGTTTTTCCCACACAAAACTTGACAGGCTCGCCACATGATGCAAGGGTTTGGTTCTTTGGCAAGAGCACTTCTGACCTTGTAATAATCGCTCCGCCATGATTATTGCTTAACTCTGTTCTCTTGGGTAACATTGACCCCGACACCGAGTATCTGATGACTGTTTGCATGAGAGTCCAATTTATGGAGCCATCCTCTTTCCTCTTGACGTTACCGGATAGGACATGACTCGCCGTAAGACAAATTAACACCGAATGTTCAATTGAAGTTTTCTTATCCAAGAATGAGGGAAGAGAAAAAGAAATATCCATTGATGGCGTCAACGTCGCAGCACTATCCCTTTCCCAGCGCAAGATCTCCTCATCTCTTACCTGAGCTTACAAGTTCGCATGCAAGTCTGGGCAAATGCTTCGATAGCGTTTTTCTCTCCCCGTGCACACTTGGATTATTCGGCTTGCCGACACGGTACAAACCTATACAACACGCACCTGGAATCGTTACATGGCATCTTCACTAATATAACCCTGCCCAAAAATTGGCTTTTATTTTCTGATCTTCCCCGATTCGCCCGAACTGTTGGTCCCCTGCATGACCCTCATCTCAGATAGTACCTAGGCTAAAAACTCGCCGCATCTCGAGCTGAAGCTTTTCAGAGCTCGAAGCTAGCGAATGCAAAGCTCTTTGATCCATTCTTTGGGGGATGGATGCTGGGGTGGTGCTACGATCCAATCGGAAAATATCAAGCTACTTAAACACGCATGTTGTCGTAACATGCTCTGTATACTTTTAGCCGTTAGATCGAGATCTCATTTTTAAACCCAGTAAGTACTAATATATCCTCTGTAGACTTTTCCATATGCCTTGTCTGCGGGAATATACAAAAAAGTATATACTCCCATGCTTAAAGTGCCACGCCATGCTCAATTTTCCGCCTGCATCTAGAAAGAATACTTGGCCGCCGCGTGTATGTCTCCCAGATACCAATCTGACCTAAGCTTAGCTGGCGCTGCATAATTACACCTATTCCTCAACGTACAGCCAGCATTGAATCCGTCCCGTCCAAAAAAAAAATAATAATACTCACGTATGTTATTATCCCTACTACTATCTACCTCCGCAAGGCAACTACTACTCGTTCTTACCTCAGATCGGGAGGCTATGCTACAACCCCGAGTCCCAGAAATCAGGAACTCCATAAGAACCTAACTGAAACCCTTCCCCCCAAAATTCAAAACAAGAATCAAAAGAATCAAATCCAAGGTTTGGCCCCAATTCCAAATCCCCGTAGTCACACCGGCACAACACACCGTCTCACTTAAAATCAATCATCCACCTCCAGCCTCCTATGGAAGGTTAAACCCGTAGAGAAAAAGAACGTTATGGCACCTCTATTCTCGTATGTTGTTGATACATTACACCTACTGACCTTAGGTACATTGCATCTGAACATGTACGCCCACACACTGCCTCCCTCCTCCCCTTACATGAGGACATTTACAACAACACAACATGCATGCATGCATCCTACAGATAAAATATACAGAGTAGTTCTTAATCTCACTACATATTGGGCTACAATGTACGACATTTGGAAGATTCTTTGTGCGATGTTACATGATTTTTGGAAAAGAGAAGGAATCTTCTTCGAAGTATTTGGCGAAGGATGAATGAAAAAGAGGACTGGGATGAGGAGGAGCGGATGTTGAGGAACTAAGTCCTATTTACACTCTGGACCGGGTTCGCGTAACTTGGGGAGTGGAAGTAGGTTTTTAGTATTTACTCGACTAGGTAATTCCGGGGGGGAAGGGGGAAGGGAAGGATGAAGGAGAACATGGGAGATTAGATGTCGATCCTATGAGCTTGGATACTTGTGATTACTGGTGTTAATTAGTTACTTTTGGATTTAGTTTTTGCCAACAGCTAAGCCGAGTCAATTGGATTAAGGGAATATTCTTTTGTTCAATTTTTATCTGTTTCGAGACAATTCAATTGAATAATGAAATTCCTCTCGTTAGATGTAAAGGAGTAGTTATCCCATTTCAGCTTTTCCGAACGAAATCCGATCCATGGGGGGGGAGAAATTTCCCAGGCCCGTCGTAAAAAGGAAATTAAAACAAATTAGTTGGCTTTGACGTACATGGCACCCAATCTGTAAACAGCCTCTAGTCATGACGGGTCAAAGCTCGGACAGACACTGGTCCACCCAGGCCGCAGACACATCGCACAATTCATCAAGTCCGTCTCCAAACAAGTAGTGTGATCACCTTTCCACACCGGTTACCAGCCTCCGCCTCCGCCTCCGGTACTGGATTCTTCCTGGTTGTTAGGAGTGCTATTTCCCCAGGCATCACCACCAGCCACGGCACTATCATTGTTGTAGCCGGAGTCGTTGTTATCCTGGACGAAATCATCATTGGGTGCGACTTCTGCAGGGCAACGTTTGACGGTATGGCCCACTAACGTCAGGCAAGCAGCATTAGCAGAACATCCCGCCATCTTGAGCAGTGCAGGTTCACTTACTCTCTCCGCAGTTGTTGCATTTGACCCTTGACCAGTCCTTTTTCTTGGGGCAGTCACGACTGAAATGGCCGGCTAAATGAGACCAAACATTATTAGTATGTGACGACGCTTTATTCAAGTTGCAACTTACCCTCGTCGCAGTTGCGGCAGGTTACGGTTGAAACATCACGCGGTTGATCACAATCCCTTGCGATGTGGTCCTCGGATCTGTTTCGTCAGATTTCTTTCTTCTTGATAGGATGATCCCGCAGCTTACCCGCAGTTGCGACAGGTCCTGGGAGCACTGGCCTGAGGGCAATCTTTTGCAAAGTGTCCGACTATGATGTATATCAGCATATAACTCCTCAATAACCTGTTGGCATTGGGACAGGAATAACCTTCGTTGCAACGTTTACATTCAACGCCTTCCGCAGAACGGGGATTCGGGCAGTCTGTTGCTCTATGATCGGGAGCACTTTTACGAGTCAGAAAGTGGCTACATGAAGTTGCTGAGAGATCGGCTACTTACCCGCAATTACGACAGGCGTTCTTGTCAACACGTTTCTCAGTGCAGTCACGGACTCGGTGTCCAACAGCATTGCAGTTTGCACATTTAACTTCGACACGCTCGAACTCAGCACGTTCCTGTTTACAACCACGAGCAGTGTGGCCCATTTCTTCATTGTATTAGCATATCTTCCTCCTTACTCAAGTACATGTGAGTATTGCTTACCACCACAATTGCCGCACTTGGGCACCTGGCGATCGTAGGGCAGCCCGGCATCTTCCAAGCGTTGGATATTTTCTTCAACAGAACTAGGCCAGCGCTCCCTTAGATTAGCGCGCTGCGGCTTGGGACTGAAGAAAAACCCAACAACGTAGGTGCAGTCCAGCTTTCCTTGGAGATTGATCAAGCTTATGCACGCATCCACCTCTTTGTCCTAGAATCGTAAATGTTAGCCTTTCGACCTGACGAATTAGTTCAGGTTTGCCTACTAGGGCGATGAGATAGAAGCTGAAGTTTTCGAGGCGCATTTTGGTTTCGATATCAGCGAAGGTGGCTTCGGGGACAGCCTTGGAGTAAACTTTGAGGCCCTGCATGCAATTTAGTACATTGCAAAAATGTGGTCGGAAGTGGCCACTGAAGAGGAACAACACCCCTCCAAAAAAAAAAAGAGAAAAGGGAGGGATTCCTTAGTATACCTCACGAAAATCTTCCAGATCCCTCTCATTGCTGGCTTTCTTCAAGGTTGCCCAAGCCTCCTCGGGCACTTTGTCGGCGATATGGTTCAAGTCAAACTTACGATTTTCCTTGCACTCCATGGTCTTATGGCCTATTTACCTCAGATTATTACTTCACTGCCTCAAAGAGTCTCGGGGTTGGGTTTTCAATATTGGCTTACCTTCCTGCTTGCAGTTTTTGCACACATCGGGAGGTCTCTGAGGACACTCCACAGCAGGGTGGCCCTCCTCATTGCAAATGCGGCAGGGACCTTTAAAAACACGGGGTTTAGTACACTCTGCTTTGGTATGGCTAGAGCAGAGTTAGCAATGAAGGTAGCCGAGTGTCATCTGTAGGGGGAGTTTATGTCCACATACCCTTCTTCACCACAATTGAAACAGGCCATTGGCTTGCGAGGCTCAGGGCATTCACGAGCAAAATGACCCTCATTTCCACAGCTGGGTGTCTCGTCAGCTAGAAAGATTTAAAAACGCAGGAATACAAGACGGGGGGGGGGGGTGTTCACTTGCGGCATTTGCTGTCACCCTCTTGACCTCCTGCCTCGTCTCCCGCGCCAAAGCCATCACCACCACTAGAGTCACCTCCACCACCAAACCCATCTTTGGCAGTGAAGCCACTAGGCTTGAAGTTTTCATCGTTATTAAATCCTATTGGGTTGTCTACCGATTAGCTTTGTCTGGTTGATAAGAGAGGTTCGATGGTTGAACGCGTGGACATAGTTTCGTTCCTCGAGGACTCGAAACCGAATGAACCCAACAAGAGAAACAGAAGGCCACATACCTGCATCGCTACCACCCTCCCAGGTAGCTCCTTCATTACCACCCCAGCCAGACATCTTGTGTTGGTTTTTGTTTGTTCTTCGGAATGGAAAGGTCTGTTTGGGGCGATGGTGTCAGCTAAGCCCACATGGAGACAGAGAATGGGAAATGAATCGAGAATGGGTGACTTCGGTTCTTTGTGTTAAGGAGACAACTGGTTGTTCTGATCATGAAGTGTATACCGATACAGTAGGCCAGAAAGAAAGAAAGAAAAATGGAGACTCACCGAGGTGCAGTTTGTTGAGAGACTGTATTTGTTGGTGAGGAACCTCGCCTTAGAAGGAGTAACCGAAGAGACTAAGATGAAGGTGGAGGAGGGGGGAAATGGAATAGAGAAATGTGGGAAAAGGTGAAATGAGAAAAGAAATACAAAGAAGAAGAAAGAAAACAAAATTGGGGAAGGGAACTGAGAATGATTCAGAGGCAAACGAGTTTGGGCGCATCGATATATTTACCTCTATTTACCTCTCATTCACCCCGAAAAGCGTCTCCTGTTTTGAGCAAATATTTTTGCGCTCCATAGTTACTAATTACGTACCTAGGAACCTAAGGTAGTTTTTTACTCTGCAGTTCTACTTTTCGGCGTCAACAAAAACTGGCCTGATGCTTAATATGTCAAAGCTGGAACATCAAAGAAAGAGTAATTGTGAGTCACGCTGATGCAGAGCGCCTTCTGTCCCAAGATTTAGCGAGTTCAAAATGTTTAAAATTTTGACTATATTATTAAAACGGATACTAAGTTTTATAAAACATCTACAAGACCACAGGCTGTAACCCCAGCCACATCCCTCTACTACCAGTAGGTACTAGGTATCAGACACTGGTTCCAAAATCCCTGATGCCTTTCCTGAACTCCTCCATTTGTCTTTTTAAAGTTTTAATTTCTTCATCTTGTCTCTGAAACTGCTCTTTCCAATTATTTTGGGCCGCTCTGAGGCTCTCAATTTGGCCGTGGAGAGAGGTGAAAGCATTGGCTTGGATGTTGGTGAGTTCCTGAGATGCTTTACTCGCTGTCGCTGCATATTTATAGCTTAAAGCACGAATATCAAGCCCTGCAGTCTTCTGGGGAAGAGGCTTTTGTGTTTCAGGCGCTGTCAAGCTTGTATTTACCCTAGCAGGGCCGACAATCTCTTGGCCTGGCCTGGCAGAGTGAGGGTGCTGACATGGAGCCGGAAGGTCAGAGTCCACTTGGGCCATCGCCGGTGAAGTAGTGCTTCTTCTACTCGGCTCTGAGTTTCGGTTTTGATCGACCGAAACCCGCCTAGGCTGGGGAGTATGATCTTCGCTTCCGCCCATAGACGTAGGCGGCAACACATAACCGTTATTATTACTGCCCTCTCTTGACGGTTGATTTCCCCCTGGCAGTAAAGGTATCTGACTACTTCGAGTCGGGCTTAGGGAAACAACGGAGCCCCGAGCCGATCCGGTAGTAGTGGGAGCCAAATTCAGTGCCGGGCTGGTGTTATTCTCAGGTTGTTTATCTGGTAACCCGCTTGTCTCCCGGCCGGAAGGGACGTTGAGCATTACCAATCTTGAGGGTCTTTTTTCAGGCCCATTAGTCTCGACCCGAGGCTTATGAGGAGAAGCCCATATCATAAATCAGTACAGAAATGGGGCTGGATTAGGTTCATGGAGCCACCTACTGGGTTGGGGACCCCTTGATAGTCAATATCCCCGTCATCATCATTCGTACAGTCGCTCTCGTTACCCGCCTGGTTATCCCTTCCCAGCCTTGCTTGCTTCGGGGGACGCTCCTGGGTGAGCTGTGGTCTAGTTCCCGTGCGTTTCGTTGTTTGTCGATTATTACTCATCCTTTTTTGTCTCTTTTCCTTCGCTAGGCGCTTTGGGATAAGAAGTAAGCTTTTGTATGTACCATAGGCGGGAGGGTACCTACCGAGTACTCGTGATAGAGTCCGTCTCGAGAGCGACCTGGGAAAAAGTTCATCTGGAGAGGGTGTAAGTCCGATGCAATGTATACCAAAAGCGAAAATAGGAAGAGCTGAGGCCAACGGATTTATATAAAAAAGGGAGGGATTACCCGGTGGAACTGGACCCAGTTCAGTTCCATGTACTGACTGCGCAAATCCCACAGTCGGCCTCTCTCTGTGTCAGTCCACCGAGCGGAAGATTTTGACTTTCGAGTACCCGATCTCTTAGAAGTCATCCCAGGGACGGTGCTTGAAGTTATATAGATATAGAAATTAGGGAAGAAGGTTTTTTTTTTATATCAAAAAGCGGTGGGAGTTGGAGTGTGCGTTCACGCATCAATTTTTCACCTTTCATTTTCTTTCTTCAGGGTACGAAGATCAGGAATTAATTACAAGGGTTTTAATATCCAAGGGCTGGCACTTTGGCGCCTGCCTTAGTTCCTTTTATCAAAATCTGATCAGTCAATGGCGCGAAAGGCTGAGATGTAGAAAAGCAATTTGAAACACCCCCTTTTCAGAGCCGAACCGCCAAAAAGTCCCGAGATACGCAATTAAGTGAGCTGAACATACAACACAGGTCATCCTAAACAGGCGCCAACCAAGTGTAAGGCAACAGGTGGCGTTTTCAGTTCTAAGATTGTGTTTAGTTCGAGGTCATCTCAAGAGCCAAGACGGCCATTTAATAAGTTGACTCGTGTACAAGAGACCTCTCTGCAGATTGCGGCAAATGATAATCATGGGTTTAAACGATCGACAATGGGAACAAAGCAATATCATAATGGGATGGTTACATTTGATTCACCCGGGTCAAGCTAGGCGTTTTTGAAGAGCTCCTCGCCGTCTGAAAGCGTTCGCTTGACATCCACCGGTTCTATAAAATATCGAGCCAAAGTACTAGCGTAGAAGCTTTCTTTTATTTTTTTTTCTTAACGCCGGGGAATGCGAGGGGATTTGACCTCACCCCTGGCCATATGGGTCTGGACTATAACATGACGAAGGTTGCCACCGGACTCGATGTTATATCAAGGCGGAAAGCCAACAAAACACTTTGGATGCTTTTATATAAATGGCTGACCACGTTTAAACCCGTGCATATCCCAAGAGACTAAGTTTCATGCTAGTTAATTGCTCGTGTAACCCGTTGGTGTGGGCATGTTGATGGAGAGTGGCTGATATAGATGCCGCAGCCAACTTGCATACACCGATCTGCTTGGCAAAACAGCCTTGAGTAGGCATCAAAAAAAAAAAAAAAACATAGAAAAAAAAAAGGAGAGGAAAGGAAAGGGGGAACGGGGTAGGAGAACTTATGACTCGACAACCCGCATAGGAAAAGTTACTCAGTTGCCTTGTATCACCATTATTGGTCATGGAGGGTTGGTAAGTGTTTAAACATTTAAACAGTTGAGAGAAGTGGTGTAGAAGCGTCCACTATTTCCCATCTTTATCACCAACTTTGGCAAACAGAGCCATCCAGATGTAAAATCCAAGGGGAAAATAAAAGTAGAAATTATTCTTATGCTCTTTCTTTAACACCAGGGTTGTTCTCAGTTCTTGCAACCTGTACCTGTCAGGCTTTGAACACCTTACTCATCTTTAGTCATGGTCCATCCAAGGTTGTTTCTTGGGGGAGGGGAAATGGAGGCAGATTAAATTATTTCTGTATTAAGACTTGAGTATAGTATCTTACAAAGGGATTGATTGTTAAACAGTCCATTTGACAGGTCGGGTTATGTGCTGAAAATTGCAATTTACCTTCCTTTGACTAAGGCTGTGCCCAAGTCACAATAAATATTCATTTGCTCTGCCCATGTTCAAGGGTATTTAGGAGCTCGGTTCCCTTAAAGGCGTTCAGATAGCTAAAGTAGGGCAACAGGAGAACCGGAAAGGGACCTATCAATAAACATTTTAAACATGTTAAGTAAGGCAACTATTCCTGCCTAGTTATGTGCAGACGATGGTTGAAAAGATATGCGGACATAATGTCTGGGCTTAACAACACAGCCATGATTGCATACTCTGTCTGTATATACCTTAGTATCCACTAGGAGGAAGTGTCGGGTCGCACTAATGCCACGGAGAACCTGTTGTTGGCCACAATAGGTCTTTGGCCCAAGTGTTTAAGTGTTTAAACAGTGTTCAGAGCACCCCGTAGCAATACGAACCCCATACATTAGACTAGTCTGGTCCCACACTGGGCACAGTTTCTCAGCATCCTGCTATGGATACAAATACGACTGACTCTACGTCTCAACCGCGCATCTTTAGGACGGTTTTCCCTCATTTAACCAGAAATACCACGTCGTAAAAGTGAGGGTTGTGGAGCACATGACCCGTCCCTACTTCTGTAAGATGCTTCAATTTACATGGCTAAGCCGTATTTATAGTCATAAGAGCACTTCAAGCGAAAGCCAAACAGTTGACGTGCAGAGTAGGATTCATAGTATATCCATGGAGAAGGCGGAGCTAATTTGACGCTAAAATAACAAAAGATAAAAAGATTCAAGAGAAACTAAGCTGCTCACATGAAAATAAGACAGTGGTGGGATCCATCTATCTTCCTTGCGTCCATGGAATATACTCTTGGTGTTGGGGGGTCTTCGTTCTCCCGATCTTAAGATGTGATCCCATTAAGAAGGGGTGCTAGGCCTGGATTTCAGATCAGCTATGCTTCGGCTCCGCATCCCCCCGCTTTAGCAGTTGGATTTTGCCCATTGTAAGGACTGGCTGGTTGACGCCATCCTCATCTTCGGTTTTGCTGTCGGCATTCTCACCTAGGCTTTTTGCTAGAGCCTTGTCGTAGCTTGTGGGATCAATGCCTAGAATCCCACCGACGTACCCACCTCTTTCTCCGGGTACGCTAAACTCGCGGAACAAATACTTCCAATCGTTTAGCCACGCTTTGACAGCTTTTCCGATCTTGTCTTTGCCGTTCTTTGAATGGTGGCCGGTGCCGGTGATGGCATATACGACCCGCCGACCCTCTCGTCCATGCTTGAGGAGGATTTTTTCAAGGTATTCAATCGCTTCCTCCGGGTGAAGACCGTGCAGATCTAGATAGAGTTCCTCCGACGCATCGTCGAGGCCCGCATTTAAGAGGTGTTTGTTGCGTTCTTCATATAACTGTCGTGCTGCCTCCCGGTGGCACTTACGCATAGCTTCATTTTCTGCCTGGCCACGAAGGGACAGAGCTTTAGCTGCTCTCGCATCATTCCGATTCCAAGCTTGAGCAGCGCTAGAAAAAAAAAAGTTAATCGATACCTGGCGAGTATCAAGGACAGAATAAACCTACCTCTGAAGGAACTTGTTCCTCACGGTGCCATGGCGGATAGCTTCCGTCCGGTACTTGATATACTGCTGGTTGGTCCGGGACCCAGTTTCAAGCCAGGGAATGTTCTGTGGAGCGGGAATTGCCTGCGCTGCAGCACTGTTTTCGCGACCTTTCCCTCCTTCTCTATTGTGCCTGGATGGCTTTCCCTTGCCCGGCGCGGGAGATGGAGACATTCGTACCACGTCTGCAAGAGAAGCGGGTATGTTATCCTTGCTCGAGTTATTTTCACGGCTATGTGCTCCTCGTTTTCCATGATTCTTCTTGCCCCCGCTCTTAGCGCTGACAGCAGCAAGAGTGGGGAACGCATCTGGGTCATCGACAGATAGGGCCGTTGGGTTAAGCTCTCGATGCTGATGTCGGCTTCCTGGCCGTGAATGAGGACGAGATAGATTGGTCATACTTCCGTTCCGCTTGCCAGTTCCAAACTGAGCGGGATGCTTATTTCCTGAGAGTCCCGACAAATAACCCGTATACTTGCCTCCAAGGTGACCCGTCCACTGATCAGCTGCTCCGCCTGTTGACTGTAATGGAGGGAACGCTTCTGAGGCACTGTCCACCTGGAAAGTTGGCCCAATTGTGGCAACAGATCGATCGCCGTCTCCGACGCTGAGGTTCGCGACAAGACCGGAAGGATCATGAGAAAACGGGCATCCATCACCAGCTAGGCAATTTCCCATCACCCAGTACCTAAAATATTAGGATATCCTTATTATTACTGCACTCTCTACTTGGGAGCTGTCGGCGGAGGACGCTTGCCACTTACTTGCAAAGATGACTAGTTAAGTCATGGCTAAACCGGCAATCCGCACGGAGACATTGTCCAGTGGACAACCAATACTTGCAAACTACTGGGCTGCGGTTAGGGGCCGGGGAGACGGCTGTTCTTGCCGGTTCCATTGACATGGACTTTCCCACCACAACACGACCGTCATCGGGTACATTTGAGAGTGCGTCTGCATCGGTCGCATCGGATAGAGCGGCTATAGTCGCACCAAGATCATACCCATTAGATGCCAGGGCTGTTTCTATTTCATCATTCGACCGCTTATCTCCGAGAACCGTGCGCAAGATGTCATGGGGGCTCATGTCAGGTACAAACTCGGGTGCAGTCGCGCTCAGGCCGTTAGGAACGCTTAAACCTCCCAGAGAAGACGTCGTGCTATTCGCATCATCCGCGACTAGCCAATCCACATTACTATCGTTACCAAAATCCCCGTAGAAATCCGACATCTGGCTCTGATCGGAAAACTCATATGCGTTTAAATTGGGAGAATGCGGGATAGGCTGGGCAAGGGCGAGCCTAGGCGACGGACGGGGGGAGGTAAATGGTGACACAGTGGATGATAATGGGGGGCGAGAAAATCCGCCTCGTGAGCTGGGAAGCCACGAAGCACTCCCGGGGCTCGTGCCGAGATTGGAATGAGGCGATAAAGGTGTAGACGATCGCGCCATCTGCCAGGGGGCAGGAGAGGAGCGGCGAATGACTGTATGGCGAGGAGGTGGGGGAGAGGAGTCCGGTAGAGTACGATTTCGATGTCGCCAGAGAATGTCGAGGACGGCATTCTCCAGTGATGCCCCTGATAAGGAGGTCTTCCCGTGGAGGAACTCCTCGACTCTCTCGACCTGCTCTTCCTCATCGAGAGCCTTATCCTGGAGGATCTGAAGGCAGTCCTCGAGGATCTCCTCTGCGACCATGCTGAATACGGTATCCCCTCAACAGATGGAGGGACAAATAAGACACGGCGGGGAGAGGTATCGGGTGGAGTGTCGAGAAGAAGGTACAGAGGGAGGAGATGTGGGGTAAGGGAGGATAAAAAGCCTGCAAGGTAGTCGGGGTCGTACACAAAGGCAGAAATAAACGAGGATTCAAATTTCAGAGTCCATTGTCCTCTGCAGAACCTTAATCACAAGAATGGATAGAGGAGAGCGCTCAATAGCTTGGCCAGTCAATGAGGATTGGTACGCGAGGAGACAGCTTGCGGGTGGTCACATCGCATCTAGGTAGTCATGAAATGAGCGATCACGAAAACAAAGGGGGGACAAGAGGAGAAACGCAATAATTACAATAGAAAACAACAGAGTAAAAGAGAGCGAAGAAAAGCACCAAACAAACAAAGCAGAAAACCAACGTGATGAAGCTGCGAAAAGGAAGAAGAGATGGAGGATGAGATCCGGGAAGTTAACGTACGTATCATGAATTATTGGACCTGGGAAAGAGAGGAGGGCCAGCGATAGGCTGAGACAGTCCGCCCCAGGAGCAGCTGAGCCCATCAACACCCAGGGCAGAAAGGGATCTGGGACCAATCTGCTCCGTCTGAGTAATATTAATAGTGTTTTTGAGAAAGAACCAAGTAAGATTTAAGTATCCATTGAGTTAAAAAAAAAAGATTAAATAAGTCAATATAGAACGCATTGCTCGCCAGCCAACAGTCCCCCTCTTTGTTCGACGGCCCCTTTCTTTTTGTTTTTATCCAAGATGTGGGGGGATTCTGGCCTGGAACCTCAGGCCAACTCTTTACCATACTCAGCCCATCCTTGGCGTTTGAAACTAACAAAAAGACTGCCTGAAAAAAAAAAGTTAATCAGAACAATCAAAGGATCGGGATTGATCTGCCGATGGTTGATCATCTGGAAGGTATTTTTTTAATTATTCATAAATTTAAACATATCCACCAAGGCAACACAGTTATTGCTTCTTGGCTATGGTTAATACTAAACATTTTCCAATTAAATTTGATAGTTATTGTTCTCATTAGGTAGGCTGGCTCCCAAAAACGAACTTTTAAGTGTGTTCCTCAGCGCGTCATTGTTTCAAAGAATTTGCAATTTCCAAATCATGAATGGGCGTTTTTATCTACCTGGGTATGGAGAATTGGAGGCTGACAGGCTGTGGACTCCAGATAGGCGTTCTTGATCTGGTCCTCAACCGGGGGAAAATCTTGAGAAAAGATTGCTGGTTGTGTAGTTCAGTATTGCCCCAGTACTCGATAATCACCAATTAACCCTCCTTGGTACCACTCATGGGTATAGGTACATTTTGCAAGAGTGATAAGCTTGAATAAAGCCATGCGGGTGTAAGTAGGTGATGCCCGCCAACAGCCCCGGCGCCGAAACTTGAAAGGTCAACATGACTCTTCGGAACAACAGAATAATAATTAATAGTTACTGCCGGATCAATATCATTAATCCCCCCTTAAAACTCTACGACTCCTCTGGGGAGCTGAACCAGTTGGAGATGCCTGGGGAAGTGGCTGACAGTGGCTTTTCGTTGCGCTGCCTCTTCTGTTCTAATAATAATCATCCAACCATCTGCCCCGAGCTAGCAGCTGGTTCACCCAAATCTTGCTGACGAACTGCTCCTTTCCATCTGCTTCATCCACGTTTCGAACATCCTTTTTCTTTCTCTCTTCTTAACCTTTTCTGAGAGTTTTCCGGACTCCGAAGAAATTCTCAACTTGGCGATCCTTCCCATCCCCGCTTTCCTCAAAGAACGGGCAACCCGGCTTCGCTTCCCAGTGCTGTCTCATGTTACGTCTCGGTCGCGCCTACTCATGATCCTCCCTGCGAGGGTTTAGATCCGCCCTCGCTCATCGGAAGAAAGCCGGAGATAATATCTTATCGGAATTGGTAATTGGGCATACTCTACTCAATTCAAGACAGTACCAAAGCTATCCCATCTTGATTGACCTGGCGTGTGTTCCCCGTCGGCAATTTCCTCCTTACATCGGCATTTTTATCCACTCGACCCGCCTGCAGATCTCTCTGCTCCAAACCGGGGTTGTTGCTTCACGATAAGCCATACCTTTCAAGCTCTTCTACTCTTAAGGCCCCGTCAAGATGCCCGCGGATTATGCATCCACTGCTCGGGCCCTCTCACTCTCAACGTCACCATCACCCTCATCCTCCCCCTTGGATGATAATCACCCACCATGGAGTCAAGTCGCACCCAGCGGTCGCAACTCCGCGGCGCACTCTACGCGGAGATCAACTACCATAACTACACGGATTTTGAATCAAGCCAATGAGGCGTCCCAGCGCATGATCACGGCATGGAAGAAGATGACCTTTTGGCAAAAGGTAGGCACCGTATTTGCGGCCATACTCGCCAATGTTTTGGGTTTTGGATTTTTGTTCCTCACAGGGCGCGTCTTTGTTTGGCTGGGACCGGTAGCGAAAGATTGGGAGCAATCGAAATTGGCATATTTTGTTCTGTGGGTCTGTGTGTTTTTTGTCTCTTTCCCTCCCTTGGTCGGGTGGTCTACCTTTGGGACAGTGTCTGGTTACCTGTTCGGGGTATGGCACGGGTAAGTCGAGCTTTACCTTTCGCCTTCGACGGCGTATACCTGTTTCTCGGCGCAAGCTGACCTAACGTCTCCAATAGATGGTTTCTTTATGCATCCGCCACGATATTGGGGTCGACCTGCTCGTTCATCGCGTCCCGGACCATCTTATCCAAATTCGTCCATCGCCTAATGGAGCGCGACAAGCGATTCGCGGCTCTTTCGCTGACGCTGAAGTACGATGGACTTAAGCTACTTTGCATGATTCGCCTGTGCCCGTTACCCTATTCTATTTGCAACGGAGCAGTGTCCACATTCCCCACAGTTCAGCCTTTGATGTATGGGCTTGCGACCGCGATCATATCCCCGAAACTACTTGTACCAGCATTCATCGGCAGCAGATTACGTATACTTTATGAGGAAAACGAGGAAATGAGTATCGGATCAAAGTTAGTAAATATATTTAGCATCATTCTATCGATAGCTGTCGGAATCTTTACTGGATGGTATATATATAAAAGGTAAGTACAGGAGACCAGGGATGATCGGATTTTATAACATCCTTTCCACAGACTGATTCGTTTTTGGATAGAACATTGGCGCGGGCCAAGGAGTTGGAAGCGAGGGAGAGAGACGACATTCGAAATTCCCTCCAAGCAGATCATGCCGCGCATCGTCCCCATCACGCCTTTTCAGAAGACCCGGATATCAACGCTGCAGCAGTTACCCTTGCCCGCGACGAGGAAGAGCGTATTGGATTCCATGATTTCGACGACGACAATGTCGATTTGGCGATTGATGACGAGAGTAGCAGCGATAACTCCCGCCTACAGTCCAAGTCCCAATACCGGGATGAATTCACTGATAACGAATCAGACGTCTTCCAGGACGGAGATGGGACGGACGGCGAGACGTATACCCTACACACTCATGTACGAAGAGGATAGTGTTTGCGCCACATGATTTCTTGGTAGAGCTCCGCATATTTTTGTGTTGTATATGTGTCTATAGAATCCACATTCACGAGTTATGTCAAGTTTGTATTCGATTAAGATGATTGTTTAATGAGAAGACACTGCATATATTGATACACGACACGATTTCCAGTCTGTGTCCAAGGGCCCCGCAACCTCTCACCGTAAAGAGAACAAATCCACACACTAACTACACCTTTTGTTCTTCTGTGAATAGTTCCTCTCATACCGGCGCGCTATTTAGGTCTATTTGTGGCGTGGATGACGTCCTGGAAGTGTAAGTCAGGGCCGGCCTCTGATTGGGGACTGTGCTATGATGGGTGGGTGAGGTTTACACAGTAAGTCTAGAAAAAAAAACTTATAGTAACTCATAAAACAAAAACAAAAAACCACCCAGGAGCCAATTCCTTGGGTAAAAGAGCGAATAACGGGGCTTGGGAAGAGCGAATGGGAGACCAACCTCCTGGTGATGGAGTTCTTGATCGTCTGATGTGGAAAGATCAAAAATGCTGGTCGTTCGGTCTGAAAAATACGCTGCCAAGAGTCCCGCCCGCAAGGGCCGTTCGATGAACTGCGCCTAACCCCGACTTTTCATCGCCTCGAAAGGCCTCATTGACTTATTTGTATCGAGGTCTCCATCGTGTCGTTCTTATAACTCTAATTTTCATCCCCCGGCCTTTAACATCGCTGGGATTAGGCTCCCCAACCACCTTCACCCCGAGTTGTGCAAAAATTGCAGGGGTGAACGTTTTTCCTACTGGACAGTAAGTCGAGTTCACTTGAATTCAGGCATGCATGCCCTCGCAGCCTCGTACTCCAGAATAATCTTTCGAAGTTTTCCCCTATGATTTGATTCTGACCAGACTCAAGGAACCTTTCTGGCGTACCTCATTTCCTCCTGATTTCGCTGCCTTTCCTACCCGATATCACACAGTCTCTTTTGAGTAGGGGACCCACTATGCATGGATATGCTCGGATGTGATATTTGCATGTCATCGCGTACGCAATGGGAGGCGTTCTCTTTCCAACCGAGTCACTGTAGCCAGGCCATCATACGCAGAAGGCGGATTGGAGTTCAATAATTTATATTTACCCTGCCTCTTGGGAAGTAGGCGCCTCGTGCAATGAGCGACCCTCCCTTGCCAACAAGGATGGAGGCCACCTCCTCTCTAGGGGCACATGTCCCAGAAGAATATTTCTCCCAGAAGGAAAACCTGGGTCAATATGTGCCACCAAATCCTAATGGCTACAGCGGTCGAAATTCTGCCAAGCAACCGCTGATATTGCATTTGAATGGGTTACAGCCGCATTACGGCGCCCAACATTCATCCCACCCGCACAGTGGCTCTACCGTCAGTTCTCAAAGCACGAGGCTCGTTACAAATGGGGCAGATGCAGGGAACCGGGACACAGACTGTAGAACTAATGGTGGCCTTGATGGGGATGCCAGTCGGAGCACACCGAATGAGTCCACGGGCTCTACCTCGTTATTATCTACATCCAGCCAACGCAAATCAACCTCGCCATCGACAGTTATGAACTCCCTACCTTCCTCATCGGCCTCGACAGATTCCAGAGGTACCAGTATTGCGCCGACTTTCCCCAAATATCGACCAAGGTCTTCCATCCCATCGAGACTCCCTGCTCCAGTCTACGCTCAGCAGTGCGTTGCGGCCGCATATGCTTCGAGGCTCAATCCATATGCTCTGCATCGAAAGGAACAAGAAGCATTGCAGGACCACCTCTGTCACCTCCACGTTACCGTCTATCTCAATATTCGGAATGGAATTCTCCGCCTCTGGACTCGCAATTCGATGGTGAGTGTGTCCAAAGAGGAGGCTATAGGATGTGCCAAGGACTATCGTTGGATGAATCTTGCGTCCTTTGCGTATGAATGGCTTGTAAGAAATGGGTACATTAATTTCGGTTGCGTCGAGATCCCCATGCCCTTGGTCACATCCACAAAAGCCCGGCGGAAGGAGAGCCCCGTAATTGTCGTTATTGGTGCAGGGATGGCGGGGCTGGGATGTGCCCGGCAGTTGGAAGGATTCTTCAACCATTATCATGAATTCACTACTTCCCCTCGTGTTATCGTGTTGGAAGGGAGGCGTAGAATCGGAGGTCGAATATATTCACACCCGTTGCGGAGTCTCCAGTCATCTACATTGCCTCCAGGCCTGGTCCCCAAGGCTGAGATGGGCGCTCAGATCGTTGTTGGCTTCGATCACGGAAATCCCTTGGACCAGATTATTCGTGGCCAGTTGGCTCTCTCGTACCATTTGCTACGTGATATATCAACAATTTACGATATTGATGGGTCGCCGGTTGATGAGGTTCGCGATGCGATGGATGAAAGGCTTTACAATGACATTCTGGACCGGTCTGGGTTCTATCGACACAAATCGGTCATCATACCTATGGCGGAGGGCGACAGGGATTTAATTGACTCCGGCCGCGACACCTCGACGGGTGACGGAGTCACGATTAGGCAATATGAGGAGGCGAGGGCAGCCGGCACGATAGGGCTACTGTACCCTGCGAAACGGGTTCGTCGCGGCGTCGGGCATAAGACCGCAGAGATCAAAACAACCGGAGCTCCTGTGGCAGAGCTCGACCATGTCGAGGAGCACCCTGCTGCCTTTGCTTGTCAGGCTATGGGTTGGAAGCTGAACAATGGAGTTTCGGCCCGTGACACCATAAAATTGGACGCTGTTGCCACGTCTTCCCAATTTCAGACTCTGGGCAAGGTAATGGATGACGGTGTGCGGCAGTACCAGCAGATGCTCCCGTTAACCCCAAAGGATATGCGGTTAATCAACTGGCACTTTGCGAACTTGGAATATGCGAATGCCACCAATATAGGGAATCTCAGCCTCTCTGGATGGGATCAGGATATGGGAAATGAATTCGAGGGCGAACACTCCCAGGTAATAGGAGGGTATCAACAGGTGCCATACGGGTTATGGTCGTACCCCACGAAACTCGATGTCCGAACAAATAAAATTGTGACCAATATCTCCCACGACCCTACTGATTCAACACAACAAAGAGCAGTCGTGCAGTGTGAGGATGGAGATTCGATCATGGCGGATCGGGTGGTTTACACTGGATCTCTCGGGACTCTCAAGCACCGGACGATCCAATTCTCGCCTCCTCTTCCCGAGTGGAAAACCGGGGCGATTGACCGCCTCGGTTTTGGTGTTATGAACAAAGTAATCATGACGTTTGAGCAGTCGTTCTGGGACCCCGAGAGGGATATGTTTGGGCTTTTGCGCGAGCCCAAAAACCGGGAAAGTATGGTACAGGAGGATTACGCTGCCAACCGGGGTCGATTCTACCTCTTTTGGAACTGTATGAAGACTACTGGGCTGCCAGTCCTAATCGCTCTCATGGCCGGGGATGCCGCACATCAAGCGGAATGCACACCTGATGCTGAGATTGTCGCCGAAGTACTCAGCCAGCTCCGAAACGTCTTCAAACATGTAGCTGTCCCCGATCCATTAGAAACGATCATCACCCGATGGGCCACGGACAAGTTCACCAGGGGAACCTATTCCTACGTTTCCGCTGAAGCTCTTCCCGGGGATTACGATCTGATGGCCAAATCGATCGGGAATCTTCACTTTGCGGGAGAAGCTACATGTGGTACTCACCCAGCCACCGTCCATGGGGCCTATCTTTCTGGACAACGGGCAGCATCAGAGGTAATCGACTCCATCCTCGGACCAATTCAACTCGCAGACCCGCTCGTCCCCGACAAAGGAAAAATCGTTCCATTGGGTACCGGCATACTAGCTACCAACGGAACACTAAGACAAGAATCTACCGTACCATTCCTAGCACCTACTCCACATACACTCGGAGACCCCCCGGCTAGAGCCACCAAAGCGCCCACCAGCAGCCAAAAACAGCCAAAACAGCAGCCAAAACAACAGCAACAGCAACAGCCACCACAATCCGCAGAAGCCGCAGCGCAAGATGCCTATGAGCAAGCCATGTTAACCGCTGTCTACGCCGAAACAGGCCCTCCTATCCCCCGACCAGCCAGAACCGGATTGAATCCTTTCCTCCTCTACCAGAAGGACTTCTGGGGTAAAGCCCGGGCCCAATGCGACGCGGCCCACCAGGCCGCAACAAAGGATCCCAAAGCGAAAGCGCCTCGAGACGCCGTTCGCCAGGCCCTTGGACAAATGTGGAGACAAGCCCCTGAAGACATAAAAAGGCCCTACATTGAGCAATCAGAAGTCAATCGGCAGACCAATAGTGAGATTATATCCCGCTGGAGATCGGAGACGGCGGAGTGGACGAAAAAGTCCTCCAAAGCTAAAAAGCGGTGGAGGGACGCCAATCCGATTGATAATTGGTTGCCTCCGTCCAAAAAACAAAATCAGATGGGCGGTCCTCCGCCTCCTCTTCCTGCTCCTGCTCTTGCTCGTGCTCCTACCCCTGCCCCTGCCCCTGCCCCTGCTGTTGCTGCTTTCCATCCGCCTCAGCAACCTTCTTTGTTTTCTCCTGGGACGACGGTTTCTATAAACTTGACTAATAGTCAACAAACACAGCGACAACACTTTCCTCCTCCGCATCCACCTGTCGCTGCTCCTCCCCATCTTCGGGCGAGTACGACTCTCGCCCCAAACATGTCTTTCGCGCCTCCTTTTAGTTTCCAGACGAATGGCTCCCTTTATACACCGGGACCTCCCAAGATTGGGTAACATCCTTGCTATAACATTTGTTAGAGTAGACGGGTTATATTAATCCGATCTGTTCCATTCCGATTCCTAAATCCTTAGACCGTGTTATTTTAGAGCATGTGTGTTTTTCAGAACATGTGTATTTGGATGCAATTGATCGAAACCACCCCCCCCCCCCCCCATTTATTCCATTACCATAGTTACAAATTTCATGGCAAGGGATATTTTCCGCCATTTTGTGTTTGGTCAAAGATGTAGTGACTACTATCGCATGTAAAAGATCTTAAAAAATCTTTGATAATAATAATGAATGGGTCCTCGGAGATTTACTCTATAACTCTATAACTCTATATTTGCAATGGCATTCATGAATCGGGTGTGTTAGGGACCAAATCCCAGATCCCTTCATCAACAGCAGTGAACATGCAAGTGAAAGCTTTGGGGAATACACCAGTTTAGGCATAAAGTCTTTGGAAGAATAACTAAAGTGGTCAAAAGTGAGCACTGCCTGCCCCCACGGTGACTTGAACCAAAAAAAAAAAAAAAAAAAAAAAGCAAAAATCATAATAAGAAAAAGCGCTGGAGTCTAGTCATATGAACAAGAAGGGCAAATCAAAGGAAAATAGTTATCCGGGTCTTGTGGAAACATGACGGCAGATAGACATTACAGGTCTAGATATAGATGGAGCTAGATGGAGGTGGAGGCGGAAAAAGCCTTTTTTCTTTCTTTCTTTCATGACCCGAATTTGGGGTTGAGCGGTGGAGGAGAAGGAGATTTTCGTCAAAAGAAGTAGTAGGATAGGGTAAGAAAGGAAAGAAAAGGCGGGTAGGCTATAGTCCATTTAGAGAACAGGGATAGCCTTGGGGGGTTCCTGGGGTTCCTCTGCGGATTCGCCTTCGGAGATGAATTTCTCGGCTTCCAGAGCAGCGACACAGCCGGATCCTGTGTGATGTTAGCTATCTTTCATGGAAACACATTTGAGGGGGGGAAGGGGCAGCATACCAGCACTGGTAATGGCCTGGCGGTAGCGCTTATCCTGAACATCACCGCAAGCGAACACACCCTCCCGGCTAGTGTAGCTGGTACCAGGCTTGGTGAGAATATAGCCCTCGTCGTCGAGATCGATCTGGCCCTTGACGAGAGCGGTGGCGGGGTCGTGGCCAACAGCGTAGAAGAGACCGTTGGCATCAACAGTCTCCTCCTTTCCGGAGACAGTGTCCTTGACACGAAGGTGGGTCATCAAGCCATTTGGCTTCTTCTCTCCCAACACCTCAACGGCGACAGTGTTGAAGCGGACCGTGACCTTGGGGTGAGCCAGGAGACGGTTGGCCATTGCTTTGCTGGCACGGAGCTTGTCGCGACGGACGAGCACGGTAACACTGCTGCCATACTTGGCGAGGAACATAGCCTCCTCAGCGGCAGAGTCACCACCACCGATCACGTAAAGGGGCTTGTTACGGAAGATAGGCACGGCACCATCGCAGACGGCGCAGGCACTGATTCCGTTCTGCCAGTAGGTGTCCTCACCAGCGAGGTCGAGACGACGGGCGTTTGCTCCGGTGGCAATGATAACAGCATCAGCGGTGTGGGCGGGCTGGTTCTCGGGGCCGTCGTTCCACTCAGTCCACAGCTTAAAAGGCTTCTGCGACAAGTCCACCTTAGAGATGGTTTCGGTGATTACCTCAGTGCCGAAACGGATAGATTGTTTGCGCATGTTTTCCATCAGCTCCTGTCCACCGATGCCGTCGGGGAAGCCGGGGAAGTTCTCGATGTCAGTGGTGGTGGTAAGCTGACCACCGGCAGCAGTACCACCGGCAAGCATACCCTCATACAGAACAGGCTTGAGTTCCGCACGCGAAAGATAAATTGCAGCGGTATGAGCGGCGGGGCCAGAGCCAATGACTAGGAACGAATTGTGTTAGCTTCTTTTTTTTCTTTTTCAATTTTTTTTATGTATATAGAGCCGGGCTGGATATCTTCCCCTCTCCATGGATGAAGATGAGCAAAAAACCAGGATAAAGGGTCTAGACTTACTAACTACTTTGCTGTGAACCATTCTGGAAGTCGAATTGACGCGCAATGACGTCGAGAGCGGACTCGATAAGACTGAAGCAGAGGAAGGGGAGTTTTGATGCAAGGACGACGCGGCAGCGGCAGTCAGTCCAAGAGAGGAGCGGAGAGAAGAGAAGGGGAAACGACGAAAGGCGGAGGAAAACAGATTGACGGTTGTCAACTGAGAACCAAAAAGAAAAAAAAGAAGGTAGAAGAGGTAGAGAGGGAAAGGGGGAAAGAGAGAGTCTCGGCGGACAGGGACGGGGCACAGGGAGGGTTTTAATTATGCACTGGGCACGAGAAGAGGCGAGGAGGGGCAGCGAGCGGATGGTGGTGGGGACGAGGGCCGAACTGTCTAGGAGGAAATGGCGGCAGGAAAGAAGGGCTGGGCGAGCAGGATTAGCTAAGGGGCAAGAACAGGCATGCTGGCAGCAGGACTCACAGCGATGATGATCTGATTGTGATCTCTTATCACGGACTGCCGAACGAACATCGTCGAAGCCCGCGAGGTGAAGATTTTGTCGCATTTTCCCCGACGAGACCGGTCACGTGCCAGGCCGAGACCACCGTTGATTATCGAGCAGAGCGTCCCGTATCGGTAATTCGCCCTGGCGGTACGGGTCCGTACGGATTTGGTATGCGCATCCATTTTGTCACCCCTTGATGTTACTAATTATCCGTCCCCTTATCAATCAGTAACTACACTACTTGGAGTAACTACTACTCAGTTCTCGAGTCAGTCGGCTCAAGATTCAACACTGATAGACATCATTAGAGTGGGTCATGGATTAAAAAGACGTCAAGTCAAGATATAGCTCCTCTCGGCACTCAGAAAATCTGCCCATTGTTACATAATGCTTTTGTCCAGACCGAGGAACATCAACTACCCCCAATCGGTCCGTTCTGTTCATACCATTCATACCTATCCAATCGCACAATCTCATCCCAGGAAAAGCGTGGTATTCCAATCCGATGCAAACTAGATGATAGACGGGTCAACATCAACAATTCAAGACACGAAAAATAAGCAGGCAACACGGGGAATTTCTTACATTCCACACATCGATTTGCAGTTTCGACCCTTGGGAATTAAACTCGAGCGCCTTCAAAGTGCCGATCGCTAAGTGTAATTATTCCGGTCAGTTAATGCCTATAGAGGGATCATACACAGGCTGAAAGAGCGGAGAGAGAGAAGGGAAGGGAGGAAGGACTCTTCACTCACCGACGATGTTGTTCATCCAGTAATAATCCTTATGTCCGGTCTCAAATACCAAGCGAAGATGAAGCTCTCCGGTCGGCGACATGGGCCCAGAGGTCTGCACATAAATGTCCGCTCCATCATCTGTTCGTAGCTGATACCGAGTATCGGAGGTGACGATCTTCGTCTTGGGGTCAGTGAGAGCCCAATCCGCGCCGAGATTCATGATTTTGCCTATCCACCCAAGCAATAATTGCAGTGCCCATGATTAGTCTACCATTCCTACTCTCTCTTCCTCCCTGTCATATTCCTTTTTTTTTATTCCACATACCAGATAGACGGGGGCCCGTGAAAGTGCCTCCAACAATCGGGATTGCACGGCGTGTCCCGTGAGGGCCCTCCTCGGTCATCAAGAATCCGTCGCATTCCACAATGGAGGTGTATAGGTAAGAGAGTTTGGGTGGCTTTGGGTCTGCGGCTGCGACTAGGGGCACCTTAATCAGACATTGAAAAGCGAGCAGTGTCAGTGCTAGATCTATTACTCGGCGGAACATCTTGCTACCGTAAATGGGACAGCTTCAAAAATATAATATAGTAAAAGTAGAAACCTGATAGGGGGATTGATTGCGAAAAGAAAAAATAAATATATGTGCTCTGTATCAAGTCAATTCCTTCGCGGCTCGATCGAAGTCAGATCGGTACCTGACTCTCGTTATATAGCCATGACGAAATGAGCTTCGCAAATCAGTCTCAGCAACAGAAGATCTAGGAACAAAATCAAGTGAACAGGGGTGAGACCGAGGGCCAAGAGTTGTAGACGAGGCCTCCAAAACCCGATCTGCTCGGTATTTCATCAGAAGAGGTAGAGATCTCCCGTCCTCACTTGCCTAGCCTCCCCCAGATTGAGGGTTAGAGTTCGGTCAGGAGCGGGGCTGGCAGGGGATTGTTTTAAACACAAAAAGAAAAAAACAACACTTTGTGGAGACAAAGGGGGAAAAGCAGAGGGAACATCACGAACTCTGTTCAACATGAGTTTGTTACCAAGTCATGTTTCAACCTCAGGTTTCCTGTAGGGCTTGCTTCCTTAGTACTGTCTGCTGAGTGTGGTCCAGCGCAGGATGGGGATTTTCCTTGTTAATCAAAATGGGATAGGTTTTGGCTCTCCTGTTTGGTAGCCTCATAAGGTTCCCTTTAAGTCCACCAGAAAGGACTCTGAGTACAAGTCCATCTTCGTGGTGGGGTCGCAGGAAAAACTTGGCCAGAAGAGATGGAAAGCCTAACCCTAGTTCACGAGGCCCAGGTACAGAATGCTCAGCGGAGAGCGATGCCGATTTCCCTTCCGAGAGAAGTTCTGTTGCTCCATTCAATCGGGTATATCCATCGGTAAAACAGTTCAGTTGACATCCGATCTTCTCTTTGAAGCTTGGTCTTGAGGACTGTCTTCAAACCAGTCAGGGGATGTCAAGGACAGCCGAGGAACGTGTACCTCAGCCACTAAGACAATACCGAAATTATATGGATGCAAGCAACTTCATGGAGGATATCAAAATCGCGTGTAGTATTCTTTAGCTTCATATTTTCCACCTACCTTCTAATAACACTGGACCTCTCATACTATCAATATTAACTAGTAACTACCAAGTTATCAGCATAGTCATACGGCACCCTGGCTGGCAGATAAGCAACGATACATAGGTTAGGTAGTTTTAATTCGACAGGGCGTATGATATCACTTCTGAGGTAACAAGCAACCTGTTGAGAGTGTTGCCAACGGGGACACCCCCTGCTTATTAATTTCAATCATGTGATCTCTTCTACACCGCCCTTGAGGCGGCCCCTAGGGCATTCGAGCACCCGCATCGAAGATCCCCTCGGTAGATACTTGAAGGTCCCCCTAAGTGGGTGATTAAAGATCTCTTAGACAGGTGTTCAAGGGTCTTTAAAGGGGCCTTAGGAAATTTACTTGTTAGGTAAATTATTAAGCAGACTGATGTTGCAATAACATCAGTATAGCAACGGCCCACTAGTCCTAATTCAGTATGGCTGTTCTTGCAAATGCTAAAAGTGTCCGTGTAAATAATATCTTGCCCTTCTAAATATTTCTGGCTAAGGATGGTACCTACATAAGCTATTCTGAAGGCTAGGCTCCCTGCTGCTTCTCAGCAGCTTTGCTAAATGGCCGAGTGGTTAGATAAAGACAAACAGCCCTCGGGAAAACAAAAATTACTATGATTTTTTTTGATGATGCCACCAGGTCGACGGTTCGAAACGTCGCAATAGATATTTCCCCCCTGCCTTTTCTTAACGCCTAGAGTACTCCGTACCTCCTTTTATTTGTACTTTTTCACATGCAGTATTTCAAATAGGACATCAGTCCCCAAAGGATTCGTAAAGGATTAGGTTTCCTCATTCCCCAGATCTATAGACTCTGCAAGCCCCGCGGCAACAGCAGAAGCGGCTGGGTTGCCAGCCACCAGCTTATTCGACCCCATGCATCATCCTAATATAATCCATCTGGTTGGGCACAGCCAGCAGGTTTCTTCATATTTTTTTGCTCGCGGTCTTACAATCCTCATTCTCTTAGAGTAAATTGTCACTTTTTCACCGCGCGACATCTTCCGTTGACTGTACATGTCCCCTGACCCCCCATACATACTTCTGACATACTCCGTGCATATATACATTTGTTTGTCCCCAATTCCCTTATTCAAGGATCTTCATTCGTTCACTGCACGAAAAGGGATCAAGCTGCATATTCCTATATCATCATTATGCCAATTTAGTCGATCGCGCCAAGTATATTCTTTATTGAAACGGGCGTGAGCGAGCGCGTTGCCTTCCTGACTCTCTTTTGGCGAGATCCTTAATCCTCCAAAACTTTAGCTTGAAGCGGTCAGATGGGAATTTGGTACGACGTACTCGAAAACACTTCCGGCACTGGGTACCAACTGAGTCGCAAGGCTCTAAATCGACAGAATGGCTACTGAGAACTTTCAAAGGCCTGTGACTGGTAACCCCATACTTTTTACGCATGCGGCCAATAACGGTGTGTCGCGAGTCCCCTCACACAGGCGACGGCGTTCTACTTCCAGGGGGCCTCCTGCAATTAGCTACGAAAATGAGAACAAAGATGGAGTCCAAGTAACTTCGCAGTCCCTTCATGTGGCTCAAGGATTCAGCTCCGGTACGATCCATGACTGTTATCCGTGTCTCAACTAAAGTGCCTTGTCAGCTAACAGACTACTTCCTGTTAGACCCTTCCTCACAACCAGATATTCATGATTCCGCACACATCCCAGCATCAGCAGCACCAGGGGAAGCCCCAAGCAAAGAAGCAGCAACTGCTAACAATCAACGGTCCTCGTTAAGTCGGTCGGATACTTTGCGCTCTACAGGTGAGCAGCGGGACGACTGGGCTTCAGACAGATCACCACTTCAAAAACTCGAAGTCGCCCTGACAGGGATTAGCAAAGAAGAGAAACGAGCGCGGGTCATGGAGGCCGAGAGAAAACTAAGGGAGCGGATAGAGCGCCAGGACGCCGCGGCTTCCCCACCAGCCTCTACGAATGTTGCTCGTGAAGGCTCCAAAGGCTCCACTACCGGTATCTCTCCCGGAGCTCATCCTGAACATAAAAATAGAGCTCTCCGGTTCCCCATAAAAAACTCAAAAAAGCCAGAGTACGCTCTGCATGAGGAGCAAGCCGGCCTTAGCTCCCACGGCGAGAAGGAATCGGCCAAGGCCAGAACTACCCGCAATAGAGCTCCATCCATCTCAGCTCGGCCCTTGGAGGAGGCCCCCTACGATGGCAACAAACCGCCAACTGTGTCCGGAGTGAAATCGGGCAGCGCTTCTCGAAGATCTGTGTCTGTGAGCCACCCAGCTGGGGATCGCACATTCATACAGCCAGCCACCCAAAACAGGCGTCCTATGCCACCTCGAGTACCCACAGCCCCCGAGACCAACCGAACGGATGTTCCAAGCCATCTTGATAGTCGACCAACTAGTCAATCTCACCAGGCCGTGAAGGCTGAGACTCTTGGAGCGAGAACCAGAACCGAACCCCCCAAAACGACTAGCAACTACATAGAAAGCACTCCTGCTGCCATTGCTGCGGCGGTTGGCCTAAGTTCGAGTCTAAACGTCCGCACAAGTGATAGCTCCGTGATTCCTGGGGCCGTTGAAAATGTGCCAGGCGTAGACGCTAAACCTAGGCGACATACGGTCTCCTTCAATGTCCCACCACCAACACCCCCTCCTCTCTCAGAGTGGAAAAATGCACCAGCCGCGAAACTCAATGTATCTGACTTCGACTTTCAAGACTTGGATGCCGATAAAAGTAAAGCTTGGTGGGAAGGCGGAGCAAGCAGAAACCGTCGCCGAAGCCGAGCGTTGCCCAACGACTACCAAAAGCCTCCCGCTCAAAAATTGACATGTAAGCGTTCACTCCCGACAAGCTGAAGTATTAAGGGACCTTTAATAATTAACAAAATCGTTCCTCCTAGCCCACAAACGTTTCCAGCCGTTAGTGTTTTTGAAATGTGGACCCTTACTTCGCTACACCGGACTTAAGCGTGTGCGTATCGATGGCCCAGATGGCCCATCCGTTAAGGAAACATGGAGAGGCAGTGTTTTGATTGTGACCAAAGACTCTATCTCCTCGTATGAACCCCGACCCTCCCTTAGGTTGTTCTCTCAGCCGATGGATATTCTCCCACCCCCTCCTGTTGAGATCAACAGTGAAGGAGTGCAGCTTGCTCCCGAGTATATTGACCCAACGGCTGGGCTGATGAAGCTGGGCAGGGATGGCCGAGCCCTTTATGTAAAACCTGTGGACCATACTGAGGAGGAGCTGGACCTTTCATTCGTGGAGAACGATGACGGTATCTACGAGATGTCTGCAAGCCTTGTTGACTACACGAGCGAGGGTATCAAGCAGCCTATCCCGGCCAATAGGATTCATTCAATGGATGGAGAGACAGAGGGATCGTACAAGGAAATTACGGGATTTCGCCTTTACGCCGACCCTGGACGGGATGTGACATTCTGGAAGTTTAATATCGAGATTGAACTAGGCCAGAGACAGCAGCGTGTAGCATACCGTCTTAACCAAGGGCCAGCTCTAGGGTTTTGGGTGCCCGCCAGAGGTCAATCGATGAATATCATGTTCCATACTTGTAACGGCTTCAGTCCCGGTGTCGACTCTGACAAATTTTGTGGCCCTGACCCATTGTGGCGGGACGTGCTCAACGAACACCAGACTCGCCCGTTTCATGTGATGCTCGGGGGTGGTGACCAGATATTCAACGACAAGATAGCTACCGAGTCGAAGCATTTCCAGGAATGGCTCAAAATCAAGGATATCCATGAGAGATATGATGCTCCTCTTGACCCTGAATTTAAGGCTGAGTTTGAAACTGCCTTCCTGGAGAATTACTCCAGGTGGTTCTCCCAGGGCCTCTTCTCCCTGGCCAATTCCCAAATTCCAATGGTCAACATGTGGAATGACCACGAAATCCTGGAGGGCTTTGGATCTTATCCTGATGAGTTTATGGGCACACCGGTGATATCTGGGCTTGGTAACATCGCGTTCAAGTACTACATGCTGTTTCAACACCACAGTGTGCCCGAAGAAACCGAAGCCAACGAGCCAAGCTGGATTCTAGGTGCCGAGCCAGGGCCATATATTAATCAACGCAGTCGGAATTTTTTCATGTCCCTGGGCGGCGGCGTGACGCTGTTAGGTCTAGACTGTAGAACAGAGCGGATGGTAAGCTAGTTGGTCTTATAATCCTTGTAAGTATAGGACTAACCAGGCTACAGAGTGACGAGATCATTGGCGAACAGACCTGCGATCTGATCTGGGACCGATGCCACCGAGAGCTTGTGAAGGGTGAAGCCAAGCATTTGATCGTAATGCTGGGTATTCCAGTAGCGTATCCACGGGTGGTATGTTCCGCATTCAGTTTCGTTTATAAGCCCTTCTATCTAACGTTTTCTTGCAGGCGGTCGTCAAGAATATTCTAAATAGCCGGCAGACCTTGGGCAAGGCAGGGCTATTTGGCGGGTTAGTTAACAAGCGTGGAGGCAAAGTTGAGATCTATGATGATCATTGGACAGCAAACCACCACAAAGCCGAGCGAACGTTCTTAGTCGAGGATCTCCAGGATCTAGCTGCCGATAAATCCATCCGAGTCACAATTCTGAGGTAAGAGCCTGATCTGCCGTCGAGAGCAAACGTTTCTGACAACTAGTCACAGTGGCGATGTTCATCTAGCCGCAATTGGGCAATTTTATTCGAACCCTAATTTGAACATAGCTAAAGACAAGGACTATCGATACATGCCCAACATTATATCATCTGGGATTGCAGACATGCCTACAACCGAAATGATCTCGCACACGCTCAACAGACGCAATCACATCCATCATATGGACTCCAATACGGACGAAGATATGATACCAATTTTCACGCATGATGTCAACAACAAGCCACGGAATAACAAACGGTTGCTGCCGCGACGAAATTGGTGTTCTATTCGAGAATACGAGCCTGGTAAGTTGAGAATTTCCTCCGTAAATATATATCCTATTACTATTGTTTCGTACCCTGAGGCCGGATACTAACTAGGGGCAGGCTCTACACCTCCTAGAACTCCGGAATCGGAAGACTCGCCTCCCACCCCCGAGGGTCGTCCAAAGAGCCTACAAAGAACACTTTCTTTGACCCGAGGCAATCGGCCTCAGGGTGGTCTTCTCCGGCGACTCTCACATAAAGGAAAGCCTCCTATCAAGGAGTTGAATCTCGGAGGCGCAACTTCAGGTCGTCGCATGAGTTTGGACGGGCCATATCCTCCTGCAGATAGAGGGGATAGCTACTTCCCCGATCCTGCAGAATTCCGACCAGGCCCTTTCCTCCGACGCCCCACCAATCTCAGCCAAAAGGCTGCTAAAAAGGCAGCAAAAGTAGGTGACGACGGAGTGGGCACGTTTATCAACCTGGAAGGAGGACTGGCAGTCACACTCAATGTGGAACTCAACCCGAAAGATCCCTCTGGAATCACTTCACCTTATAAGCTTCTCATTCCTGCTCTACATTATGATGGCAGTGAATACGACCCCCCTGCAGCTCCAATCACCAAGGGATGGCGGAAGTGGTTCAAGGTACGGCCGAGCCAAGCAGGGAAGAACCCAGCAGACAACCCTGATGCGGGAGACGAGTTCAGTGACGAAGAAGATGACCACGATGGGCACTTCGATCAGCCCAAAAGACCTGCCCATCATAATACAGAAGCGGCGCCTTTGGACGACCAAGACGAGCCAGATCCGGAACTGGAGCTAGAGTATGATAGCGGTAAGGAGAACCTAAAAAGAAAGAAATGGTTCGGTCGGTTTTGAACAAGAGGGGAAAACAAAATAATATCTGGCAGTAAATAATTTTTCTTTGTTGTAAATGCGATTGATGGTTCGATGAATTGAGATCCAGCATAATGCTTGTATAGACCAAACCCTTCGTATATAGTTCTTACAAATTACTTCTTTAAAGGTTTAATATATCTGATGAAGGTCCGTATTAGCCATCTACGGCGGACTATTAATTGCACTTTGACAAAACTAAAATTCAATCTACCTAAGTATATAGAATGCTAAGCCGGCTACCACGCAAGGCTACTGCACCACCATCCAAAAGATCAAGAAAGAGCTCTCAATCTGTCAATCCTTATTTTGTACTGCCTTTTCTAAGTATTTATAATCTCTCACAGTATCTCTTTAAAGGCCTTAGTAAAATATTTGACAAGATGCTTAGATATATGATTAGCAAGCTGTTAATAAGGTGCTTAACGAGGTGCTTAACGAGGTGCCGAGGGAGGTGCTGAGGGAGGTGCTGAGAGAGGCCCTTGAAGATAGTTAAGGCCTTAGGTATTACTAAACACTCTCCTCTAGCCAACTAACTAGGCGAAGCAAGGTGGTATTATTAATATACAAAAAAGTTGGTTAACTGTTTCAATAATCCAACACCTAGCTACTCCAGGTGATATATATAAATACACCAGAACCTCCTTCGGTCTTTGGTATGGCTATGATTTGACTATGCTAATAAATTTGGGCTAGGCCCCGTCTCCAACCCAAGGTCTTTTTGGAAGCACCTGGTCGGCCAACGATCCTTTAAAGCTGCTTGAGCTTCGCACCCACGAACCATTTGAATATTTTGGGGAGAGGATCAGAATTCCTCTCTATCCTTGATCAGGTAGATTTCCTGTTAATATTATTAATAGTGGCAACTCTAAATTAAGATTTTCCATTTACACATACCATAGAACTTGAGCTTTGGCTGCACTCTTCTCCCAAGTTTTGTCCTCAAAAGCAGCCAGGCTGGAATTAATATTTTGAGCTTCGGTTTCTGCAGTTATCTCTGCAGCCATTCCACAAGAAGTGATGGACTAATGCTTTCCCCCTTTATAACCCACATGCTGGGTTGCTCAAACAGCAGCATTGATCCATAGTTGCCTTGAAATATTACTGCGTATTAAATATCCTTCTCCAGCTGGAGCTTGAAGAACGGTAGAAGTGGTTCTAGACTAGGCTATCTTCTTACTATAAACTTTTCCCGTAAGGCCCATCTCATTCGGGGATGTTTTGAAAAGCCTGGGAAGCTTGGTGCCAAGTGTTCCAGTTTCAGCTTTATATTTCTTGAGGGATGAGCCCCAACTTGAACTCGAGGATGGTTCTTCGACACTCAAATGAATGCTGTGCCTCATCTGGTCATCATTGTCCTTAAACTCAGCCCTGGCATTTTCCCTTCCAAGCCGCCCTTTGCACGAAATGGCCCTGGTATTTATGCTAGTATAAGCTGGTATAATAAATTAATATAAAATTATCTAATTAAGTTGTTTATTAGACTTGTATTCAATAAATTTAGCACTCTTCTAAGCACCCTTCTAAGTCCTCTTCTCACCCTCTCCCTAAAGGACCTTCGTTCAAAGATCTTTCTTCTAAAGAGCCTCTCTAAAAATCTATTTAGATCTCTAAGTAGATCTTTAATTATTTCTTTAAGCACACTACTTTATTAGAAAGGTCTTTAGAAGGGGTCCTTTAGAAAGTTCTTTAGGGGGAGGATACTTAAAAAGAATACTTGGGAAGAGTGCTTAGGAAGCTGCTTATCTAAAAGAGTACTGGAGATCTTGCATATCTTTCAAAGAACAATAAAAATACATTGTGCTTTACTTTATATAGGTAGCTAGCATAAATACAATGGCCATCTCATGTAAAGTGGGTCCAAAAAGGGCCATTTCATGCAAAGGGTGCCTTCCATCTATTAATAATATCATTGTGCCTGCCTCGCTCCAGGAATTTTAACCTGCACAGCCACAGTCATGTGACTGAGGTTCTAAAGCACGCCAAAGAAGTGGACACTTGGCAGGTCTCATAAATGTGATGATGCCATAATCCCGCCAATGAGCAAATTGATCCACTCTCGCGGCGAATGCCTTACGGCCAAGGAACCCACAAGCCCATGAACCACTCAGGAGGCGATCGCTGCCTGAGGCTTCTGGCCACCGCATTCCCTCTTCCTCCACTAGTGAATCTCACCTCTCTTAACTTGACTCTTGTACGTACCCTTACTTTTAACGTGATTAGGCTGAGACTTTTTTTATTTTGTCATTTTGCCCTCCTTAAAACTCTCCCTGCTTGTTATTATTTATATTTTTCTTTTGGGTATCTAAGCCCTTCATTGTTGGGTTTTCGTGTTCCAACCAAGTGACTTTCTGTTACACCATTCAGTTTATCTTTGGGAGTCGCCGTCGTTCGATGTTAAATACCATATTTGTCCTCATCCTGGCTTCTTGAGAAGAGGGTTTCACCTCTCCCTTCTGCCATCCACAATGCGCCTCTCAAGGAGTGCAGCAGTAGCCATAGGCTTCTTTTGTGCTGTTACTGCTTCCCTCCACCCCCGTCGTTCCTACGAGACTCACGATTACTTCGCCCTTCACCTCGACGGATCGACCTCTCCGGACGACATCGCCCAACGGCTGGGCGGCCGCCACGAAGGTCAAATAGGAGAACTGCCAGATCACCATACGTTTTCCGTACCGAGAGATACCGGCGCTGACGTACATGAACTCCTTGAAGACCTGCGAGAGCGAAGGAAACTACGGCGGCGTTATGGTGACAGCGCAGTTGTCCCTTTTGACAAAAGGGACGAGGAATTCGGTAGCGTTCTTTGGTCTCAGAGATTGGCCCCAAAGAAACGGCTTCAAAAGAGAATGCCCCCGCCAAATTTATCTGCTAGGGATTCCTTTACCAACAACGGAGAGAATGCTGAAGCTGTTCAAGCACGAAAGGAGGTTATCACTTCTCTCGGAATCGCGGATCCAATTTTCACATCTCAATGGCACTTGTTTAATACGGAGCGAGTCGGTCATGATTTGAATGTCACCGGTGTTTGGCTGGATGGTATTACCGGCAAGGGTGCGATAACGGCCGTCGTTGATGATGGGTTAGATATGTACAGCAATGACCTTAGCCCAAATTATTTTGCTGAGGGATCCTACGATTTCAACGACCATACGGACGAGCCGAGGCCACGTCTTCGCGATGATAAACACGGTACAAGATGTGCTGGCGAAATCGCAGCGGCGAGGAACGACGTGTGTGGCGTGGGTGTCGCTTATGACAGTCGCATTTCGGGAATCAGAATACTGTCAGGAGCTATTGATGATTCTGATGAAGCGGCTGCCATCAACTATGTGTTCCAAAAAAATGACATCTACTCGTGTTCCTGGGGGCCTCCGGATGATGGTGCCACAATGGAGGAGCCCGGAATTTTGATCAAGAAGGCGATGGTCAATGGTGTTCAGAAGGGCCGAGATGGTAAAGGCTCAATATTCGTATTTGCAGCTGGGAACGGTGCAGGATCTGGTGATAATTGCAATTTCGACGGCTACACCAACAGCATCTATAGTATTACTGTTGGGGCGATCGACCATGAAGGCAACCATCCTTCCTATTCCGAGTCTTGCTCTGCCCAGTTGGTGGTTGCTCCTAGTAGTGGCGGCTCTGATTCAATTCACACTACCGATGTTGGCACGGATAAATGCTATTCTATGCACGGAGGAACTTCAGCCGCTGGACCATTGGCTGTAGGTGCCATCGCCCTTGCTTTAAGTGCGCGACCGGAACTTACCTGGCGTGATACTCAATACCTAATGGTCGAAACCGCATATCCAGTCCACGAAGACGACGGAAGCTATCAGGTCACCGGGTCCGGGAGAAAGTTCAGCCACGACTGGGGCTTCGGGAGGGTCGACGCGTATAGCCTCGTACAGAAGGCCAAGACCTGGGAGCTTGTCAAGCCACAGGCCTGGTTCCACTCCCCATGGCTGCGGGTGAAGCACGAGATTCCCCAGGGAAACAAGGGCCTTGCCGCCTCGTACGAGGTAACCGAAAAGATGATGAAGGAGGCCAATCTTCAGAGACTAGAGCATATCACCGTGACTATGAATGTCAACCATACTCGCCGTGGTGATCTGAGCGTTGAACTGCGCAGCCCTGACGGTGTTACCAGCCACCTTAGTACCTCAAGGCCCTACGATGACGCCGAGGCAGGCTATATTGATTGGACATTTATGACAGTTGCTCATTGGTAGGTTATTTCCCCTTTATTCAATACCGCATCACGATTCGCTGACATCAATACCCAGGGGTGAATCCGGAGTCGGAAAGTGGACAGTAGTTGTCAAAGACACTGAGGAGAATGACCACACAGGAGAATTCCTCGACTGGCGACTCAACCTCTGGGGAGAAGCTGATGATGCGGTGAAGCAATCACTTCACCCGCTTCCTGATGAGCATGATGACGATCATAGTATTGAGGATGCAGTTGTTGTCACAACTAGCCTCCCTCCGGCCCCAAGTAGCACAGAACCTCCGACACAGGCCACCCATAGTATTGATCGGCCCGTCAACTCAAAGCCCACCCAGACAGCGACTGCCACTGAGGCAGTTTCGGAAGAGACTCCTACTGCAGGCCCTAGTGATACAACCCCAACTCCTTCCTCAACGCCAGTGTCGGACAACCTCCTACCGCCCTTCTTCCCGACATTCGGGGCTTCCAAGCGGACGCAAGCATGGATTTATGCTGCTATCGGATCCATCATTGTGTTCTGCATCGGGCTCGGAATCTACTTCAATGTCCAACGAAGAAGGCGCCAGCGCAATACCTCCCGTGATGACTATGACTTCGAGATGATCGAAGATGAAGATGAGGCTAAGGCCATGAATGGAGCATCGCGGCGACGTCGGGGTGGAGAGCTTTACAATGCCTTTGCTGGGGAGAGCGAAGAGGAGCCCCTGTTCAGCGATGATGAGGATGACGATGAACCCTACCGTGATCAGGCAGCGATCGATGAAAAGGGACGAGCAGATAGTGCGGATGCAGATGATACCCGGAGGAATGCGGACTAGTATATTTTTCATTGGCATATTTTTATTACTTACTGTTGCATTTTTACCCATGTTCATTGCTGTTCATTACCCGTGCGATTCTTGGGACAACTATCGCATTACATTGTATTTGGATCACAATAAACGAGGAAGTGTGTTATATATGTACATAAATCAGCCTCCGACCAAACCTGGCAAAAAATACAACCTTCCTAATAATATCTGTCCTGGGGATACGCGGCGTACAGGGAAGGCGTAAGGCCTGGTTCCCAAAGCAATAAAAAAAGTGGTTGGCTGATTTCCCCATCGGGCGAGGTCTTGGCGAGTGATGCGATGACGTTTCTCCAACTGATCAACTTCACGCCTCCGCAACTCTCGACCGTTCGCACAGCCCCAACAGCCCAACTCCTCTCCCACCAACAAAAAAATTATCAACTTTGAGCTTTGAATTTAGCTACTTCGACTTCTACTAGTTCTGTGTAGCCGTTAAATCGTGATCCGTCTACTTCCGTGTCGGTCTCGTCGCATTCTCTGGGTGGTAACCCCTCGATGGATCAGCACGACGACTTCGACAGCGTCTCGTGGAGACATGACCCGGACAGCGATATCTCGCGGCCAACGACATCTGGGACTGACATTGAAGAATCGCCTGAGTATCATCGTGATGCCAATGGCAAACGGAGGATGAGTTCGACGGAGGAGCCCCCCCAAGCTGGGCCACACGCCGATGCGGTGGACCTCGCAGGTATTGGAGACGGAGAGCTAGAATGCAGGGTGGACACTCCGTTAAAAGAGAATGACGGTACCAAAGATGCGTACATATCATATCTCGTCACTACTCATGTAGGTTTGCCTGCCCCGCGGGGATGGTGAGGCAGATATACCGCTGCCTACCCAACAAAGTAGAAGGCCCTGATTCCAGAACTAACTATGTGACTGGTATAGACCGACTTCAAGTCCTTCCAGAAATCCGATTTTGCTGTGCGGAGGCGGTTCACTGACTTTTTCTTTCTTTACAAAACGCTTTACCGGGAATATCCAGCCTGCGCAGTGCCGCCGCTACCGGACAAGCATAAGATGGAATACGTACGCGGCGATCGGTTTGGACCCGAATTCACCACTCGGAGGGCATGGTCTTTGCACAGATTTTTAAAGCGTTTGACGCTGCATCCGGTGCTTCGTCGGGCACCATTGTTAGCTGTCTTCCTGGAGTCTCCGGACTGGAACGCTCATATGCGACTGCGGGGTTCGCGCTCCTCAACCGGAGCATCGGATACTACTGGAGCACCAGGCATATTTGATAATTTCACCGACACTTTTGTAAATGCCTTTACCAAAGTACATAAGCCAGATCGACGATTCATCGAGGTGCGCGAAAAGGCCGACAAGCTGGATGAGGACCTCAACCATGTGGAGAAGATCGTGGCCCGAGTGGCCCGGCGCGAGTCGGATCTAGAGGCGGACTATAATGAACTCGCAACACAATTTCGCAAGCTTGTTCCCCTCGAGCCTGATGTTGAGGCGCCGTTGCAGGTCTTCGCCGCCTCGGTGGAAGAAACCGGTCGAGGAATCAAAACGCTCAAGGATCACACAGATCAGAACTACCTAGGCTCACTGCGTGACATGGAGGCTTACATAGTGTCTCTCAAAGCCCTTTTGAAGACCCGCGAGCAGAAGCAGCTCGACTTCGAAGCCTTGGTCGACTACCGCAACAAGGCGGTGGCGGAGCGGGACTCCCTCGCAGCCAACCCATCCTCGTACTACGCTTCTAATCCCCTTACCTCGTCACCAGCTTCGTTCATTCGGTCCAAAATGGAAGACATGCGCGGGGTCGACCATGAACAGTCCCGGCGGGAACGAGTAAGAAAGCTGGAGCTGCGGATTGATGAACTCACCCGTGAGGTAGACTCAGCTAAAACAACTTCGGAGATGTTCGATGAGGAGGTGGTGCGGGAGGTTGCGGATTTCGAGCGAATCAAGGCGATTGAATTCCGGGATACATTAGGGGATTTGGCGGAAAAACATATCGAGTTCTACCAGGGGGTTCTGAACACGTGGGAGCGATTTGTAGCCGAGATGGAAGGGGATCTCGATGTGAACGCCGATAACTCTCGGGCTCCCGAGTGATTTCTCTTCTTTTTTCAGTGGATATAAAACACCAGGACAACCCCTTTGACCTCGACGGCAAGAAGGATGTCAAGGCCTGCCTGCCTGTGGTGATGGTTTCTATTCTTCCGGCCTGTTCCCTTATCGATTGTTTTCTTTCGATCTTGATGTCCTTGGAGCAACACAGGTCCATGACGTTTACGACGTACATTACTAGCTTCGAGTTTTATTTCAATTTATTCATTATATTTCATTACCACATGCAGGGAATAGGATCCGCTTGCTTTGAACAACTAACTCCAGCAGGGCAACTCCAGAAACAGAAGCCGAAATGGCATTTGGATTCTCGATGATGGTACAAGGTCACACGCGGTCCCTCGCCTTTTGACTCTCAGCACACTCTAAATCAATAGGGCTCGGATCGCCGCGAGGATCTGAGATGGCGGGGTCCAGCGCGCGACGAACCCATTCCTGTGGTGATTTTAGTTCTCCATGAGACCAATACCAGTAACATCACGACGAAGGGACGATGGGGCCGCCTACCTCACGATAGAGCTGGTTTGGTGTTTTAGTCTTATTTGCCCCTTCCCCTGCCATCAACTGGAGGTAGCTCTCATGGTCGTAGTTGATTGTGATTGGAGACTTGGGATTGTGGGCGAAGTTCGCGCTGAGATATAAGGATTGGGTGTCAGCGGAGGAAGCTGTCGCCTTGGGTTTGGGGCCGGATGAGGCCGATGATGACTGAGGCTTTGCGGACGTAGACGCCATGGAAGATCTCGAATCTTTTTTTCCCTCCAAGTTTGTTGTTGATGTTACTCGAAATGGCAATAGTAAGATAGGAGTTTGAAAATTCGAGGTGAGCAACAAACAAGCTACACTAGCGGGAGATCTTCTTTTCTTGTGCCTCTCTGTCTTTCGAGCTCTGTCTCTCTCGGAATTATATACGAGCAGTTCGCTGAACGCCACTCCTTCAGCTGAGCAGGGCCCATCTCTTATTTACTCGTGGCAAGGCCGATCACCAGGAAAGATGAAAATCCGTTTCAACCTCACCAGCAAGGAGCGATGATTAGTCCACCTGCTGTGGCGGAGTTTTGAGACCGCGTCATACCGGCGGTGGCAGTGAGAGAGTTCAACCCTATGGGATTGGGGACGAGGAGTTGGGAATGTGGGATTAGCTATTATTAGCGTGCATATTTTATCTGGCTGATTTGTCTTTTCTTTTCTTTTTTAACGCTGGGGATCAGCAGGTCCTGATCATCCTTGTTACGAGGGGGACGAGTTCTTGCACTGTCCCTGACAGGAGCGTATGTTTGCCTTGTTTGCACTGCATCGATCCACCTCCGGCTCTTTCCATCTAAACGGAGGAAAAAGAATGAATCGCATATGATCCAACAGCCAACACCAACATCCTTCCCAACATGCAGCGCATATTCCCCGCGACACTGCGGCCTTATGTCTGTCCGTCCTGTCGGTCGGGTGTTTCCACCGGCCGCAGGAAATTTAGCTCCAAGCCTGCTCCTCCGACGGAAATGTACGATGTAGTCTGCGTCGGAGGTGGTCCCGCTGGACTGGCGCTGTTGGCAGCTCTGCGTAAGCTATTCCCTGCTCCTTGATATTCGGTGGTTTGTTCCGGTTTGGAGTTTTATTTTATTTTTTTCCTGGCGCATTTGGGTTGGCTAGTGCTGATTGGATGTAAATTAGGAGCCTCTCCTGCCACCTCAAAGCTCAAGGTGGCTCTTGTAGAAACCCAGGACCTCCGCAAGGCCCGCGCATGGAACCCTGATGCTCAACACTTCTCCAATCGGGTTAGCAGTCTCACACCATCGTCAGTGTCGTTTTTACAGAGGATTGGCGCCTGGGATCACCTAGATGCGGCACGGATTCAGCCGTACCAGGAAATGCAAGTGTGGGATGGGGAAACAGGGTCGAAGATATCGTTCGACTGGTCTAGCGAAACCTCGCCGTTTGAGGATCTCCGCACTGTTGCGACTATGACGGAAAACTCCAACCTTGTGCGTGCCTTGCTTTCGCGGATTGCCTCATCTGGAGATGAGAATGTGTCCATATTTTCGAACATGACCGTGTCCTCTATCGAGAATGGAACCGGCTTGGATAATCAGGACGGTGCAGATCTTTCGGCATGGCCAGTGCTATCCATTGCCCCAACGGGTACTGCTGCAGATTCCACAGCACCGCCCTCTCGTATTGCGGCAAGACTTTTAGTCGGTGCGGATGGAATCAACAGCCCTGTGCGCCGTTACGCAGACATCGCTACCGATGGTTGGGATTATCAGCGCCATGGCGTTGTTGCGACTCTTTCCCTTGCCGAACCGGAATTTGCTACATTCCCTATTGGCACACGAACGGCCTACCAACGGTTTTTACCCTCCCTTGGTGGTCCGATTGCCTTACTCCCGCTCCCAAATAACCATGCAACCCTGGTGTGGTCCACCACTGTTGAGAGCGCCGCGTACCTCAAATCCTTGTCCCCCAAAGCCTTCATTGCGATGGTGAATGCGGCGTTCCGCCTTTCCTCGCCTGATTTGAAGTACATGATGAGCATGGAGCGGCCAGCGGCCACCCCCTCTAACCTGGCGGAAGATTCCCACGAAAGCGAACTAACATGGCGCCTCCAGCATACGCCTTCTGTGCCTCAACTGCCTCCGATGGTCAATGGGGTCCACGAGGGTAGCGTAGCTTCCTTTCCTCTCCGATTCCGACACGCCTCGACCTACATCTCACCTCGCGTTGCCCTTGTCGGCGATGCGGCTCACGTCATCCACCCCCTAGCCGGACAGGGACTTAATCTTGGACTGGGAGACGTGGCATCCCTCTGCAACACGATTGAGTATGCTGTGAACCACGGTATGGATGTCGGTGACGTTCTCACTCTCGAACGCTACACTGCAGACCGGTGGGCCACGAATGCCAAGATCGGTGGTACCTGCGATGTGCTTCACAAACTCTATAATATCCCGGGCCAGGGGCCTGTCGCCTGGGGACGTAGCCTGGGATTTGAGATCATTGATCGGCTACCATTCGTCAAGGGATTTTTGATGAAGAATGCAGACTCCTCATAATCGGAGGCATTTTTATTGCCTCTCTTCCCTTCACATCCCGTAAAACCTGTCTACCCGTTATCTATATGCTATATATGTATTTGTGTACTATCAGCCACCATCGAGCGATCCCTATTATGTACATTACCATTCCCCAAAGAGAAACACTTGGAAAGATTAAATAAATTCCTAGTAAAGTGCCTAAAATTTGACCACAGCATCCACCGCATCATTCTCTAAGCTCTCCCTCTTTTCATACATAAAGACATGCAATCTGCATGCATCGCGGCCAGTTCACCCCTCATTTTGGCCTGACACGAGCAAGAAAAAAGACGCATCTATCACCATCAATACATGTAATATAACAGATAAAGCCACTTAATGAAAGACCGCATCGCTCATTGGAGCAACTATTGATGCAGCAGAGAAGACAAACAAATTAATGGAGGAGCTTACCAGCTACTCGTACGGAGGACCTCATGCTGTATTAATTTATTTTAAAGCATCTGTGCTTTGACACCCCACGCCCAACCTGAACCGATAGGAGTCCTCCGAGTTGGCAGCAGCGAATTATTCTTCCCCATCACCTCTCATCCCAGCAGCTCCACAATCCCGAATACAGTCGCTGGGAAACATAAAACTGAGTTTGTTAGTGGGGTCTCGTTTGGAGCTATGTTGTTAGTCTGGAATAAGATACAGCTAGGTCTCAGTGAGTCTATCTGGCTGATCTCGAAAACCTGGGGTAAGTGAGTAGTGTTATGCGGGATATATTGGGATTGGGATGAAATTGGGGGGGGGGGAGGAGGAGGATGTTGCCACACGTCGTTCCTTTCTAAAAGAGGTCGGATCGTCGTAATTCGATGCGTGATGTGATGCAGGTTCCAGAAGGTACTAATCCCCCGGAAAATACTGAGATAGGTTAACTCTGTATTGATGGCCCACTAGATTACTGGAGCTAAGTGGCTGGCTTGGGCAAGGTTCAGCAAAGCTGCTTTAGGGCTTGGCATTGGGGAGCAATGATCAATCCAGGGAGGTCACACTCTCAACTCAAGTATGGAGCCATCGTTTAGAGCTATTTTGGTATAAAAAGGGGGGCTGGATGGGGCATTACGGTTGATACGTTGATTTAAGCCTTATTATTTTGTCTTGGTTTATTTCCGGATTTTGAGAGAGCATGAGATTCACCACCTCATTGTCAAGGGCCCGGAGACATAGAATGATTTGAATCGTGTGGAATGGTGCTAAATGATACCAATTCTCAATACTCATTGCATCAACTTGGTCCAGCGTTATTGGGACATAATGATGGTCACGTGGGCCCAATTCGGGCATTTATAGTGAATCTTGATGGTTTTTAGATTCACGACATGAAGGTCAGACAATTTAGTTAAATCTCTTTAGCTAGGCCAGAGCCCTGAGCATTTTATCAGAGAATTATTAGGAATTTAGCTTGGATGTGATAGGTGCATGTAACCAGGGATTGCATGTCAGTGTTTCCTCCCCCATCATTCGTAGATCAGCGCCACAACTCCAGGCCCTAGGTACAACCCCGAGAGACCGAACGATGGCGAGTCGAGTTTGATGCACCACTTAAGCATGTTCTGACACTTCAAATCTTTAGGTTTAAGATAACTCAATGATGACGGATGATCTTAGGGGATAACTCGAGAGGAACTGCGAAGGAGGATATTCAAGGATACGGGAATATTCAATTGACTGGGAAGCTATGTAATTTTGCTTAACAGCTAGCCATGAGCCATTAGCTCACAGCGAGTCGAGGTGCGAAAATACCATGGGTTTTGAGAGGACCAAACCATATCCTGTCAGTCGTTGCTCCGAATTACTCCGGTTGGTTTGGAGGTTGAGTTAAATATTAGCCTGAGCCCAGGAGCTTCTGGGTAAATCACTCTCCATCCAATGAATCCATGCTGAGTGCTAATTGGCAGACAGGCGGGTATTAATACCTGGAAGTGAGTTTTAGGAGGACGAAGATCCTTAAAAAAGGATATGGTCTCCTGTGAGGGGTTGCCCATGGGGTGAAGCTGAAGCGAGAAAGCTTATCCGCTGTTCAGAAGATGATGGGCTCTTCCATCGTCATCATGACTGGGAAATCTTTTAATATGTCGAACTACTGAATTGTCAGCTGGCCAAAACAACTCTATGTTAGAAGGCCCGGGAAATGCCGCTCCAGTTTATACATGAGATATTATTCTTTAAACCGGTTTCGAATTTAATGCTGAGAAAATAGGGTAAAATATCGAAAACTAGCTGGCTTTTACGCGACATACTCACTCACCATAGTGAAGGTAGTAGCATAGCTATGCATAATACTATGTTTAATATCACCTATCTCTATGAAGAGAGAGAAAAAAGAAGCGGCCTCTGCGAACAGCAACTGAAAGCAGACATGCAACACCGCTAAATTCGGCCCTTGCACTCGGGATTATTACACACGTCCAGCACTGGCAGTACTGTGGTAACGAGACTAGCGCCCTCAATGTTGGGGTTCTGGTGGGCTGTGGGTCAAATGAAATTATGCGATTGGACATACCCCATCCATGTTATCCTGGTGTTCCCACGTGGTACGGGCGGTGACCGGTACCATACAGGCGGCTAGTATGGATGCCTGGATGTATGACGTTGCCCTGGTCCACGGTGGATGGCTATCTTATCTCAGAGGGACTTGTCCAGTAACTCTCCTGAGACGGAACGTACTGGAGTGCTTGACATAACTCGAAGCTTATAGGAAATAAGATGGCTGAGAAATCGAGGAGGCCTCCTGACCCCAGGCACTGGCGCTGGGATTGGCCAGAGGTGAACTTCCAAGGATGTACGAAATACCAAATGTGCTTTAATTACTCAACGCGAAGGCGCTGCCAAGAGCGGCGCCGAGTCGGATTATGGATATCGTTTAACTCATGCACTGAGGTTTTTTACATGTTTTTGTAAAATTCCGGGTTACCTTTGTTGGACGAGGGAAGCTCCAACAAGAGTAATTCTTCATCCTGAATTCGCTAATCGCGCCAGAGATGTTGTCCTCGCGTTCTTCTGCTTTAAAGTCCTAAGTTGGCTTTGCAGGACCCGCCGGTGGTAAGATCGGAGTTTAAGTCCAAGGTTCAGCAACATCTCAATTTCCGCCCCCCTTCCCCTCTCAGAACTCGATCTCTCCTGTCATACGAAAGTGTGAGCCAAGTTAAGCCATCGCCAATGGGCTGGCAACAAATCAAAGGCCCTGTCTTCGTTTTGGATGTAACCCTGCTTGGACTGGGATAATAATGCTCGATATTAATTATCCGGAGGAGACTACTGCGCTGCCGTGTCTAAATTGGTGGAAATTTTGGACAATCTGCTCTTCCCGCTTTTCTCGGTCGGGGGAAGTGTCGTTCTCTCTTGACTGTTTTCAGGGAAGTTTTACGAGCATCTCCTTCCCAACACTTTTCCTTTTCCTGGTTTGTCCGGTCGTACAGGGGGGGGTGCTGCATTAACCATGTGTGACTCTGACCTGGAAAGCTGGATGAGCGGGTGTGGTGCAACACAAAGATCTGAGGATGAAGGCTTCCACGGCGCATCTGGAAGTTTAATAGTTGCCCGAAGACAGCCCACTAGGGAAAGCAAGCACCGCAGGCCCTCTTCGTGATCTTCAAAAAGCCTGATCCGGATTTGGTACGCCGTCGTACAGTCAAATCTGAATGCTGTTGAAAGGAGGAACCTTAAGTGAGCCTTTTAAATACCGCCACCAACAGAACCCATATCCGCGCTGCAATTGGACAAACTTCCTCCACTTTCTTACCCTTTCTCTGCTGAAAAATCGGGGGAGGGGGGAGAAGAAGGAGGCGGATGGGCGCAATCGATCCTCCCGTCTTACCACTCTTTCTTTTGTTTTTACTCTGCTTTTCTTGTTTTCTGGTTGTTGTTGTAGGTTTTGTGGAACTGAGCCGCCTCTCAGCTCAGCCTTGTTCGGAGCGACTCGAGAGGGTAGGAGGTACACACCATGATGCTTCGGCTGTAAAATACCGATAAGATTTTGTATAGCCGGAGTACGGTACACAAAAGTACGAGGGACATGGTTTTGGCGCGCAGCACTCATCTTTCAAGCTGGTTCCCAATTACCAGATATTATTTACAGGGTTCAGAATCAGAATCAGAATCAGACTGGAAGAATAAGCACTGGAATCCCAAGTCGTTGTGATGGCTTTTGATCGAATAGCATTGTGACTCGATGTCCACTGGGGCCAATCGTGCGGTTCCCCTCCCCCTTCCCCCTCGTTTCCAACGGCCATCGGTTCGTTGACTTTGGCCCCAACTCGCTCGGACCCGTTAGACCTCCGTCATACTACTTAGTAGCAATTAGAGCAATAATACATCGCTGGTACGGAACCCACCCATACGTCCAGCCATACAAACATCGTACCAGCCAGAGGGACTCAGGTACTTCTTGTGGCCTGGATGTCCTCCGTACCTGTTCTTCGCCCCATCGTTCTCTCTCCTCTTCCCTCCTCCTCTTTCAATTTCTCTCGACATCTTGCTATTCTCTCTCTCCCTCTCTCCCTCGTTCTTTAAGCCTAGCCTGCTCTTGTGCCGGAGTCGGATCCAGACCCAATCTGCGCCCCTCCATCCTGCCTGCACCGACCCGGTCTCCACTCGAATTTGATTCCGCCGCCCGTTCACGTTCCGCCCCATATTCTTTCGCTCGCTCACCCACTCCCCCAAACTCTCGCAGCGCTTGTCGCCTCCGCGGACAACTGAAACTTAACTTTATGCCCATATCCCGTACTTCCCACCCTGCTCCTTGTCGCCTTCGATTACCTGTTTTTTCCTCTGCGTGCGCTCAATTCCTCCGATCACTCCCTTAATTCTTCTCGCCTGTTACCCGTCCAACTGTCGCATACTTGTTCATCCTGTCTGCGTACTGTCTGAACAACACACCAACGTCAACCCCCTTGTAGCGGTCTTCCTACCGGCTGCCTCTCCTGCAACCGCTGCCAGATGAAGGTGGATACAACGGATCAAGCGACTTGGTGACAACTATGGGGTCATTTCTGAGGAGTTTCCGGAAAGATGTGGTGAGCATTGGTCCCCCTCCTGTCCCCTCACTTTATCTTTTTATCACACCCTTTTTCTCTCATATTCCCGCATCCCCATAATGGTTTGGCTCTGTCTTCCTATCATATTCAAGGGGATCCAGAAACGACGCATCACTGTTTGGAATTTCAATCACCTGTTGCCTTGGGAAATATGCTGATTTATCGTTCTCTAGGGAACCACCACACCTGCGGCTGGGGCAGCCCCTCAGAAGAAGGAGCCCCAGGCGCTTCCGATGACCCCTCTAGAGAAGATGCTACAGAACCAGGATATGGGACCGATCCGGGCTGATGGTAGTGATAAGTTTTTTGGGATGGAGAATGTGAGTTTGCCTTTCGTGTTTCCCTCCCCGATACGCCACTGTTTCTGAGAGCTAATTTTATCTCCGTTCCTTAGTTTGGGAATACATGGTAAGTCGCTGAACAACGTACAACCTCTACACGTTTTGGGCGGTAGGCTAGAAATGAGAGGCGAGGTTCTAACAGGTTGATGCGGCGCAGTTACTGTAACTCGATATTACAATGCCTATTTTATTCAGTACCGTTTCGAGAAGCCGTCCTAAATTATCCGACGAGAACACCGATCGAAAGCTTAGAAGCAGCGCTGGCGAAGACCCTTCATTTCCAGGATCCCAACGCTCGTCAGGAGGCCGAGGCACAGGCTGAGAAGCAGAAAGCGGCTAATCCTCCACGACCTGGCATGCCTCCCAACCCACAACAGAAGCCCGAGGATAAGGATTCGCCGGAGTACAAGAAGAAAATGGCCTTGCAGACCCTCCCTCTTCTCGAAACCATGAATAATGCTGGCAGCTACGGCATGTCCGAGTCGCTTTTTACGTCATTGAAAGATATTTTCGAGTCCGTGGTAGGTAGTCAGTCTCGGATAGGAATAATCCGGCCGCAGCATTTCTTGGACGTTCTGCGCCGAGAGCACGAGATGTTCCGGACGGCCATGCACCAAGATGCGCATGAATTTCTAAATCTCCTTCTCAATGAGGTGGTTGCCAACGTCGAGGCAGAAGCCTTGAAGCAGCCCAATCCGGAAAAGCTACTTCCACCAGCAGAGAACGGCGAATCGTGCGAGCAGTCTGTCAGCTCGGGATCTAAAACACCGAATACCACGCGATGGGTTCACGAATTGTTCGAGGGAACCTTAACATCCGAGACACAATGTCTCACCTGCGAAAAGGTTTCGCAGCGCGACGAGATTTTTCTAGACCTGTCGGTGGATTTGGAGCAGCATTCCTCTGTCACATCTTGCCTAAGGAAATTTTCAGCCGAAGAGATGCTTTGCGAGAGAAACAAGTTTCACTGCGATAACTGCGGAGGCCTGCAAGAGGCTGAGAAGCGGATGAAGATCAAACGCCTGCCCCGAATTTTGGCATTGCATTTGAAGCGCTTTAAGTATACCGAGGATCTACAACGGCTACAGAAACTTTTCCATAGAGTTGTGTATCCTTATCACCTTCGCCTTTTTAACACGACAGATGATGCCGAGGATCCCGATCGCCTTTACGAGCTATATGCTGTTGTTGTTCATATTGGTGGCGGACCTTACCATGGGCACTATGTCGCCATCATCAAGACGCAAGACCGCGGGTGGCTGCTTTTCGACGATGAGATGGTGGAGCCCGTGGATAAGAACTATGTCCGCAACTTCTTTGGCGATAAGCCTGGCCTCGCATGTGCCTACGTTTTATTCTACCAGGAGACAACAATAGAAGCTGTCATGAAAGAGCAGGAGCAGGAGAATATGGAGGCAGACGCAGCCGCTTCTTCAGCAAAACAAAATGGGTTTGCTCACTCGCCTGCCCTCGCCCAAGTCCACAGCGCCTCCCATATTCCTTCCCATGACGAGCCTAACCGCTTCACTGGCCTCAAAAGGGCCCCCACTGCTCCGCAGCTGTCCACTCACCATGAGCACACAGACTCGGAGAGTGTCGCCTCAGTCCCTCCTTCAAGTCTCCCTCCTAGCGTCTTGCCTCCCGTGCCTCCAATTCCTGAGACATACGTCCAACCTCTGACATCTAAAAAGAGTGATCTGCAATCTAAAAAGGAGAGGGCTAAAGAGGAGAAAGAACGAAAAGCAGCCGAGAGGGAGAAAGAAAAGCAGCGTCGGAAAGAAAGCGGAGCTAGGATCAAAGAAAATCAGCGGCGCGAAGAAGCCGAACTCAGGGCTGCTCTTGAGGCAAGCAAAGCGACGAAGGAGGATGAAGATCGTCGCAATCATATGGAAAATGGCTCAGCGAAGAAGTCTAGCAGCGGCGGTCTGAGTCGTCTAAAGCGAGGCAGCCGAAGCTTTAGCCATCGACTAAGCAAGGACAAGGAAAGTCGGGCTTCGCTTCCCCCGGTTCCCGCGGTGCCGGACCACGTCGAGAACCCAGCTTCCGGCAAAGAATATCCAGAACCAGAACCAGCGCAAGCGCAAGGCCAACCATCGGGACAATCATTCCGACCGCCGTCACACTCGATGACCGACCGACCCATTAACACGGGAAAACCTACCGCACCTCCGGAAGATCATGATACCCTCAAGAACCCGAAGCACGATCGGGGTAAATGGAGAAGTTTCAGCATCAGAAAGAAGTCGTTGAACATTCTCTCCTAACTCTTCTATCCTTTTTTCGGTAGTAGACATGTCCGCACCTTCCCTCACCTTTGCACATACGATATAGGCTCTTGCCGTACATATATTCCTTGATGTATCATCAAATTTCCATTCGCCCCCGGACTCCTTTAACATGACAGAGTGCCCTAGCCTTGCATACATTCCGTTATGGTGATTGTGTTCGGTGTCTGTTTTACTTGCCCATTCTTCAGAACTTGGCTCGCATTTTACGGCATGTTATTTGCATATCCATCTAGCAGCTGCTTGATTTTTGTTGTTCTTCGGTTTTCTTTTGGCCTTTTCTTTCCCCTCTTTTTATATATCAATCTTTACCCGAGCCTGGGTCACAGCGAACGTGGCGTTTCGGGAGTGTAATTTAGTGCCTATTTTTCTTCCCTGTTTTATTCTTTCTTCCCCCCTCTCTCTTCGTCGGATTTGCCAGTTGTGTTCCAACACAGAAGCGGACTGATATGACATTCTGGGGAAAGGGGGCCATTGGTTTGTTCAGGATCTGGCAGGGATATCATTCCCATTTTGGAAAAGACGGATTATTAAAAGGAAGAAACATGTTCATGAAATGATTTCTCGGTCTTGCCTGTATTGCCTGGAGGTTGTCTTTTTATTACTACCAGCGAGTTGGCCACATCCATCCGATTCAATAGAGACGGAGCTAACAACGTACTCAGCCAGGTGCAGTACACATAGTCTCAAATGCGTATTGATGTACATCTATGTTATCAATCCTAAAATATTTTATTCTTCCCATTTTTTTCCCCTGCAGAAGTATCTATCCGTAACTAGGAGAAAACAAATCGTGATGACATGTACATAAACCGAGCTTCCAACATAGCACACTTTCTATAAACAAGGAGTGTGTCCGTCGTCACATTGGGTCCAAACCACCAATATACCAGGAACGGTGATAATCGGGGCTCTCAAGCTACGGTTCTGCATGTTATGGGGGGGGGGTGGTTGACTGATCGCCGGAGATCGAGCACCAAGCAGCTGCTCCGTCTGTAATTTCGACCTCATTATGTCCAAATTCCACAGAAAGAAAGCCCCGTTACTCCGGCAGATAAAAAAGCAAGGTGATCAGGATGCGTTTCGTGATTGTTTTCCTTTCCCCTCACCCAATCTCGGATGAAAACGAAGATGGTGGTAAAAAACAAACAAAGAGAATGAGTGGTCTCTCATCAACCAAGGATGAGCTCATAGACTATGATTATCGTATTGATCACGATTAGGGGTACTGTATGGAGACAAGGCAACGTTAGTCCCAAGCACACACCGATAGAAAGAGAAAGTGACAAATATGGTGGTATAGGAAACAAACATCGCCATATCAGGGGGGAATGATACTCCAAGGTGGTGGTCACGTACTTCGCATCACAGTCCGAACACTAGCTATTAGGTTTATCGTTTTAGCTTTAACACTGGTGCTGTCGTATGTTGCGCCGAAGGCAGGGTCGGCCTGAGTACGGCCCCATCCGACTATATGAGAAGGAAAAAATGAGGTTCAGTAAAACGGGATTTGGGATTTGTTTAGGGCGGATAGGATCGTATAGGGGGTTGGGAACATACTCCTGGCGAGGAAACGGTCTTCGGAGAGGACTGCGATTGAATTGGTTATGAGGATGATGACTGCAGTAGGAACGGGGTTAAAATTGGTTTGCCGCACACTGGGGAGGGAATGTTTATTGCCCACCGTAGACGAGTCTTCCGAGGCCGAAGAAAGACATGGTCGAGGATATGGGGGGGTGATGTGGAGGAGAGAGTCGTGGTGGTTGGGGTGGTGGCCTGAAGATGAAGAGAGAGAGAGAGAGATGGGAGTGAAATGGCGGCTTTGGGAATGCCAGCTTTGCGTTCCGTCATTTATCCATTCGCAGAGCTTCCTTTTCCCCCACCCCAAATCAACCTGCGAAATCCTGCACAATGGGTAGAGATGTCGGTATGCCTGCTTTTAATTTAGCTGAGCCTATTTTCTCTCATAGAAAGGAGTATATTCATCCAAACTGACCGTTTCGAGGCTACCTGCTGCTTCTCCTCGTCATCCCGGCCCTTGTTCTCACCCACCTCTTGGCCGCCCCCTACACTAAGGTAGAGGAATCCTTCCATATTCAAGCCATCCACGACATCGAGGCCTATGGGATCCCTGCGCGAAACATCTCCGATGCTTTTCGGGCGCAATGTGATCATTTCACTTTCCCCGGAGCGGTGCCCCGGACGTTCGTCGGTGCCGTTGTCCTGTCAGGCCTCTCCTCTCCGTTCATCTGGCTGGACGGGGGTGTGGACCGACAGTTTTTAGGTAAATTAATTACTCCTTTTTTGTGCTTTTATGCTACCTTAACTGTCGTTACGGTTCTGACAACATCGCCCCATCCAGCCCGAGCGCTTCTGGGCCTTTTTAATGCTCTGGCGCTGCTATCATTCACAAATGGCTTACGCCGTACTGCTGGAAAGTCGGCCGCCGTGTGGTATGTCTTGCTCCAGGCTAGCCAATTTCATGTCCTATACTACGCATCGCGGACCCTCTCCAACATGTTTGCCTTTGGGATCACAACCCTAGCTCTGCGGGCTCTCCTCCCAGAGCCTGTGTCCCCCGAGGTATATCGAAAGCGAGGCCGGACAGCTCTGTTCCTCCTCACTATCGCAGGGATCATCTTCCGCGCCGAGCTCGCACTCTTTCTGGCCCTGCAAACCATCTTTCTCTTTGCATTTGGACGCATTGGGCTTCAACGTGAAATCATCCCCGCGGGCATCTTAGGGCTCATCGTTGGGCTTTCCCTTACCGTTTCCGTGGACTCGTTCTTATGGCAACAATTTCCCCTATGGCCAGAACTTGCCGCGTTCAAGTTCAACGTCCTTGCCGGCCAATCGTCCGCCTGGGGTACTCATCCATGGCATTTCTACTTTACCAACGCTATCCCGCGTCTTCTCCTTAACCCGCTGTCCTACCTAGTCGGGATTCCCCTTGCTCTAACCCAACCCGCAACCCGGCGCATGGCAGTCTTCACCCTCCTTCCCTCTATCATATACGTGCTAGCCTACAGCGCCCAGCCCCACAAGGAATGGCGTTTCATCATCTACACCATCCCCCCGTTGACCGCGACCTCAGCACTCGGCGCATCCTACATCTGGACTCACCGCACAAAAGGACTCTCCTACCGCCTCCTTTCCCTCCTAATGCTCGCCTCCACCCTCGCCTCGTTTCTCTGCTCCTCATTCCTCCTTCTTCCAGCCTCCTCAGCAAACTACCCAGGCGCACAAGCTCTCCACTCCCTCCACCGCCATGCAGATAACACCCAGCCCGATATCTCCGTCCACCTAAGCAATCTCGCCTGCCAGACAGGCGTCACCCGCTTCCTCCAAATCCCCCCGGGCACATCTGGTAGCTCCTCATGGACGTACGATAAAACCGAGGACGAGAGCCTGAAGTCTCAGCCTTCATTTTGGGAGCAGTTCGATTACATCTTAGCAGAACCAGGTGATGAAGCCGCGAGAGTCCGCGCTATTTCCGGCTCTGCAGGTTCTTGGGAAGATGTAGAAACTATCAGTGGGTTTGCGGGGCTTCGAATACTCCGACCCGGCGATGTAGCTGTTGGCGCCGTCGAGGAGCACGTGCTCCGGGGTATGTTTGGGCACACTGCGGTCCAGCTCTGGATTCGTGGTCGAGAGTTTGCTCGCCAGTCCCTGACGCGGGGGTGGTGGGTGGAATTGAGGATGGAGCCGAAGATTCAGATTCTACGTCGTCATGTTTAAGGATTACTATAGTCCGGTCTACGTCCCCAGTGTGGTGGACTTTTTCTTTGTTTCTCGTTAAAATATAAAAAAAAAAGTGTATTATGCATTTGGAATAGTAAGAAGGGAAAAAAGGTTGGTATATGTGCTGTGCTATCTCTCAACTCCCCAGAGTCATAAATAGTGCGGTCCGGTAAGGCAGGGATGGAAGTTAAAAAGGGGGCTATATACCAAAAAGTTTTTACATGAGGCTTGTGCACATTCCTGGATATCTCGCAAATATTTATACTCAAGTTGTACGCTGACCCACCCAGGAAAAGATGGGGAGAAAGCACGGAGGCCTTCATCCATATGTAAACACTATTATGCTGGGGGTATGTAATAAAGGGTATTTCCGTCGTCATTTCAAACCGGTTGAAAAGTAATTCTCTTTTTGCCCTTCTATTGCGTTCCCAAGCGATCCAATCTCTGTTCCAGATCCCGGACCCAGGGCTCAACTAATTCAACATTACCCTTCAGCGCTGCCTCACCCTGGCTCATCTTTTCCTCTACAACTTTCAATCCCTGCCGCCACTGTTCAATCTCTCCGGCCATATCGGCCTGGCGCTTTTCGAGTTCATCTAAAGATCCAGAAGCCTGTGCGGCGCCAGCATGGATTGCACGGAGGGACCGCAGTCGCTCCAGCACGCTCGGGAGAATAGGGTGGAGGGATTGGATGGTGGGAAGCGTAGCGTAGAGGGCTTGGATCTTAGTCGCTTGTTCATCACGTTGGGTCGCAGCCGGGTCAACCTCCGTTGCTGACGAGGACACGGAAAGATCAGAGGTGGGTTCGATGGCTGCGGATGCGATACGGGCGTTCTGAGCGGCTTTGGCAGCGTCGACAGCGCGTTTACGTGCTGTTGCTAGGGCCTCTGTATCAGCTGTGAGCTTTCTGACGCGCGTAGAGAGCAACTCCAGCTGGGGTGTCGTGACGGTCGTCGAGGCGGGGGCGGAGCCTATCGTCGGGACCGCGGAAACGGGACTCGGTCCGACAAGGATATTCATGAGGGTGGACAGGCGGGAGGTGAGGTGGTCCAGGGCTGGGAGGACGGGTTGCAGAGCTGGCTCCGAGGTGCCGTCGGAGACGAAGGGGTTAGATGAGGTGGAGATGCCCATAGCTGATTCGATCAAGGCCAGTCGATTATCAAATTCTGCGGCGTGGGACAGAACACCAGCAAATGAAGGGGGCGCAGTTGTTTCGGTTTGATCGATCTGGCTGCTCTGGGCGCGGGGTTGATTGGTAGAGTCAGCCGCTAGCTTTTGAGACAGTAGAGCAGCCGCTGAATTTGGCTGAGAAGCACCACGCGACGAGGCATAAAGGTTGTCCAATGCGCGGCTCAGCTCCTCGACACCATCGCCGAGCACCTCCTTGTCCTGGGTCGGGGGTGCGTCTGATCCTGGCGCATCTTGCTGAGGTGATGCCATCTCATCCTTTAATTCCTCGACCTCCCTCCGAAGACGTGCGAGCTTCCTTTCTAGGCTCTCATCTTCGCTATCACTGAAATCCTCCGCCTCTCCAGTAGCGGGATCCTGTCTCCGCCTTCGACGGGTCTTCGCTTTGTATGCCTTGCGCTTTATCGCGATACTATCGGAGAAATTGACATTGCGCGCGTCAACGGTGGCGCCCAGGAAATGGGAGCGTGCTTCATCCGCATTTATGGGGTGTCGGTCAATATCCGAGTTATTCCCGATGTCATCATCCGCGTTGGAGTTGGTTCGAATTGTTGTTGTCTATAGTACAGAGAGGTGTTAGATTAAGGTATATAAACCGAAACTCTGGAATAAGTTGAAGTTCGGTGTAGATGGGTGTTGTGGTGGTAACTGACTGGGATGGTGGAGGCTTCGTCTGTTAGATCGGGGGTTTCATAGATATCCGGGGCAAGATCCTACAAAACGAGAAGAGGTTAGCATGGTAAAAGAGATAACAAGGAAAGGTGAAATGGAAATCACGGGTATTAAAATATATTACCAGATCTGGAAGGCCAGCATATTTCTTGTTGAAGGCCATGGCTAGGAAACAATGGCAGGATGGAGAGGGGAGTTACAAGAATGCGATGCTTCGTTGTCGGTGTTTGTATGGAGGGCGATTTGGGTTGGAGACCACGTGAAAGGGGCAGCGGTCTGGCGGCCTCAGGCACTGAACCCAAATATACTGGGTTGACATTCCAGTGGGGTATGGTAAAGAACGGCGAATGCTGCCTCAGGTGTCAATATCCAATCTCCCTCTCCATCGGAGTAAGCAGGTGTACGGAGTAACTAAGGGGTGAGAGGATAGTTCATGATTTTTGGGACTAAAGATGCACCATATTTCCTTCGCGCGAGGCTTGTACAACATAATAAACCTTAACCTATTATACAGTTCGGGGTTCGGGCTCTTTCACATGGGAGGAAGAGCGAGCTTGAAGTAGTCTCTACTCCGTATACACCTAAGAACATGCCAAAGGAAATCAGAACCCCACAACCTCAGAAACAATAATGTTGGGAACACTAACAGACAACCTAACGAACCATCTAAAGCAGCTAAGTCCTTCGTGCTCCTGCATGCTCTCAACCCCCGGACGGATCATCCCACATGCACGTGGGCGCAACAGCCTCGGCCAAAGACGGCGCATTTGAGGCCAAAACGGAGGAGCAACTGCGGAGATCCCAGCAACTATCCCAGCAAACCACAGCCTCTACAGGTGAGGACACCCTCTGGGTCTAAGCAAGCGGGGAGACTATAAATCCCCAAGAACCCCACTTACTTCCATCTTATCTTCATCCGCTTCTCCTTGGTATTTTACGTTGTTCTTCTCCTGGGTGTCTCTATCGAACTCACCTCACAACTTTAAAACAACATCCATCAACCATGGCTACTCCCAAAGAAATCACCTTTGTCAACTACAATGGCAGCTGGACAATGGTAAGGATTATTCTCTCTATCTGGAAATTGGATTCCAACTAACCACCTCTCACTGACACAGGACAGAGAGCTGTCCGACCAGACGGACCCCGTCCTCGCCATGGTATGTTTTCCCCCCCTCTCCTTCCAAGCCCCTCTTCCTCTATCCTGCGGGGTAAAAAAGCCGCCTCGCTCATCATTACCACCAACACACAACCCCTACCAAACCCAATTAAACCCAAACCACACCGCGCCTTTCCTCCATTTTTTTTTTCTTTTTTTTTGAATGCTTACCATTATCAATGGAATACAGCAAGGAATAAGCTGGTTCATGCGCACAACCCTCGCCTGGGTGGGCGTCACCCTGAACTGCACACAGAAGCCCGACGATGAGGACAAGCTCCTCCAACACATCAAAGTCGACAACATAGTCACCGGTGGCGTGCAGGGATCCAGCGAGGAGCGCGTAACAGACTGGAAGAAACGCGAGCACGTCGACAACATCTTCGGTACCGTTGAGGGCCAGTCGCGCTTTGCCCGTGGCGTTAAGGGTGCAGACGGCAAAGTGCGTCCAAAACTCGAGCTCTGCACGCAACATGATGACGAGAAGATCTCCAAGTTCCTCCATGGTGAAGTTCTGGAGAATGGATCCGAGTGTGAGGGCTTCCTTGTCGATCCTGTTGGTGATGAGTACGGTGAGGGTGAGGGTTTATGGTTGCAGAGCTGGGTGGAAAGTAAAGATTCTACTTGGACGGCGGAACAGGTGCGTTGAATATATACACTCTTACCATTTTCACTTTTGTCTTGGTTTGCTTTTGCGGCTCGATTTATATCCATATCGAGGCTGCTAACAAACGCGTATCTAGATCTGGGGCTTCGAAGTTGTCAACGGAGAACGTTACCACACCCGCCGTATCGTCGTCGTGAACAATGGAGACTATGTCCTTGCACGATTGGTCTATACTTTCGTCCCTCCTCAGGCTGAGAGGGAGGTCGAGGGAGACTTTGATGTCGGTGTATAGAGTGACAGGTTATAGGTCTCATAGACATGGCTCGTGGGTGTGCAACCTAACATCTTCCACGGCTATGACCTTGTCACGATGGATGTCGACATATAATGAATGAATTTACTATTTATATTAGGTATATGATAGCTATCGCGGAATAAACCAATCAGATGATACTAGACGATATCTTCGTGGTTCTAGAACTATAAATAAATCCATCGGTCTTAATGATATTAGGGAGAAAGTGTAAGTTTAGTTGAACCTTAATTTTATCGAAAACGGTTGGGGTAACTACTACTACTATGGATGAAACCCTACCTGGTAGCGACCTACGCAGGTCTAGCACAAAAGACATAAAAGTCTGTAATGGATGATGGAATAATATTATCAAACTATGGGGGAAATCAAGTGATGCAAGCCAGAAAGTATATATAAACGAAAAAAAAAAAAACTATTGAATCATTTCATCATGCGAATATCAACCCCAGCCAAATTAATTTACCCGGATACACGGTGACAATTTCTTTATTTAGTACTCTCTCTTTTTTTTGTCCCATTTTTTTCCTTTTTACATTATCGACGTTGTGCTCACGAATGCGTCGGCATAACAACATTAGCCTTGGTGCTCACAGCATCCTCAGCACGCCACAAGCTGGTCACGGTCTTCTGCTGGGTGTAGAACTGGAGACCAGGCTTGCCGTAGAAGGTGTTGGCACCACCGCCGGCGATACTCTTCTTGTTACCGGTGAAGGAGAACATGGGCAGAGGGACGGGGATGGGGACATTGATGCCGATTTGGCCGGCTTCGATGTCCTTCTGGAATCGAGAGGCGGTGGATCCAGAGCAAGTGAAGATGGCGGCTCCGTTACCGTATTCGTTCTGGTTGACGAGCTCGATGGCATCGTCGAGGGTTGGGACGTTCAGGCAGACAAGGACGGGGCCGAAGATCTCTTCCCGGTAGCAGCGCATCTCGGGGGTGACGTTGGTGATGATGGTAGGGCCGACCTAAACGTAAATCATACCGTTAGCGAAATTTTTCCTTTTAAAAACATGACATTCCCCAAAGGTAAAAAAAGGTGGGAATCACTTACAAAGTTGCCGTTGGGGTACTTCTCGGGCTTGAAGCCACGTCCATCAAGAAGGATGGTGGCGCCCTCCTCCTCGGCGCTGGCAATCAATTCCTCAATGCGCTTCTTGCTCTCAGGGCTAATGACAGGACCGAGATCGGCACCCTCCTCGAATCCTCCATTGACATTGAGAGCCTTGGCTCGCTCAGCCATATCAGGAAGCCAGTCCTTGGTCTCACCCACCATCACCACAGTGCTCAGTGCCATGCAGCGCTGGCCCGCGGCACCAAATGCAGCTCCAACGATAGCGTTCAGAGTCTGGTTCTTGTTGGCGTCAGGGAGCACGGCAGCGTGGTTCTTCGCGCCCAGGTTGGCCTGCACACGCTTTCCGTTGGCAGATCCACGGGTATAGATGTACTCGCCGGCACGGTTACCACCAACAAAGCTGATAGCCTTAATGGCAGGCTCGTCAAGGATGAAGTCAACGGTCTTGGCAGAACCGTGGATGATGTTGATAACACCAGGAGGGAAGCCAGCTTCCTTAGCCAGCTCAGCCAGAATCATCGCTGCTCCAGGGTCCCGCTCGGAAGGCTTGAGAATCAGGCAGTTTCCAGTCACAGTAGCGACAGGGATACTCCAGAGAGGAATCATAGCAGGGAAGTCTAATTCAAGCGGTCAGGTACAGAGCCATATTAAATTAACATAGACACAAGGGTCACTTACTGAAAGGGCAAATAGCAGCTACAACTCCCAAAGGCTCCCTGTAGCTGCGCGTTTCCATATCCTTGGCAACTTCGAGAACCTCGCCGGTGAGCTGGGTAGTAATGCCACAGGCAGTCTCAGCGACCTGCAGGCCACGGAGAACATCACCCTTAGCATCGGCAAATGTCTTGCCCTGCTCCAGGGTGATCGATGCAGCCAAGCGATCCCAGTTAGCGCGGATAAGGCTCACAAACTTAAACATAATCTGCTGTTTGGCCATCACACTGGTTGCCCGCCACGCCGGGAAGGCTTTCTCCGCGGACTCGACGGCAGCGCGGAGCTCCTCATCGGTGCTCTGAGGAACGCGGGTGATGAGGTTATTGGTAGCCGGATCATGGAGGTCAATCCATGTGGTAGCCTTCGAAGTTACAAACTCATTATCCAAGAAGTTGGTGGTATCAATGGGGTTGGCGATCGGCTGGTGGTCGGTCCGGTACTCAGTGGCGGTACTAGCCGCGGATGTTGTTGCGGGGACAAGTTGTCGAGCAGTAGCGTGGAGTCTGCGGGTGGCCACCAGAGAGGCCACAGACGAAGCCTTGGATGCTAGGACACGCGAGGAAGACATGGAGGAAGTTGAGAGAGATCGCGATGTGGATGAAGTAGCTGCCCTGGCCGACGGGATGTTGGCCACTGTCGTGCGGGGAGAAGCAGCGCGGAGAGCGGGGATGGACCGGGCAAGGGACCGACGGGCGGCCATGATCTAAACAAGGGGTGGATGAAAGTGAGGGGGGTGAAGGGAGAATTAGGTGAAGGATCAAGTCACTTCAATAAAGGCGTAATACGAGAGGTAGAGTGAAGAGTACAATCTAAGAAGCCAAGTGGCGGTAAGAAAAGCGAGAGATGGAGGTATTAAATGGGTTGGTGATGCTGGAGTTACTCCAGTTCCAAGTGTGGGCGAACTGGTGTCGCCCGAAGGCCCGAGGCCAACCGATAAGCACTCGGCGCAACAGCCCAATCAGAGATCCAAAATTCCACCAGAGCAGCTTCCCCTCTCCAACCAAAGCTGCCGACAGAGCCATCGGTAGCTTCAAAAGGCTGGGGCAGCTTATTATTATTACACTCCTTTTATTATTCGAACGGACTCTTACCTTCTAAAAGAGGCTCGTTCCCGGAACCGGGGTCCCACTCCTCCCCGATCCTCCAATTCTTGACGATGGCAACCGTGCATCGAACGCCGATGCCGTCCCAATCTGTGATCGAAACCACCGCCTTCAAACTCAAACGTCAGAGCATTAATAATAATCCAGACCAGACTCCGGCTCTCGAGGCTTCCAATTCGGGAAATCCCTGCATCTCCTTGCGCTGAGTTAAAGAAAATCCAAAAAGCCACATCGCCTACAGGGCGATAGACACCATACTTTATGACCCAGTTGTTTGAGAGAACTAAAGGCGTATTCAGTCTCATACGCCACTGGAGTATAAGCATTTACCTATTTCAAATCTATTAGGATAATCGAAAGAGATAGAGCTTCTCAGTTGCGCTCATAAGCTCTCGGACCTAACTCTGACATATAAGGAGTCCCACCGATGTAAATGACCACAATTGAACTACAAGATCACCCATACCAGCTTCCGAAATTGAATTTGGCCTCGCAAGAGCGACCCTTGAGGATTCGCAACGAGAAATCCGGCATGGTTCCCAAATGCCCCAAAACCAACCCAGCTGTAGGTAGGTAGGGACAACTGCTGGTGTGTAAGTTCCAAGGAGCCCTTATTCTACTATTCGAGGCGTCGGCGTTTTAGCACTTAGGCAGGCAACTCATCTACGTTCCCGGAATAATTCACTCGCCTATCTAACATAATTTCCATCTTCAAGTAGATGTATATACAGTTCCTAGGCTCCATACCCCAATGGAATATAAGGGATTCGACGTTGGGCCTAGTGACTGCTTAATTGGATGGCGAGTTTGTGTAAAGCATCACAAAAAACAACGTCCGAGCCCAAGAGCATAATGTACCAACTTTGTAGAGTCAGAATTACCGAGTCGGACTCAGATACCTCCTGGGTTAGAATGGCCAATTGTGTTGGGTTTTCCTGTCGACCCCTCACCTCCCCAAGCCCTGGCAATCACTCCTCGCTCCTGGAAGAGGGAGAGAGCTCACCGTTCGGAGGTAATCACATATTGCACTATTCATACGCCTAAAGTCGTCCATGAGATGAACCCAAAATTCCGCTCAAGATACGGCAAGATATCAGAGCAAGACAAACCCTAGCAAAATACGTTCCCTCTATACTTTTCCTATGCCGCGACTTAATGAACGCTGATGCTCCTGCTGAATGATCTGTTGGTTCTGCAGTTTGCCATCTGGACTTCGACACCGATCTCAAGGCTTAAAATAACTACCCCGCTTCCTGCTTCTGCTCCTACTCCCGCCTGGGATGCAGATAATCATGGATCGCCATGGTCCTGGCGATGCTGCTCTGAATACCGGAATATGTTGGACGATAGGTCTCCAGTTGTCCTGCTAGTCTCTCCACCTGCGATGCTCTTAAGTTGCTGGAATGTCAGAATCTTACATGCTGTGGTTCACATGTGAGACGAAGGGGAACGTTCATATTTGCGGTTCGATATATGTACAGACTTCTTTCTTTTATTTCTCTGGTTCTTTTTGGATACACGATGGGGATGGCCTGAAATACTCCTTGATATTATTAGAACTCATCGTACAGGATTATTCATTCTCGTAGAAAGGTAACGTAAACAGTAAGAAACCATTTATTGATGGTAACAGCTATGAACTTGGAATGGAAATAAAGTTTTTTTTTTCCCTCCCGCACCCCCCTCCGCTTTTCTCTCCTGTCTTTTTTTTAATTGGGAATCTTATTTGTTCCGGCTTTCTTGCGGATTATTATGACTGCGCCTTTTTACTCGGCCGACGATCGCGTAGTTCGCTTAGTAGCACCACCCTTGCCAGTATCCGCAGCGGAGCTGACACCCTGGCTGGCCTTCTCCTTGGCGCCCCCAGCAGCCTCCTTGCCCTTCTTCGCGGGAGCGGGGGCAGGGGTGCTAGAGCTCACAGCTCCAACAACGATGAGGATCATAGTGACGAGGAGAGCTCCGAGGCCACCAGCGACCTCAGGAACCTGCTTGACAGCGTTGATGGGGTCCTCCTTGGCAAGGCCAACGAAGTGGTCAACCTTCTCACGGACGTAGGTAACGGGGTCCTCCTTGAAGGTAACGCTGGTAGTGGCGCCCTCCTCTTCCTTTTGGGGCTTGGAAGCTTCTTCCTCGGCGACCTCAATAGGGTGCTTAACATCAAAGGTCTCCTTGCGGAGCTGCTCAGCATCCTCAACGGAGTGACCGATGTAGATGTTGTCGAACAGGATGTCGTTCTGCATGGTCCAGATCTCGAAACCGATCTACAACCTTGTTAGTGGACTGGGAAATAGTAAAAATCTTCACAAGTCAAAGCAAATGAGAACTTACAGCACCCATGGGTTCAAAGTTAGAGGGGGTCTTGTCCTCGTAGTAGTCGGGGTTGGCGATCTTGCGAGGAGCCCAGATTCCCTTGTAAGCGGGGTTTTCAATCAGAGGAGCGGACCACTTGCCCTTGTAGGCAGGGTTCTTGATCATTGGGGAAGACCAGGGGCCACATCCAGAAACATCAGCGCACTTGGGGTTGGGAACGGTGGGAGGAATCCAGTCGCCATCTTCCTCATCATCCCAATCCTCGGGCTTCTCAGCCTCGGGGTCAGGGATGCTGGAAGGCTCATCGACAAGCCAGTCCTCGGGGACTGTGGCTTCCTCATCAACAATCTCGTAAGGAGCCTCCTCATCCCAATCTTCGGGCTTGGTGGCCTCAGGGTCAGGGATCTGCGCCTCGTCAACCCAGTCGGCGGGCTTCTTGTCCTTGGGGTCGTCAATCTCCTTCTCAGGGTTGACGGCAGGGCTGAAATCCTCGAGCAAGGTTCCGTTCTTGACAGCGTTGCCATCGATCAGGATCTGGAAGGACTGATCGGGGCGAACGATGAGGGTGTAGAGGGAGGTGAGCTTGGATGTGCGAGCAGCTGGAGGAGCCTTGAGGTGCTTCTCCTCATACTCGCCAGTCTTGGGGTTCTTGTGGCGGAAGATGAAGTGAACCTGTGGATTGTGAATTAGCCAATACTCTATAGTATCGGGAGTAGTGACTTCAATAACCGAGGCATACCTTGTTAGTAGCACCGCACTTATCGGGACCAAACATGATCACGTAAGGAGTGGTGTTGGAGAACTCATCAGACTGGAGCTTCTTGTTGTCCTGGAGAAGCTTCATGTAGGCACCGCCACAAGCGAGAGAGTCTTTTAAAAAGGTTAGCACCGGATAGACACTGACATGTTGAAGCCCAAGAGGAACTTACTTTGCGGCTTAACTTCATATTGAACTACCAGGGTCTTGTCCTTGTTGTCAATCTTCTTGGGGAACTTGGCAGAAATGGCGTGGTGGGCTGCCACGTTCTTGACAACGAGACCCTTGTCACCCTCCATACCCTTTAGGACAGTGGGCTCCTCGACCGACCATTCTCCAACATAAGCCCAATCTTCTTCCGATTTGGAATCCTCCTTCTTCGCATGAGATGGGGCCCACCTCGACTGCCAGTCATCGGTGAACTGTTCCAGGAAGGGGGCCTTGAGGGTGGTAGGCTGATTCAAAAAAAATGTTAGCTATGCGCGGAAAAGAGTGCAAGAGGGAAGTCCGGGGTAGCTTACGGTAAATGTAGGTAGCTCGACAGCAGAAGTGGCATCGGGGTTGGTCTCAGCTTCCTCGGCGTGGGCATAACCCATCATAGAGGCCGAGGAGACCAGGGCGGAGGTCAGAGCTGCGTTGAGACGCATGGTGGATGATGATTCTCAAAAAGCGGAAAGAGGAAAACAAACAAGCAGGCCTTCAAGCAATTGGTCCTCCACGGAGGAAGAAGGGCAATCAGTCAAGCTGAGGCGACGGGGAAGAAGCTGTACAGAAGCAAGAGGACGAAGGGGAAGGGAGGAGGGAAGGAGGAAGAGAACAGCGAGTGGCTATATAAGAGGGCACCGGATGAAGCTGGCTGGGGAACTTACTAAAGTTCAAGGTGGCCTCTTCCGCTGACAACTGCTTTTTGGGGTAAGGCCCGCCAAATCGGGTTAGCCGTGCTTCTCTAATGTTCTGTGGTCGTAGACTAAGAGTTTCTTATTTAAATTGCTGCAATCAGCATTTCACGATGATTACCTCTCTGATAGCCTGATGATAATTAATTGTTTCAATCAAATAAACAATCCTCAGGGGAAAGGCAGGTGATGGTTGTGATTGGCTGTTGTAAATCATTCACTCTCTCATTATCCCTGGTGCTGAAGATTTAAGGTCCCAACATAACCAGAATACTGTGTCAACAACAAACTCCACCCTGAGTTTGTATATTCATGATGACTGTATCGCCAAATAATATTATTCAGGATCGATCCATGGATTTCCCTGAAAGATACTAGTGTCTTGAGCTTTATCTGCAATTATTCATTCATGACTACCTTCCTTACTGAAGAAGACATCCGTAAAAGGCTCTTGAGACCATATTCTCCATACCCATGGCACCAGTTTTCTCTTGGTCTCCCTAGACTTGATCCGCGGATAATCATTACCCTGGTTGAGGATTATGCTTCTTTAACAGGTCTGAAACAGCATTTCACTCTCTATATGTATTTCTCTTGCCTGAGCTTTCTTGGGCTCTACAAATTAACTACAAGGACAACTACGTATCAGGAAAATCTTAACCATGAAAAGAAAAAAGCTTCAAACACAAAAATTAAAATTGATTCTAGCTGTTCGTAAATTGCTCTCCCTTGGGCGGTTCTTTGTTATGTAGGATTGCTTACCTACCTATGCGGTATGTTCCCCTGATAATCCATAGTGGAATGATTCTATCATACGCAAAAGACGAATTTAATCAACAAAATTGACCGAAGATGCATACTAGTTGGGATTTTGGGTCTCGAGGGTAAGATAGCTACTCGTTATTGCCTTTAATATCCTATTCATAACAAAAATTTTCCGATGAAAGAGGAAAGAGGTAAAAGGAAAGTGGCTACCCCAATGATTGCCACCACCAGGTACCGAGTCGGCACCTGAGACCAGGTACTACCTCGTCCTTTGCACCTGGGCTTCTTCCTCTTTGTACTAATAGCATGGGGGTGAGCGCAGGAAGAGATCTGGTTGGTTCGTCGGGTTTACAAGCAATTAAGATAAAAGCGGGGCCTCGATTTTCAATAATGGATTACTGGATTAGTATTAACCCCTCCTCCCCGCTGCCATACTTTTTTTCTCGCGTCATATTCGCTGCAACCGCGAACGCTGCCATCTACCGTACTTATCGATTGAACCATTTTCACTCTATTTGACTAGAGATTTCTGCTATACCTGTCCTCGCTGACAGCTATAACCCCGCAATCTTAGAAAAGCCCGCCCAATTCTTCGATTCTTGAAAGCCTTGACAAGCAGCATCACCATGGCCCAAGAAGTCGAAAAAGGGAACAATGACCACATGGTCCAGTCGACCGACCCAGACCATCCAGCGAACATGATCCCAGAACTCTGCCGGAAGTTTTACAATTGGGGCTGGGTCACTGGCACCGGAGGTGGAGTAAGTATTCATCGCATATCACTACATCCCCAGCACGTTGCTAATGAACATCCGTCGCTTTGGATTAGACCTCGATCCGTCGTGGAGATCACATCTACATCGCCCCTTCTGGTGTGCAGAAGGAATTGATGCAACCGCACAACATCTTCGTTCTCGAGTTTCCCACCCCCAAATACCCCCCTTCTGACCGCAAATACATCCGCAAACCCTTGGAGCTGAAACCCTCTGCTTGTACTCCCCTTTTCCTTGCGGCCTTTGAACGTGGCGCTGGCTGCTGCATTCACACACACTCCCAATGGGCGGTCCTGGTGACCCTCCTGGTTGAGCGTGAAAAGGGCCCCGATGGCTGCTTTGAGATCAGCAACATTGAGCAGATTAAGGGTATTCCTCGGGGTAAGGGTAAGGGTATGCTAGGCTTCTTCGATACCCTTCGCATTCCCATCATCGAGAATACTGCGTTCGAGGAAGATCTCACTGGTAGCTTGGAAAAGGCCATGGATGCCTACCCAGATACTTATGCTGTTCTCGTGAGGAGGCATGGAATGTGAGTACCCTCCCCTCTCCCCCCTTTTTTAGTCTAAGAGGCTTATCAATATGTGCAGCTATGTCTGGGGAGACGATGTGGCCAAGGCAAAGACTCAGTGCGAAAGCTTGGACTATCTATTCCAGCTCGCCGTGGAAATGCATAAGCTTGGGATCCCATGGGTCAAATAAGCTTGGAACAATTTCTGTTAACTGGGAGCTTCAGCTTGCCTGAGGGTAGTTTCAATATCAATATTACGACCGTGAATATGAGAAGATGAAAAGATTATATATACCAAAACGTTTGTGAATAGAGTTATCGCGCATCTTGATATTTCGCGCTGCTCCACAGAACCAGTTGAAAAGCTCTTTTATATTACCCTAATTTTATACCTTTATAAAATATAGCGTATTAATCAATTAACCTACCAAGTTACATAACTACCTTATTACTCCGTAGTTCTATAGGGACTACAGTTAGGCGCGATTATTATTCCTGTATACGCCCCCCAAAAAACCAGAAAAAAGAAAATATATTAATGCATACTAAGAGAATAATTAACCTATAAGTACAAATAATCTCTATAAGTATTTTAAAAGAAGTGTTGATGTTTTTTCCCATGAATTGCTGGGGAAAAATACCTGAAGTGGTCTTGGCGGGGAACGATCCGAAGGTACCGTCATCCACGTACATTCCGTCAAGCGGATCATCTGTTCGACCAATCTGGCCTGCGTGGAATCTCCGACTCTCCAACTGCGGTCCCGCACCAGCACCCACCCCAGCTTACCTCTCGATTCCCCCTCGGTTTACTCGCTCTTACTCGCCCCTACTTCCCTTGTGCCATTATACCCATTGTTTCCCTAAATACCTCGATCTTCATGGATTTGGACGCTGGAGACTCCCCGTGGGGCGGTAAGTAATCCCAGGCAGTCACGATACCTGTCGCATCATAGCTCACCCGGGAAAAACAGATGTGCCCTCGCAGTCGGCCAACACTCATGATGCGTCGCGATCAGACACCGAAGGAACCGGTATTGTCCTCCTAGAGCTTATTATACCTTCGTCCTAGACCTTTAACATCCCGCATCACGCAGCTCCCGAACAACCAACACAACAAATTACTGCCCCCCGCACGCCGGCCCGACGAGGCCCGCGAGGGACCCGCAAGATCAGTGCGCAAGCTACGAAATTGGAAGCAGTTGATGATACAGTTGATCCGCTAGGGCCACTTGGGGAGACGGCTGCCGAGACTAGTAGCCCTGTTGTTGCGGAGCAGGCCCCCGTACCACCTCAAAAGGAGGTGTTTCCGGGGCGCAATGTGCGTCCGACGTCATCTGCGTCCCAGACGCCCAGTAGTTCCGGCATGATGGACTCGGTGAACCTTGAAGAAGATGGTGCGGGATTCAGAGGGCCCCCACCGGTGCAGCCTCCGAGTGAGGTCGAGGGTTCGAAGAGACAGCAGCAGCCTAGCGTTAGTGTTGAGAAGGCGGCGAACCCGACTTTTGACATCACGGTTGGGGATCCGCATAAAGTGGGTGACTTGACGAGTAGCCATATTGTGTACCAGGTTAGAACCAAGGTATGTCACCCTTCCGTTTAATTTTCTACGTTTGATTTCGCATGGGATAAGAATGTTGATGTTGGGCTTAGACATCCTCCAAGGCCTACCGGAAACCAGAATTCACTGTAAGCCGACGATACCGTGATTTCCTATGGCTTTATAATCAGATGCACAACAATAACCCCGGCGTGGTTGTGCCCCCTCCTCCCGAGAAGCAAGCAGTTGGCCGATTCGACACCAATTTCGTCGAGTCTAGAAGGGCGGCTCTTGAGCGCATGCTCAATAAAATTGCAGCTCACCCTATCCTCCAGCATGATGGTGACCTTAAGATCTTCCTGGAGAGTGAAACCTTCACCTTAGATGTGAAGAATAAGGAGAATCGAGAGCCAGATCTAGGCCAGAGCAAGGGCATGTTTAGCTCGTTCGGACTTAGTGTGGGTGGAGGTGGGAAATTTGTGGAACACGATGACGTGAGTTGCATTTCTTATCTACCAAGGTAAGCCGCCAGAGCTAACAAATCGGAAAGTGGTTCCACGATCGAAAGATCTACCTAGATGCCCTAGAAAATCAACTTAAAGCATTGATGAAAGCTATCGACACTGTTGTCGCACAGCGGAAGGGGCTAGCAGAGGCAGCGGGTGACTTTTCAACCTCCATCCAAGCACTAGCAGCTGTTGAGCTTTCTCCAATGTTATCCGGACCACTGTACGGGCTTTCAGATCTACAGCTACGAATTCGGGAATTGTACGAGCGCCAAGCACAGCAGGATGTGCTCACCTTGGGGATTACGATTGATGAATATCTCCGTTTAATTGGAAGCGTCAAGACTTCTTTCTCGCAACGGCAAAAGGCCTTCCATAGCTGGAATGCGGCCCAATCGGAGCTCCAAAAACGCAAGCATAACCAGGAGAAGCTCCTCAGACAGGGCAAAACCCAGCAGGATCGTCTTAACCAGGTCAACGCCGACGTTGCCGATGCAGAGAGGAAAGTTCATCAGGCCAGACTGCTATTTGAAGACATGGGTCGATTGATGCGGAATGAGCTGCAGAGGTTTGAAAAGGAGAAGGTGGAGGATTTTAAATCGGGTGTGGAAACATTCCTAGAGAGCGCCGTGGAAGCTCAGAAGGAGGTAGGTAACTACTGTTGAACGTTTCATACACCACAAGCGGCTAATTACCTTTTCAGTTGATCGAACTTTGGGAAACATTCCTTTTACAGTTGGATGCGGGTGAGGAGGGTAACCCTTTCTACCCCCCTACCCCTGCTGACAACGCTCCAGTAGAACCGCCTGCGGACGAAACCACTGAAACCGCAACCGAGTCGACTGCCGAAGAGGCATAAGCTTCCTTCTCCTTATTGTCGTGTATACAATATAAGCAACAAATACCTTACTCATATCCGTTCCACCGACCCCATTTTCCATATCCCGCCGTTAACCGGGTAGTGTATGGTGTGGCGCATAGCTTCCTTTTGTTTATGTTTATGGCGAGTTTCATGAAGTGCGCAATCAAATCATTATGCTAGTACAGTCGTAGTATGATACCTAGGTAGTTTCCAACTTCCGAGCTGATGACAGTCAAGTTTGATCAAGTACGGAATGGAGGAATTTACATAAATTCACCAACTAATTATCATATCCACTTAAGAAAAAAACCAAATGGGAAACCTACCATTTAGAGTTCCAAATCTTCAATGCTGAAATTCCCTCGAAAATACTGTACAGTACAGAAAAACCTAGACATACAATCACAACACACTGAAATATAAATGAAGAAAAAATCCCTACCCTAGTCCACCTATTATTCGATCAATTAATCCTTCTTCTTTTTCACCACCTGCTGCTCCCCCTCCATCCCAAACGAACTAATCAAATCCAACAAATTATCTTCCTCCTCCTCAGCCGCTGCAGCCTCCGCCTCCCTCCTGGCCTTGTCCTCCTCCTTCTCCCCCTCAACCGGCGTATTCGCATCCCAGCTCCGTCCAAACTTCGCCCGGAAGGCAGCCAACCGACCCGCCTCATCCTCCTCCACATTCATCAACTTGCTGCTGGACGGGTTCCAGAGCAGAGAGTTGCGCGTGTCGCGGGTTGATCGGTAAACGGGGAGCGGGGACGTCGTTCGGTGAGTGAATGTGCTGCCGTCGGATAGGGTGATGAGCTGCGTGAAGGTATAGGGGCGCTTAGGACGCCGGAGGAGAGTCGCATGGCGGCATTGAGAGCAAATGAAGGTCGTAGACGGTTGGAGGGCGCGGGTGATGGTGGCTGTAGTGGTGGTTGAGGTTGTGGCCGCTCCACGGCGGAGGGAGAGGTGGATGGACATTTCCACTTTTTCCACTTTTTTTTTCTGTTGTATTTTGTATATTTTCTCGGGGAATTGGTTGCTGGCCTCGATTGGAATGTCTTTTCTGTTTTATTGAGCTGCTCCGTGGAGTTGTTTCTGTTCTTGAATTGTTGCTACGGCTTTTCTGCAGTTTGCAACAAATTTGGAGGAAAGTAGAGCGATTACATAAGCGGTTCTAGCCTTGTTCCTCTTTTTTCATTTTTGGTATGTCTACAGCACCGCCTGGACGAGAGAAGCGATTGCGATACTCTTGATTAGAGATATGGTGGTTGTCTGTTGATTATTGTCGAGAGTGGGAATATCTTGAGACTATTCATGATGACCGTGAACGGGCTTGACGGTCTTCCCCCTAGTATCCTGTTTATCCCTGTGTCTGTTGTTCCTTGAGCTTGTTCCGGCATCCAGCTCTTGATAATGAAGCGATTCCATTCTCAAGCTCTGGTTTCCGCCTGGAATATCAGAGGTCCATGTAGAGGTTTGCTTTTTCCCCTCCAAAATCCTCACACTGCCCCCTGGTTCTATGAGACCGCTGCTTACAACCTACGATCCTCAGAAACCCAATATACTAATCCTATCTCTCCTCTCCGCACCACGCCGCTGTACCAACCATGGCACTTTCCCAGAATCAGATTCCTCACCACCACCGCTACAGCCTTTGTTGCAGCAGAACCCAATCGCCACTCCGATGAAACCAAGGAATCCGGATCGCTTTCCCTCCCAGACCAGATCCGTCTCCTCATGCGACGAGTACCCTACCCCGTCGCCATCATCACCGCCACAGACCCCCACGGACCCCTCGACAAGTCCTTCCGAGGTATGACCGTCTCCTCCTTCAACACCGTCACCCTCCACCCTTCCCCCATTATCTCCTTCAACGTACGCCGCCCATCCGAAACCCTCGCTGCCCTCCTCGCCTCCCAGCGTTTCCTCATACACCTCCTCTCCCCTCACGCCGCCACCGCCGCCCTCGCGCGCGATTTCTCCCGCGGAAACCATAACCTGGCTATTATGGCTGGGAAGAGTGAATTTGAATTTACGCCGCTGAAACCGTGCGAAGATGAAAAAGGACACGCGAGACCGCTACCGTTGCTCGGGAGGAAAGACTCAGATCAGGAATCTTTCCCGTTTGTCTTCGAATGCCGAGTCCTCCCGCAGCGAGTCGATGTGCAGGATCATACGATTGTCGTAGGGACGGTCGTAAAGACGCTGTCCAGTCACCGGTCCGATCCGTCTCCGACCAGCGAGAATGAAACCTCTTCTACCTCTGCTGCGGATTTATGTTTGACGTATGCGAATACACGGTTTTGGGAGATGGGCCATGAGATATAGTTTTCTATGAAGCCAGTCTGTTTCTCTATTCTCTTTTCTATCGAGGAAGGTTTGGAGCTGGGGATGCATATAAAGAATGCTATTTTCTTGTGTTGCATCTGATATGTCTGCTTTCGGAGATAAAGCATTGCTTGCTTGCGTGTAATATGGGTTTTGTGGGTTACATTTCTGGGGGGTTTTTTTTTCAATGCGCGTTGCTTGTATATATACCTACCTTATGTTTTGTCTGTATTAGTAGTATTGGACCCTATTGGGGCTCTCCACTCTTAGATTTATAGACTAGATAGATAAATTAGAGCAAGGCCTGTTCAAAATTACTGTCCTACAGAAAATGGAATACCAGTGTAATCGGCTACAGAATACAGGAACCAAGATTTTTTATTCTTTCCGGCAAAGCAGAGACGAATCTACACTAGGGACACAAGATCTATCGACCGGAAACGATGGGATAATAGTTTCACGACAATTTTCGTACCCATGTCGGAAGACGAGAAAACCCAACTTGAAAAGTAGTACAGAGCCAGGTGGTAACGTTCGATAGAGAGATCCTGTGAGAAGATCTACATTTTTTTCACCTTTCTTTTTTGCTTTTTGAACATCAAGAATGACAGAACTTGGGCCTAATTTCATTTACCCCGGGCGGAGCTAGGGCTGCCACTCCCGCTGCCGCTTCCACCACTACCGCCGCTTCCACTGCCACTTGCTCGACTGGCTGCCCGCTGGAAGGGGCTAGAAATAGGCCGCAGCCCCAGGCTGGGCGGGTTGCTTTCGGATCCAGAACTTCTCCTTTTTTCCCCAACCGTATCAAATGGGTCGTACTGGAAGGGTGGACGGCGGAGGGAGTCTAGGTATTCCGAGCCATATAGACTGCTCCGTGCCGATCGATTAGAGAAGGAACGGTCTCGATAGACAAAATCCGTATCGAGGTGCGAGGTCGCGTTTGCAAAAGGTGAGCTCGGGAAGTGCTGTAGGTACGAAGGCGCCTGCGTTGGACTAGCCGGGTGAGATGACGTTGCACCTACAGGGGACGACGCATGCTGGAGAGGGCTAGATTTGAGCGGTGGGAAGCTGTGCCCGAGTAATGACCGACCGCTCGGGGCGGTCGTTGACAGCAGGGGTAACCCGGGCGAATCCGAGAAAGCACTAGTACCTGGCAAGGTCCCTTCGGGAGTGAGTGGCGCCGAATCCATAAGCATCTGTTGCTGTTGCTGCTGAATAGCTTGCTCGATGGCAGCAGACTGCTGCCAGAGCTGATTGGTCCGCAATTGATACTCTTGCACAGACTGGGTGATGCTCCCGAATTGCTCGTTGAAAGTAGTCTCCAGTTTGGCCTGATCCTGCTCGCGGGCAAATTGCTCTGCAGCGCGCCGTTCTCGCTCGTTGAGTCCCTGAGCATTGGCAGAGACAATCCGCTCATACTGCTCGTTTACCCTCGTGCGACGACCCTGCAGACGTTCGCGCCGCTGGATTGTCGAGGTCAATTCTGATTCCAGCGTAGACACTTCGCGGGTCGCCGCAGATCGTGCAGACACAACCTCTTCCTTCGTCGAGTTAAAAAGTTCCACTTCCTCATCAAATTTGGCTTTCTGTTCAGACCATTCTTGGAGTTCCTCATCAGGTATGTTCTCCAGGTTACCCAGTTGACTTTCGAGAGCGGCAGTCGCCTCTTCCGTTTGTCGAATGTTTCTTTCCAGTTGGAGTGAGCGCTGCTTCTGTCTGTTTTCATCCGTACCACTATGAAGGCGATGGTTAAAATTGTCTAGCTCTTTTCTAATTTTGGAGATAGCAAGCTTGTGGTCGTTCTTGGATTTCCTCAAACGAGAACGTTTTTCATTTAGCTTGACCTCGGCGTTAATAATGGAATTTTTCAGGGTAGTGGTTGGAGACGACGGTCTATAGGACGGTTGTGGCGGGGTTGGCACCGAAGTAGCTGCTAGCAGAACAGAATGAGCACGTCGTGACGAGTAAAAAAGTTGGGAAGGCACAGTGACAGTCCTTACCTTGTTCTGTGTCATTTGCCAGGGGCGTCTTGACGCTCATAACACAGATTTCTTCCTCGGTATCGCTGCGGAGAAACGAGCAAGTGTACGCACAGTTTGGAGCAAGACCCGAAATCTCGCCTCGCCAACGAACAACATTAGACCCTTTAGAAGTATCCAGTGCCTTGCTGATTGTGGCAGTCGCCCACAAGGCACCATTAACACAAACGTAGAAGGGCTCCGTATCCTCACTTCTCAGGCGTCCGGCTTCGCAAACGCCTGATATTGTAGGGTCCTCCGGAGAGGCAAAATCGCCCGCGGCAAACTTAATAGTAGAACTATCCACATCCGTAATCCAAACAAGCCCATCATCCAAGGAAACCCCTTGGAGATCATCTTCAGTCATTGTAAATCCTCGAGTAGTTTTCGATAGAGCCCTAGAATGTTCATATTCCCTCATCACCGTCACTTTAGTGCTTGCCAGAGCAGCCCAAAACGGTTGACGGCTCCGGACTTGATTCGCCTGTCTCCTGCGTTTCTTTGCCGAAATCAATCGATCCCTTCCATCCTTGTGCGCCGCTGGTGTGATAATCTGCCCGTCGGGTCCAAGATAGGAAGAAACACTTGCTGTAGATTCGAAGGCTGAATCGATCTGGGTCTGTGAGCCGGCCGACGCCTCTGTATCCACGCGCTTGCCTGTTCGAGATGGCGTTGGTGATCGATTTTTTGCCATTGAGCGTCTTGCCATCGCCGTCCCCGCCTGTGCTAAAATATGTACTGCGAGTAAACTCCGGATCCAGCTCGGAGAAGATTGAGTTTCGGAGCGCCGGAATTCAGCAGGCATGAGATGGGAGTATTGCGATAAGAAGTCAGGGCTAATGATCTTTGCAGACACAAGGTGGTTCATCACGAATTCCTGTATGCCTTTACTGCGAATAAGATGCAAAATCAAAACAATGCCGACACAGAGAGCGTTCACACCTCCGTTTTTCCCCGATCCTCCTCCACCTAGGGTTATGGCGACCTGAACGTGAGCTAAGTCGAGTGCAAAATTTTGCGCCCAAGTCCACATAAAAAGACCCCAGAAAAGTAAGAAGAACCCATCCATCGCAATCATTGTCCCCAAGGAAGGTGTTCCAGCAGGACCTTGAAAAATATCGAAATTAGAGGTGAGAGAACCAGAGGATGCTCCGCTTGGGGGCATAAAAGTCAGGGAAGCAAACAAAAATTGTACCAAGGTGAGGACCATGGGGGGCAACTGGAGCAGAAATATCAAAATAGCAATCGTGTCGTACATTGGGCACGATTTGAGGATTGTCGACGCTAGTTGAAGGGGATTGACGGAGGCGTTCGAAGTCGACCTCTTGGACCCAGCTGCTGACTTCTCCGTCCGCCGCGGCACCTGGCCAGCAAGCCCGGCATTGGGCTGCACAGCACCATTCGTCTGACCGTACGACATATCCGCATTCCCCTTCGCATATCCATTCAGGTAACCACGAGCGTTGACGTCCGATTTCGAGGTATCCACCGCTCCGTTAACCTTGACTGCGGTCGCTACTGTCGAAGTGGTGGCTTGATCTCCAGCTGAGCGAAACGAGGGCCAGTCGACTTGCGAAGAGGGACAGGATTCCAGTGCAGTGGTGCCGTTGATGTTTCCATTTAAATGTCCATTCGATTTTTGTTTGCTCGGCCTCTTCCCAGAACCAACGGGACCATTCTCTTGTCGGTTACTATGACTCTTCCTAGCCGTAGCTGATGAGCGTGGCATGGACAAGGGAACCTAGCGCCCAGGTCCGAGTCGGCTTGGCAGATAGCAGCCAAGGACTAGGACCAGGCGGAAAGTGAAATCCAAGACAGTTCCAGGTATCCACAAAAGAAGGGGAGGGAGGGGAGGGGGACTAAGTTGGAAAGGGAGGGGAGTTTCAGCTTCGGATCGATAAACGGGAGAAAAGGAACGACAGGAAGGGATAGAACGGGAAAGGAGGAAGGATTGGAATCAAGAAAGGAGAGTGAAGAAGAATCCGGATAAGATATGGGGGGAAGAGAAGGAAGGAAGGCGTGGCGTGGGGGATGAGGGAATAGAGAGAGGGAGAGAAGGGAAAATTGAACGAGATTTGGTCGACGCTGGGTCTGGATAGAAAGAGGCGGGAAAAAGACGAAACGAAAGATTGGAACTGATCGTCACAAAGTAAGGCAGCAAGGCTTCCGCCGAGCATCCGTCTGGTGTTCTGCCTGAGGGATCAGGAATCAACCTTTTCTCAAAATCGGTTTTGCGGCCGTAAGGTTTTGTCACAGGTACTGCCACTCAGTTCTTTTCACGAGAGTTTCGAGGTGCTTTAAATGTGACGTACGGAAAATCGAGATGCTCTCACGTACGATACATTACATGAAAGTACCGCTGCGCCTGGATCCGGTTGGCTGCTACAGTTTATTTTTAGACCAATTATTGGTGAAGAGCGCTGTTTCTGAAACCCCCATGTGAGAATAAAGGCCTATCTATGTGAAGAATATTCACTGCTTAGAGATAGGGAATGAAGCGGTCTTGGGATGGTTCTCTAGAACATTCCCTCTCGGCGTGAGGGTGCTGGTTGTACACAAGAAATACTTTCTTGTAAAGTAACTGGAAGCAGGCACTAACAGTACCCTGGCGCTAGTTAAGTTGGTATGGAGGCTGACACTTGGCTTTTTTACAATAATACTCTCCTTCGCTAGCTACTGCTTGGTAGGAGTAAGTAGTACTCGTAGTCGGCACTCTCTCTTGGCTGTGATGGCTTCCGTATTGTGCAAGATATCTCTTCTTGGGGTCTTTAAAACATGATATTATCCTGTAAAAGAAGGACCAGCAATCAAAGTAGTACAATCAGGCCATTTCTGTTAACAATATTTAATAAGGAAAATCAGGCAGAGATCATGCCATATGCCCCAAGACAACATTCTTCTCTGGATTAGTCTCTTCTTCAGATCGTCATACAAACATTCCCCCTCCTTCAAACCCTGGAATGAAGCAGATATCAACGTACCCTGTGTCAGCACTGTTTTGGCTCTTGAAGAGAGCTTTGACTTAAGGATGAAATAGACCTCCCCCAACTTCAAAGCATGGGCCGTATCTTTCTCAACATCGCCCCCAATCTTTGCTTATCTCAAAAAAGGGAGTTGTAAGCAGGGTGTCTACGTGGTCTATCGTTTGAGGAGGCCATGGTCACTCATTGGCGCAGGGCTCCTCCAATCGAAGTCTCTTCGACAGTTTTGCCCTCACCCCTCCTTCCACAGTCGGCTTTGTCGCCATACATCTCGGTTTTACTCCACCCACCACATCATGAGCAGAAGGCGTGATGTGCTCCATCCAGCATTTTAACTGCTTAGGATGCGTTTAGGCAGGATGATCTGACGATCACATCCTTCGTCCACTGTACTCAGAGTAAGTATCTGCGGGGTTATATGTACATGCCGAGCATGGGTGTTGAAATTGGCAAGTCCGAATCTAATAAATAATTTTCCCTTGAAGATCACACAGGCTTGAACAGCAGACCGCATCCCATCATTTGATGCATGTTATTCCGGAACCCTCAATTATGGAGAATTGATCCAACCAGCTGGGTTTAACACCGTTAGCTCTTCTGTGTGCTCGCTTGCGGGAATGCCATTCTCAAGCTGTGTTCATCTACATTGCCAATAAAGTGGGCTTCACAATGTTCACATGCTCTCGGCTACCGAAGGAACGAGCGGCGGTGAAGCGGACCGATAACTTGACTCTCGTCCTTGAGCTGCGGTTCATACTACAAAGTACATACTTCATAGCCAGTCGATGGTTCGTATCCTCTCGAAGGATCGAGTCGTTCGTGATCTTGATCGATGGTTGCTTATCACTTGGCAGTGGTTGAATGGCCCTCATCTTTGGCCAAGCAGCAAGTTCGCTCTGGTTTACCCTCAGCTTGATTGTAAAATCATGGTGCTTCCTGCCGAAATGAAAATGAAAAAAAAAAAAAAAAAAAAGCAAAATAAAAAAAGCGCAAGAAAAGTCAAAATTGGGGAACTTGATGATCATCGAGGGGAACACTATGACAGAAAAAAGATTTTCACCGCTCATGGGGTAAAAAAAGCAAACAAAAGATGATGTGATGTCCTGGCATGAGTTAGATCATATCGTCGGGATATTACTGCATCATCACAGAGCATAATCAATTACCTTTTTTTCCGGTGCAAAGGTATAAAAAATCTTCAAGGCAACTCTTTATCATTGTACGATCAATGCCGTCTCTTGAACTGTTCCCAAACATCTCTTGAGCAACCAGCTTCTCAGGCGTCGAACCCTTGCCTGCAGACTCTTGGTCGTCGTTGGACAAGAAGGCCGAGCACAGGACCAAAATTCAATGATCGACCTGCTACTCCCCAAACGGGAGATTCGTCTTGACTTCCACTGGATAGATTGACGATTCAGCCCCGCAAGCTTTGTCAGATGATACGACACATTTTGTGCTAATGAGTTCGGTTTCCTGTGCTCTCATTGGACCCGAAAGGGTCTTACAACAAAAGGGACGGAAGGAGTGTGTGCTGCTCGGTGCAGGATTATTATTGCTGATGTTCAGCACCAGATTTGCTGACGACTCCAAACTGGGGTTCTGTGTAGATTAATTCGACCGCTAACAATAATGAATAATCAGTACCCGTTGTGAATTGGGAGTGAATAACTTTTGTCATTACTTTATTTCCAAAAATAAGAGGGGGGGATTCGAGAACCCTTCATCATGATGGCCCCATAACATTGATTGCGCCTGGAACTCTGGTTCCATGAAAAGTTTGGCTCGACTTCAGCTTTTTCAAAAAAAAAAAAAAATGCCTTTTTTGGGACCAGTGCTTAAGGAACAGGCTTTTTTTCGCGCTAAGGGGTTCTAAACGGTCGATCGTCATCGTCCTAACTTCGTATCGGCCAGACAAGACCCTGCCCTAGTCACGTTTTCCTCTTCCTTCTTGGGCCTTCTGCTGCCATCATCCCGGCCGTTGTCCTCCAATTACTTGCTCTTCACTGATATCTCAGTAAATAACAGTGCTTTTGCTTCCAATCTGAAAATATTCTTCAAGAGAATATTTGGGATGGCCTCTAAATTTCAGAGGTCTGGGCTTTCTCAAGTCCCACTCCACCTCGAGCAGCGGGCATTCCGCCCATTTACTCCTTTGAGTGATGGCGCTAACTGAACCAAGTTCCGAACCTCCTCCGTCGACAAGTCCATCCACACTTCTATAGGCTCAACCCGCCAATGGCGTGCCGCTTGCTCTCTTCTCCTCGGCTGGAAGCCCGAACCACCACCGAATCCCAGCCCTGTCGGACTGGCATCTTTCTGTGTTTGTTCCGAATCGCCCGAGGGAAAACGGGCGATTGAGGCAAGAAAGTGAATGGGAAGAAAAATTCTTGTCCAGCCTGGACCTTCTTAATATTTTTCCTCTCTCCCTGTCGTTTTTTGCTAACCTCATCTCTCATAATTATCCTTTTCTGCAGTGGGGTGCGGCGGTTTTCAAGCTCAGTAATAACGACTTCAGAAGTCATCCTGAACTATGTACAGATCAACAAGATATTCTTGGAAATTTATCTTGAAAGAATCTTTGGTATTTAGAATGAGAGCCGTGATTTTATTCCTTGTCTCATCTCATAAATTCTTTTGGGCCCTCACTCTTTATGACTAGGTATAGGTTCCAAGAGGATTAACTGAAGCGGGGCTCGGGAGCTACGGGAGCTAGAGATAGGAATTTCGAGGCAAGAAAAAACTTTTTTCTAAAAGCTTCCCAGGACATAATGAATTAGAAGACTTTACTATCGAAGAATAGGCTTAAATTGCTTGCGAGATTAATTGTAGAACTAGAATCGCTACGCAATCAATTTATGGCCATCCCATTGACACTTTGGTGAGACTTAGCTTCCACAGGATTCTATTACAGAGAGAAGCAGGCAAGCACATTGTTTGGCTTCAATGTTTCCTCTTCTTTTGTCTTTTACGGGTCATATACCCGGATACCTAGGGTAGGTAGGTGCTAGACAGCGAGTTGTGAATTAGCCCAATCAATGCTCCTCTACACAACTACGTATATGTCCTGACCTACATCCTCGAAGTGTATACATACATATATCACTCCCATCCCGTATCGTCAACAGCCAACATTTTCTCATACGAGAATATCTCTAAAACCCCTTCTTTCTTAAATACCAGTACATTCTCCATTCCTCCTATTCATTGTGAGATTTGAAATCCTTTTCGTGGACCATCGAAGGGGCTCTTCTTGACGTGAATGGGCAACAACAGACCAGTGCGGTCGATTTGTTCTCGGGCTTACTTTTGGCTGATATTATTGTAATGAGCGGATACTATAGGAGCATATACTACGTTGGAAGCCTTCCTACATGACAATCAATCCGTTGTATTCCTCATCACCCAGCGCGAAGCGTCTATAAGGTAAGTTCTGAAAGAGGGCCTATAAGAGAAGGGGGGAGGCTGGGGGTTTAGCAGGTATAGTTGAATTGTTTAACATGTCTATATGTATATATACACCCCCTACTAGAATATACGTCGGAGAATGTACGTATAGACTCATGTAACCCCCCAGAGAGAGGTTCTTGTCACTTCTTCGCCGAGCCAGTGTCCTCGATAGCATCTGCTCGGTCCCAGCTGTCGACCTCTAAGGTGCGTACCCTAGCTTCTATATCGAGGATTCGCTGTCGCCAGTGCTTCTTGGCCTTCTCTTGAAGCTCCCAAGTAGTCTTAAACTGTTCCATGAGAAATGGGGGTAAAGCGGCCTTCTTCCCCAGCTTATAATCATAGGTCACGAGGTCCTCATGGCAACGGGCTGCAGGTCGTTGGCGGGCCTCGGAGAGTATCATAGCTTGGAGGTGGAATGCGTACTGAGTGGAATTGGTGGAGGAAGGATCGTAAACTAATTTGTGATAGACTGTAACTTTATCAGGGTATTCCATGGGCTATCGATCCGGGGGGGAGAAGAGATTAAAAGTGTTAGAAAATAAGGTCTCTCGATACCACAGCTGGGGAAAGAAAGGTCACGTACGAATTTGTAATCAATCTTGATGCTGCGAAGGATGATCCCGAGCCCTTTGGAGCTGACGAGATTCATCCATTCTTCCCTGTGCACAGGGTCAATATGAATGGCCAGGTTCCGAGTGAAGTATACACGCGCGGTTTCAGCATATCGGACGTATGTGACGTTGTTAACATGTCCTGAATAATTCAAAAGAAAGTTCCGTCAGATTTAAAACTTTAGTGGACAAAACCCGCATTCACGTTGAAATGGGAGAGAAAAAAGGGAGGAGAATGAATTGTACCCTATTCCAGAGGGGATTAGTTAGGTTGCATTCGTTATCTCTGTCGAAAGAATTGTGGCTGTCTTACCATGCTATCCTGTTACCAATGCAAAAATCTTACATTAGCATGGATGGATTTCCAATTTCTTATACGCAGGGTCCAGACTGCGTACCATCTCGCCCCATGCGACAGCCTGTCGGAACAAGCCTCGGCGGGTTTCGTCTGTCAAATACCCCTCGCTGCCCGCAATTAACTCCCGCCAGTCCCTAGCTATTTGAGATAGGATACTCCCGGCCTCCTGGATCTGCGGTGGTTTCAATCCAAACATCATACACCTGCCGACCCTCCGCTTCGTCATGGTAAGCCATCGCGGGTCGATGTCGTGGGGTTTCGGCGGTGTCAGCTTTGAAACCGAGGAGTACGAGGACGAGGACGAGAACGGATGGGCACTAGAAATTGAGCATTGTAGGGGCAGTGTAGCAAGACGCTGGCTCCGGGGTAATTGACTACGTATCATGGTGTAGAGCTAGCGTGCAGAAATAGTCGTAGGATATTCATGAGGAGCTGTTGAGCTTCACGAAGTCCGGGGATGGGGAGCGTCCAGGCTGCGGATAACCCCACTTTCCCAGCTCTCCGGCATTTGCAATTGATGCTCTCTTCATCCCAGAGCCAAATAAACTAGCTTCGCTGACGGAGCTTCCTTTTCGGCAAAATACGCGCATAATATATGGAACGCATTGGCGAATAGGATTCTCCTGAAAAGCTGTCGAATAATCAAATTATTGCTCGAGTGTTCAAATATATTTTATAGATCATTTGCCACGATTTTAATAATAAAAAGAAAAAAAAATTAAGCTTCCTTTCTGACCATCTCATTAATTCCATCTCTGCATTTGTTCCTTGGAGTAGAGTTAGCGATCCATAATAATACTCTAAGAATCATTGTTTCCCACGCCAAGTCCACTGGGAACAAATCCCACCTCTTTTTGCTTGATACTGCCCAAAAACCCCCCATCGCACGATCTCTCTAATTTAAAATAATAGAAACGGTTGGTGTCGGCTGTAACCTTGGTATATGAATCGTCCCTTGTCGTTCGACGTCACCGTTTGCCCCCAGCTAATGGGAAACAAGGTCCCACTGCATTATCGCTTTCTCCCTCCCTTGCATTTTCCCTCCCTTTCATCATCCATCGGACTCTTCCTGTTTTTCTTTTTTCACTTGCCAACATCTCACATGGAAAAACAATGACCAACCCGGAACTTCGCCGTCAAGTCATTAACATATATAAGGGTGAGAAAGAAAGATACCGAGAATTCTTTCCATGTTCCACACCCAGATTCCCCAAAACACATTATTTTTTTTCTTCCGAACCCCGCCTTTTGCTGACGGTTCGGGATCCCATCGCTGTTTGAATGGTATAGAACTGCTTAATATCGGTCGAGATTATCCCTTGGGGTACGAATATTTCCGGAATCGACTGCATCGTGCATTTGCAGGCCAATCACACCTGAAAGATGATGAGCAAATAAGGAAGGGGATAGCAAGGGCGGAGTTCGTTAAGAAAGGTGTGTTATTATTTTTCGTTTAATGTCAACTGGGAATCCTGCAATGATACTATAACTGGTGACTAACCTGTTCTTGAAGAAATCGAAGCCCTGTAAGTTCCTCTGCCAAAACCCTATTTGTTCGCCATTGCAGCCTCATCTTCCCTGGCTTATCTCGGCTCCATTTGAACACCCTATCAACGAGATACCTTCCCTCGTTGATCCCGATTGAGCCCAGTTGGGATATCTTATCTGCTACCAGTGGATTCGAAGGATTCTTGACCAAAATCAGAGGATATCTCAGTCGCTTATATTTCATCTTTCCCCTTTGCTGCCTTTGCCATCTTATCCACCGCCCTTTGTCATGCTATGCCTATATATCATCATGGAACTCCCAAATTTAATCACACAGACTCAGAAAGGTAATCTAACATGAAAAAAAAACTATAACCACCCCAGGTACTACCTGAAGCGATATCGAACGTTGAAACAGCGCTATGAAAACAGATAATGCCCCAGTCCAATCTATGCAAAGGCTGGTTCCGAGCAAATCCAGGAAATATACACTCGAAGCGAAGATAAAAAATAGGAGGGGAAAGAAAGAAAGAGAACAAGCGAAGAAAAAGTATAAAAAAAATTCGAGCAGGGGTATCACCAATATGACGTGAGCAATGGTCACCGCAGTTTTGTCGTTTCTTCCTTATCATCGTTTACCAAAACACCAGATACTCCTTTAGAGTCCAAACCCTATATGTCCATTCAGGACTCATTTCTTTTGACCCCACCATGCGCTTACTTCCAAGCACTCTCCGTTGGCAAGGCCACCTTTCTGGAGCACATCACTTATCATAGCGGTCCACCATCTGTCCCATTCGTCTCTGCTCTTCCCGCTAGCTTCCATGAGCATGGGCTCCATCCCCTCGATCATTTGAATGACCGTCAGAAGAGCTGTGCGTCGAATTGCGGTTTGCTCTGGAGTTAACTGCCGGCGGTTGCCCCCAGTTGTGTCTTTGCTTTGACCTTCGCGCTCCCACCGTAGTTCACCTAGGGGGATTGCAATTCGCCGGCTGTCAACCTTCTCTAAAACGTCAACTTCGGAATTGAATGAAAGACCGATGGTCGCGCACGGTAACGCGGTGATTTTGCGTTGGTCGAAGGCTTTCTCGGCCCATGAGTTATAATCTTGGAAGAATTTGTTTTGTGCATTCGTGAAGGGTGTTGCGGCCGAGAAGGTATATGTCGCGGTTGTATCGGCGGTCTCTTGTTCCCTTGACGCTAATTTGCGAGCGGGTGCAGGGTTGGGCAGGAGCGATCGGAACACCCAGTCCGAATCCCATACTTCCAAAACCCCACCGGACTTGAGTACTCTCAAGGGTTCGCTCAGCCCCGACGCCTGCTGCGCGGGGCTGCTGGGGCACATACCCGCATCCTTTATGAAGACGAAATCGAAGTAGTCGTCCGGGAAGGGTAGGCGCGGCTTACGGAGGTCATGTCGTTTGAACTGCCAATTCACGCCTTTCTTGCGGAGGTCGGGCGCAATGGAGACGAGGTCGATTCCGTGGAAAGCGACGTTGCGACTGCCGCGACGGGCAAAATAATCGTGACACAGGCCCGACCAAAGACCCGAGCCACATGCAATTTCCAGAACTCGCTGGGGAGCCGGGTTATTCAGGTACTGGTTACAGAAGGGGCCTCCGAAAACGCGCATGAGCATGACGGAGCGCAGGGTCTGCCGATGAATCTCGGGGAGGTCGCATGGTAAGGGGTAGTTGTTTTCTGCTTCTCGGAAATACGTGCGATCGCCCTGCCGGACCAGGGGGTAATTTGAGTAGTCATTGAAGGAGGAAGATAGCGAGGAACTGGACGTGGCTGCCCAGGCTCCCACACCGGTTGAACTGAGTGTGGAATGCAGGTCGGATCCAGAGGCCGCGGCGGGGGTGAATGCCGCGGTCCCAACCGACATCATATCCATTTCGGAATTAGGATGGTCGTTCTCATCGATCGTGTGTCAAAGATACCCAGCAAAGAAAAGTTTGCATTCTCGGATCTCATATCATTACGGGAGCGGACGGGTTCACAGACTGGGAAGTGAGGAGGGAATTAATGTGGTCATTGTACTGTAGGTGAAACACGATAAGAGAGAAGAGGACTTGAATCAGGGTGAAAATAATAATAGGCCCTAAATTTTTTTTTCTTAAAGGGTCAGAATCGTGGCGGGGGTTAGGCAAAGATTAGTCGAGACGGGCTTGATTTTTATTTTCTTGAAATATTAATCAAGGCCAGAATGACCCATGGAAGAGGAATGGAAGAGGAGAAGGAGCAGCAGGATTGAGGAGGGGGCAAAAACACGTTTGGAACTTGTGACAAGAAATCGTGGCCAAGCAAGTGCCGTTCGACGACCCTTGAGTCCGAGACTTGTTCCACTCCACTCCAGACCTTTGACTCTACGGGATCATCACTTCAGCGGTTTCTGACTCTGGTGATTTGTCTTAATATTGATTTCTTGCCTCCTGTCGCTGGCCCCTCTTCCGAATCTCACCGTAATCATGATTAATGTTTGGATAGTGTCTGCGAAGCTCCACAGCACAACAAAGCATTTATTATACCCTCCCTCCCCCATTGTTATTTGCCTTTGAAGAACCAACCTAGGGAATAAATAGACCGGAGCACCGACACAACGTCCCGAGATAGCGGAATTCCTCCTCAAAGGACCTCCTTGGGGCAACGATTCAAGTCGCACGACCAGGCAGACAGGGCTCAAGAGAGTCATTTAAGTTTCCTACTCTGTACATCTTTTTACCTCTCTTGGACCCTTAGCTGGAATTAAGTTTCGAGATTGCCCAGATGAGGGGAGAGGGGAAAGAAAAGTACGGAGGAAGGAAAAAAAGAAAAAATAAATAAGCAACCATATCGTGCTATTGAAACTGAGGTGTCTAGATGTACTTTTGTATAGATTTTTCTACTAGTTTTAGTAAGGGTTTCAAAAGAGGAAAGAAAACCGTCACACAAACATACGGAGTAAAGAGGAAAAGAAAAAAAGAGACTGATCATGATGTTCAGCAAATGGGTGGAACCTTGATTTCTCCGTCTCTGATTAATTGTGACACTCTTGTCCTCCGCAGCAAAAATGCATCCAACCATACCGCGGCGTTCGGAAGAGACTAACGTAGGTACATGCAGACTTTGAAGGCTAGTGGCGGATTTTCCGTCGTTGGATTTCTTTCAGTGAAAAATAAGGGTAAGGAAAAGAAATTGACTCTTTTGTTTCTCCTGCTTTTCCTCCACGATTCCAACCTCGGGAACGTTGACATCATGATTCAGGATATACCTGGGATGGGGGGCTGGGAGTCTATGACAACAACATCATCACCAGCCCACTTGCGCGACCAAAGACATGAAAAAAAAAAACGAGGGATCTGAATGGAAGTTTCCAGGGTAAAAAAATCTGCCCGCGGTTGTCATCCACAGTGATGATACTGATTGGACCAAAGGAGGCGGAAGTTACTCCAACCTACTAGTCTTTCTTAGCCCCAACCTAGGCAAACTCCAGAGCACGTTCTTGGACTCAATCGACTGTCGCCAACCTTATTCGGGTTTAGCGGTGTCCTTGTGATCCTTCCCTGACTGGGCATGCGGGAAAAATCATGGATCCCTGGTGATTGTTCGAATGAAGGTTCCCCCAAGAGCCTCAGAAATACTGTATGGAACAGAGATCGCGCTTGGGTATATCGATCCCTACTAGTATGGCCCAAATAACTTGACACCCGGTTCTCCTTGCTTGATCGATAGCCAATGCATGTTTGTTTTCTCGGAATAACTCCACCAAAGAGAAGAGCGGACAGTTGAAACCTCGTGTTCGTATCAGATCCCGCTGAACATGAATATTGAGAACATTCAACAGGGCAACCCAAGAAACCCTTCAGGGAACAAGTTCCAGCACAGGCCTCTCAAAAGCGAAGCCTTGACGTCAACTGTTTCGGGAATCCTGAGACCACTCATCACCCGGACAAAAAAAATATGAAACAGTTGGGGAAAATGCAAGAGTACGTTGGACTTGAGTGCTATCTAATCAGGGCAAGAGGTATATTATTTTCTTTCCGGCTACTGGAGGGTGCAGCAGACTATTGATGTCCTGCTTTTTAGATGCCTCATCTTCCTGAGTTGCAACTTACCTATCATACCCCACTCTCTCGCAGTAACAAAAGTTACAGGAAGTTAGGAACCTTGAGATTATCGATGGTTTGGCAGGAGTTGCACGACCTCAGTCCTGTCGCACGACGATCTTAAAGTTGTGCTACGCCCGAGTCATAAAGTATGCTGGATTCCCGCATGCTGGGCCACGTGCCGATTCGAGCTATGATAGGCAGGCTCTGAAATACGAGACGCACACCTGCATGAATCATTTGTCAAGTCGCTGTACAGCAGATTAATTACTCGCTTCGAAGGTGTTTGTGTGAATAGCGAATAACAGTTTGAGACCTTTTCTCAGTTTACTCTCTGACTACCAAAAAAGAAAGGATTTCTTCATCCGATGGCCCCTAACCAGATGATTGGTCTGGTGTGCTTTATTATTGCTTGTGCATGCACTGAAAGTAAAGCAGCCAGGCTGATCATTATCGTCTCCGAGCGGGATTGAGCCCGATTGACTCGATGCTGTCCTTGGCCAGCCCTTCGACTTCGAGGGAGAATGGACTATTCGACAATCCCACCCGCAAACAATCATAATTATTGTATCTGATTTTGGAGTGGAACTTGCCCATCATCAGCTTGGGTGAGCAAACTAGCTTCTTAACGAAAGAAACAATTCTGATGTACTTGAAGCCCTGGTGATGGATAGATAGTTTGAAATCACATAATGATTTTCTATGGTGGTTCAATGGTATACTCTGAGTATATTATTTGGCAGCAGGCTGTCTGAGCTTGAGATGGAGAAATCTCATGCTCATCTTGGCGGAGCTGCCTCGCCAAGATCGATACGAAGTATAAAATATGATTTCCGGGTGAATTAATTTAATTCACTTTCGGCTTCCCTGTTTATTAGTTTTTCCAAAGGCCTCGCCTTCGTGCATTGGTTAATACGTCGAAAGGATAGCCTGGGCTCCCTTAACGTTCTTTAATATGTCCTGACTGTGGGAGCTTCCCCTGTAAAACTACTAACCTACCCCTGTCATATCTCAAGCTTGTGGCACGCAGAGACGGATTTCGGGGTCGTATGTATCTCTATTGTGTTGAGCCCCGTATACCGCGTTGTAGGAGAGCTGGGTACAAATTGCTTCTTACGTGTCATTTTGGCAGGTCCGCTTTGTCGCCACCCACTTTCCCGAGTGGAAAAGTGATGGGGTGGCAGGCGGGGGAGCTCCGTTGAATCTCTCTTCCCACAGAAAAGAAATATACGGTCAAAACTTATTAACTTTGTTATAACAAGGGATTGGGGTCTCATCAAAACAAGGGGGGAAAGAGCTTTGCCAGGTAGGATTGGGCTAATCAGTTAAGGGGAGCAGAGACAGGAGTCTGGAGTTTGAGACAGGGATATAACAAAAGTGTAGGTCAAAATAAAGAGAATGGGGGGAAGTAGGAACAATGAAAAGTAAAATTCATCAGGTGAACGAACTGCATCTCCTTCATCCCATCAGTAACCAAATGCCACCCCAGTAAACTCATATCGGTGGTGACTTTGTTGTAGTTGTAGAGCTGAAGACGGACGCCAGGGTCTCTTGGCCTCGTTCGTCCGGCCGGCGAATCACAACCTTCCGATGTGACGCCACGTGATCGCAGCGACCTCCCGCCTTCGAACCAAACCAGTTTGCAGCATCGTTGGAAGAGGTGCTATTGCTTTCATCTCGACCAGCCGCTGGCATCTCTACGGTATCTATCTTTCGACCAGGAATTCTCGTGCGCACCACCCTATTCGCTAAGCTTCATTGATCCTAGGAGTCCCATCTAACCTCCCGATTCAGGCTTGATCTCGCTAGCCCCCTCGACTCGGTCTGGTGACTCGTTCGTCGTCCAACCCTGGCTCCCATTATTCGACCCATTGATCGCCCTCCCAATCTAGTGATAAGGTCTGCAGTTAAGGCTGAGTACAAGGCGTCTGTGGTGGATCTGCTACGGCCGTCAGTTAAGAGAGACCTTGTGCTGGGGTGGTTCCGGTTCAGGACCCCATGTTGAGAAGAAGGAGAGAACGTATCCGGCCCCCGACTCCGACTCCCTCTCCCGTCCCTGCTGCTGTCTTGTTTCCAGCGCTGCCGACCCTAATCTATCCAAAAAATCCACCTCAAGCAAATAAAGTACGGTCTCGTCTGCCACGTTAAATGGCAGATGGTACCTACAGGTTCCAGCAGCCTGGGGCCGGGCAGTTCTTCTTTCAAACACAACCGCAACAGCACTCGCACCAACGTCACCTTTTACGAAACGGCACAAGTTCCCCGACAGGTCGATTGAAATTTAACCACGAAACTCCGTCTCCCTCCCGATCCCCTCCGCTCGGCCAGGCAGCTGCCCTCAATCCCTTCACAATGTATAGCCAGACACACCAAGGCCAGCATGTCATGATGAATGGCGGCCAGGCCCATCAACGGTTCGGCATGCAGATCCCCAAGTTCCAGTCCCAGAGCCACCACCCGCTTCCTACGCAACAACCACATCACCACGCCCACCAAGCACCCCACGCTATAAATCATCAGCCTACCTTCTCTGGCGGGGCATTGGCCGCCGCCACTCCTCATTTCACCCCGAGCCATATGCAAAATGGGGCTCACGCTAATGTTGACGAAGATATCGACGAATCCATGAATGAACACTGGCAACAACAGCTCCAGCTTGCCGCTGAATCACGACAGGCCAGCTCCCCCCACTACTACGCCCGCACGGTCGCACAGCAAACCAAAGGCATCCAGATCGCCCCCAGCCAGCCCGAGACGCAAGAAAATGGTGTCAACGGCAAGAATGGTGTTGTGAAGACGAGATCTGCCGCACGACAAGGCTGGCACTCCCTCGATTTCGGTGGCCAAGGACTCCGCGCCCTTTCGACATCCTTGTTCAATTATGTTTTCTTAGAGAAATTATACCTGAATCATAATAAGCTTAAAGTGCTTCCTCCAACAATTGGACAGCTGCGGAAGCTAAGCCATCTGGATTTGTCTGGAAATGACCTAACCGAGCTTCCTGAAGAAATCGGCATGCTCACGAATTTGAAGCAGCTCTTGCTCTTTGACAATAGTATTCGCACACTGCCTTATGAGATGGGTTACCTCTACAGGCTAGAAATCCTGGGCATAGAGGGTAACCCTTTGGATGAGATTCTGAAGTCTCAGGTCATGAAAGAAGGCACCAAAGCTTTGATCAAATACCTCAAAGAAGAGATGCCAGGTTCGTTCAATTGCTACAAAACATTATTTCTCTTGCATCAATACTAACGTATTTTCAAGTCCACCTTCCGCCTCCCGACCGAGATTGGGTCATCCTCGACGAAACCGCCAACTCCTCCACCGAGAAAACCACTGTTCTGTCCTACAACACCCTATGCGATTCCTCCGCCACTCAATCACACTACGGCTATGCCCCATCTCGTGTCCTTTCCTGGGAATTCAGAAGAGAGCTCATTTTAAATGAGCTGAGGTCTCACGACTCGGATATTATCTGTCTTCAAGAGATTGACCAGGGTAGTTATAATGAGTTCTTCAGGGAACAGCTAGCCTATAATGACTATAAGGGAGTGTATTGGCCCCGAGGAAGGGCTATGGGTATGCAGGAGGAGGATGCCAAGGCAGTCGACGGTTGCGCTACCTTCTTCAAGGGGAGCAAGTTCATTCTTCTTGACAAGCAAATGATCAACTTTGGTCAGACAGCCGTGCGACGACCAGACGCCAAGGGTCAGGACGATATTTACAACCGGCTTTGGCAGAAGGATCACATTGCTGTCGTTGTCTTCCTGGAAAACCGACAAACGGGTACCCGATTCATCACTGTCAACGCGCATCTTTATTGGGACCCTGCCTTTAAGGACGTCAAGTTGATACAGACGGCCATTCTGATGGAAGAAATCACTAAGCTCTCCGAAAGTTACGCTAAATGGCCCCCATGCACAGACAAGGCCGCGTTCCGTTTCTCGGAAGCTGAGGGCGAGTCCCAGGCTCGACCCGAACCCGCTCCGTCTATGGAGTATGCTAGTGGCGACCAAATTCCACTCTTCATGTGCGGAGACTTCAACTCGTCTCCGGGCTCAGCGGCGTACAACCTGATCGCCAATGGACGGCTAACGGAGGAGCACCCCGACCTCGAGAAGCGGTTGTACGGAAACCTCAGCAAGGTCGGTATGACGCATCCCTTCAAGTTGAAATCGGCGTACGGCTCGATCGGAGAAATGAGCTTTACGAACTACACTCCGGACTTCAAGGATATTCTAGATTATGTTTGGTATTCCTCGAATTCTCTTCATGTATCGGCGTTACTCGGGGAGGTGGACAAGGATTATCTACAGAGAGTGCCCGGGTTCCCCAACTATCATTTTCCAAGTGATCATGTCGCATTATTTGCGGAGTTTTCGGTTAAGGGTAAAAAGGGAAAGGTTGTGGAGGCGGATTTTGGACCGCAACGGAACTGAGTGAAATGGGAGCATGTCGAAATCTTATGAGACCGGTGTTTGTGTAGCCCGTTTGTTCTTGTTATCTCGGAATCTTTGGGGGGCTTTTCACGTGTCCGTGGGTGTTCATCGTTTTTTTTCTTCTTCTCTTTTTTTCATTTCTCGCTTGTGTGTTTTTCATCTTCATTTTCATTTTCCTCCTCCTCTCCGTCCTTCTTACCTTTCTTGTGAGTCTTCATTTTTCATCCTCTTTTCTCCCCTTTTTTCCCTTACTCATTCCTGTCATCAAATGGGGGCTCTCTTTCTCCCTTTCTTTGGGAACCACCCCCATGTGCTCATCATGTTCTTGGAAAGTAGGTAGTCAACGGCGTGGAACTTGTTTTTTTTCTCTTTTCTTGCTCTTTCCCCTGCTTGGAACCTAGGTATGTGTTAGGATTTGATTCAGTTAACCTTCTGATCTTGGAAGTGTGTTTACTATACTTTCGTTTAATCCAATGGTAGCATTGGCCTACGTTCATCTTTATTATTGGTGCCTTCGTCGGCTTCCTTTTCTTAAGTATTGGGCAGCCAGGATATTTGATCAGTAGTATATTCTACGGGGTATACGTGTATAAATATATAGTACAGTATTTAATAGTACATTTGGGGGTGCATTGTAAACAAATGGAGAGATGGACGACGAGAGGAACTAAATTAATGGTTTTGGAAATCCTCCACCCTTCTCCAAATGCCAACAAACCCTCCCCCAACAATCCGCGACCCAACCTTCGGCCGACACACAAGGGCACTATCCGGTTCCTTGCGTGATTCCTCTAGGGTCTCAACGGCAGAGTCCTCAACAGCGACGGTCGATGACTCTTCGTTCCCGGTTTCTTCATTCGACGACTCGACGGCCCACGAAGACGGGTCCGCACGGGACTTCTTCACCGCAAACCGAATATCCCAGAGTCGACCATTGCTGATCCCTGAGCCCAGCTCGACAGCCTTCTCAAGGATAAACGGTAGGTTGTGCTTGCGGATAATCTCCACGCAGTCCCCGATCTGGGTGACACTGGGCATGAAGACGGCGAGGATACCGTCCCGTTTTAGGATGGGGCTGACATGTGGGATACGCAGATGCGCAGAGGGCATGTCGAGGATCGCGTGCGAGAGGAACGGCTGGAGGGGAGTTGTGCTCTTGAGGGAGGAGAAAAGGGATGTATTTCGGGTCTTTTGTAGACGACGTTGGATCTGCGCTGCGATCCAGTTCTCAACGTGGCCGACGTAGAAGTCGACGTTGCCGGCATAGATTCCGCGGCGGAAACCGCGGACGATTTTCTCGGCGTGCGCGGAGAATTTGGGAGATACGTCTACCGTGTGGATGATGGCGCTGCGCTGGGAGCGCCATGTGTCCCATTGTTGTTGGGAGGCGGCCTCGGAGCTTTTTTGAGTGTCCTCCTCCTTCCCTGGCGACTGCGTGGAGGTGGTTGTTTCTTCGACGTTGTCGTCGCCGGGTCTGATGGGTCGCCCTTGGAGGTACTGGATCTGGGATTTGGCTGGGAGGGGAGGCGGGAGTGAATTGGCAGCTTGGATTGCACGCGCCAGCTGAAGGGTTAGAGACCCATGACCCGTTCCAGACTCTAGGATCTCGAGCGGGGCGGGCGTGCGCTCTCCGTCTGCGGGGGGCGCAACGTGGATGTCAAGGAGGGAGGTGATTAAGTTGGCATCGGCTGCGTAAATCTATTTCCATTGTTACTGGAGTTTCGCGAAGGTCGGGGAGAGTTAACTGGTACGCACTGGTGTCACGAGACGTGGCGTCAGAGCGATGTACTCTTCGAGTGAAGGAAGCGTGAGCCGGTATTCGGGGCCTGTCATGAACCGGGGGACTTCGGTTAATTCTCCGTCTGAATCTCCCCGAAGTGAGTCACCGGGATCAAAAAAAAAAGAGCACACCTTTGCGCGCCTGAACGAGATCTCGGACTCGACGGCCGATAATTTGGTCGTGCTCCAGCTGACCTCGGCGGACGTCCGACTTTTGGCCCTTTCGGAGAGGCTTGGTTAGTTGTGGAGATTTTCCATGGACAACGACCCGATCCCCCTCTGATTTGAAATGGGATTGTTAGCGGAACGGAAATCAATTGGGGATTTTGAGAGCTCTATCGTTCCGGGTACCTCGAAAGAAGGAGAAATCGGTATCAATTGAGCGGGAGAAGCGAGCGACCGGAGTGGAGGAGGGGTCCAGCCGGAGGATTTGGCGGAGCGATTTCAACAGACGCGCCATTCAACGGAGAGGGTGAATTTTTTCAGAGATCACACCGGATGGCCATCAATTACTTCTTTTCGTGTCGTGTGATAATCCTGAGTAATAATTGGATCAACTGTTTGGCTGGAGAAGAAGAGGATGTGCTGTGATCATGCGCGGTGAAAAGATTAAAAAAAAAAGGCTCCACCGAAAGCCAGAAAAGTGAAAGATGCCAATTAATTACGGTCTAGTTATATGGAGATCCCCGCATGGATCCAGAGCCACTTCTGAAGGTTGGATGGGCTCGAAGAAGGCTCCTAGCCTCCTAGCAATTTCAATCGTCATTGCAATCTTACTGATTGAGTCTAGTCGCTGTTTTCTTTGACTGTCTTGATATAAATAAGTGTGTCTGCTGCCTCTCTCTCCCGATGATGCCCTCAACACTCCCTCAACAACAGATCGTCCATTCTTATCGCTCGTTCCCTTGATGTAGGTCCTAATGATGCTCATTCCTTTCCCGCCGAGATCGTCGATCATCAACTCAGGCGCATAATTATTCTCTCAGACATTGGGGGCTAACCTCTCCGTTCTTGCATAGCAGCACCTCTGGCCCCCGCCTCTAACTCCCAACAGAACCCCGCCATCTTACGGCCACCATGAGTACCTCGACGCTACCATACTTGAAGACCAATCCCAAGATCATTTTCTTCTCTGATTTTGATGGGACTATTACCCTAAAAGATAGTGAGTATTTCCTTTCTACCTTTTTTGTCTTATTCTCGATTTGTTTCTTTTTTAGAATTGGGTCCCGCGTTTGTTTGTTGACCACGGTCGCTAAGCGTTAATTTATAGGCAATGACTTCATGGTAGCAATGCCTTATCAATCGCCTTTTTTATTTTAGATTGATGTCGTCATGCTGACTTCCAATTTCCGCTTGAAAGACCGATAATCTCGGCTATGGATATGAGAAGCGCCGTCAAGGAAACATCGATGTCCTTGAGGACAGGATGACTTTCCGGTAAGCGCCAATTCCTCACTTATCATGCCCAGCAAATATGTTGGAAGGAAACCCTCTAACATCACCTAGTGATTCATTTCGGGAAATGTTGGACAGCGTCAAGACCCCCTTCAATGAGTGCATCGCAACGCTCCGAGAGAACATGAAGCTCGACCCCTACTTCGTCGAATTCTACTACTGGGCGGAGAAGAACAACGTCCCAATCGTGATATTGTCGTCGGGCATGGTGCCGGTCATCAGCGCCCTGCTTGAGACTCTTCTAGGCCACAAGCCTGGTGATCATCTGTATATCGTCGCCAATGACGTCGAGAGCCGCGATGGCAAAGATATCAATACCGAATGTGGATGGCAGATCAAGTACCATGATGATAGGTAAGGTTAACCCTTTTGGGACGCCAATAAGGGGAAGGTTACGACTCTGACATCACAATTGCAGCCATTTCGGCCACGACAAGTCCCTGGAGATCAAGCCATATGCTGCTCTTTCGATAGAGGAGCGCCCCACTCTGCTCTATGCCGGCGATGGTGTTTCTGACTTGTCTGCCGCGGCGGAGACCGACCTCTTGTTCGCCAAAAAGGGCAACGGTATGTCAGCCTTCTTTGTAGATATAGTTATGTGTCTTTTTCATGGTGGCTAATCATCCCTAGACCTGGTCACTTACTGCGAACGACAGGGACAGCCATTCACTGTCTTCGAAGACTGGTCGTCGATTCTAGCCACGACCAAGGAGATTTACAGCGGTCAGATCACGGTGAAGAAGCCCAAGGCTGCATAAATTGGGCCTGTTTATTGATGGGAGAAAGGGTGGCCGGTTCCCACCTGAGGCAATGACTGAAATTGATGTAGATCATCGCTGGGACAGGATATAGGATTATCGGGGGGGTTGCTGAGGTATACAGCTCACGGATATAGATCTACCTAGACTTGACATATACGAGAGAAACAATACTCTAGAGCATATAGGTGTTGTGTATGTTTTAGGAGAGTGTTTCGTAGGAAACGTCAACTTCATACTTGGCTTTCCATAGATTAAAAAGGCTCGGCAAAGTTGCCACCGCATGTGACCGCCTTCCGGATTGGCGAGGGCTCCAATGACAACTCATGAACTGTGCATCTTCGTTTCCCCAGAAATCGAAACCCCCTTTGCGATGATTTGACCTGGCAACTTCGTGGTCTTGTCGCTTTCTGCCCCTGAACGCGTCTCCTGGCTTGGTGATTTTCCATCATGCTTCAGCGTTCGGCCACTCTAATTCTGTTCAGAACTTGCCTGGGGTGCCAACGATTATTATGACACGCCGATTTGTATGTTCTCCCTCCCATCCGAGCGACCCCCAGAAAAATGCCGCAAGCAAGCAGCTTGAGGATCTTCGCAAGCTAATATGTTTCTCTTCTCTTAATAGGTTCGCGCGGGCATCCAGCTCGCAGTATTTGCTTTATTCTTACTACTTCTTATCGTGACTTTAGATAATAAATTCCGTGTTCTTCCAGCGTCTATCCATACCCATCTCCCCTCGCATTACTCTGGCTTCGTCATCACCGATGTGACCGTGGTCACTTGCTCGACCATCAACGTCTTTACAAGCTGTAAACCCGAGTCCCCCGTCTGGACTCAGGTTGAGAAAGACCTCTACTTGCGAACCGGCTGGACGTCGGCGGCCTATGTTCGATTCCAGCGAAAGAAGGAGGAGGATCTCCTGCCCACAGATCGAGTCGTAATCGACCTCAAGATTAGCCGGCTGATCCCCGAGTACCCTAAAGATCCGAAGGAGGATAAGGATGTGTGGGAGCAGAGGCCCGGTGGGATTTGGCTGAAGCGCACGGCAAAGCGGCACGCCAGTGATTCTCACGGTACCATCACCTCCGTGGATGTCTTATTTGGTGCCGATGCGGTGGACCCGCGAGTGGGGTGGGAAGTTAAAGATATGCCCTTGCTCCTAGATAGTCGGACGGAGATACTAGAGGCCCGTATCAGTGTCCGGAGGGGAGACCCTGCGCGATTCAAGAAGCCCGTGCCGAGAATCAATGAGAATGGTCGGTTTAAGGTTATGCAGTTGGCGGACTTGCATCTGAGCACGGGTTTGGGAGTGTGTCGAGATGCTGTCCCTGGGGAGCTTGTTCCTGGACAGGGGTGTGATGCGGACCCGCGCACGCTGGAGTTCGTGGAGCGGCTCCTGGATGAAGAGCAGCCGGATCTGGTTATTCTGAGTGGAGACCAGGTGAATGGTGAAACCGCCCGGGATGCGCAGAGTGCATTGTTTAAATCTGTCAAACTGCTTGTTGACCGCAAGATTCCATACGCCTCCATTTTCGGAAACCATGATGATGAAGGGAACCTCGATCGGGCAGCCCTGATGACTATCCTCGAAGACCTACCTTACTCACTTTCATCGGCTGGCCCGGAAGACGTGGATGGGGTTGGTAACTATATCGTGGAGGTCCTAGGAAGGGGAAAAACCGAGCATTCCGCTCTTACACTGTACCTCCTTGACTCGCACTCGTACTCTCCTGACGAACGACAGTTCAGGGGCTATGACTGGATTAAACCTAGCCAAATCCGTTGGTTCAAGAGTACAGCCCAGAGTCTGAAGGCTAAGCACCATGCGTATTCTTATATACACATGAACATGGCCTTCATTCATATTCCACTACCAGAATTCCGTGAATATGAGAATTACTATCGAGGCGACTGGCTAGAGCCTCCGACCGCTCCTGGTTTCAACTCGGGATTCAAGGAGGCTCTTGAGGAAGAGGGGATTCTCTTCGTTGGCTGTGGGCAGTGCGTACCCTTCCCCCCCTTTATTTCGCTTTCTTAATTCCCTATCTTTAACATATCCTCCTAGTGATCATGTAAACGACTATTGCATGCTCAACAAAGACGAGAACGAAAAGCCCAATCTCTGGATGTGCTACGGCGGAGGAGTCGGTCTCGGTGGCTACGGAGGCTGGGGTGATTACGTTCGCCGCGTGAGATTCTATGATTTCGACATGAACCCCGGACGAGTGGTAACCTATAAGCGCCTTGAGGTCGGAGACACAGAATCGCGAATCGATGAAATGATGATCGTTGATGGTGGGATGGTCAAGGGTCATGACATCTCAGAAGTTAAAACTCCTGAAGTTTCTTCCTAGAACCCCCTTTTTTTTCTCCCATCTTTTCCGCCCTAGGTTTGTTGTTTCACCATCCTCTTTGGACATATGGAAAAGCAAGAATGACATTTTTATTTTTATTTATTTCCGCTTCTTCTTTCTTCGAATCAAGGTCCCGCTATCATATGAAGATTCCTTTTTTTTATATATTTAGTTTGTACTTTTGCATGGACTTTTCGTGATATTGGTTGGGCGGGTCTTGCGCATTCCTTCTTTTCTTTTTTTCTCTCTTGTATAGTATATAATGATTTTTTTTCAATCTTCGGAATCCGGATGGCGTTAATGATTCAAAATACCATTCTTTACAGCCCAGGAATTCAACATCAGACTTCCAGTACTTCATATCTACTGCAAACCAGCTTACAAACTTTCAGCAAGATAGGCGACTATTTGTGAAGCAGTGCAGCATTACATGTTTGATATATATATATATGAAACAAAGTATATGCTATAAAACCTAGGAAAGGTTAAGATCACCACCACTTTTCAAAAAACACTCTCTCCTCCCGCCCATTTAGTAACTCCCCAAATACAACCACAAATTCATCCGTCATCTTCGGAGGTCCGCACACGTAGCACACCGTCTCATCTGGGTGAAATGGCACATCTCTTCCTGTTCCTGAGATGGTTCGCTGGAGATCACCCTTATCGACTCTCCGTGGGTGGATCGTTAGATCCTGCGGAGAATGGGTTAGAAGTGGAGATTGGTGGCCATGGAGATTGGTGAGAAAGAGGTCTAGTGTGATTCGTAGTCGGTGGGAGCCTGACTGGGAGCAGTGGATGAGTTGGCGTAGTCGGGAGAGAAACAGAATCTGATCGAGGGCAGCTTCAGGCGTTGTAGCTGTTGTTTCGGGGACCTTGGAGGAGTAGAGGAAATGGATGTTGAGGGATGGGTGGTGGAGGAGGGGAGACCCGTCGTTGTTGTTTAAGTGAGAGAGTATAGAGATTAGAGGGCTAGACATGGCACACATCGTTTTTTTTAGTTGGGGAATCTTTTTGTGGGGGGAAGAAAGAAGGGAGGGAAGCAACATACTTTATACCGACCCCACCAGCAACAAAGATGATATTCTTGATTTTTTCGAGGTTCACCACCGACGGAGGCCATACAAAGCTCCCTCCAACTCTGATACTTAGCTCCTTACCCAAGATCTCACCCTTAGGTTTCCAGAGCCATGCACTAGCCGGATTAGAGGGCGCTTTCTGGACGGCCAGTTCAACGAACGGATTACGGCCATGGGGGTCCATAGGCGGAATGCCGGTTTCCTCAGCCAAGGTCGGCTCTACAGGGGACCCTAGCAGGGGAAGAACTTGGGCGTCTGCGGGAGTTGATGTGATGCTAAACCCTCCAGCGTTGGAAACGGTGGGGATATGGACATCAAGCCATTGACCAGGGAGAAAGGTGAGGGGCTGTGGTTGGTCCTGTAAAGAATGAATTAGTATAGATAGATAATTTAAAGATGGAGGAACTGGTATTGGTACCAACAGCGTACCTCTCCTTCTCCGATTACGTCCTCATCCTCCCGTTGATCTAGGTTTTGCACATGTGGTGGGATAGATAGTTGGAGCAATCGCACGGAGGGATTGGCCTGTTCCACGTGCGACAAGTGGACAGTGAACAGTCGGTTTTGGCGTGGCTCTGCTGCCGTGCGCACAGCGTGAGGCACTGAAATCTTCCTGTTGGTAGAAGAGCTCATCGGGCGATGAATCGGAGCCTTCAAGGGCAGCCTAGGAAGTGGAGAAGAGGGGGCCTTGCAACAAGCAATAAATTGCAAATAATGGGAGAAACGGGGAGATTGCTGCATCCAGGGGAAGTCAATCGCAAAGGGTGTTAAAAATTAAGTCGTTGTCAGGTTTGATTTTTGTTCCACTCAATGCTATATTACTCGGTGAGTGGTGGTCTGGAATCCTTGAATATTCATCGTTCATGAGGGGAAGTTGGAGTGAGTGACGTCGTTGGGGGAAGTCTTCAGGCTGTCCGCGGATACCAATGGTTTCAAGCAACTTGCAACTCATTCAACTCCACGCATTCAACCCGCCGTCCTATTTCCCTTCATCGATATTCCATCATCGTCATCACTTTAGATTTCATAAATGCACTGAAGGTTTTCAAATCCCTCGTGGCGTGTTTTTACTTTGAATCTACTGTGCCATTTCTGCTCATACGTAGGTACCAGGAGTCACCTCATTAGTTGCCAATTTAAATAATTATGGAAATCCTATATAGAGAAAACAACTTTGGAAGAAGGAAAAGCTATGAGATAGAAATCATGAGTCCCATAGCGCTAGACAAATTGTTCGTATATGATCAGTCCTATCACGGGTATCCTTAGTTTCGGGGGGTCGCCCTTATTACCGATAACTCGCCAAGTAGAAGATTAAACACCAAAGGGAAAAAGAGAATTGACGGGAAAGGGCCCAGTTTGGTTAAATCAAAGTAAAATGAGTAGAAAAGAGGAATATATGCGCTTAATTTGGATCCTGACGGCGCTTCTCTCTTTTGGCCCAGCGTACTAAATACGGGAGAAACCATGTTAGTTATACAATAAGAGTAAAAGAGAGGGGGGGGGGGGGGGGAGGGCAGAAGTAAGGATGAAAAAATAAGACCTACATCCGCACGCATTACACAGAGTCTTTGGTCCCTCAGGACCCTTTCTCCATTCAGGAGAATCCGAGGTCCCACAATCAGTACACATGTACTCCCCCTTGAGCCTTTTCCTTCTCTCGCCCTGATCTAGCGGAATCCCTGTGCACTGAACGAGACGACTATGCCGAATGCCTGTACTGATGCCCTGCGATCTTTCACCCTCGCCGTAGTGCAAACCGGTCATGAGTTCAATTCCGTCGATATGAGACATGTCCTCTCCTTGGGCTGCGGCGCGACTGATCGCCTGGTCGAGTAGTGGTATGGAATCGGATTCCTCCGCATTTACGAGGGTGTCCGTCGACTCATTCTCCTCACTGGAAGCGGACGCATCGTTCCCGGAGGCGTAGCTGGTTGACGGGCCGGCGATGACGGCTGATGGCCGTTGCCGGGTAGCTTGGGTAGCCGCGGTGTAGGCCTGCTTCGCTTGCTGGCTGGCGTTCAGATCCTCCTCCTCCTCTTCCTTCAGCTGGGCAATTCGTTGAGTGAGTCGGATGTTTTCGATCTTGTGCTCTAGGAAGGAGTCGAGGAGCTGGGCGCTCCGGGTGGGGTAGGGTCGGCACATGAGGAAGACCCCGTGGCAGAACTGTCGCTGGTCGCCATCGGTACTGTTTATAGTGGTTGTAATGTGTGGATGGCCATTTGCCTCTAGCAGGCAGGCGGAGTTGTCGACTTTGTAGACGCGGAAATGGCACCGGAGGGGACGGCCCATGGTCATGCACTCCTCTAGTTCCCGGGCGAAGACAGGCTTGTCGTCATCATGGATAAAGCGGGATAGGAAGTTGTGTTCCAGCTGGGCAGCATCGAACCCCGTGATAGACCTGCAAGACGGGGAGGAATACAACACTCGGCCGTCAGGGCTGAGGAGGAAGAGCAGATCTCGGATCTCACTGAGGATGCGCTGCGACCATGGTTGGTCGACTGTGAAGCCGGGCGGAGAAGGTTGGTTGAGGGTGGAAGTTTGCAGGCTAAAGTGCGGACCGAGAGACCGTGGGATTCGCTGCGTCTCCATGGTCATTCCATAGGGGCCACTCGATGGCTCTCCCTGTAGTCCGTATGTTTGAGAAGTACCGTGCAGCCCAAATACCGGGTCGTTGTGAAAATGATGATGATGATGGCGGTGGGCAAGATCCATCCTGGTGGTGAGTACAAAGGAGATTCGGGAGGGAGGGGGGATAAGGTGGCGAGAAGAGGGGTTTTCTGGTTCTCAGGAGGAGGAGGCGAAAAAAGAAAGAAAATACCTGAAATTAAAAATTACACCCATCCACATTGAACACAACACACACACGCACATGCACGAAAGAAGAAGAAAAGAAGAAGAGGGAGGAAAAGTAAAAAGCACGAGTCGGTGATAGAGCTGTCAATTCCTTCCTGTATATCCATTACTGGGGCGGGCTGACCCACCGCCAATTTGCCAATGAACAGCCATGCGCTGGTTTTGACACGACGGGATTTGTTCTCTCCACTCATTATTAATGTTTGGGAACAGGGGGATTCCGTCGCATCCACCAGCTGTGATTGGGCCTGCCCTTGTACCTCAACGAAGGCTCCACTGCTCAAAGGTACTTCCTTCTACTCCGTACTTATCATATACTGTCCCTAACTCGGGCTCTCTTGTCTCTGTATGTGTGAACCAGAATAGTACTGCTGGTGGTGGGGACTGCCACGGCTTGGATGCAGAAGAACAATCTCATCTCGAGACAAATCCCACCATGGTTATGACAAATACTTACTTGCTTGCTTTCAGAAATACCCTGCAACGAGGGAATCGGAGTTGGAAACCTGCAAAGAAGTGAGGCAGAACCGCCTCCTGAAACTTCCCCCCTTCACTTTACTCTGAGTACGACCTGGCTGTGAAAGCCACAATGAGGGGTCCAAGGTCATCCCTCTTCTGTCCGAAAAAAGTACGAGAAGATTCGTAAAACATGGGTGATGCTTGCTTTTTGAAAAGACAATACATAATCCTAGCGGGCCTCGACGTCTAAAATCGCCGGAAAGACCGAGAGTACACAACTTCAAAAGTGTGTTTTACTAGGTATTATTGGACCCCTTGATGCTACGCATTTAAATCTCCAGAACTCTTTGAAAAAGTTCTCTGAAGGGGGCTAGGGAGGCACGATCCAGACCGTCGGTTCCTAAAGTACCATCAGCTCAGGCCCCTTGGAACCGAATCCTGGCCCGTCAAATCGAGTACTTTCCACCAGTGCAGAAAGAGGCGTCCACGGTTCCACGCACCTCCACGTCCTTCCGCCGCAAAGATATTGATCTATTGAACTCAAATAACCTGAGTGGCGGGCCTCGAGGTTTTTCCACTGACTGTGTGCATGCATGTAGGAATAGAAGTCACATTCCGGTTACATATTTTCCCCTCACCCAATGGTTAACTTTTTTCTTCTGTGTTCCAAAACTTAATATCCCTTTCTCATGTAGCCGCCTCTTGCGGGTTGTTCTTGGTAATTAAAGGTGCCTGGGCAAGTCGATCTATCACAATCAATTAGGCACGTGATCTCGCGCCGCCTCCCCGCGTCGCCCAAAAGACGGACGCGCAGGCAGAACCCGACTCTGGAACTGCCTGGCGATAACTCTTTTCGACGAGATAATATGGTCAACGGGTTACTGTCGTCGTTGTAATCATCTTGGCCTTAGATGAAAGTATTAAAATCTTGGCCTTCGTGTTCTCTCGACCAAAATGTAAGTGGACGAATTCAGGAAATCTTCATTCATTCATTGACATCACAGCAGGTGTAAGTAGGCCTGTCCGCGGAGAAGATCTGCCATACTGATCCCCACACCAGCGAAGATAGACAAGCTCTCGATCCTCGGGTGAGCTATTCAAAAAACCTCTCTATACATTATATCAACGATTGCCCCATACTCATTTTTTCCCACTTTCTTACCTAGTGTTCGATCATTCGACAACACCCGCAGCGAAACTATTCAGTTTCACACCCCGCTTACCTTGATCGTTGGGTATAATGGTTCTGGGAAAACGGTAGCGATACCTACGAATTCATCATCAAAATAACCCAAGGGGGGTAATTTATAGACAATACTAATTACGACTTTCAGACCATTATCGAATGTCTCAAATATGCGACCACCGGAGACCTTCCTCCCAACAGTAAGGGTGGAGCTTTTATCCATGACCCCAAAGTACGTTCTCGAATATAAAAGAGGAGGGCGAGAAGAAAAGAGAGGTTTTGTAGCTAAGTGATGAATCATAGCTTTGCGGAGAGAAAGAGGTTCTAGCCCAGGTGAAGCTATCTTTCAAGGGCACATCTGGTGCGAAAATGGTAGCAACCAGGAGTCTACAGCTCACAGTCAAGAAGACTACTCGACAACAAAAGACGCTAGAGGGACAGCTCTTAATGATCAAGGATGGGGAGCGGACTGCCATCTCATCTCGAGTCGCGGAGCTGGATCAGATCATGCCACAGTACCTGGGAGTATCTAAAGCAATCCTGGATTCGGTGATTTTCTGTCATCAGGATGAAAGCTTGTGGCCTATGAGTGAACCATCTGTCCTGAAGAAAAGGTTCGATGAGATTTTCGAGGCTATCAAGTATACGAAGGCGATCGATAATATTAAGGTTCTGCGGAAAAAGCAGAACGAAGAGCTTGGCAAGTATAAGATCATGGAACAGCATGCTAAAGAAGACAAGGAAAGGGCAGACAAGGCAGAAAAGAGGTCCATCAAACTGCAGGAAGAGATCGAAGCACTGCGGGAAGAGACTACGCAATTGGAGAAAGAAGCAATCCGCACGGCCGAGCTTGCTGACAAGGCATGGAAGGAGTCTGAGAGTTATGCCCAAGTTCTGGGAACTTTGGAGGGCAAGCGCATCGAGGCAAGGAGCATTCAATCCACCATCGACAATGTGAAAAGACACCTGGTCGAGCTCGACGATTCGGATGAATGGCTCCAGTCAAATTTGGAGCAGTTTGAGTCTCGGCAACTTCAATTTCAGCAGCAAGAAGAATCCCAAAAGGAGAGGTACATGGATCTTAAAGAACAGATTGAGGGGTCTCGCCGCAAGCTAGGCATCAAGCAGGCTGAGTATGGGAAATACGAAAATGACAAGGCCAATTTTGAGCGACAAGTCGAACGGCGCCAAAAGATGTCGAAAGAAATGGCGCGAAGTAATAATATTCGTGGCTTTGATAAAATGGTGGATCAGTCCGACGTCGACGAATTCATGAGAAAGATCAAGAAAATTCTCAAGGAGAACAACCAGGCCCTCGATCGGGCGAAGCGGGAAGCGCAGAGCGATTTACGTGAAGCACAAACTGCCCTGAATGAGATTGGCCAGCGAAAGTCTGCCTTGCAGGAAAGCAAGAACGCTGCTCGACGCCAGATAGCCGCGAATGAAAAGGAGGCCGCGAGCTACCAAACAAAACTAGATGAAATCAACGTCGATGAGGGCGTTCAAGCTGCGCTGGAATCTAACATGGAAGATATCCAATCTCGCTTGGAACAAGCCAAGGAACGCGGGCGATCGGCATCATGGGACAAGGAAATACAGGATCTTAACTCGGAAATACGCAACCTTGAAGATGAAGGCTCGCGCCTCAACTCTGAGCTTATTGAGGCGACCAAGAAGGCTGGTGATTTGGCCCGATTGGATCACCTGAAGAAAGAACTGAAAGAACGAGAGCGGAGCTTGGAGACTATGAAGGGTGCCCATGGCGAGCGTCTTGCAAAGTTTGTTGATCCAAATTGGAAACCTGACACGCTGGAGCAAGATTTCCAACGTTCCCTAGATGACGAATCGAAGCTTGTGTTTAACGCCGAACGTGCAAGGGACGCAATCAGCAGAGAGTTGGAGCAAGTCGAATTCAAGCTGAATAATATCAAGAAGACCCTAAGCCAGCGACAGAAGGACCTCAAAGAATGTATTCAGGAAATTCATGACGCAATCGACGATGAGCCCGAAGAATATCCCGAGGTTGTCAAACAAAGACAGGTGCAACTTGACATCGCAAGGAAAGACGCTGAACAATATGCCGGGATCGGGGAGTATATGGCTACTTGTTTGGAAACTGTGAAGCAGGCAAAAGTGTGCCGACTGTGTACACGAGGGTTCAAAAGCGACAATGAGCTCACAGCATTCAGGAACAAGTTGGAAAATCTGGTGAAAAAAGCAAAACGGGATGCGGAAGATGATGAAGTGCGAAATCTCGAGGAGGACCTTAACAGCGCACGCGCAGCCAGTACCTCTTATGACACCTGGTGCCGTCTAAAGGAAACAGAGATTCCCGGTCTGAAGAAGGAGGAAGGGGAATATCTTGTGCAGCGCGATGAGCTTCTCGGGCAGCTGGAAGAACGTGATAAGATAGTGAGTGAGAAGGCTGAAAGGAAGAGGGAGGTCGAGGCTCTGTCTAAAACGGTCAACACCATCGCCAGATACGAGGGGGAAATCAAAGCCATCAACTCTCAGATACAGGAGCTTTCATCCAAGAATAAGGACGCTGAAACTCCCCGTACGCTTGAAGACATTCAAGACGAAATTGCTGGCATTGGTGAAAAGTCTAGAGCACTCAGGAAGACCCTTGCAAAACTTACGAATGAGAAAGAACAGGCACGCTCCGAGATCGCTAGTTTAGAGTTACAACTAAGAGACGTCAAAAGTAGTCTTGACACCGCAAAATTTCAGCTAGAGAGGAAAAAAGATCTTCTCGCTCGGATTGAGGAGTATAAAAACCTCAATACCCAACAGCGCGAGACTATCAGCAAGGCCGATAAAGATATTGAGGACCTAACACCAGAGCTACTCAAGGTTCAAGAAAAGCACGATGACATCAGCCAACGCGCTGAGGCCCGCGAGAGGGACATGCAACAAACAATCTCCCAGCTTTCTGATAGTATATATCAGCTAGAACTCGCAAACGAAGAAATAGATGCGTACAGCGAGCGAGGAGGTCCTACCCAGCTGGACCGCAGCAAGCGTGAACTGCAGGGCGTCGAGAATGAAATCAGCCAACTGGAAGCCGAACAGGCAGCCATTACCAAAGAGATCAACAAGATATCAGCCCAGCTCAAGGACAGCGAGAATACAAAGCGTCAATATGCGGACAACCTAGCATATCGTCAGTCCAGCCGAGCGCTCGAGAAAGTGACCATGGAAATTGAACAACTAGCAGCCCAGAACGCCGAAGTTGACCGAAACCGTTTCCAGGAAGAAGCGGCTCGTCGTAAGCGTGAAAATACCGTGCTTTATGCTAAATTCCAGAAAAAAGCGGGTGAGATGACATCTAAGGATAGTCAACTGATGGAACTCCTCGCTGAATGGGACACTGATTACAAACATGCCGCATCGAAATACAAGGAAGCCCATATCAAGGTCGAAACAACCAAAGCCGCTGTCGACGACCTCGGCCGCTATGGCAGCGCCCTTGACAAGGCTATCATGAAATATCACGGTCTCAAGATGGAGGAAATCAACTCCATCGTCGGCGAGCTCTGGCAAAAAACATACCGGGGCACAGATGTAGACACCATCCTCATTCGCTCCGACAACGAAAACGCCAAGGGCAACCGGTCCTACAACTATCGGGTTTGCATGGTCAAACAGGGTGCCGAAATGGACATGCGCGGGCGATGTAGTGCTGGCCAAAAGGTGCTCGCGAGTATTATCATCCGATTAGCTCTTGCTGAATGCTTTGGCGTCAACTGCGGTCTCATCGCCCTTGACGAGCCCACCACGAACTTGGACAGGGATAACATCCGGTCCCTTGCTGAGTCACTTCACGATATCATTCGTGCGCGTCAGCAGCAGTCTAATTTCCAGCTCATTGTTATTACCCACGACGAGGAGTTCCTCCGGCATATGCAGTGCGGGGACTTTAGCGATTATTACTATCGGGTCTCGAGGAATGAGAGACAGAAATCGATTATTGAAAGACAGTCTATTGCCGAGGTAGGTTTGCAGATCTCCCAATTCCCCGAACTTGGATACAAATACGGGTTCTTTTGGTCTGCTAACTTGGTTTAGGTAATGTGATTGTCTCTAACTCCCTCTTATCTGCTTTGCTCTTGGGAGGGGATGTCCTCTGCATGCGAGACAAAAGGCATAAATCCCAGCCTTCCCTCTTCAGTGTGTATTTAATATTGTTTGATTTATTGTATAGTGAGCCGTCCGGTGTTGATACAGAAATAAATAATAAGCCGAAAATCAATAGCATTAATATACTAGTAGGTACTGATGGCTGGGGCTACTCGACAGCGAACAGGTGTTCCAAAACCCAGGTATACATGCTACTTTTCATTCGGTAAATAAAGCAATAAGATTTAATATTGGTAGTGGAAAGAAAACATACGACATAATTCATTTCGACGATGGAATTCGCGTCTTACATTATTCCACAATATATATCAGCATATCCGTCAGTCCACACTTTATATCTCTATACTTAACGCCCGTTCTGAATTTTCAACCAGCCAAAAACACCTGCTAATCAAGTTCGTCGGCCTCCCCAAGTTCATCCTCGTCAAGTAAGGGGACAAAGCGAAAATCGACAAAGCTTACCGTGGAAGCATCTTTAGATGGCCGCGCAGCATTTCCCGCGGTACTAGACCCCAAGGAGTCGAATTCGATCATGAACTGAAGGCTCAAAACACCCTGTCGGTCTCCACGGATGCTTACTTTATTAGCTACGGCCATGGCGCGGGTTGCTTTCTGGATAAATGAGAATCGATAGTCTTGCTTGATCCGAGAGCCCATTGAGGACGGCGGACTGACAAGAAAGGTTTCCGTGACGGTTGGGGCGAGCTTAGCCCTTGTCGCCCGGGACCGTGATGTTCCGTCATTAGTCAACACCTTGCGATGGGTGTCCACTGGTTTCCCATTTTTTTGGGCTTCATCTTCGATAGAAAACTCCACAGTTGATTCACTAAAGGGCCCACCGGAGCCGGAGAGGGTGAAAAAGGGCTCTCGCTTGGCTGATGCGGAAATTTTCAAAACCGGGGGGTTGGTGGCGCCTAGTTCGGTGATTGCATTGTGTAGCCAAGCGGAACGCATAATGATCTTCATAATGATTCCGTCTCGCTGGAATGGGATATCTAATTCGCCTTCTTCCGGTTCATAGGTAGTCAACTCGCAGATGGTTTTCACACTACTCTCAGCTAGGATAATGCTGAGGGACGAACCGGGATGATAATATTGAAAGGTACAAGAGCGACTGAGAAGCAAAGCAGGTGCAGTAAATGCACTGGATGCGGAGGGATTCGATGGTTGCACGCTGGCTGCTCTGCTGGCGTTTCCGGCGGTGGAATCGCTTATTCCGAATATCTTCAAGGTCTCGAGGAGCGCTGACAATGAAACGACGAAGCAAGGGTAGTTTAAACCTTCTGGAGAATCGGCATCCTCCATCGAGTGGTCTTCCCCATTATTTGGCCCCGCTGGTGGGTTAAAGATATATGTGGTAAAGAGGGCTTTGTCCAGAAATGCAAGTCCTTGTATCACTCGGCCGTGCTCCACCGAAAACCGGAGACCATCTGGGGTGATCTGCACAGTGACATTTTGGGCGAACCCAATGCATTGAAGTAGAGTAAATAAGTGATGGGCGTTGCTAGAGACAGCGGTGAAAATGGGACCTGCTTCCGCCATATTTGGAAAGAGGACGTTCTGTTAAGGTGGATAGAATGATATGGGGCAAAAGTGAATGTCGAATATGAATTTGTAGGACGCGCGACTGAAAGACTTGTGGGGTATCTAGTGGTACAATATTTTTTTGGCTTTGCTTTCAAACCTCCTGCAGTGGTACATTTGAATGTGCAGGAGAACACTGTCACTTAAACGTAAACCCCCACGGCACAGATCATATACACGGCTCCGAAGCTGTAAGATCGATTTCATTAGCCAATGTTGTCCACGGAGGGATGGTCTGTCTTACCCAAACGCCAATGATGCCGGGACTCCAAACGATGCGATACTGAGAAACGAGCGATCTGTTCGGGAGTGATGTGTAAGACAATGGCTAGTTTCTTTCCGTACATCTAACGGGGGGTATATTAAAACTAACTCAAGCCAAAAAGACCAGTAAGGATAAGGGCTAGATAGAAATTAGCAACCGATATCAACGCTGGGAAAAGTGAACGGTCCCACCTGAGAGCAGTAGGGTAAAGCCGATCGAGAATTGGCTGTCCTTCGCAATGAGAGGAGTATAAGGGCTTGCGGAAGCTGCCTCCCAAACCTGGTTCAGAGACATTGGGGACAAGACGCTCGGAATTCAGTCCAACAAGTTTGCATACAAAAGAAGATATAGACGAAGTGATTGAATGGATATTCTATTTTCGGAACGAATAGGGTGAGAGTGTGTTGATAATTATTGTCATGAAGCCCTGGAAGCTCCCCGTTAGGTCAATCTGGCCCAACGCAACGGATCATCGTCCTGCCGAACCCGATCGCGATCGCCCCGTATCAGTCATCATCATGGACGTCTTGAGAAGCGCGGAGAAGGGAGGTCGCGACCTTTCAGGATAAAGACAAACCGAGAATCTTCTCTCAACATACCCCATACACAATGCCAGCCTATACAGAAAGTGAGTGGAAATTATGCCATCAGTGCCAGTTTTTGAGGTGTGGAGTTGCGTTATTGACCGAGACTAGGCCCAGGCACAAAGCGGAAAGCTTCGGAAGAGGCTCTTTCCCCAGATTCCCAACAACAAAGCAAAAAGGCCCGCACCGATTCCCCGGAGAGGGATCCTAAGGTATTTTCCTTCTATGTCCAGGTTTCATTTGCTGTTTGACGGGATTGGTGCTTATGGAATCTCCTTATCTGTAGACCGAGGATGATCCCTTGGCAAAACCACCACTGAGAATTGTTCCCTTCCCAGAGAAGGTAAGAGTTAGTTCGCCCATAAGCACATGAATGATCCTAATCGCGATATTAGCCCGCCGTACTGGAGGAACGCCGAGGGGAAATTGAGTTCCGCGTGGTGAATAATGATGGATCGCGAGATAGCTTTGTGGTCCTCACCGGATTGAAGTGCATATTCCAAAAGCAGCTCCCCAAAATGCCGAAGGATTATATCGCCCGATTAGTCTACGATAGGTCTCATCTTTCCATGGCCATTGTTAAGCATCCATTGGAGGTGGTAGGGTATGTAGTAGATGTGGCGGTTGAAGAGATTTGGCATGGATCCAGCTAACTGGCATTCAGAGGAATTACCTATCGACCATTTAATAGTCGAAGATTCGCAGAAATAGTATTCTGTGCCATATCATCTGATCAGCAGGTTAAGGGATACGGGGCGCATCTAATGTCTCATCTGAAGGTTCGTATTGGGAGACTCGTCATCAGGGAAGTACAGTGGCTAACTCGGGTGCTGTTTAGGATTATGTGAAGGCGACCTCGGATATTATGCATTTCCTAACTTATGCAGATAACTATGCGATCGGGTACTTCAAGAAACAGGGATTCACAAAAGAGATTATGCTGGACAAGTCGATATGGATGGGGTATATTAAGGATTATGAAGGTGGAACCATCATGCAGTGTACAATGCTTCCCAAGATTCGATACCTCGAAACAGGTCGCATGCTTTTGAAACAGAAGGAGGCGGTACATGCTAAAATCCGCGCGTTCAGTCGGTCCCATATTATCCATCCGCCACCGAAAGAATGGAAGAATGGACCGTGCAAAGTTGACCCTCTGAGCATACCAGCGATTAAGGAATCTGGATGGTCACCCGATATGGACGAACTGGCACGTCAGCCACGCCATGGACCGAATTACAACCAGTTACTACATCTCCTCAACGACATGCAAAACCATAGTGCGGCATGGCCCTTCACCCAGCCAGTCAATCGAGATGAGGTGCCCGACTACTATGAGGTCATCAAGGAACCAATGGATCTGTCTACTATGGAAGAAAAGCATGAGAAAGACATGTACCCGACGCCACAGGATTTCATCAAGGATGCAATGTTGATTTTTGACAACTGTCGAAGATATAACAACGAAACCACCCCCTATGCTAAGAGCGCGAATAAGTTGGAGAAGTTCATGTGGCAGCAGATTCGAAACATCCCTGAATGGTCGGTAAGTGGTACTAAGCATCCCTTTTAACCTCTATCGGGGTTTGTGGCGCTATTGGATGGCTGACAGTTTGACAGCATCTGGCGGATGGCCACTAGAAACAACAGCTGGGTTGTCATATTAAGCGGAGCTGGGAGTTTTGGATAGCGTTTGTCTGATTTTATGGTGTCATGATTAGCCGATACCCGATTCTTCGTCGCATGTGGAGCATTTTCTGCACTGGTTTTTTCTTTTTCTTACATCTCGCGTTACATGGGGACATGGACTAAAGAGGATAGCGGGATGATGACCTATCTAATAACGAAAACTGTAATTATTTATTATTGTCTCGAGAGTGGGTTGCAAGGGGAAATCTCGGCCGTTGGCGATGATGTATGATGCATTATTTACTGCATGTCTTATGGCCCGCCGGTCGCATAGAGGCTAAATATATTTTATTTTTATTATTTCTTGCATTGGATGGATGCATTGGGAGCTTGGATCTGCTCGAGTTAAATGCATCCCTGGACAAACCTTGCTCCCTCTCGCACCTGGACTTTTAACACTCATTACTCACTCACAATCTATTCCTTAATCCTTAATAAAGCTCCTTGCTCACTGTCAAGAACGTGGAGATCTTTGTTCAACCTCATTCGTGACTCGTACCTAATTTTCCAATAATAATTATCGGCTGGTGGATCATTTCATTTCGGATTAACTTTGAGGCGGGCCGTTTTGTTCGCTGCTGCAGAAACAACCTTCTTTAATTAACTCGCCTTTCGTCTTGTCTTGTCTGGAAGCTGGCTTGGCTTGCGGTTCCTCACCTCCAAAATCCCCTCTTGCGCGCATCTGGATGGCTTGTGGCTCGTTTTCTTAATTCTCCCTGCAGACTGGTGGTTGTCGATTTCCCGCCTTCAATCCCTCTAGGCCCTGAATCACCTTCCAAGGGGCCAGCATCGATCCTTAGACAACGCCGAGCCTTCCGCAGTTTCCATGCCCAAGTTTCCACGCCCAACTCGTCAAATCATTCTTTTACATATTGACCGCCGTTGAGCGTGTTGGATTTCGCATTATATTCATTATAAAGTACTGGTTGATGAAATATATACCTACTGGTTGTTCCTTCTTTACCCGAACCAGCTCGGTCGTTCCGTTCATTCCCCTATTTCGGCCCCTCCTTTTTCCAACACCACAGATTTTCATAATAACTCAACCACAAAACAACAACCGTTCTGATAATTGGATTAATTGTTAACACTCGCTTTAAAAATATGTCTACCCCTGCTCTCGTCGATCTGGAGCAGCGGAATCGCCTCCCGACCCTCTTCGAGGTTCTTAGTCGGCGAACGCTCGCCCCCGTTGATCTCTTTTCCTTTTATATCTACATGCGCGACCAGCAACGGTCGGTTGACTATCTAGATTTCTGGTATGATTTATGAATCTCCGAGGCGGATGGGGGTGTATTTCGCCTGTTAAGGTCCATTTTTCTAACGTTGAATTGAACAAGGCTCGATGTCTCTCAACACATGTCCCTCTGTCGTCACTATGTCCGAGAACTACGTCGCTCTGTCCTCGTGGCAACACCCGACCTCGAAAAAGCTGAGAGCAAAGGATCCTCAACCCCCCTAGAAACACTGGAGAACTTCAACGATATCCCGCTTGTGGAAGCCGGCCCCTCGGGCCTGCGCCAGGGTCTTCGTGATCTAAACGAGAGGGACGCTGATCAAAGATTATCGGCATTTTTACGTTCTGACGGGCACTCTTCTCGACATTCTCCTCAAAGCAGTTTAGGATCACAGAATATCTCTCGAGCCATGTCGAACGAACAACCACCCCGCCCGAGTTTCGGCACAAAAAATGAATCGAATAATTCTCCTGGCCACACCGTGGCACGCGCTGACATCCGCGCCAGCGCAGAGAAGATTCTGTATACGTACTTGCTTCCTGGAGCGGAGAGAGAGATTGTTTTACCTGAAGAGATGGTGTCTTCGATCATCAATCTGATCGAAGACGATGGTCGAGATGACCCTGAGGTTTTTGACCCAGCCAAAGACTATGTTTTCCAGGCGATGGAACGCGACGCTTTTCCAGGATTTTTGCAGGCGAAAGCCCTGGGTAACCTTGTCCCATTGTCTATCGTTATGCGCCTTGCATTTGCCCTGATCAGCTTCGGTGGAGGCTTTTGGGGTGCGTTCTACGTGGTTTTACGCGATAAACCGAGGCATATCCGTTGCTGGGTACGTGACCATCCCGGTCAAGACCGTCCGTTGCTTTTTTCTCCCATTACTAATCCAAGAAATTAGGTAATTCTACCTTTCATTGTTGCGTCCTATTTCATTGTCTCCTACCAGTACAAAATTGATCCAGTAATGGCGTTCGTGGGGTTTAGCGAGTACACATTTATGAACTGGTCCCCAATTCGCGAGCCTTATGTTCGGAAGCTTCTCACAAAACGGGCTACTGCAACCATCTTAATTGCCATATTTGTCGCTGCCGCTTTGAGTGTCCTGTTCATCTTTGTTCCGGGGACGATGCTTTAATCCACATGGCCTGGAGTTATGTACGGGATTGCAAAATAGCGACCTAGCTTCTTTTTTTATAACTCCATTTCTGCTTTTTTTTCTTCGCTCGACTTCTCTTTTGAACTATGCCTGCAACTTGAGACATCGAAATATGCTGCCCTTGCTTTTTTTTTTTTTTTTTTTTTTTTTGAGGCGGGAGAATCGAGCTACATCCTCTTACATTCTTTTCCCCTCGCCAACCTCTTTTTGTCAATATTGGCCTTTCCTTTCTCTGTTCATTTATTTTCTCATAATACCCCTTCGTTGCTGGACTTGTATGTTAGATGACATTTACTGAGCTTTGGTGTTGTGGAAAATAGTCATCTGGTAATAAGGCTATTTTTAATGTGACTGCAAAATAATCGAAGAGTTTCCACCAGGATTACGTAGGACGTTCCTGTTTATTTATCTTCTTGTTATGGGCAATAAATCAGGGGTTTCGGTCTCTATTCAATGGATTTGTCATTGCGATCGGGTCTGGGGACCGCATCAATCACATCACGATTTCTTTCCCAGAATTCGCTTGACATGCCGAGCACCTGCACCGCCCAACCCCGCTCTAGATCCAGGTCCTTCATCAATATCCATCCCAGACTCAAACTCATTCCCATTATCCCAGTAGCCATCGTCATCGAACTCATCAGTCTTGAATTCCCGCTTATTACCGCCGCTACCCAGGAAGCTCCTCCCTCTCAACCCGGCCCCGAGATCTCGCGGCTTCCACCCAAATTTCTTCGAGCCTCCCCGGCCACCACCGCCGGGTACATCTGCCCCGCCCGGCTGGTCACCCTCGCTCCAACCCGCGAGGGTCTTCTCTATCAGAACCGCGCGGGCATGTTCTTTGGCGCGACGCTGAGCGGAACTATTCCTTATTTTGGCAATTTCGGCCTCGATCTCGTGGATGACATCGCCGCACCGGCTTTCCCATTGTGTCAAGGTAGATATCATTGACGGGAGGGACTCGGGTTTCACATCCCGCAGAGGAGCTACAGACGTCACATTCACGGTTGGCGGGGTTGTCGCTGGGGAGAGTCGGGCGGTGATTAGGGAGGAGTAGATCGCGGCTGTTACGAGGGATTCAAGGTCGGAGGGGGCGGATATTGAAAGAGCGTCCATGAGGGCTTCGTATGTGAGAGGTTGGATGGTGGCTGCGAGGGAGAGGAGAGAGAGGAGACGGAGCTTTCGTGTTTGGTCTTCGTTCAGTGGGGGGAGATTTGGGGTTCCTGAGGGGGACAATAGTCAACCGTGTGTTTTCTTACGGAGGACTGGTGGCTGATTGTTTTTTGGGCATGTAAGTTGGAGGGAAGGCTTACTTTGATAATCTTGCCATGTACCCCAGGCGAAGATCTCGAGGAGGGCCAGGTAGCCTTGAAATTCATCGGGGGTCTCGCTGGATCGAAGGGCTTGGATGGCGGGTCGCTCTAGTAATTCCGCAAAAACGTAGGTGTGCGGACTTGTCGTCGCGTTCGTTATGATGTTGGCGACGAACCGGGGCGACGTAGCGCTGGTAGAATCGGCGAGGTGGATGAAAGGTTGGAGGGCCTCCATGGCCCGTGTATGTACCTGATCCATCGCGAAATCCCCAGGGAGGTAGAGATGGGGTGGAGTTAGGTGAGATAGTTGGTGCGGGGTGGGCGTGTGTTGCCTGGAGCTGGGTGAGGAATAAACCAAGTTGGGTGTTGTACCGAGAGCTGTTAAAGCCAGTCATATACAATGATAAGGTATCATCTATTAGGCCTCTCAGAGATAATACAGAATTTTGATAAAATCTCGTGGCGTGGTAGAAAGCATATACTGAGCGATCGATGGTTGTTGACATGATATGGAGATGATGTCCGAAATGGAGCGTTTGCATCCCATGCAAACAGGAGATGAGATGAATCTCTGGCCTCCTTGTCGATCACTCTTCACGCAATACTGGTTCGTGATCACTCTGATTTAAAGTTGCTGCTACATATTCGTCAAAAATAGGGGATATTCCGAGCTCTGATTATGATATCGTTAACTTTATGGCGAAAGAAGCATTTTTTGTAATTACATGTGTGGTATTACTGAGAAGACAGGCCGCTGGCCCTCTGCTGTCTGTCTTCTACTTTAGTTGAAACTCTGGAAGTGCCAAGAGCGTTTCGAGTGGTTCAAGTTGGGCTTGGGCTCATCAAGAAAGTGGTTCTCACAGGACCAAGCAGGAGTTTGAAATGATATGGCTCGAAATTAAACCTCCTGTGCCGAGTCATCATTGTCATAATTATGGTTCTCAGGGGGCCATCAAAAGAACACGTAGGTATCACGGAAATCCGCCTGATACTCCGACAAAAGACCTATCCCAGCCACTGTACCACCTTGAAGTTACAGCAACAGATCTTATCTCCAGATTATCTCGTAACGATACCGTACTAGTGACGAGTCCAAGTACAAAGCGCCACCCCACTCCTTGCGAGATTTTTTCAATAATCCTTTCGGGGCTGAATGGGCATGAATAAGAAATGAATTGGAAGACAAAATTCTATTATTGGGGGACGAAATGAGCCACAATACCTGCTTCATAGCCTCCCTTGCGAGCTGAGCATGAATGGAACTTATTCAGCGGTTATTCAGGCCAGCTCCACCAGCAGCTAAGTGTAATCAAACTTTTACAGCCCCCATACCACGGCAAAGACCATCGCTGGCATGGCGGTGGATATTCCTTGGGATGGGTGATTGGTTTTAAATCTCCTCATTTTAATAATATTGTTATTATTCTTGATATATGACCTGCCCTGGATTAAGTTTTCTGGCCTCTGCTTGGGGGATTAGTGTGGGTGATTATTATTGAGAGGGCCCCTCCCGTCACCCAACAATATTATATTATTCAGAAAAAATACTTCCATCATATATGATGCGATGATCCCGCCTTCCGTCCCATCCGCCCTCAAACGCTTCTTGACCCTTGCAGCTCCCTCCTCTCTCCGTCTCAGGTCTTCTCTTCCATTTCGGAGTGATGCCGGCCTGATGAGAAACAAAGAATTTTGATCTTATGTATTAACGACCGTTTGATTCCGGCTTCTTTGCCAGGGTTCTTTTTACCCTCCCAATTCCATGGTGGAGTCTCCTCAGAAACGCGCCGGAGGTCCTGCCGCCGGTATGGGCCACTCACCAAAGCAAATGGCTTCCACAACAGTCCAGGTAGATGGTATGACATGTGGCGCATGTACATCGGCCGTGGAGGGTGCTTTCAAAGGTGTTGAGGGTGTGGGAGATGTATCCGTGAGCTTGATGATGGGCAGGGCCGTTGTTCAGCACGATCCAAGCCTTCTCCCAGCCGCAAAAGTAGCCGAGATGATCGAAGATTGCGGTTTCGACGCCACCGTCCTTTCTACGGACAGTTTATTCGCACCGGGGCCGATTCAGGGCAACAGCAGTGACCCAAACGTGAAAGTTGCGACTACGACGCTTGCGGTGGAGGGTATGACCTGCGGGGCTTGTACATCGGCGGTTGAGAGCGGGCTGGCGCAGGCGCTTGGAGTGCAATCTGTCACGGTTTCACTACTCTCAGAGCGAACGGTAGTAGAGCACGATATATGCACCATTTCGGCGGAACAGATTGCGGAGATAATCGAGGATCGCGGTTTTGGGGCCAAGGTGCTTGAAACTACATCGCTGCAGGACGGCTCTCGCAGTTCGCGAGAAGCTTCGGATCCCTCCTCGCAACTGATGGTGACTACTGTTTCTATAGATGGAATGACTTGCGGTGCATGTACATCAAGTGTACAGAATGCCTTCAACGATGTGGATGGCCTTATCCAGTTCAATATTAGTCTGCTCGCTGAGCGAGCGATTATCACCCACAACCCTACCAGCCTTACATCTCGGAAGATCGTGACGTTAATCGAAGACGCTGGATTTGATGCCAAAGTTGTGTCTGAAGTGCATTGCCTCACTCAGAAGGGTGGCATGAGTCAAGTCACTCTGGACCTCCACGGCTTGCGGGACGCTGAGTCGGCTGCAGCATTAGAGGAATCCCTTCTTCAAAGGCCAGGGGTCGCGTCAGCCTGCATTTCCCTTGCAACTTCCCGACTGGTCGTCTCTTATGATACCTCCGGAGTTGGGATTCGTTCGATTGTCGGAGTGATTGAAGCTTCCGGATACAACGCCTTGTTGGCGAATGCAGACGACAATAATGCACAACTCGAATCTTTGGCAAAGACCAAGGAAGTTCTAGAATGGAGACGCGCCTTTTTTATATCTCTCTCTTTCGCTGTGCCCGTGTTTTTGATTAACATGATACTACCCATGTACCTTCCAAGCCTCGATTTCGGAAAAGCCGAGCTTCTCCCGGGACTCTTCCTTGGCGACGTAGCTTGTCTTCTGCTCACTGTTCCCGTGCAATTTGGGATTGGAAAACGGTTCTACATGTCTAGTTTCAAGTCACTCAAGCACCGTGCCCCGACAATGGATGTCCTCGTTATGCTGGGAACCTCCGCTGCTTTCTTTTACAGTGTTTTCACCATGGTTGTCGCAGTGATTCTTGATCCTCATAAACGCCCAAGTACAGTATTTGATACCAGTACCATGCTCATAACTTTCATAACCCTTGGTCGGTGGTTAGAAAATAGAGCTAAAGGTCAAACGTCCGCTGCGCTTTCTCGACTAATGTCACTTGCTCCGTCCATGACAACCATATATGAGGACCCCATTGCCGCCGAAAAATTAGCGGAAGATTGGGGCCACACCAACACCGACGAACAACAACCTTCTCTATCTTCTAGTGAAAGGGCGGGTGTTGCGCACAAAATTATTCCAACCGAACTTATCGAGGTAGGCGACATCATTGTTCTACGCCCGGGAGACAAAGTGTCTGCCGACGGTATTGTAATTCGAGGCGAAACCTATGTCGATGAGAGTATGATTACGGGTGAAGCCCTACCGATTCATAAGACAAAGGGTGGTTTCGTCATTGCAGGTACAGTTAACGGCACAAGCTCAATCGATTTCAAGGTCACCCGAACGGGCAAAGACACCCAGCTCAGCAAAATTGTTAAGCTCGTCCAAGATGCGCAAACGAGCCGGGCGTCCATTCAACGAATGGCAGACATCGTTGCAGGCTATTTTGTCCCAACAATTATTGGTCTTGGGCTTATTACTTTCTTTGGCTGGATGTTTATAAGCCATCTGCTCCCCCACCCTCCCAAAATCTTTGTCTCCGAAGATGGAGGGGGTAGAGTTATGGTCTGTCTCAAGCTCTGCATTTCGGTAATTGTCTTTGCCTGTCCGTGCGCCCTGGGCCTCAGCACTCCGACCGCAGTTATGGTTGGTACCGGCGTGGGTGCACAGCAGGGGATCCTTGTTAAGGGTGGAGCTGTGCTAGAAAGCGCAACCAAAATTACCCATGTGGTCTTTGACAAGACCGGGACCCTGACTACTGGAAAGATGAGTGTTGCTCAGGCTAGGATTGAGCAGCACTGGACGTCTGATGAATGGCGACGTCAACTTTGGTGGCTGGTCGTTGGACTTGCTGAAATGAACAGCGAGCACCCCATTGGTAAAACAATTTTCTCCGCAGCTAAGGCTGAATCAGGGCATGCGGGAGAAGGAGGCCTCCCCGGAAGTTTAGGAGATTTCGATAATTGTGTTGGAAAGGGAATATCTGCTCTGGTCGAGCCTGCCTCTAGTGCCCAGCGTATTCGATATCGTGTTCTAGTGGGAAGCGCCGCGTTCCTGAAATCCAACGATATTTCGGTACCTGAATTAACTGGAAATGCTCCCGACGCACTCAATAACTCAAAGCCTAGTGTTCCAGTTGGCATTACACAGATCCATGTTGCGATTGACGGGCGGTTTTCCGGCACTATCTTGCTCCAAGACACCGTGAAGGTAACCGCAGCAGCTGCAGTGGCCGCTCTGCATCGGATGGGCATCTCGACCTCTCTCATAACTGGAGATTCGCACTCCGCTGCACTATCTATCGCCACGGCTGTCGGCATCCCTACCGATTCCGTGCATGCATCTGTCTCCCCTTCCGAAAAACGGACCATTATCGCCTCTCTACAAGACTCGGGTGACCTGGTGGCCATGGTTGGTGATGGAATCAACGATTCACCTGCCCTAGCCACTGCGTCGGTGGGCATTGCCCTCTCCTCCGGAACAGACGTCGCAATGGAAGCAGCCGATATCGTCCTCATGCGCCCCGACGACCTCCTCTCCGTTCCTGCAAGTCTTTCCCTATCCCGCTCCGTCTTCAACCGCATCAAGCTCAACCTTGTCTGGGCCTGCGCATACAACATTATTGGACTCCCATTCGCCATGGGCCTCTTCCTGCCCTTCGGCGGATTCATGCTTCCCCCAATGGCAGCTGGAGCCGCTATGGCTCTCTCCAGTGTTTCCGTCGTCGTAAGTAGCCTCCTCCTCAGGCTCTGGAAACGGCCAAGATGGATGGATGCCGAAAAACTAGAGAAAGATCTCCAAATCGACGGTGTCTCGAGCCTCCAGAACTCCCATAAGAGCTGGTGGGAAGCTTCACTTTCCGCCACGGGACCTCCGGGATGGAGACATCCTCTTCCATGGATGCGAGGTAAATTTGGCAAGATTTGGTCTGTTATTACAGGTAGACCAACCCAGTCATCGACTCTTGAGGGTGGTTATGTGCCTCTTCAGAATGTGGAGCCGGCTGTATAGCCCCGGCAACAACTGGCTAGCTGGGGATTTTGACCATATTCTTGATATTCTTCATGCTCGGCTAGACTTCGCGCCTCTTTGTATATTTAAGCATGTCTAGCTCGAAATGCATATCGCGGTAACGAGATTTTGACTTCCCCCTGAGACCTATCCCATTTTGTATTATTGTGTTTCGGTTCACTTGATACCTCTGGTCGTTGTTAGATTACATTTATATTTGAGTATTTGAATGATATAAATTTTGATTCGATCAATCTGGTGGGGTGGTAAAACATTGCAAGTGCTGATATCGATGTGCAGAAGTTGAGACTATCCCCGCCTTTGTGTATAGTAATGTGGGAATTCGCTTCCTAGAGCTGAATCTCGTTCTGGGTAGAGGGTAATATATTATCATTTAACCGCAAAAAGAATGAAAAAAAATTTCATGGACAAAATAAAGCGGCCTATTTCATGGCCCAATCTTATTTCAGATCATCAATCATGAAAGCTTAGCGCAAAAGTACCAAATATAAAGAACACGGTAAGTAAGTCTGGCCATACAAAAACACCACCTTCCTACCACCCCAGTATCCCCGTGCCCCCCCATCTTCTAGTCAAGTTCCAAATGAAAGGGATAAAAATGAAAATGAAAAAAAGATCAAGCCTGCTGATCCTTATAAACCCCAGGAATTGGCACAGTTGATTCATCCGTTAGGGCAATATCTCCATCACCATCCGCATTTTCGTTTGAACCCAGGACGGTAGAGGCTTGATTTTCACTGCCCCCCTGGCCTGGTTGAGCGGATGAGGTGGACTGAAGGCCCTCTGCTTGAATTTGATTTTCACTCCCCGTATTCAAGAGCGTCATTTGGACACCCTTACCATCCTGGAGACCTAGGTCTTCGACGCCGAGAACCGCCGGGCCGCGAGCATGAGGAATATCTTCGGAGTCCTCGGTTGACGAAGCGGCGCCCTCCACTGCGTCATTCTCGACATTGACTGTTCCCGAATGAGTGGGTAGGATTTGTTGCTGGGGAACTTGTGCCTGGAGCATTGGTTGCTGTTGGTCTTGGATGGATTCCGGGCCTGGATCATGGGAAGGATTAGGATTATTTTGCGTTGCAGGCGGTGGGGAGATGGGTCCAAAAACATAGGTAGGGTCTAAAAGCATAGAATGGAGTGGGGATATATAGGAAGAGTCGAAAATACCTTCATCCATTACCGCTGCAGCGTCAGCGTCCGGTGAAGCGGTGCTCAGCCATGGGATCGGGGAGAGAAGAGCGCCGCCTAGCGATTCATCACTGCCTAGGGAAGTATCAGAGAACACGAATGTGGGCTCTGCGCCATTGAGCACGCCATTGGGCTGCGTTGCACCTGTCTGCGCAGGGAGAGGGAAAACGTCGGCGGAGCTAGTGACTGAAATAACACGGTCCAAGGCTCTCAGGTACGCAGGAAGGGTTCTGTAGTGGGCATTTGGGTGAAGAATAAGCTCTGCGAGTCGTTGGATGGTGTGAGGGGGCTTGGAGGAGAACAGGGATCTTATGGTCGACCTGATGGAGTCGAGTAGTAACAGCAGTGGGGCTGGAAGGTTCGCATTAGTACCACCTGCTTGAGACGCAGGCTGGGAATCTGGGATGCGCTCAGTAGATGATGGAGGCATCATCGAGGACGGGGGAGGCCGTGGGGGGGTCTGGAGGTCTGGGGGAGCGGCATTCTCCTTATTGCTGCTCGAGGGGATAGCATTGGGATCGCGGAGAAAGGAGGCTGTCGCGTTTGCCGGCGGTCGATCAAGGTTTATGGTGGGGGAGGCCTCGGGGGGCATCTGAGGCATCGTAAAGGCATTGTAGATGATCTGGTGGGAATCGTTAGATTGCTCGCCAACAAGACACTAAGCTGGGGAACGGGGCTGGTTCTCACATATTCCAATCGTTCCAGTAGCGGCTCAACCAGGTCTGGCCATTTCTCCCTGCAATGGACATGTCAGCACGAGTCCAGAGCTCCGGGCTTCGAGTTTGGGCACAGGCTCAGCATACAGGTCCATCAAACCGCCATTGGCGGCTATCTCCAAGCTTTCTTCATCTACCAAGAGGTGGGCGATTAGCTAGTCGTGAGACGGGGCGGAAAACAGCAGCACAGGAAACGATCCCTAGTTTCATAGAGAGTAGAACAGCAGTACAGGTAATTCCATAGCAGCACGTACCTAGCGACATTTCTCCCGGCACTTTGGAGCCAGAGGGCTACGTCGGAGGGGAGCTGGAGAAGAAGCAAGAAGAGAGAAATATCTCGGAGTGACGCGATCTGCCAGGTGGGCTAAATCTTACCGTACATAGTCAGTACTACCGGTCCAGATACACTCCTGTTTCCACCTTTCGGTGACAGTACCGTACCAGCTGCATGCGGGGAAGGCCCGCAGAAAGACGGTCTCCTATTGGTCTGCATAAATGCTTATCGCGATCACACGTGATCATTATCAGCCTTTTTTTCATTCTTTTTTTCATCTTCCTTTTTCCTGATTTGGCTACCAGCGGATCCACGGAGGGGCAGTTGTGTGAATTGTGATTCATTACCTACTCTTCTACCCACACCTTGTTTCCCTCGACCTTATCTCCCCTCTCTGTCATCTCCTCCGCCTTATACTTCGCTGTCTATTTCGAGATGTGGAATTCGCGTAAGGTGGGCATCCTCGGTGGCGGCCAGCTTGGTCGCATGCTGGTCGAATCCGCCAATCGCCTTAACATCCAGGTCAACATCCTAGATGCGGAGAACGCCCCAGCCAAGCAGATCAGCTTTCATGATGGCCATGTAACCGGATCCTTCAAGGAAAGGGAAGCCGTACGGGAATTGGCCAAGTCGTGTGATGTGATTACCGCGGAGATTGAGCATGTCGACACCTATGCCTTGGAGGAGGTCGCTTCGCAAGTCCAGGTCGAGCCCAGCTGGCAGGCAATTCGCACAATTCAGAACAAGTTCAACCAGAAGGAGCATCTAGCCAAGTATGACATCCCAATGGCTGACCATCGCGAACTTGTCGAGAACACTCCAGAGGAATTAGCCAAGGTTGGGGAGCAACTAGGATACCCGATGATGTTGAAGTCAAAGACCATGGCGTATGATGGACGTGGTGAGTTACAATAAACCGAATACGGAGGCAGCGTGGATGGAAGGCTAACGATTGCACGATCAATCTGCACAGGGAACCATCGTGTCAATTCTAAAGCGGATATCCCTGACGCACTCGAGGCTCTGAAGGACCGGCCATTGTATGCAGAGAAATGGGCCTACTTCCAAAAGGTTGGCCACTTATTCCTAATTTTATGTGCCACCACCATCTCCCCTCTATCTAACATATTGCCCTCTTTCTTTCTTTCTTTTTTAGGAACTGGCGGTCATGGTCGTGAAAACCAAGGACGATGTGCTCTCATACCCTACCGTGGAGACGGTGCAGGAGGACTCAATATGCAAGCTCGTATACGCACCCGCACGCAATGTCTCCGATGCCATCAATCAAAAGGCGCAGGAGCTAGCCCGTAAGGCTGTTGCAGCTTTCGACGGCAAGGGCGTTTTCGGAGTCGAAATGTTCCTCCTCGAAGACGACAGCCTACTCCTATGCGAGATCGCCAGTCGAATCCACAACTCTGGCCACTACACCATCGAAGGATGTGCCCTCTCCCAGTTCGATACCCATATCCGCGCTATCCTCGATCTCCCCATCCCCGCCGAGAGTCTTCAGATCCGCCAACCCTCCATCATGCTCAATATCATTGGTGGCTCTGCGCCAGACACTCACCTCAAAGCCGCAGAGGCCGCGCTCTCCATCCCGAATGCCAGCATCCACCTCTACAGCAAGGGCGCTGCCAAACCCGGCCGTAAAATGGGCCACGTAACGGTCACAGCGGCCACTATGCATGAAGCAGAGACATACATTCAGCCCCTGATCAATGTTGTGGACGACATCCGCTCCCAGCGCACCGACATCAAGACCCCAGCACAAAAGTCGGGCCCGTCGAAACCCGCCCCAACAGTCGCCGTCGTCATGGGCTCCGACAGTGATCTCAAAACCTTGGTTCCCGGCCTCAAGCTCCTCCAGGGTTACTTCGGTATTGAACCCGCCGTGGACATCACCTCCGCCCACCGAACCCCAACCTACATGGCCGAGTATTCCGCAAATGCCGCTGCACGTGGCATCAAGGTCATCATCGCCGCTGCCGGTGGCGCTGCCCATCTCCCCGGTATGGCCGCGGCTCATACTGCACTTCCTGTAATTGGTGTGCCGGTAAAGGGCAGCTCGTTGGATGGAGTAGACAGCCTTTATAGCATTGTTCAAATGCCGCGCGGTACGTTATATTTCCCACCATCATTTTTACCCTTCCCTTTTTTTCTATTTATAAGCCGCATATCTAATGTTGTTGTTTGTTTGTTCGTACAGGTGTTCCCGTTGCCACAGTCGGAATCAACAACAGTATCAACGCCGCTCTCCTTGCTGCTCGTATCCTAGGCGCTTTTGACCCCGCTATTCAAAGTAAGGTAGAGGCGTATGCGGAGAGCGCTCGAGCGGAGAATATGGAACTAAAAGGTACCAAGATGCAAGAACTTGGGTGGGAAAAGTACTTTAACCAAATGTAAATTTGAAGAAAGAAAAAAGGAATAGAGATAGAAGTTTTACGAATACATTCATATATATAATGGGTTGAGAGACAAGCTAGGCCTTTCTCTAATTACTATCTAGCTACAATGATGACTTGGCTTCTTGTAAAAGGGTAAAAGGACTATCGTTGATATTGTGGCTAATGGTAGAGCAAAAGATTAAGCATTAATACGACTATGAAATAAAGAGAGAGAAAGAGGTAATCTCAAAAGGAAGGAGTTAAAAGTATAAGGTTGGAACAACTGGAACAAATAAAACAACGAGTTCAGGTATTCAGTTAAGATGCAACAAGGAGGAAACAAAACAAGGAAATAATCTGATCTGCTGAGTCCAGATCTGGGGGTATTTTATGCCGCCTGCGGGTTGAATGCAGAGTCAGTGCCCGGAACAGTAGCCTTAACTCCATTGCCATAGGGCTGGGCGCCGTCCAAGAGCCCACGAGAAGTTTGGTCGTACGTCTTTGTATGACCATTCGTCCCTGCATGGCCGCCATTTGTCATTGCACCGCCATTCATCATTTTGGCACCTGTTCCCGTAATAGCACCATCAAGTCCGGCTGAAGGGTGGTCAGCCGTTTTGCCATTGGTCAAATGTGGTTTCCGAGTGATGTCTGCAGGCTTGGGGATATCGGTAGATTCGGCGGCGGTGCCAATGGTGAAGATGGGGGATTCCCAGCGCTCGCCCCTCTTTGCAATCTCCTCGTATTCAGAAGCCTTTGTAGTGATTCCACCGGGAAGTTTGATATCAGGGAACAAGGAGTCTGTGAGAGTGGTCGCAGCCTGAACCTTGGTGTCTCGCGCAGCGACAGCTGCCGTGGCCTGCTTCTTGTTCTCCCATTTGGTTCGGAAAACATCAAGGTAGCGAGCATAGATGTTTTGGGCATTTTCTGGTTCCTCCTTGATGGCTTCTTTCGAGCGTTGAACCTCGTTGTGGACGTCGTAGGCAAAGGCATCGCCATTTTCGAACGCCTCACGAACCTGCTGCTCCAGGACTTTTTGGAGGACAGGTCGAACAACGCGGAAAAGCAGCGGTTTGAAAATAGTGAAGAGAGCCTTGTGCTTCGACTTCTTCAACTTGATGTCAATCTCATCGATCTTAACAGACACTTTATCCAACCGGACAAAATGTTGGCGGTCCTTTTTATGAGCGGTAGACGCTGCAATCTTGAATCCGAATCCTTCACCCCCGAGGAAGATGTCCATGACGCCAGTATCCTTGATTGAGGGGAAGCCCTGTTTCTTATTGATGTAGTAGCTCACATCTGGAAGGCAATTTTAGAATACTATTGGAGTAAAACCATTCAGGTCGAACTTACCTCTCAGATCAGCCTGGATCCCAGAAACGGAAATCATTATCTATACCCAGTGTCAGTATGCCGCGGTACTCCAAAGAAAAGGACCTGCCCACCTTGTTGTCTTTCTTGCTACTAATTTTCTTTCGTCCCCAACGGAAATAGTTGTCGCTACCAAACTCCACAACATTTGGCATCAAGTTATCACTCTCAACCACCAGGTTTTCCACAACCTACGAACCGTTACCATGATGCTCACACTATCTGGGGAGAGGGACAGGATTACGCACCACATCTGCCATTGGATCTGAAACCTCAATACGAGGGATTGGCACATAGCGCACATTCTCGAAAATAGCAGGCAAGATAACATCCCTGATGTCAATGAGGAGATGTTTCTTAAATGCGGCATTGCCGTTTTGATCGCGGCCGAGATCGTTGAAAAGTTGCTGCATGGAGTCTCCAAATGCCCTATTTTGGGGGTCCTTGTTGAACTGGTCACCAATAAATTTGACCTCGTTGAGAACGCGGTCTGTGTGGTCCTTGTAACGACCGCGAAGCAGGTAGCGGCCATGTTCAGCCAGTTGGTCCCATTGGCGAGTACAATCATCCTCCATTACATACCCCTGCTCTTGCAAGGTTTTTCTGTAATCGTTAGATCAAACCACTCAATTTTCCTCCTGCAAATGTGAAATTACCGGATAAATGTGTTCACATTCTTGAACCACCCTTTCAGTTCTGGATCCTTGTCTGCATCCCTATAGATGGTTTCCAGAGAATCAAAAAGATCATCCAAGGAAGTACTGTTGGCAAAGCGTTCTATAAGGGTCTGTAGGGCATCATTAATATCCCTCTTGGATAGCCGGCTACAACTGACATACCCTAAGATTCTTTTCCATACTCTGGACCTTTTCGCCGCCTCTGATGTCCTGAAGGACGCCAGTGCCTTGTTGTGACATGTTCCTGGTCTGACTACCGTACTTCTCGATCATGGAGAGTAACGCTTGAATCGCCTTCTGATCTATAGATCCCAATGGAAGGTTAGCGGGAAACACTACCCATTCATATATAGCCCAACTCACAGTCAGCGCGACCCTGAATTTCAATGATCATTTTCTTCAGACGCCAGACTGCCTGCTCCCGGCGATCCTGGGGCATTTTTTGAGACAAGTAGCTCCTGGCTCTGGCACTCATTTCGTGCGTGCGGCTCTTAGTACCTTCAGGAAGGTTTTCTTCTACCTTCCCTTTTGCTTTTTGAGCTCCCGCAATGGCGCCAGCACGGGTATCCCCATCTGCGGCGCCTTGTGCTGCAGCATCCATAACCTCACTAGCATCTTGCTCCTTAACATAACGTCAGATACGAACTCGTAACTAGCAAAGATGGCACTCACGGCTTTGCTTTTCTTGAATCGAGACTTGAACTGGTCTTTATATTTTGATGCATCCGGGGTTTCATGCCAAACATTCTCTTCAGCCGGCTGGTCAACCTGGGCTAGTTGTTCGGCGGATGGGCGAACTTTATCCGCAGCCTTCTGCGATACGTCCCCCGCAATATCACGGGCAATGATCAACGCATCGTTGACTATGAGCAGCTATTAGTGCCATCTTTGTTGTAGGAAGATCCCTGTACTCTGGTTACTTACGCAACTTTCGAAACTCCCCGTTTGTAATGATAAGCGTTCCAAGCGTCTTCAAACCTTCCAGCGCTTCCCGTGCATCTTGCTGTGCTGAAGCTTTGTTTATAGAGGATGCCGGTGCCTGTACATCCTCCACCGACATATGCTCCGCCTCGTAAATAAACTCCTGGAGCAATTCTCCCTCATTCTTACTCAGGATCAGCCGCTTAGCCTCTTCGATTACTTTCCGAAGATCCTCCACGAGTATTTTCCCTTCGTCGGACAATTCGTCCGAAGGTGACACAAGAGCCTGCGAGGTAAGGGCGCTATTCAAAGCGATATCGCATTGTTTATTCTTGGGTGAAATGCATTGTTAGCTAGCACCGTCTGACATGGGCCGGTACTATACGTACGGATGGAAGCTTGCCATTTTTGAAAGCTATTCCACTTTTGGTCAGCTATTTCACATTAATCCCAGTCAGACCTGCTCCTTTTTACCTTGGTATATTCCAAATAGTTGTAGCTTTTGATTGATATCCTGTCCAACCCATCTGTTAGAATATACTTCCCCCAAGCATCAGTTATAGCGAACGATGGGTCGCAACGCACCTGTTCCTTCTGGCGGACATCCGTCGGGCGATTTATAATTCGACCAGGCATGATGAACAGTACCAAGCTCTATCAGAAGCCTCGAAAATGGCGGTGGAGGGGAGAGAAGTGCTTTGAATGATGCTGGAAAGGACGAGCGATGACGGGGTCACCTCGAGAATTAATTGCGGGAAAAAATTAAAATTAAATCAAACAAAACAACACGATTGGCGATAATGGATCGTCAGCTGAAAGTAAACAAATTGTAATTCAAGGGGCAAGGGGTATTGTCGCCGGGGTATCACTGGAATGAGAGACTCCGGGGGATCAATTGTTTGGACTATAGCACAGGAAACAAGGGAGGAACAGACTGATCAAAAGCCTAGGGGTTCAATCTAAAATTTGTGAACCCAACAAGAGATATAGAATTTTTATATTTTGTAACATGGCTATTAAATATTACTTACTCCGACGCACGTCCATTCCAGTTGTTACGACAACCTCAGGGGACGCTGAAAGCCCAGAAGTATGGCTTTGGGCTGTTGTTTAGTGACGTCAGGATGAGGTGGACCAGAAAGTTGGAACTCAATCAAGCTTCAAGCTTGACTTCCCAACTCCTCCTCACAACCAACAGCCAAACATCGTCCTTGCTAGCATCATTTAAGATTCGAAGGAAAAGCCCTTTGGAACCTTGATTTGAGATCCTTCTCGCAGCAAATTTCTTGTCCTAAGAAAGCTTGTCCAGGCACACCCCAGTATTCAACTTGCCCCTCGCTTGGCAAATTACAACTCACAACTCACTGGAGTTCTGGGCTGGGCTGTTTAGTGTTCGCAGCTCTCCCCTTCATCATCAGGTTGCAGGCTGCAGGCAATGTCTCAAAACAGCGTGAGCTTGGAAAATCATAAAGTGGGTTTTGATAGTCGCGCTATTGAATTGGTTTTTATTGATCCCTTCCCGAGATCATCTCTGGGGATGGTTTAATGGTGCTGATCGTCCAGCTGTACCACCCACTCTTGCAGCTCCCTCCACTCGAGGCCGTAGGTCTTGCCAAATGATCTCATGGGCGGAAGTGCTGGATTTTATATGCCCGTGCTCGTGTCAATAGGCACCTCAGGGGACGAAACTGTGACGTCAATCAAAAGTGGAGTCATTGTTGGGTCAAGGTTCAGGAGGCATAATTATTCCCAAGGTTGCAATCTTGATCCACCTCTCGATATAAAGCAAGTAAGGGTTGGTGTCAGGTGGCCAAGAGAGGAAAGAAGAAAACAACCACGCCAATTTCTCGCCAATTTCTTCACATAGAAATTTGTGAGTCCGTTACCTGGACTCAGCCATCTTGTTAAATGTTGAGAAAATTGTTTGTCGTTTAATCTCATTGTCCTGGCATATAAATTATGATGCACAGTTCAATCTCGAAGGGCATAGAGCAAGACAGATCTTTTTAAACATTCATCATCTCTGGGATATACTCATAGACAAGTACCAGCTCTCGTGACCTGTAAAGCCCCAGTGATATAATTACCAAATTTTTAGAGCATCCCTTTGATACCGAATTTGTATGTAAGAGGTTCTTGCTAAATATATAACTAGTAACTAATAGTATATGCCAGTGGCGGGTTGACTGTAAGCCGGGTTTCGGCGTTCTTACAAGTTTAAGTACTACCCTGCCCAGTACTTCCCATATTATCACACCAGCAGAGAAAAATAACTGCGGAAATATAGTCTTCTTTCTTCAAGTCTCCCCAGGAATGGGAGTACACCACCTATTCTACTTATACATTCGCACTATTGACTTTTATAGACACGGCATCGTTCCGCCCGCCCTTTACCTCCCTTTCCTTCCCTCTTCACTTTATTTCGTTTCGATGTATTTTTTTTCTTGAGCGATTTTTCTCCGTTATCAAACCCCTCTGATCCCCTCATCGGCTATGCCCGCCGAGGTCGCGCCTTGGTTCTCCGCTCCTGAAAGCCCTCCTTGAGACGATTGTTCATCACAAGGCGCTGAGATGTGGAGTAGCCTCACCGGACGAATGCGGCCATTCAGGTAAAAGGAACCAAGGAAATCCACTATTCAAATTTTCATGCCAAGGAGTTCGAGATGAGGGTGATTGAGCGCTGCATTTTTTTTCCCATGCGATCCTGACTTTGCACTACTCGAGGCGGAACAGAGTTGATTCAGGCCACCTGCTGCTTGCTTTTTGAGCGAATGCTGACTTCGCCGCTTGGCCGCTTCCCCATTCATTCAGCAACTCTAAACCCGCAAGGGCTGTCTCCTGGGTTAGGTTGATCGAGTCTAAGACGGAAGAAAGCTCGCTTTCACACTCAGGTCGTGACGCGGGGTTCAGGAGTTGCCGACAAGTAAGATAGGCATATTGGTGCAGGGCGCTGTCCTTATTAGCGGAGATGAAGAGGGAGTTCCACTCGTCGAGTTTCTGATTCTTTGGAAGCAGGGTCTCGAATTCTGCATTCACAACTTCCGCAACCTGAGGCGGAAGGGGTTCGGTAAGGCTACCTAGGGCCTTTCGGAACCGTAGAAGTTGAACGTGAAGGGTGGGGTTAGACGCATCAATGGAATGAGCCGCTGAGAGGCATTTGAGAGCGAGCGCGTGTTTGTCTGGGGAATTATGGTTAGTTGATTGATAGGAAGAACAGCCGGGGTGCATCCTACCTCTTCTGAGGTATACTTCGAAGCCAAGGCACTGTGCCTCGATATTCTTCGGACTAAAATCCAGTAGAGGAGTCAAAAATTTCATCACATCCTTAAGAGGCTCCTGTGTCTGGACAAGCTTGTTGCCAAGCGGATCCGGATCTTCCTTCTTTACCTCCCCGTCTGAGCCTTTGGCAGTGGCGGCCGCGGCTTTCCTTGCCTCGCGCTTCTCCGCCTCGATCTTTTCCAACCGCTGCTGTTCCTTCTTAGCCTTCTTCAGAGCCTTCTTCCGCTCAGCGCTGTCGCCATCATCGCCAGCGCCGTTGATGCCGGGTAACGGCCCGTGAGCCAAGTCCGGCTGGTCGTGGAGAAGTAGGTACGTCTTAATGGCGGATAGGGCCATCCGGGTGTAGAAGGGGTGTTCACGTAGGCGATCCTCCCAGCGGACCATATCCACATACGCCCGAATCATGCCCTTCCGGAGGGAGAAACTATGGAAATCAAACTGGTCCTCCTGCCAAACATCAAAGATGTTGTAGACAGCGTGGAGGCGCTTCAGGGCAAGCCCGAGCTTCTTCTGCCGTAAATATGCCTCACCATCCTCCGTCAAAAACCAAACGCACTGCATTTCATGGAGATCGCCCAAAGCACCACCAACAGACTCGTTACGGGTGAATTTGCTCATGTTGTCCAGTCCCTTATCATTCTCATCGTTACGCAGTTGGTATTTAGCGGCCTTGGAGTTGATATAGCGGTCCTTCTCGTCCATCTTCCTCGCCTTTTCCATTTCCTCCGCAGCTCTTTCAAGGTTACCATAATGCTTCCATATCCTGGCCTTGGTCATTTGGTACTCTACGGCCTTTGGAGACAGTCCAATAGCCTTGTCAACATTCTCCATAGCCTTAGCTAAGTCACGGCTGAGATGATAGTTGTAGTGTTGCGCAAGGAAATAGTGCGACGAAGCAAGAAATTCCGTATCTTGATCTTCACTGGCTGAGCCATCTGCAGATCCGTTAGACTGGGGAACGGACTTTCCGGAAACATAGCTTTCCACCAACTCCTGAACGGTATCCCGTTTGGCGGGGTTGGAGTAGAGAAGTTTGATGTTTGCAAAGAGCGAAGGCACACCCTTCTTAAGCATACGCTGCAGATACGTATCGGCAGCTTGCTTAAAGTCATCTCCTTCGAGGAAGTCCAGGGGGATCCTCCGTGGCGCATCGCCGCGTGGATTCTTTTCCACCCAAGAGTCATAAAGGGCCTTCAGAGCCTTGTGGTCATCGCTAGGAATACCTTTGGCTCTAATGAGGGCATCATAATATATCGAGTTCTCTGGGTTTCGGTCAAGGAGGGCGGTATAGGCTGCGGCAGCCTCCTCCTTTCTGTCTAGGCGCAGAAGGTAATCGGCCTTCATTTCCATAACAGCCAGAACATCCGTGATCCTGTGACCCACAGACTCGAGGTGTTCCAAAGCCTTCTCGAGTTGCCCAGACTCGGCGATTATCATATTCTTGTACAGGAGGGCTTCAGAGTGCTCCATGTCCGAAACGGGGGGCGGGGTCTTGAGCGTCTCCTCATAAGTCGTTAGGACTTTTTCAGCCTCCTCGAGATCTCCCGAAAGGTGGTGCGCGATAGCTAGAGCTGTCCAATTCTGTCGGAAAGCTGGCCGGGACTGCAGCATAGCGGTTCTGCTCTGGATATACCCTTGATAGTCTCGCATTTGAATCTGGAGGAGGGCGAGGTCTCGTTGGATAGGCTGGGACTCGGGCTCAATCCTCAACGCGAACCGGTACGCTTTGATAGCCTCTTCATAGTTCTTCTCTGCTCGATAAAGTAACCCGTAAACGTGCCAACAGATATGCGATTTCATGTCGTTCTTCAGGGCTTCCTTAGCCAGGGCAAATGCCTCCTCTTGCTGTCCTTGATTGCTCATAATCAGAGCCTTCATCGCCAGGGTATCGCCATGGTTAGGGTTTTTTCGAAGGATCTGTTCAGCAGTTTTGATGCCTGTATATTTTCCAAAAAAAGAAAAGAAAAAGTGTGACAATTAGCCCTTTTATGCCCGCCCGCATGAAAGCCTACCGTGGCCAATTCCGGTTCCAGGCTCACCTTTCTTGTGCTGCTTGTTCTCATAATGGCGGACGACCTGTCGAAACAAGGATGCGTCCTTGGAGCTCAATTGTTGTGGCATATTGGGCAGTTGCAGATTGTTGGTGGAGGTCAGAGTGTTGCCAAGGGAATGTGCGTAAATGCAGCTGGATGTGCGCGGGGGCGGGAGCGATGGATCAGGCAGCGATAAGCTATGGCCAACACTGCTACAACTTCCAAATCACAGAGGAATGACAACCAGGCCCATACCTAATATTCGGGGGCAGGATGTTGGACAGCTTAATGCGGTTGACTTTTGCGATTCAGCTCCGACCGACCGCGGCCTCGAGGACAAGTCGGCAACAGACAAAATAATTATCCGAAGCGATGGTTGTGTGAGTACCACGTCCTTCTCCAACGGTTTCACGGTCGCAAACGCCTTGGATTTTGTACGCCTTGCAATTCCACCTTTAACCATGAGCTGAGGTAATAATATCTACATTCCCTTGTAATGAGAAAGAAAAAGCAGAATAAGGAGAAGAAAAATAAATCACGCCCTTTATATGCAACTATTTTACAGGGTGACATGGCAATAAATACGTCAAGGGTCATAAATGTAACTCCAAGTAGACGTGTGCTGGCAAGAGTAGGGTATTTTCATATATCATTCTCCGTATTAGTAGTATTGGGTCACCGGGGAAATCCACTATCGCTGTTGTCGTTCACGCCAGCTATTCAATGCCTCTTCCCAGCTTTCGGATGAGCCATCGCATCTCTCAGAAACCAAGCCCCATGTTCGGGTGCGTATGATCTCTTCAACGCTACGTTGATTCCGAAGGACATTTGCGAGGGACTCGGTCCGTGCCTCTCGAGGGAAAAACCTCGCAGAGTATGGATCCAACCGCTCGTCTACAACGCGCTCTCGGTCTTTTGCGGATTCGGTCTGTCGAAGGATGAGATCCGGGTCGTCCGGATCTGGGCTGGTAGCAACTCCGGTGCAGTAAGTGAGAACGTCTGACCGAGTTTGCCAGGAAGGAAAGAGTATGTTGTCTTTAAAACTTTGACAGGCTGTTGAATCTATTTGCTGCCCGGCTCTCGAATCTATCTGGCGGACTGCAGTTGACGAAGGGTCAAATCCCTCACGCGCCGGGGTGAACAGAGCATTAAGATTCTGTGTAATTGAATCATCTATGGTAGACCTGGAAAGACGGAGGAAGTCTATTTATATGCAAACACGAATGAGTTCGGCACATGTCAAGTTCGGACAGGGCCGGATACCTCTGAGGAGCTTCTCATTGAAGCAAAATTGAGGGCTCAGCTGAGGAGCTGGTGTCGAAGTTGCCCGTGACATATTTCGTCCCTCAACACCTCTAGTCTCCCGGTCTGATTTCGCCTTATTATCCCAGAACCACTCCAGCTTGCTTATGAGGACCGCGGCCCATACAGTAATGGTGAGGTATTTCAGCGGCGAGATGGGGAATTTAGAGAGCCACTTGCCGGTAAGCTCGGCCAACGGTAATACGTAACAGCCCTTGGAGGGAGAGCAGAGGTAGAATATTAACAGGAGTTGGTGGGCTAAATAGGGCCCTAAAAATCGAGTATGGGTTTCGGTTACTTGGAAGGTACTTTTGCTTCCGTTCGCAGTCTGCCTCCATCACTTATATCGATTTGCTCCAGATCACGGGACTTCGTGGCTTGTGCGCGTTGTCAGCTCGTGTTATTTTTGAGCTGACAGCTCCCTCTGGAGCTCTTTTTGCAAGTTACACTTGTGCTATCTGTGTAGATCTCTTTTTACTTTTATACCGTCCTTGTCTGTCATAATGCCTGAGCTTTCGGAGATTTATCGCATTGTTCATTTCATTCGGCTTCATCTTGTCGGCAAGACTCTTACCAAGGTGTCTACTCAAAATGATGACATCGTCTATGGAAAAACGGGAACTAGTGCATCGGAGTTCCAAAAGGCGATGGAAGGAAAGAAGATTGTCGGCACCGGACAGCAGGGAAAGTATTTCTGGATCACCATGTCTTCTCCACCACATGCTGTAATGCATTTTGGTATGGCCGGTTGGCTCAAGATCCGGGATGCGGACACATACTACTACCGAACCGACAAGCCAGCAGATAAGGAATGGCCCCCAAAGTACTGGAAGTTTCTGATCGAGACGGATGGGAATCCAAAGACAGAGGCTGCCTTTGTTGACTTCCGCAGATTGGGTCGGATACGGTTGGTGGATTGCCCAGCAGAGGAAATCCGCAAGTACAGCCCTCTTAAAGAAAACGGCCCAGATCCCGTGGCGGATAAAGACACAGTTACGGAGGAATGGCTTACGAAAAAGCTGGGAAGCAAAAAAGTTCCGATAAAAGCACTTTTGCTTGACCAAGCGAACCTAAGCGGAATTGGAAATTGGATGGGGTTTGTGGCTTCCGGACAATGTTAAGATTTAAGTTACTGATTATTGAACAGAGACGAAATCCTATATCACGCTAAAGTACATCCAGAACAGTACAGTAACACTTTGACAGCTGATCAAATTAGAGAGCTGCACTCTGCGCTCCACTATGTCTGCACAACCTCTGTGAACTTGTTGGCGGATTCGGACAAGTTTCCAGAGGACTGGTTATTCAAGCACCGTTGGTCGAAAGGGAAAAAGAATAAGGCTTCTGCTCTTCCTAATGGTGAGAAGATCACATTTATCACCGTGGGCGGAAGGACTAGTGCGGTGGTTCCAAGCGTGCAAAAGAAGACTGGTCCTGGGGCTGGTGATGTAAATGGGGTTGCCGAAGATACCCCTGATCGCGATACGAAACGGAAGCGGAAAGTAATCAAAGAGGAAAGCGAGGCGGAAGATGACATGGAAGACCCCAAGCCGAAGAAAGCAGGAGCGAAACGACAGACAAAGCGATCTGTCAAGGCTGAAGATGAGGGAGAACAGAAAGAGACAGTATCCTCAACAAGACGACGCTCAACAAGGCTCAGGAAGTAAATCCATCGCACTTCTCCCCTAAAAATTTCTCCTTCCCCGAATTTTTCCCCGAATTTTGTACATTACTATGTAATCTTCTTGATGTGTCCACTTCGGTCATTGCGTTCCGCGCGAGGCATGGATTTGTCAAACTTTGAGCCCGCGCAGTTTGGTCTCGAACACCGTGAAGTTGTCGATTCTGTTAGAGCGGTCTTGCAGGACCGCAAAGGTGATATCTTCCCACCACCCTTGAAACTCCTGTTCCCGTAAAACTTCGATCCAGCAGTCCGCCACTTCGTTGTTGGGGTTTGCGAAAGCACCACACCCAAATGCCCCTAGAACCAACCTTCTGTGTTTTTTATGTGCTGCGATGCGAAGTGTTACTCGCATCTTTTCTTTCATCAATTCTCGATCACCAGCATGGACGTATTTGGGGGGAGAACTCCTGCTGTTTACAGCTGGCCTTCTCAATGCAGCCATGCTGATAACACTAACGACAGGCAAGACAGAGGGGTTTGCCAGGTCCATTAGCTGGTGGTTTTCTTTAAAGCTCCGACGAAAAACCACGACTGTGGGAGAATATACAGCGTCAAGTTCTCTTAGTGGGTAGAATCGCTTTTTTAGGGTGGTGCTCAGGGTGCTTCGATAGCAAAGGGCTTCCTCTTGGGCTAAGGCTCCTCCTAGCCAACCTCCACCCGCATGTCTCTCGCTGGCCATATTCAGAACGCAGACCGGCTTCTCTGTGCTGCCAGGGTTCCCCATACTCAGAGCAACATCGTACGTATCCCCTTCAATAACTCGAACACGAGTACTAAGGCTTGGGAAATATTCCGAGCTCAACGGGGTATATCTTGATTTTGTGCAATGGTATCCATCAGGAGGCGCGTCAGGCCTGAGATGGAGGATGGAGGGAATATATTTCAGAGTCTCCTGAGCGGTAGCCCTCAGAATTTCCTTCCGATTACCGGAAGCAGCACTTGCATTTGACATGATAAATATTGCTTTGGCTCCCTGCGTAGAATAATTTGTTGATCAAGGAAATGCGACCGAGCACGGTGCTTTATAGGGTTCCTCCAGGCGCTTCAGTGACTCATATGGCAGCAAAAGGGACTCTGCAGAAGCGGAGGGGCTCAAGCAGAGGGCTGAATGTGGCTAGGCAGACCCAGAATCTCGTATTTTGATGGACTAAGGAAGGGAGCCTAGGCGGAAATATGGGGCGCGCAGGGAAGGAGAGAGTCAAGGGACCCTTTCCTCAACTCTTTCGTCCTCCATCGTCCCAATATACGTGACGCGTGCATATACGGGAATTAGGGCTATCTAGGAGCCCAGAATCAGGGCCAGAGACCGCTAATGACAGTGTTTCGAATTCATCCTTGAAATGGTTGCGATTCTAATGGTTGGTGCAAGAGCGCCGAGGGACGTGGGATGGTCCTGAGGTCACAAGACCGCCGGGCGGTGAGCTTATCGGTGCGGTGATAGGGTCTGACTATACCCTGACCACACACCCGACCAGAGCATTTCCAATCTTATCGTCCGCGGAGCTGGAGTGATTTTTATTGCCACTACGGATGACAAAGCGCCGATTTCTCTGCCTCTCGCCATCTGTTGACTCTTTTTGCTTTTCAACCGTTCTATTTGGAGAATAAGGTTGATTATTTTCTCCCTCGTTATCGCTTTGTATCCGATAACAAATATCCCGCATAAACGCAGCGTAGAATATCGACAAGAATCCAAGAGGTCTTCGACACAACACCAGCCCCGCCCTTGTATAGACGCTCCGCGGGGGCTTCCCGCCTGCTACAACAATGAGCGCAATCCTCTCAGCAGATGACCTAAACGATTTCATTTCTCCCGGAGTCGCGTGTATAAAGCCAGTTGAGACGATTCCGCAGAAGGCATCACAAAAGTCAGACGTATGCTTTCCATCTTCTTCCCCATTTCTCTGATACCATCCAATGAATGGACGCTGATTGGTAATCAAACAGAACCCCTACGAAGTCACGACAGAGGACAAAGTTCAGCCTGAAAGTCTTCCCCCAGCGCAGATCTCGTTAACCGATTGCCTTGCATGCTCTGGTTGTGTGACATCCGCGGAAGCTGTGCTGATTTCGCTTCAATCACACACAGAGGTTCTCAACACCCTCGATTCCTACGCTGAAATCCCGTTGATTCATAACGAGGATGGTACATCTGTGGATAAAAGCGGACAGTCCATCGATGACAAGCGGATATTTGTTGCGAGTGTCAGCCCTCAGGTGCGCGCAAGCTTAGCAGCCACATACGGCATCTCAGAGAAACAGGCAACCCATGTTATAAACCAATTTCTTAGTGGTCCTCAGGGTCTGAGGGCAGGAGGGAAGCATGGCTGCGGCTTTAATTGGGTCATTGATACGAACACCATACGGGAGGCAATTTTAGTCCTGACGTCTGATGAGGTTAGCGAATCGTTACACTCGCATGAATCATCCGGTCCAATAGTCTCTCCAAAACGACCCATCCTGTCGTCGGCATGCCCAGGATGGATATGCTACGCGGAGAAGACACACCCCTTTATCCTTCCCCATCTTTCTCGCCTGAAATCTCCTCAAGCTTTGGCTGGGACGCTTTTGAAGTCCGTCCTGAGCAAATCTCTCGGTATCTCACCCTCCCAGATCTGGCATCTGGCGATTATGCCCTGTTTCGATAAAAAGCTCGAAGCCAGTAGAGAAGAGCTTACGGATGCTTCGTGGAGTACGTCAATGAACCCTGACTCGGTCTTGGCCGATTTGCAGAAGCCTGTTCGCGATGTCGACTGTGTCATCACTTCGCGTGAGCTTCTCACCTTGGCCTCATCTCGAGGAATTTCCCTTCCTGCTTTACCTATGAAATCCTTGCCTCAAAAGTTTTTACCATCGTTCCCGGACCCGGCATTCAATGGCTTTTTATTTTCCCAAAGCTCCTTGTTAGGCCAGACGGCCGCAACTGGGACCTCCGGTGGATATCTCCACCATGTGCTTACGACCTTCCAAGCCCGAAACCAGGGCAGCGAGATCGTGATCCAGCGAGGACGAAATGCCGATGTAGTTGAATACACCCTTATGTCATCCGCAGGTGAACCTATCATGAAAGCTGCTCGTTATTACGGGTTCAGAAACATTCAAAACCTGGTTCGAAAACTAAAGCCCGCACGCGTCTCGAGATTACCGGGGGCAAGATCGTCTGCAGGATCAGCAGCTGGAAGACGGCAGCCAATGTCGCGAAATAACACTTCCTCATCTGGTATAGATTACGCATATGTGGAGGTTATGGCATGTCCTGGCGGGTGTACCAATGGCGGAGGCCAAATACGAATTGAAGACGCTCGGGAAGCTGGCTCAGGTGCTCGAAGTGGAGCAGTCTCAGGGGCTCCCGAAACTCTCCCCAAACCCTCACCTCACGAGCTCCGCGCCTGGCTTGCTCGTGTGGACGAAGCGTACTATTCTGCCGAATCGGAAACAGAGGATGACGTGGTCCTGTCGCAAACCCCTTCTGTCCTAGAGAATGAGGCGAAGGTTCACCAAGTCTTACAGCACTGGTCGGAGATGACGGAAATTCCCGTTTCAAAGCTAGCCTACACCACATATCGCGAAGTAGAGAGCGATGTTGGCAAAACTCAGAATACACCGAATGACACTACCCGTGTAGTGGAGCTGGCGGGTAAGATCGGTGGTGGGTGGTAGTTCTCTCCTCCAAACATCAAGGATTTAACGACATATATATACCCTGCCTAGCCTGATGAATTTTGCTTTTGCATATTTTGGCTTGTATTGTGGGAAGGGGAAGAAAAGAGGTTGCTTGCACCTGATAGATATAGAGTGATACCAAGGTCGTTGTTTGATATGCATATGAATAGATGATTTTATTCTTTTTATTTCTTTTGTATTTGAAATTCAATGACAAAAGCGCCATTTCTGAGTATTATTGAACCTGTTTAAATCACGAAGACCCTGAGCCATTTCTGCCTCGCAATTCCCCCAATTCTTGAAGATGTAAATAAAGTATGCAGCCGCAGCGATGACCACAAGAATCCGCACAAACCCCCTGTCTCCAACAGTCAGCGCAGATACTTCGAACCTGGATTGTTCATCTCCTACGATTTTACCCTCTTCTTTCCTTTCATGGATAGGAAGCGAAGGGTCGTTTTCTATATCTTCAGGGCTGGTTTCACTCTGCTGCTTCCAATCCGTACGATAAGAAAGACATGGCGATACGGCGGGCCGTGCAGTAGTCGTACCAACCTTGGATTTGATGGGATCCACAAGACAGAACAAGAAGTGAGTAATATTAAAAGTCTATCTCGGTGGTCGCTGTAGTAGAGGTAGATACGAATCCATGACTCTTTATTTCAAGCGCTGTAGGGTGGAGTTTGGGCCGCAAAGTGAGAGAACAGCTAACCCAACACCTTGAGTTATAGCTAGTGCTAATCTCGTACATATAGCGAAAAAGGTCAAGGTGGATAAGAGGGTTACAACAAAGTGGAAAAATCCGGCCGAGGACAGGTATTCTGAGGTTGCGAGAGCGTTTGATCGTAGGCTGAGATGGGGGAGAACCAGGAGGATTCCTAACTCAGTTTACAGAGAGGCAGTAAGTACGCAAGAAGCCTAGGACAAGGCATGAATATAGAAGGCAGTGAGGATGGTCGCAATTCCAGGATACGTGAGGAGTGCGTAGAATCCCTTTGACCATCGGGGTTTCATATGGATCTAGTGGATGGCTGGCGCTATGTCCAGACTCTTGTATCCAAGAGAAGAGGCTCTCAACGCGCTCACATAGATCCGGAGATGCAAGTTTCACCTCCGAGGCGCCTAGTTCCGCCTAGCCATCAAATCCTGAGGAGCGGTTCGTATCACTGTTGCATTTTCTTTGCTTGCTTCCCAGGTCTGCGGACGGGTGAAGTGAGGGTTTGAACAGTCACAGCCTCTCAAAAGCATATCTTGAGGCCGAGATTTGGAGACGAAAACCCCTCTACATCTCGAGCTGTAATTTATACCGACTCGCAAGTAAGGGCGTCAGCAACAAGACATGCCGCTAGAAGCTTTAGCAATAATCCCCCCCCATTACAAACTGGCTGGCGTATGGCGGTATTACGAAGAGAGATAAACGTCACTTGAAACGCACCTAGGTAGGTGGGAGTGCTGCCCTGCAGAATGTAACGATGCCCATGGGCTATTAGGGAAGTAGCGGTCGCGGGCAGTTAACTGTAGGGCTGGGTCTGTATTGACAAGGTTTGAAAGGCGCTAGCGGAGGATCGCAAATATAAACGTCGTGGCCTTTATGAACGTAAAGAGGAGTGACAAGCCGATAAGAAGCCACCGGTAGTGACTAACGAACGATTGATCCAAGCGTTCAAGGTTCACGCTGCTCACCTGGGTGATGATCCTGTTATTGGTTACTATTGGTTACTGCGGAGCTATGTAGTTGATGTTTGTTGATTGTTAGGTAGGAGGTAGGTTTGCACGAAACCGCATGCGGCCAACATTCATGCAGCCCCATGGGCGCTGTCTAGGGCACGGCGGTTCCCCGGAATAAAACGAGGACATTGGGATGACTGACTCTAGGTAGCGGTGGCACCCTTCTTTAGGGCAACAAGAGGAGATTCCATGGGGTACACTGGTTGCTGCATTATGCCTGATTATTCGTCAGGGAGGCCTTGGCCTGCTGTTGTGCTGGAAGCCATCTGGATTTTGTGCCTGCGCGCCTTTTAATTTTATTTTCTTTTTGTGTTTTAAAGACGCAGAACCTTGAAAAAAACCATCAATTCGGATGAAAAAATTGGGCATTCGTTGCTAGAGTATAGATTAGCCCATTTCTTCCCCCCAGCAGGACATCAAGTGCCTGGGGTTGTGATGCGAGCTTCTCGGACTGGGCGCTAAGTATTCCCTCGTGTTTATTCAAATTTAGCGGGACTTACTCCGTTTATTCATAAAGAGGCGATCAAAATGAAAGAAAGAAGCCAAGAAAGAGAGAGAGAAGGAAATGGGCCTATCGAATCACCGTCGGTGGTTATTCCCTCCGTCGGTGGTGCGGTCTCGGGCTTCGGGTTCCTGGTTCACCGACGCTTAGATAATGGACATATCATGGAGATATCAGAGCCGTAATAACCATTAGTATCGAAATATTTTATGTATAAAATGCGTAGAGAAGGCAGAGAATATGTGCAGGGCTATAGTAAATATTGGAAGCATCCCGCCTCAGATCTGCTGTCTGAAGTACTACTCTGTCTTTCATTTTTCACAGTCTTGTTCTGCCCACAAAAAATGACCTCGAAAAACCTTCGTGATAACGTTCCTCGGAACAAAAGACCCTCTCCTTTGGGTAAGGCTATCTTTATCGGCCTTCGCACAGCTGATGTCTTCTGGCAATATAATCTCATCACCCGTGGCTGGGGTCTCCAACTCATCCAGAAGTTCGGAGGGCAGGCAGTCAACTATAACCAAGTCTGGAATCACTCAGCAGGCCATCTACATCCCTACTATGGCCTGATATGTGCCCTGTCCCTGGGAAGCACGCTGAAACAAGCCGCAACGATGATATTCATCACTGAGCAAGAGATCCCACCCTCAGCCGCTGTTATGGTCTCGATATTCAACACCATTTTCAACAGCGCCAACACCCTTTTCTCTCTCTGGGCCGTTACCTCCCCGGCACCTACATCAAGTAATTTCATGGATATTATCCCGAAACCCATCCTGGCTATTGGATTCGGTGCTTATGTTGTCGGCCTCTTGACGGAGGCAATATCAGAGTTCCAGCGCAAAGCCTTCAAGGAAGACCCAGCTAACAAGGGTAAACCGTACGGAGGTGGTCTCTTCTCCCTCGCCACCAACATCAATTACGGTGGATATACCGTGTGGCGCGCGGGGTATGCGTTGGCATCGGGTGGTGCGCCATGGGGTATCCTCACGTTTGCATTTTTCTTCCATGACTTTGTGACTCGTGGTGTCCCGGTTATGGATGAGTATTTGGTTGGCAGGGTGGGTTATTTTTGTTTATCTTCCTTGAATCTCTTCGTGTTATCGAGCAACTTTTGCTAACCTCGTTTGCTTATTAGTACGGAAATGCATACAAGGAAATAAAGACTCGCGTGAAGTACTCCCTTATCCCCGGCATCTATTAAAGTCGTTTACGATTTGTGGTTTTGGACTTCATCTTGGGTCATTGGGGCGCAAGCGATTGCCAACACAGGGGTTTGAAGAAATTCCAACAAAGGAACCGAGTCGGGAGTTGATACTATGATAAATAGCCTAAAAATGCAATAAAAGAAGTATTTGCCATTTTCCCGGTATGAAATCGCATTTTGTAACAACGACAACCAAACCCAGGGCTCCCTGTTTGTTGAGCCAGGAGGATGAAGTATGAAATGCAAAGACGATTGGATGATAGGAAATACCTTTTAACCCTATATAGTTAGAGCCAAAAGACGTTAATACCTGAGGCCAAAATCATTCATGCAGCTGACTCATCACATTCCCAAAAAAGATCCATCTGGAAGAGAGAGGAGCAGAGTTTCTTGATTACCAGCCAAAGTCGTCAAGTTATTACCCAGCCTATCCGCTCCCGATTCGAATTCCTACGAGAAAAAAAAAGCTTGAAATATACAACAACTACCAGAAATATTAAACACCATGTCTCGCGAAGCCTACCAATTCACTCCCTCCACGGGCGGAGGTCAAAATGCTTTCAGCAACGACGGTCTTGGTTCGAGCTCCATGGAGGGCCCTGTTGTTGCCTACCTGTGTGGCGAGTGTAACTCTCGTGTGTCATTGAAACGGGGGGATCAGATCCGGTGCAAGGATTGTGGTCACCGTGTGCTGTATAAGGAGAGAACCAAGCGGTGGGTTTATCTTTTTCCCCCTTATCTCTTTTGGTCTCCTCCATATTTGGAGAGGGGCTTTCAAGAATTGATTCAGGCTAATTGGCATTGGGGAATTAGAATGGTTCAATTCGAGGCTCGATGAACTTTTCTAGCGATCCCGTCATGGTGTGGAACATCAGGGTCACAGTCGGAATGTTGACGGCCTCGATTCTCGAGTTACGATTGTTACGTGCATTTTGTGGCGCTTTGGGAGTTGGATGATTTGAGAATACAGTATGCAAGCTTGCGAGGTTTGCGCTCCCAGTCACTTTTGGGAGGCAACTTCGGGAAAAGACGCACTCTCTAAACGGAAAATGGGCTAGTTGGCAGACACTGCAGAACTTAATTCTTGATCGTCAGATGCAAACTTCGCCTGAAAATAATATCTTCTTGTTTTTGTTTCAGTTAACGTAATAATAACTTATATACCCGAAATATTTTTCAAAGACTCAAAGTATCCAACCTTGATCTTCCTCGTACCCAGAACGAGTAACGAAATAGATACTAAACAAAAGAAAAATGCCCGGAACTAATCATACTCATAATGCTCTACTCAAAAGTGTTGGAAACCTTAATGAAGCCTTCCAAGCAAGCGAGGGCGGCGCCACTCTCGATGGCCCAGCGCGCTCGTCGCACACCCTCCTTCCAACGCCCGCCACCGGGGCCGCGTTCGATGATGACTTGACCATCGTCACCTGGGCCCATGTTGCTGGTATCTGCCTCGCAGATGCCAGAAGTAACAAAGAGGGCGGCCACATTCATGAGGACGAAGCTAAGGATAGGGTCATCGCGGGGAAGCTCGTTCCGCAGAATACTCATCAGCTTAGCAGCGTTGTCCTTGGGCATTTTCCTTCCGTAGACTGCTGTAAGAGGATAACTTGATAGGCCGAAATCAGTTGCTTCCAGCTGGAATGTTTCCAACTTCACAAGTGTGCGTGGGTTCGCATCTTCGTCGCATGAATCGTCCTCGTTTGATTCGTCATAGCTAGGGTTGGGGTATTCAGATAGCTGCCAGCAGTTGGTTTTGCCTGCACAGCTGATCTCATCTAAGTCTTCCTCACCACAGACGACTAGGGCTTTCTTGCAACCATTCTGCCGCAAAGCATCGGCAAACACTGGACCAAGGGCCTGGTAAGCCACTCCAACCACGCGCGCTTCGATAGCCCAATCAACAGGGTTTGCAAGGGGGCCCATGAGGTTGAAAATTGTCCGGAGACCAAGCCCACGACGCACGTTATCGGCGTACATCATGCCATAGTGGAAGTTCGGGGCGAAGAGGAAAGCATAATTTGTCTCGGCATACACTTGGGGAAGGTTGGCGGCGGTGACGGCGGAGAGTTTGGGGGGAATAGGCGTGATAGCATTGAGAACATCTGCAGAGCCAGAGAAGGATGTCTGGGCTCGGTTTCCATGTTTCGCAATCGTAAGAAGCGGTGAGGCTAGGATGGAAGCAGTCGTGGAGATGTTGAACGTGGAGTGTGAATCACCGCCAGTCCCAACAATGTCGCACTAAAACGTAGAAGTGGTATGTCAGAACAGGGAAGTAACAATGATAAATCCGGAATCCTAGACTTACCAAACCTCCTCTATAGCTTCCTTCACTCTTCCCCCGGGCCTCAATGGCTTTCTTAAAGGCCTCCTTGTCGACCTGACGAGCGGCATCCCTCATGCAACCGGAACACTTAGCAATGACTGCGGCATCGCGGTCTAACCCAGTAGAGTGTAGCAGAGTGAGAAGAGCTGCGGTTTGGATATCCGAAAGACGATCTTCAAAAATCAGAGCGAATGCTGAAGCAATTTCTGAAGCTTCGACCGCCACTTCCGTCGTGGGGTAAGCAAGCCTCTTGAGGAGGGAGCTTATGAGGACGGGCTCCGGCTTTACACGAGGTTGAGAAGCCATTGAATCGCAGGTGAGTTAGAGACGGTGTAGGGGGAACATTCAGGAGTGACGATCTGAGTCAGACAACCATCAATGGGGGGTGGAAGTGGCTTTATATATAGACCAGCTGGCGGAAATCTGACTACACCCCACTAGTGAACTATTGAAGATCATCGCGCTGACACACACATACTTAATCCGGCAAGCCCATCAGACACGGGATGCGGCACAAACTGACCGCCTTTGCTCTGAGCTAGTCCGCGTTGGGAATTCGATGCTTTCCTTCATATCATTTTTGTCGGCCCGGATTATTTTTGAGTGGTGGTCGTTATTCACGCGCTCTCCAATTGCCCTGTTTTGGAGGGATTTGACCATCATCCGCTCTACGGAAGAAATTTACCTGCAAAGTTTCTTTTTCGCTTCGACCTTCAACCCTCATAATGCCGCCTCGGATACGTCTCCCTAGTGGTCGCGTTCCTCAACCTGCCCGATGTCAAAGGCTTCTCTGCCAGTATGAACTTCCTATCGCCGCGCGATATGCTAGCACCGCAGCAGCGGCTACAACACCGGCTCCGTCGATGGAACAGATAACAACGAACCCTTCTTCAATCTCCAAATTCGCTCCCTCCCAGCCTCCATCGCACCGCAACCCCGAGTATCGACGGTCACAGCTTCTGCGGCAATACACCTCTCTCATCCGTACCTCTCCCCTTACGGTTTTCCTTCAGCATGACAATCTCCAATCCGTGGAATGGGCCGCTATTCGACGAGAGCTGAACAAGGCAATGGTGAAGGTAGACGAGAAGATTGCTGCGGAGGGTCGAAATGCTCCAGCGTTAGCCTCTCACGTCAAAGTTCAGATTATCCAGACCAGTATCTTCGAGGTCGCTCTTCGCATTGTAGAATACTTCAAACCAACAGAACAAACCTCCGCCGGATCTTCCATCTCCGGGTCTAGGGACGACCCCTCGTTGACCCACGATCTCTCGCGTGCTGCACATGAAGCTGTGCGTCACTTGAGAGGAAAGCATGAGCTCTCGACGCTTCTTGTTGGACCAGTTGCTGTCCTCACATTCCCACATATGTCCCCGGAACACCTGAAAGGGGCCCTGTCAGTTTTGGCGCCCAAGGCCTTCGGCTTCCCTGCTCCCACGCGAAAGGCTAACCCTGGATGGCATGAGCTCCCCGTCCAGAATGGCCTGACCAAATTGAGTGTGCTTGCCGCACGCATGGATGATAAGGTCTTTGATGTTGATCAGACAAAGTGGGTTGGAAGCATCGAGGGTGGTATGGATGGCCTCCGGTCTCAGCTTATCATGGCCCTGCAAAGCATGGGATCGAGCATTACAAATGCGTTGGAGGGAGCTGGAAAAAGCCTTTACTTCACTCTTGAGAGCAGAAGAAGCGTTTTGGAAGACGAGCTGAAAGGAGATAACAAGGGTGACTCTTGAGTAAAACGAAAGGAGCAAAAACTGTTGTCTTGAATTTTTTTGTGTATAATAAACATTTGTACTCCTTTGTAAAGATGATGATTATTTTAGCATATGAAGCTTTCTAGTTGGGCTTGAATACAGTAGAATGCGATTGCAACTCAGCTATATCCCCCTTTACCTAGAGCCTCTCATAAGGTGTAGAGTCGGGTCACCCACGTAGCATTTTATTCACTCTTTAAATAACTTTAGTGAATCTATCCACTACCCGTTTGGTATGATGGTTTACGCTTCAATCTGATAGACATTGTACTTATATAAGAACCCCTAGGACATCCACATCATTTTTGGTTGGCCTTCCCCGGTCCTTGTTGTCCCTGTTGCCTCAGCACCAGGCGGGCATTCATACCTACGATGCACCGGACAAGGTCCCAATCACCATCCAGTCCCACCCAGTCAGTGACAAGGATACCAGTGCTCCAATCGCCATCTTTTTCACCATGTTTTCTGCAAAGGTAATCGACGACCGCTGGGTTCAGCTTGGCTGCGATTTTCTCGGGCCACGTCTGGACTTTCCAGAAATTACTCGCGCTCAAGAAATTGATATAGAACGGATGAGCCCTGGTCGCTTTGGGCCCCGGAAGAATGCCAAATGGATAACAAGTTTGGCTTGCACGCTTACAATGGTCCACCACATGCTGGATCTTCTTATCAATGTTCTGGGTCTCCAAGACTTCGTAGGCATCCTGGACCCACAGTTGCCCACTTGGACAGGCTGCATTGGTGCAATTATCAGCCCAGCCGGTAGCATTAATACCCCAACCACGGCCACCATGCACGTCCTTCAGGCCTTCGAGGATTTCGAACCGTCGGAGAAGAACCACTTTTCCGCGTGCTTCGCCAAGAGTTGGGATCTTGGGATCTGTGTACCATCTACTTCCCTGCCGAGCATAATGGTCGTGTAAAATGCGACTCAGCTGCTCATCGGTATGTGTCCCTGGGCCCTCACGTTTAAGAGAGATAATGAGGGTCTCTGACGGGTTTTTGTCCAGAAAGTCGTTAACTTCGCGCATCATATCGCGGAAATACTTGTTTCCAGTCAAAGAAATGGGGAAGGCGCTGTGAACAAGGATAAGTTCATCCTTGGCAGGATCTTCGGGATATTGAGGTTGAACGCGAATGTCAAAGAAACGAACCCCATTACGGAGCTGCTCCCGTGGGCTGACCGCTTGACAACGAACAGATGGTGGTGCTACATGACAAGTAGGCGAGTTATGCGTTCCCGGAATTGAAAGGGAGGAGAGCAAGGTGTTGTCCTTAAGCTCTCGCATCCACGCATTCAGATTAGCCGAGGAAAAAACGGCAAGATGAGCTTCTGGAGTCACGAAGACACCAGTAAACTTGAGTTTAGGGTTCTCGCAGAGCGGCTTCATAGTAGCAGTATCTGTGGTGGGTACAGGGGTCTGGATTTGGTGCCTTTCTCCCTTTGCTTCGAAAACCCAACGGATTCTTTCCTGCTCCGAGTCGATGAAGGAGCGGAGTTGGGTACGCAGTGTCTGAAACGGTGCCACATTAATATCGACCTCCTTTTGAGCAAAAGGCATGGTATCGTCGTTGATCGCAGCAACAGGCGCATCCGCACGGGTGACATTGGTTAGGACTCGAGTGAAATTCTTAGCCAAAGATTGGATGTCATCGCGGGGTTTCTCAGGAGGGCGGAAACGCTCAATACGTTTTAGGGTGATAGGAGTTGAAGTGAGGTTTCGGATGGTTAAATGCTCGGCCACCATGGCTGTTTCGAACAATCCAATGCTTTGAAAGATGTGGTTGCGTGTACGGACGAGGTATGTAAATGGTGGTACGGTTGCTTCGGGAGAGGGGTAGAAATTGCAGACAATCAGAGACACCTGAGAAGTACATAAATGGGAAATTGAAGGCCAGTCCAGAGCTGAGCCTTGAAGGAGCACGGATCAGGCTCCCAGGAAAGCGACCAGTGTTATTGGCCTGGGTGGCCCAGGTGTGGGCGTGAGTGGTGTTGACCTGAGGTACCACTGAGGCGCTAAACGGGGTGTGCGCCAATGATGGGGCCCGCTCACCTCTTGAACAAAGCGGATCCAAGTCCGAAGAGAGGAGAAAACCGAATCTCCCAAAAATGGCATGATTTGAAGTTAAATCAGACGTAGATCAAATTGAGATTGGCTGGCCCCAACCGTCCCATAAATCAGTTCAGGAGATTTCTCCTGTGGAGGGAGAGCAAATTTCAGGATCATCCTTGGCAGTAATTTTCCCGGAGCGCTGGATGGTAGTCAACTCCCCTTTGATCTCCCCAGTGGCGCCGCCGCATCCTTCAGCAAACAAACCCCGCCATGTTCATTTTTAGTCTCAACCATTCCCCTGTAGTAATCAAACAGGTGAAAGGAGGGCAGCCGCCGCAAACGGAAGTTGACCCTCTGCTGACGAGGTGGCCCGCCAGGCGGAGAGACGCTTTTCGGGTTATCTTCACTTTCCCTTTTATTTATCATTAGCAGTCGCAATCCAATGGGGAAACTATCGATACAATTGCTCGTTGACACTGAAGGACTTGCTCAAGATCTTCGATTGAATATTCCGACCCCTCGTTCAGATGCGGAGAGTGGCACGTGATATGACGCTATGCATCGGTTATCGTCGGCGTTGGGGAAACTCCAATGCGGAGGGATAAGAGGGTAAGCACAACAGTCTGACTCGAGGAGGGTTTCTGTTTTTTTTTCTTCTGCATGAATATCTTGCTGGCTCTTGTATATCTGGCTCATCAGAGAATTGACGATGAATTCCTTGCGCTGTGCTAGAGGCATGCCCAGAGGTTACAGGCCCCCTCAGCATCCTGGCTTCGTGCCAATTGCGCGGTCGCCTTCAATATTCTCTCCTCGGCGGACATTTTGTGGCTCTTTACCCCTATTGGGGACTAGATCTCAAGTTTTAAAGGACGTTGGAGAGGGTAGGCTTAGTCTTCTCCCCTAGCGACGCTGATACTCGGTTGCTGACCAATATTTCACTCCCCAGGCATAACGGAGGTTCAAATTATCCAGTGGTACGTCGAGGAGGGCGCGCGTATAGAGGAGTGGAAGCCTCTTTGTCAATATCAATCTGATAAAGCGGTTGATGATGTTAGTGATTGCCACTGAGACCATATCTTTAGCCCAAGTCTAACAGACTCAGATTACTTCAAGATATGAGGGTGTAGTGAAAAAGCTACACTTCCAGGCGGATGATACTGTTCCTACAGGAAAGGTAAATGAATTTATATAACTGGGTCAGTGTAATTCGTGCTAATTGTATTTATCTGATAGGCTCTGTGTGATATCGAGGTTGATGATGGGAAATATCCAGATGATCACCCACCCACTGTCTCAAAACCGGAGCCAACCCCACCCATAAATGGGAAGCAGACCAGTTCTCCACCTGAATCCCCGCAACCTAGCTCTTCGGCTCCCCTGCAACCAAACTCCCCCCCGAAATCGCGATATGCAACGTTCGCTACCCCAGCGGTCCGTGGACTACTGAAAACCTTGAAGGTAAACATTGAGGATGTGCGGGGAACAGGTAAGGATGGACGTGTTCTCAAGGAGGATGTCCATCGATTTGTTGCAACGAGAGAGAGCCAGATGGGGCCTCAGGCCCAGGAAGCAGAGACAGTGGTTGGTCTTACGCCAATTCAGACACAAATGTTCAAGGCTATGACCAAGTCGCTGAGCATTCCGCACTTTATGTTTGCGGATGAGCTTACCATCAATAACATCACGGCCCTCAGGGAGAGAATCTTGAATGATCGTCGAGACTCGAAGAAGATTACATTTCTTTCTTTTGTTGTCAAAGCCATGTCTCTGGCTCTCAACGAATATCCGATTCTCAATGCAAAACTTGCCACAAGCAACCCAGACAAACCGCAGCTTATTATGCGACCTAAGCATAACATTGGAATTGCAATGGATACACCTCAGGGCCTAATTGTCCCCAATATCAAAGACGTGGGTAGTCGTTCGATTCTAGAAGTGGCCTCAGAATTGTCCCGACTTGGTGCCCTGGGGAAGGAAGGAAAGCTGACCCCGGCTGATCTCAGCGGTGGCACAATAACAGTTTCGAATATAGGTAGTATCGGCGGTACATATGTCAGTCCAGTTATTGTTCAGAACGAGCTGGCAATTCTAGGGGTAGGAAAAGCAAAAACAACGCCCGTATTTGACGATGCTGGCCAAGTCACAAAGGCTGAGCTTGTTAATTTCAGTTGGAGTGCAGACCATCGAGTTGTAGATGGAGCGACAATGGCAAAAATGGCTAGCAAGGTCAAAGAGCTCATAGAGTCGCCAGATCTTATGCTTTTGCTTTTGCGATAAACCTTGAATGGACTATTCTTTTGGCTTCGGCCTCTTTGATTGTACCTAGAATGCCTATCTAGACCTGCGCACATAGATTAACTTCTTCTACTAAAGAGGTCACGAGCATTTACATTTTCCGTTCTGCTGATAAATAATATCTCTTATTGGATAGAATTTGTTGTGCCACCAAAACCACCCAAGGCTGTAGTGCGGTTTATTGGATACCACATGGCTTCAAGTTATTCACCTTCGGAGTATATAGTACTCTATCATGTTGCCACTCCAGAAAATATTTAAACCGCCACTTAATAACAGTGGTTTAATTTCTTCAGTTTGCTCTTTGACCCATCATAGAGGTCAGGTCGGCGCGTGAAATAATGAGTTGTCTCTCCAGTTTTTGATTTGTTCTTTGTCTACTGCAGTGCATACTGACTTGCATAATCCCCAGCCTTCCTGCCGTTCCTGTTGGCACAAGGTCACTTCCACTTCCCTCGTACATGGGCGCTTTTGGCAATCAATACCCCTCCTTCACATCTCATCAGGTGGCACTCTTTATCATAAAGGGGTTAGGGTATCTCAACTTCTTTGCTTGCGATCACACTCCAAGACTGCTAGGATGGGAACCAGGGGCTTGGTTTTCGTCCGTTGCTGTGGTAGATATTATATCTACTACAATAATCTCGATAGCTACCCAGAGGGTCTAGGTGTCGCTATTGTAGCCGAGATACCTCTAGATCCTGAGAAGTATGGAGGTAAGGGAAATCCCTTTTGCCTGCCTTGACCCTTTCTCTAATACCTACTGTTTCAGAATGGCTGGACGCGATGAGGGCAACTTACACTCGTCTTTCTCGACAGTTCGAGGAGAATATTCTTTGTATCTCTTCCAATTCTGATCAGCCAGAAGGCATGGATCTACCCAGTGGACGATATGCGAAAAGCTATCTGGCTGTGGACGATCGGTTGGAGATGCCCCCCCTACAGACCGTGTTACCTGATGTGGAACGTTGGGATATCGAATGGACATACACCCTCGATCTCGATCGCGAACTTCTTGCTATTGACAATTCTATTTTCTTTCGGCTTTCAAGGATCCCGCACGAGGCGAACTGGATTGAATACCTCGCGGAAGACCGTTATGGACGGCGGGCGCTGCGTCAAAATACACCTCAAAACCTCATTGGCGATTCTGCTCGCGAAGTAGAGGTAAACCAAGCTATGAAGAAAAGATACCGGGATTTCGAAGTTGAATTAAATATCCCGGAAGTTATACCTAGTTTAGGGGTAGAACTTCTTACTCGAGAAAAGTTTTTATGGAACATTTTCATGGCCGTCCATGACAAATATCGGCTTCTCCTGGACGGGTTTCTTCTTGGGTGGGCCCCTCAATCATTTGCATTTCGGGAGGTAGCATTCGCCATCTTGTCTCTTGCTGCTGGTGAAGTGACTTTTGAATGCCCTCAGGACTTCAATAGAAACTACCAAAGGGAAGGCTTCTTTCTCATACCACCCTCAAGATACCACAATAGCCAGCATAACCTGCTTCCTAGGTTTCTGCATGAGTGCCATCTTCCTGGAGTTGAGCCTGGATCTGCCCCACAGGGAACCACCTTTTGGCTGGGAAATGTCCTTATTTACTTAACTACGAGAGCGGACCTCGTCGACGTTGAAGAGGCAGCTATTGCAGAGGTTGTCGAGGCCGGATTAGACCAAGGTCAAGGGTTGTTCCGAGCTATGGTATTCTCAATTATGGATTTTATCTTGATTTATGCTCAGAAGAAAGAAGATGGAAATGTGCGAATCCTACGGTCTCATTTGATGAATTTATTTTACTTTGATGACAGAAATTCACGCTTCTCCAAAGGCCCCCGTACAAGGAACCAAAAGGGCTCATTGGCCAATGTTACGAACCCACTAAACCTGACAATGGGTGAATCTCGGGGCTATATTGGCCCATTATCGGACAAATCGAATCCTACTACAGCTTTCCTCATGGTCATGCGGTTCTTCGACGCTGCTACTAATCAACGGCTGATGGGGACCAGTTCCAGTGTTTTCCCAAACGAGATTCTTTCTTCAGTCATGGAGGCTTCAGATTGCCAAACATACCAATCTCTTGCTAAGGTTTCCGCTTGCTGCCGGGATATCTACTATCGCAAATTCCGCCTCAATGACAACTACGCTGTTGTCGGTGTTGATGCTGAGGCAGGGGTTAACCATTTTGTTTTGGAGGATTTACGCTCCGGGAACAAATTCGTTTCAGACTTAAGGCGTAATTGCACACCGAGCTGGAGCAGAAATAAAGACAATGGAATTGAAATAAACCCTGTTATTGGGGTAGCAGATCCTACAAGAAGGAGCATCATCGACGGTGTAAGTCTTGTCTTTTCGAATATGACATCCAGACATCCACCCTACAAGAGGAGGGAAGACATGCCAGTGCAGTACGTTCCCATTTCTCTTAATCCTTCCCAAATACTGAACATCATAGGGACTTTTTCCGGTATATTCAAGAAGCTGGCGGGCCCAAACCTGAGCAACTCTTCACCTTGCCAGATTACTTCTATCCTGGCTCTGTTGAGGATGCTTGGGGTAGGTACATTCTAGGTTTAATCCAGGACAATAGTAAAGACTCGAGCAACTATAGATTTGTGCTTATCAACGGTGCCGCGTTCCGATGTCTTCTTCCACATGGCTACCGTGAATTGACAATGGACCATTTCTTCTGCAATGGGTTGCATGCCTTTATCCGTCATGCACGGGATGAAACTCCGGAGGAATGGGCAGAGACAATACGCTATGCTGTGCAGCAGCTCCACCGCAAAGAAACCTCCAAGAGGCAACGGTTCGACTTCCACGTGCAAGGACGTCCAGTAATTGTGGCATTCACTAGGAAGGTAAAATTCTTCTACTATGTCTACCGATGTGCTGAAACTCCCCCGGTTCCCGAAAATGCACGCCCACACTGCCTCGAGATTGCAGAAAGAAGCACCAATGCTGACCCCGGATGTCGACTTGTACAGCTCATTCCGGGTAACGAACCGCTTAACCTGGATGACAAGCATTCAAGAGAGGTATTTGAGAGTTGGATTCAGATCTTCTGCAAGAACGAGGAGATGATGACGGAGTATGATCCATTTACCGAAAAGCAGGTGCCGTTGATGAGTGAACGCACTCTGAAAGGGATCGACTTCCAGAATTGAACCAGGAGAAGCAATATATTCTGACATTGGCAAGAAGTCTACTAAAAAGGCCGTGGTTTTCTTGGTTTCCATCCCTTTTTTGCTCGTCTTCTCCCCTCAACGCAGGAGGGGATGTTGGAGGGTGGATGTATCACCCTGGGTGAGACTGGGTGAGGGAACACCCCATGCAGAACGGTCTTTTTTTTTAAGCTGAGCCTTATGGTTTTCTGCCTCGCCTCTCTGCCTAAAATGGCTGCCTTTTGTTTTGATCATGTAGGTTTCCAATATACATTCCTTTCGCTCATGAACTAGATAGACAGGGACAAGGGTGTCTGTGGACAAATAAAAATTGATCTATGGAAAACGTGTTTTTTAATTGGCCAGGTACCAGGCAAACAAACAATCATTCCGATACTGTGCCTCAGTATTCGGGTATCGTTTTGTAGCAGATCACCTCAATAATAAGTAAACCATAATTTGAGAGAAAAAATACCAAATTTGTATCAAATTTCTGGCTAAGTGTTTATAGTGCACGGAAAAAAGTCAACTCATATAACAATGACACTTGCCCTAATAATTAAGGCGTGTATCTGGCCAGAGAATGTCAAGTATACCAATACGAAGGCAAATGATTTAAGTGCAAACCGTCTTTCACCAAACCGAGGGACAGAAAGTTGTACGCAAAATTGGAGAGAAGAAGTAGATCTCATTGTCTTCGACTTTTGATAGGTATCATCAGCATATATAAAGCAGCCTGAGCAGAGGTAGTAACAACTCAAGAGTTCTCTGGGATACTCTTTGGGTCATGGTGTTTTCCAAAACCCATGTAATAGGCTGGGGAAAATAGATACAAGACTCCACATACTCCAGACCGAGACGGCCATCCATGCGCTCCTCAATAGAAAACGCCAAGGACAAACCCACACATAAAAAAAGAATAGGCTATGCGAGTGCGCGAATCAAGATGAAGTGCAAAGAAGAGGTAAGAAAAGATGAAAAAAAAAGAGGACATCTATTGATATTCAGCCAGCTTCGCCGCAACAACTCTCGAGACTTCCTTTTGCACGTCATTTGCTGAGCCCTCCACGTCAACCGTAAGCGCATCCCATTCACCCTTTGGTTCTTCAAGGTCCTTTAATTGCGAATGGATCATGCCACTTTTCATATAATGCGCCTCTCGACTGGAGACGCGCTGGAAGAGAGTTTTCTCGTCCAACTTTAGGTATATGAAATGGATTTGGACGGAGGGGGAACCGTATGTAGCTACGCGCATGACGTCGCGGTATTTCTGCTTTAAGGCGGAACAAGCGACGACCACACCAGAGGGGGGGTGGTAATTATTTGCGTCGGATGGGGAGAGGGCTTTGATAGCGGCATTGCGGAGAGAGATAAGCCAGTCCCAGCGGTCTGCATCTGTGAGGGGAACACCTTCGCTCATCTTGTCTTTGTTTGATTGTGTATGGAACTGGATTGGAGCAGGCAATTGTTAGTTTTTTGACCTCTCCTTATCCCTTTTTTTGCTCCAGGCCCCTGGATTGGATATTTCCAGTGCGCTTTTACTTATAAACTCAAACGGCGCATAGGAAGCTACAAAAGAGCTCCAAGACTAGAAGGTGTATAGGTGTGGGGGTATGTATAGTGGGATAAGGAAGCAAGGTACTTACATCGTCGCCCTCAAGAAAAGGGATCCCCAATTCCCGCTGAAGATACCTTCCCACAGTACTTTTCCCACATCCGGCCGGGCCGGTGACAACCCAGATATGTTGGATATTGTCTGGTCGCATTTGGGGGGCAGAATGGGTTAGAGAGGACTTGCTAACAGGTGCAGCGCTTTTGATAGGAGGCTGGTGCCGTTCCCCGGTAGACAGCATTATGATAAGACAAAAAGAACTGTCTTAATAATATCGACTTAGACCCAAATGGGGAGGGTGGACGCCCGAAAGCAGAAGGGGAAATAAAAGAAAGAAAAAGTGTATGACGCTGTTGAGTGTGTGGTACAGGCGAAATTTGCTGAGAAATGCTCTGAGTGGCTCAACCCAATGGTTCATACAATATTCAAGGTGGTACGGAATAATATAACAGAATGAAGTGTATAGAGTAAACTATTCTTCCTTGCGATGAAATTGAACTTTCATCAAAGGAGGATAATTAGTAGGAATGTCTGAGTCAGAGGTGTTTAAGGGTGATAGAAGCCCAGGAGGAAGAAAACGCCGCTTGTAGAAAAAGAACAGGAATTGGAGGGAAGGAAATATCCAGATATAGCAGCCTTAATAAATTCCGGCTTTCCAGCTATGAAATTTGACCTGGTGGGTCATGGTATTTTTATATAATAGAGCCATAATAGTCATACCATGTGGTACGTATGAGAGGGAAACCCGGGCCATATCCAGGAAACCTCAACATCGGGAATGCAGGAGTACCAAAAAAATATGAAAAAATTTTTATTTTCAAAAAAATAACAGGGTCAAATTATAATACTACGCCGGAGTAATAACCATCTTAATACAGCCGAGTGGGGGAAAAAAGGGTGAGTGGGGGAGAACAAACAAAAGACGTGAAGAAAAAGTTGGAGGAAAGCAAGAGTCCAGCGGTCTGGTTATTAGCGGGAGATCTGATCTAGGCTGTGTGTACTGTCGCATACCAACTCCATACATATTACATACACATATCATCGAATTAAGGCTCAAATTAAGAGGCTGATAATATGGGCTACTTCCTTTGATGTACCTCTTGACGAGAGATCTCAAACGGATGCACTGGGAAATCCAATGGGTAAAACCATATCATAATCAATTCCGTGTTGTTGGGATTCTGATTTCATCCGCCATGATGTCACCATCGTCCCTATGCCGGGGACCCGGAACCCATCATCATACATGATTTGGCCGACATCATGGATACGGGTGAGGGCTCCCAAAAGCAGGTACTTTTAGGCTCTATCTTGTATCTACCCGCCTCTGTGTGCGAGCGTTGTATCTTGCAAACCAATTGTTATTTCTTTCGAAACACCATAATTACACGCAATCCAATTTCCTTCCTCCCTTCTCAGTGGCGGCGGAGGAAAGTACCAGGGAGTTGGAGTGTCCCCCCACACTAAACCCGATTCCGGATATCAAGTATGCTACTAGGTACCTACCTTACCAGGGAAGGTACTTCGGAGAACCAGTACTTCTTGCATTCTCCCTTTCAACGGCAGACAGACGGCAACCCCTTTCGAGGCAAAAGGAGGGATTTCCGGGTGAGTACTATTCCGTCATGATGAGCAAAGCCACCTAGAGAAAGACAAAGGCTCTTTGCCGTTTTGACCAAGGCCAAGATCAGGATTTCTCCCAGCCATGCGGTTGGCGCTGGTTGTTATAACTCACAAGTCTTGAACAGCTCGAAAACCAATTTAGTTCGGCAAAAGTCGCCTACAAATTTTGTTTGTCATGAAGGGTCCGTGGAGATTTGGGAAATAAAAATAAAAAATAAAAATAAAAATCTCGTCCGGCTTGTGCTTTTTGGGTCCAGTCAAAGGACAGGTCAGATCCCGCGCCTGGGAACCCAAGGGCCACCCTTTCCCTAAAAGAATGCTACTGCTCTGCAACCCAAGACAAAGAGATCTGAGACCACCCAGTGACACCTCAGCCATCCCTCCATCAGAAGAGAAAGTATCGCGATTCGTTGACAATGTGGCTTTCGAGTGTGGCTCAATCTGGGGAAGCCTGTTAAGGAGCACGGCTCGTCTGCAAACCCATGCAGGCGACGAAAATTCGCCGATGAACTTCTCTGCTCATGCATGAATGACTCGACAACGTCTTTTCCACAGGCTAATATCCTGCTGCATGATTCTACCAATGAGCAGACACTGATTTCAAATACTGGCCCGATATTTCCCCTCTTAAGAGCGAGCGCCAGGGGACGGAAAAACATTCCCAGGGACCATGGCGGGCATCAAGGATCACCCCAGGGCCACCTGATATTCTTTACCCCTCATCCAGCAGAGCCTGCAGGCGGAGGACTCTCTAAAACCTGGATTATATCTCACCGACTTTCTCATTGTTTGTCATATGCTAACCGTGGATGATGGATGATCAATTGGGTCCGTATTATTTGCTTGACATGAGACGTTCGTTCATTCACCCATCAGACTTGGCGTCCGGCCTCCTCATCGAGATGTTGCTATTGGTAGGTCGTCGTTTGACTTTGAGCAGGGCAAGCATCCAAATTTCCCACTTCCGACGAAATCCTCGAGGCAAGCTGTTATAGTCAATACTATTAAGTCTTGGTTCTACAATAGTTAGGCGTGAATTAGCCCTTTTGTCATGTTTTCCAGTAGTTGTATTTTGAGAGAACACTCCATTCAAGATACAGTAAGGGAGCTGAGGGGGAGTGGTGTTCAAGACGCATTACGTAATCCATGATACGCCCGCCGACCGCCAGGCAGTAATTCGAGATATGTCGCCAAACCAACAGGAAGCTAGGCAGAGCTCTGCGAATGAGCATTATTGCGGTCATTGTGATAGCCGACTTACCTAGCGCATCTAACGAGTACACGAATTCCAATCAAGCTTAGTCGTTTCCATTTATTACTGTTCGAGCTTCCTTGTCGCCACCATGACCTCCCTCTTCTTCTCGACCCCGGTCGACATCGACGTCGTCCTCGAGGACAGCGATGAGCGCCAGATGGTAGATGTCAAGCTCGAAAAGGGTCATCGGGAGAAGGTGCCCTTGTATATGGATGGCGAATCCGTCAAGGGTGCCGTGACCATAAGACCCAAGGATGGAAAGCGACTAGAGCACACGGGCATCAAGGTGCAGTTTATCGGAACGATAGGTATAGAACGCCGGATTCCATGGAGACAATGCAGAACAGCGAGACGCCGCCCATCTCCTCAAGCTCTCATTCTTCATCCCCCTTAACTTGCCAGCGATATTATGCTAACGCGACGGGATTGGACACAGAAATGTTCTACGACCGTGGGAACCATTACGAGTTCCTCTCCTTGGTGCAGGAACTTGCAGCTCCCGGCGAATTACAACACCCTCAAACGTTCCCCTTTAACTTCAAGAATGTCGAGAAACAATACGAGTCCTACAACGGAATTAATGTGAAGCTACGATACTTTGTTCGCGTGACGGTATCCAGACGCATGGCGGATGTAATCCGGGAGAAGGACCTGTGGGTGTACTCTTATCGCATGCCTCCCGAGACCAACAGCCCGATCAAGATGGACGTCGGGATCGAGGATTGCTTGCATATAGAGTTTGAGTATTCCAAGTCCAAGTATCATCTCAAGGACGTCATCGTGGGACGCATATATTTCCTGCTTGTGCGCTTGAAGATCAAACACATGGAGCTATCGATTATCCGACGAGAAACAACCGGATCACCCCCAAACCAGTATAACGAAAGCGAGACATTGGTGCGGTTTGAAGTAAGTTTTGCAGTTTATTTGCCCGTTTGTGACACGAATCGGACAGGGTTCGCTAATTGGAATACGCTATGTATAGATTATGGATGGGTCACCCTCCCGAGGTATGTTCCTTGTATTTCTTTCTTATCTTGCATAAGGTTTAGGTTCCAGCCGTTTCCTTGAAATACCGCCGCCCAGACATTGCAAAAAAGAAAAAGAAAAAGAAAAAGAACAGAAAAACACGAGAAAACAAATAAACAAATTAACGCTTACTTACTGTGATCAGGTGAAACTATCCCCATCCGCCTGTTCCTTGGTGGCTTCGACCTGACACCGACCTTCCGAGACGTCAACAAGAAATACTCGACACGTTACTATTTAAGTTTGGTGCTCATTGACGAAGGTATGTTGACGTGTATACCTGCGCTCCTATGTGTCTCGCCCTCTTTCGCCCTAAATAAACCCCCAACCCCTTTTCTGAAGATTTGATTCTACACATCTGAGACTCGACCGTGTATGCGTTGGCGCCTGAGTCCTCTCAGACCGCCAATGCACTGTCTGCCCAACATATACCACCCCCATCAAACACAGGTCAATAGCCGGTCGGCTATTGACACTTGTCTCGGACCAGTCAACGGCCTGCATTTCGGCCCGGCTGCTCGCAGGCAACCGTGATCGTGACCGTCGGCCTCTCCCCGAATGGCACCCCCACGCTAGTCCACACTCAGCCATAAGGCTCACGTGGCTGTCTCCACCGTCCCCCAGTTTTCGCCCCTGTTATTTATTACAAGGCCGCCGGGGGGTCCCAGGATTTTTCGATTTAGTGCCTCGGCCATGGTATCATTTGTGCTGACTTCACGCCACCTCTGGTATAGATGCCCGTCGATATTTCAAGCAGTCCGAGATCGTTCTTCACCGCCAGGCGCCTGAGATTGCCACAACACCCCAGGTGGCTCAGCAGCAGCTAATCCAGCAGCAACAATTGCAACAGGAACCGCAGCACCAGTTACCCCCAGGCTCCGCCACACCAGGACCACGGCGAGAGCCGCATCCTGCTCCTGCCCTGGCAGTCACCGCCCCTGCGGCCTAGATCTTTCTTCCGTCTCCCACAGCCAGCCACCTTATCATGAAACACTGATTACAGAAATATTCATGGCTCCTACCGAGCTGAGCTTCTCTCGATATTCTAACATATACCCTTCGAACTCCTTTGTACTTAGCATCCGTACATTGTTCCATCCTATCATGAATCTCCTCATGTGCCTCTTTCTTTTCTTTTTTTTTTTTTTACAATGAGCCATTGCTTCTTTTACGAAACAACCTTCGATCCGATTTTTCCCTCCAAATAACTTAGAAAGGATCTAGCGCATAAAGGATGGTTGGTAAACATTTCCTACTTCTTTCCTATGTACTGTAACTTTATTCCTGGTGCTGTTGGATGGCTCATCTTGTGAGATCTCCGCATGATCGTTGCTTTAACACGGGCATTTAAATTCCGTCTAGGATTAATGGAATACAGGGGGGATCTAAATATACACTTTGGCTCAACATGCCCACATGTCCAAATAAGCTTTCTCATAGAGGGGGGAGAGCCCAGTGGCAGAATGCACTTCGTAAAAGATCTAAATAAGTCCCATCATACAAAGAACCTGTAGAGACGTCGTCGAGGCTGAAGATAAAAAATAACGCGGAAAAAATACATCAAAGATGTTTGAAAGAAAGAAAAAAAGAATGCATACGCTATGCGTTACTGCCAACCTCATACAACACTTCCCCAAGAGCACCTAGAACGTCACCGTCATCCTTTTCCTTCCCAGCTACCTGCACAGCCTGAACAACAAGCGGATATATCCACTCAAGATGTCTCTTACAATTTTGGGTTTCAGTATCCGTGACCGACTGGCCCACCGCAGTCTTAGTCGTAGGCGGTGGAGGGATTGCAGACGGTTCGCTCCGTAGCCTGACCATACCCCTTAGAAGATGCAAGAGTGCTTTGCGCGCCGATGTAGGCTGCGGCATGAGTCCGCGCAGCGGCTGGTCAGCAATATACCCTTTAAGCGAAACCGCACACCGGAGAATTAGGTATGGCGAGATGGAGCATGCAAGCAAAATCCGTTCTGTAGCCAGCTTGGAAGTGTTATTAGGCTCTTGTATCGAGTGTCCTGCTTGGTGAGCTGATGCTAATTCGAAGAGCGTATCCATTACTGCGTACGCCATCCTAGTCCGTGTCGTCGGAGGAGGGTCAAATGTTCTTCCAGGGCGCACGTTGTAGATATCCTGGAGAGGGCCATCCTGGTATTTGGCTGGAAGGTCGAATCGTTGAGGGAGGTAGATGAAGGAAGAGTTTAGGAGAGCACAAGCGAAAGCTTGTCGGGTGGAATCTGGAATAGCCGAAGCGCCGAGTGACGGGATTACGAGCGTTTTCAGTCGGTTGAAAGCCTTAACGTCGAATGATTCATCGGCAGATAGTGTACCCCGTGGAATTGGGAGAACACGATAGCCTCGAGCCATGACAATCCCATTTGCGATTGCAACAACGCATGCCCAAAACTTAGAGATTTCAGAAGCTCCCGAATGGTTGTATTGGTTCTCCACATAAGGGATCGCCACCTGTAGAACATTTAAAGAGGATGTAGTTGCCTTTCTCCATAAGCTTGGTTCTCGATCCTTCCCAGGCCACTCATATTTTTGAATGATGGGGTTTGCAAGATGTTCCAGGGCCGTTGCAAGAGAACCATCCGCAAATATGTTTTGCTTAATGCCATATTCAGTGAGGTACCAACTTAGAAGATCCATCGAACTTTTCGAAAAAGCAACGTAGGTTGGTTTTGTTGGTTCGCTGCTCGGAGACCATTTTGATAGTGCGGAATCTACGAACTGCGCGAGACATCGAACGACATCGCCCTGAGAATTTTCCTTCTCAGAACAGATCGTTTTCAAGCAGTCGATGATCAAGCTTTGCAGGCTAGATGGGCGGTCTATGTCTGGCGAGTATCTGGGGGATATTGAGTTCCACGCAAGTAATTGCATATGCTGGAGGATTCTCTCAACCTCCTTCTTCGTCAGTTCTTCCTTATACAAGCGATATATTTGCTGGAATGTATGTAGGTATGAGATGGCGGCATCTTGGTTCGGGCGGTCGAAGCTCAAAAATTCCTCCTTGTCCATAGGATGACCATTTACCCACAGTGACCAAGTAAATCCCAACGATTGCTTGCTTAACCCATCCGGCAACTGCACCCGAAGGAGGAGGCTGGACAGACTAGAATATACTGCCTCAGCGAGTTCTAGGAAGCGCAAACCAATCAGTTTTTGGAAATAATCGAGTAGTCGCTTCCAAGATTGGTCAAAATTATAATCCACTCTGATAGCCTCGAAAAAGTTGGTCATGAGATCTGAAACCCCTTTCACCATGAGAACAGTCGTCTCCGCCCAGAGTTTAAGATCATCGGAGTCTCTTGATTTCTTGTCTCGCAAATCCATAAGGTTAGTTTGGATCTCCTCCACCATCCGGAATAAGACACGATTCAGGCATAAAAACCACGCTTCGGGAGAAAGTTGTTGCCCGTAGGCATCAAAAATCCTGAGTAAAGTGTGGACCGCACAGTTTCTAATCTCTGACCTGCTATCAGTAGTAAGGTCTACGATTCGCAATAGAAGCAGGAGCCATAGGGCACCCCGCGAAGCAGACTGGTCGTCACTTTTAGCGAGAGCAGCAAGCGCACGCTCGCTCACAGACGGGTCAACGTTGGACTCAATGGAAAACGGCTCAGTCTGATCATAGAGAAAATCGGACACATTCCAAAAAGACGATGTTGTTGTAAGAGAGATGTTAAACACCTGCTGTTGTAGGGCAAATTTAGAAAAAGAATCGACAAGGTCTAGACGACAGGGAAGCGGTAGCTGAGAAATAAAGTCAGACGCTACGAGCTGCAAACTCTTGTATGCTACTCGAATAAGGCGAGCCGAGTCCGCAAGTAACGAGCTCTTGCTTCCGCCGGGGAGACTGCAGGTTTCGCTGACATCCTTTAGTGCACGTTCGCCAAAAACGCTAGAAATGAGTTCGAAGACTAGAGTCCACGCTTGAGAAAAGGTCTCTGCGTATTGCTCCAGAAGACTCTTTAGCGTCTCCAGGCTTTGCTCGTGCACTTCAACCGCTGAAGCCGAGGGCGACCCAAGTGAGCAGCCGCAGCTTTCGTAAAGTAACCCAATCTGGGATTTCAATGTTTGAAGGTTTCTGATTTGCCGCATGTTTCGCTCTGAATCACTGTCATCCTCCCTCTGCCTCATGGTCTGGAATATGATCCCATTCAACACATAATTCGCCCGTAAACGAAGGTTTTGACTAAACTGGCCGCCAGCAGCAGTCGATATGAGCCGATCAGTTAGAAGCTTCCAGGCACCCTGGTCAGCATCAGCTAGTGAGGATAATCTATCTAGATTTGCTCTGGCCACTTCATTGGCTCTCTCCAAAACAAATCTGAGCTCTTCATCCTGGATTCGAGATTTAGCCACGGTGTGTGAGACACGGCGTGAGGGTCTGCGCACACGACTTGAACCTGACTGTGGTGAAGGAACAGGTACTGTTGTTCCAGCAGACGATTCGGTGGATTCCTCAGCTGAGACAGATAGGTCCAATAACGCAATTAGAAGGTCATTGAATGAATCACTTGGATAATCGCTAGTGCTCTCAAACATCTTCGCAGAGGCGGCCTGTACAGCCATGATTTCTGGGCCTAAGTTAGCCTTGGGCACATCGACCCCGACCCCTGCCATAGATTCTCCAGAGGTACTCCCTGCGGTTTGAGGCTTTGTAGGTGGTTTTCCCACTAGTAGATCAGTTTCCTGAAGTGTGCCAAGCACTATAGACCATGCCGGCTGGTCTAATGTTGGACCAAGGGCGATACCCAAATTTAGCAAAGCACGCAAACACAGGAGATTTCTTGTACTCAAAGGCACAGTTCGATTTCGATTATCAGATGGCGCTCCAGCGCTTTCGGAAGGTAATGTAGGAGTAAGTGGGGCCTCCGAGCCCTTCCGTTTTTCGTCCACAGCTTCATTGTGTTGAGAGTCTGACGCCATACCAGCATGTTTCACGGTGCTTGTGTCGGATGGCATGGAAGCCTTACCTAGTGTTGTCAAAAAGGCGTCACGAGGAGTAGATAACCTCAAAAGGCCAGCGACATGGGCCAACTTTTGAAACGATCGAACGAGATTGTGGTAAAACTCATCGTCTAATGAGGCATATAAGAAGGTTGAGCATGCCGCAAGCACGGCAGGCCAACAATCTTCGATTATTCCAGCGCAAGTTTTTACGGCCGGGAGTTGAGGATGCGACTCCAGCTCTAGAGGATTCAGGGGCGTCGAGAGTTTTTTGATGTGCGACTTTTGCGAACTTTTCAGAGAATCTTCCCGCTGAAGGTCTTGTGAAGAGCTGGCGGAGATTCCATTTTGGTCGGGGTTCGTAATCCGGCTCCTCCGCTTCAGTTTCAAGTCCGGCACAGTCAATGGAAGAATGAACTTTGCAAGCCCTTCGGCCAAGGAGCCGATGCAATTGAGAACAAGACTATAAATATATGTGTCAGGAGGTGAGGGTGGCTCCGTTTTGTCAAGAATTTCTATGTAAGGAGTGCGGACCACACTCCACTGGCTGCTGATTCCTGGTACATTGGTATCAGTGGAAGACACTGAGGCTCCAATGACACCTGCAACCCCACCGGCTTCAAGTGTTATTTGCTCTTCGGTGATAGATCTTGTATGTTCCGCACGAGACGGCACCGTTGAGCGAGTGCTAAGGCCAATCAGCGAGGGCTTTTCCGCCGCCAAACGGACCAGCGAGGCCATATGGTCTCGAAGAATGTCCTTTCTTCGCTCTTCTGCATCGTACAAGGAATATATGAGTCTCACTAGTCCGGGTTCGGCATATAATCCCCGAAAGACTTCCATACACAACACTCGTTTCCAAGATGATGTCCCATCAGGCTCAAGTAGATGCGTTAAGAGCGAAAGCGCCATCTCACATTCAGCAGTTAACAGTGAGAGGTGGCGCTTCAGGAGGATTAGAAGGATTCGAGTTATCCTTACTGTTTGAGCAAAGCTATGTCGTTCAGATAAGTATCTAACGATCATCGGCATTAACCGAGTGCGCAACACGTGTGTCAGTTCTGGATGATTGACAAAGAGTCGACCACTGTTAAGCAAAATGCTCTCGATAAGCTCCAGGGTAAACGTCGGAGACAGCGACTTGATTCTGAGGAACTGCAGCTGCTCGCCATCTACAAGGCGGCATAGGTCATCCAAGACCTTCGGAATGTTAGCCAGCTCCTGGCATTATCTATTTTTAGAGGAAACCTACACGTAAAGCATCATATGCGAAGTTTCCTACATCGATAGAGCCACCATCAGTTTTAACGACAGTTGTTGACTTTGAATTTTGGTGGGCGGCTGAATATGATGTTAACACGAGGCCACAGACAAGTTATGCGGAAGGAATAATCACCCACAGTCTTCAGTCGATACGCGCTCGAATGTAGAAACTACAAGTTGCTGTAATGTGGCTGCCGCTGTGCTGGAAACCGCGAGGGTTTTGCTCGACTGCAACGTAGCACATATCTCCAGTGTCGTCACAAGGAGCTCGCCTCCTAGATCATTAGAATAATGTTGCAATAGCGATGGCAAAGTTTGCAAAATTTTAAGTTGGACGTCCAACGCTTTTCTATGTCAGTGCGGCGCAAAACAGGAAGGAGGCGAGCCTACCCAAATTCGTGGTTTCTTTCAGACCACCGAGAACATCTGTCAACCGCTCAGACGGTAGTGATCGGGACGCTACTAGCCTTTGCAGGCAAACAACCCCTATCGCGGCGAGTTTGGCATGGCGGCTATTGCAAGCCAAGATAAAAGGATTAACAAACCTGGGTTTCCGTACCAGGTCTTCCAGGTCCTCAGCAGGCTGCGTATGGAAGGCAAACGAGGGAAAGTGCGGAGACCTACCAGCGGATATTTGAGCTTCAGAAGTAGACGGCAAAGCCTTCAGCTCGTTGAGGGACTCTTCAGCTGCCTACATGCCAAGTCAGCCTACGGTCCCAGATATCCCTGGAAGGGTACAAACATTTCGAAGGTCGGAGTTCTTTCTCTTGGATTCTTGAATGAGATTCAACAACTCCGTTTGTAGTAATTGCGAGGACATTTCCAGCTAAGCGTTGTGGGTCAGAGCATGGCAGACGCCCAGTCCAGATATTAAATTATGTAGGAAGCAAATAGTGCATGGAATTTCAGAGCCAGCAAACTAGGGGTCTGGAAAACAGGAAACACGCTAATAAGGGATTCAAGCTAGCTCCATGTAACTGACTGCGGAATGAGCCAGCACTCTCTAGGTAACAATCCGAGGGTATCCTGATTGAAGAAAGAACACATTCGCCATAGCTAGTTAACATCCAACAATTACAGTATCAGGAGTGGCATCTTCAGGAAGCGCCAAGGCACCAGCCGAAATAGAGTCTCCACGTGATGGAGGCAGCTCCCTTATCATCACGTGCGATAGTGGTCCCCAGTATCGTCAGTTTCGTCACCGTTACCAGACTATAAGGTGGAGATACTAAGGTAAGGTAAACAACTTACCTTACCTACAGGGCGGGTTTGATCGCGGGTAGATTTGCGGATTCCCCCGTCACAGGTTTATCTTATTGGAAGGCGGGATTATGAGCATGAGGTGGGAGGAAAGCTGCCCCTCTTTCTTTAGTGATGAAATTCCTTCCCTGCCAACATACTATTTAGTCATATCCAATTCACTAGCCTCTTCCCTTTCTTTCTGATTTCTCTTCACTTGTAGCATTTTCTCTCTTCTCTCCTTTTTCCTCTCTCCCACGCACAATGTCTGCGAAAATCCCCAGGAACTTTAGGCTCCTCGAGGAGCTGGAGAAGGGCGAAAAAGGTTTGGGGGCAGGTAGGCATGCGACCTTAATAATAGCCATTATATCTCACATTGCTAATCCTTTATTACTTCAACCATATAGAAGCCTGCTCCTACGGTCTTGCCGATGGCGATGATATGATGATGAGCAATTGGAACGGAACTATTCTCGGGCCCCCTCATGTATGTCCCATCCCCCTCGAAAGTTCCTGCCCGAACTACGACCCATGAAGGATATTTTTACTAACATTCAGCAATCTTTACTCATAGAGTGTCCACGAAAACAGGATATACAGCGTCAATATTCATTGCGGTCCCGAATACCCTGACGAGCCTCCCACGATTCAGTTCGTTTCGCGCGTCAACCTCCCATGCGTAGACCAGCGAACAGGGAAGGTTTGACTTACCTTTTACCTAGCAACATACAAGGACCCCAGATTTTAACGTTGTACAAGGTCGACCCATTCAAGGTGCCGTGTCTTGCCCAGTGGAAGCGGGATTACACAATGGAGACCGTCTTGATTGAGCTCAGAAGGTAAGTATAGATTTGCCTTCTTAAGACCCGGGACAAACGCTAAGTATCATAGATACATGGCTCTGCCACCGCATAAGAAACTCCCCCAGCCTCCGGAGGGCTCAACTTTCTAAATTTTCTGCATCATGAACAGTTCAGAAGTTGAAAACGGAGTATTACGGTCGGTGTTCGCATGTGGTTCTTTTTTTTTCTTCCCACTTGGCTTATTTATTAGAACATGTGTACCTAGTCCATGCATAACGGCGTGTTTCATATTGAAGCCTAGCTGCAATTTATCTTGCGTTTCCCCCAGTATCAAAAGCCCCCGCAAACGAATCAGTGAAAAACAAGGCTTTTTCCCGATAACATGCGGACGGCGTAACAGAAAGTCCATATCATCATGCCCACTATTTGTTATTCAATTCCAACTACGCATGTTCAGAAATATATACCAAGTAAATATCATACAACTTACAGCTTCTAAAACTTGAAATTCACCTTCCTCACATGTGTTTATTGGCACGTGACACCACTTTATGTCATCCGTTGTTGGAGGATCATGAAAACGAAATGATCCGCAGACTGTTTCCCGACGGTTTCCAAGAATGCATAAAGTTGTCGTGCCCAAGCTATCATCTGTGCACCGTTTTGCCTGTAAGTTTTGCAAACCGATAGTTAACCTGAGGCACCCTATAGGTGATGACTTTTTTGTTTATTCCATTACCTCAACACTAGGTCTCGCCCTTTATCGCGCACTCCTCCGACAATGCAAGAGCTTACCAAAACCCGAAGAAACCCAACTCACTACGGTCAAGCAACATATTCTTGGGAGGTTTCATAGATATAAAACCCTTCAAAGCCCGTCGCAGGTATCGAATGCTCTCAAGGCTGGATATGAGGTATGCATGCTTTCAGCTCCATGTTCATGGGCCGTTGACTAAATTTTCCGCGAACCTCAAACTCAGGCTCTAGACATATTACACTCAGTGTCGCAAGGGAATCAGCATAACGCCAATGTCATAAAGTCAATACTCTCGGAGGTAGAACAATTAAAAGAGCGGAAAACTACGTTACAAAAATTGCTTACCAAGGCTCGGTCCGCGAAGGAACCGTCGCAAAAGCTGAAGAAGAAAGCCGAAAGCAGGAAATTTCAGGATTCGACGTCTCGAAAGCATCCGAATGCTACCTCTATATTATCCCGTCCTCGATCTGTCGTAAGCGGACGTCGTCATGTCCCAGTTCTCGTCAACGCCCGCGGCGTCCCGTTTTTACGTATAAAGAAGCCACAACCCAAGAATCTTAGCGGTGTAATCCGAAGCAAGCTTGATAAACGATGGAAGCGGATTGAGCGCCGGGGAAGACTCGAGGTAGAGCTGCTTTTTGGTCAAGACGAGGACCATTGGGACCATTTGACCATTGGCTCAGATTCGGAAAAATGGGCCGTCGAGATCAAGAGTTGTTTGGATGATGTCAATCACCTGATTCGAACCAACGATGCCAAGAATATGAGACTTGCAGAAGCGATGTGGGATGTTGTTCTTGCTGAACGCAAATTGGCAGGGGAGGAAAAGGTTGATAAATGATATTCTTTCCTCCCTCATTTGCTTTGAGGCGAGGGCAAAGGGTCTAAATTTCGAGCTAGGCACTCGCTAGTTTCGACAGCTATGCGGCCCTCTACTGGTTCAGGCTTAAAACCAAATCGGTCGTTCAGTCATCTAAATACCAGCACCACCCTCGCCATACTCTCGGGCGAGCCAGTGACAAGAAGGCGGCCTCAAACGGGCTACGATGTTCATATCAAGAGCCAAGGGTAGGCCTTCTATATCTGGCCATGGGAGATACTTCCGGACTCGTTACGAAATCCCTCATGCGATATCCGATCCTAGCATGTGTCGATATCCGATCCTAGCATGTGTGGGCTTGTGAAACCAAGCCAGCAACCACGAGCCCTAGTGGCTGAAGGTTCAGCATTCGCCCATTATCATGTACATATTCCGCTTTGATAAAATCAATCCACTTCTATAAAGCCTCTATGTATTTGTTAGCACCTGGAGACTCTACATGTGGGGTAATAGCTCCAGATCCATAACCTACATTCAACCCGCCCTCAACCTTGAAACGGGTTTAATAAACATAAGTTCATGTTAAAGGCCCAGAGATAAACGAGAAGGAAAAGAGTATACCTAACACCTATTATTTTGTAGGTTTTTACAGGAGACACTGGCTAGCCTATGCAGCAATTTTCATCTTCTCAACAGCAACAGGAATGCCATCATCCTCCTCCTCATCAAAGTCTGCCTTTCCAGCCAACCCACTCTGCCATAATTGCTTTCCAGTAAGTTTCTTTTCTTCTTTTCCCGGGGTTTTTTTATTGGCCTTCTTATCCTCCGCCTCTTTCTCCTCCCGTTTCCGCTTTTCCACCTCTTCCATCTCCTTAAAGAATTTATCACGCCATTCCAAAAATGTCTCCCTGTTTACAGCAGTTCCCTGGAATTTCTTGTTCTCTTCCTCCTCAGCTTTAGCGGCCTCCATCTCCTTCACCGCATGGATCGCATTAACACGCTCCGCCATAAGGAGCTCGGCGCTCTCCTTCAAGGCACTAACCAGTGAGAAGACCATCGCCATCCCCATGTTCTCCTCAATGGTCGGCTGCAGGGCTTCAAGCAGCCGGTCGCTGTCCTCGCCGATATCTAATCGAGGGTGCTTCGGCGCATTTGCAGGGGCAGACAGGTCCAATTCCGGAGCAACATCTGGGTATTCTGCTGGGTATGAAACCTCCAAAACTAGGACCGGCGGTTCAGCTTCTTCCTCGTCATTCTCAGGGGGGTCGAGTGTAATTGATATTCGGTATGCGGTGTCGGAAATGTCTAGAGTGGAGGGTAGGTTATATCCGTCAGTATCGGGTATAGCGAGAGAATTAGGCTTCAGGGCGATCTCCAACCTGTAATCTCATCAGGGAAAATTGAGTCGAGCACCTCGCGCTCTTCGATCTGGTCCTCGCGACCCATGTTGCTTCAAGAGTGGAAGAGGCGGGGTAGGTGCTGGAGAGGTCTTAGGGTGGGGAGGGTTTATAAACTCAACATTCACAATGCCCAGTTTTCTAGGATGAAGAAAACTGGGGGAGCTATAAATGAAATATGGTTGCTATTTGTTTCCCTTTCCCCAAAGCATCGTTTCAAAGTTGGGGGTCGCATGAATTAATTCTGCATCAATACTCCAGCCCAACATCCCTCATGCAAACAGAGCAAACAGATAAGAAAAGTCACCAAATTTATTCCACCCAAAAAAGGAAATCAATTGAAGTTGCGCAGTAATTTTCACGCCTCTCGAAAGACTCAAAGAATATATATACAGCTAATCCCGAAGAAAATACCTGATTTGTACCATTAATCTCGAATATCCTGAACCCTTCATATTACAGTACGTTTCAGACACATTCCTAGTAACGACAGTGACACAATGGGGAAACCCAAACCTCACAAGAAGAAGTCTTCTAAATCCCATAAAAAGTCCGTTTTGAGCGCTGGCGGCTCAATCTCGAAACAGAAAATGGACGAAGACCCCTCAAAGCTTCTCGATCAAGCGTCCATACTCCTTCAGACCGGACAACCCGACGCTGCACTCTCACTAGCCCAGCAAGTCCTCGACCATTCGCCCACCAACTCCCCAGCACATCTGTTAGCTTTGAACTCGGTCGCGGAAATCTACGTTGAGCTGGGAGACATTCATGTCGCAAAGCAACATTTTATCCGTGCAGTTGAGGCGGATCCGACCGGTTCTATACCCGAGTCTCAGGGTGGAGGCGCGGAGAAATTCTTATGGCTAGCTCAATTGAGTGAACTTGGTGGGAAGGACAGTGTCCAGTGGTTTGAGAGGGGGGTCTCCGCTCTCAGAAATACTATACAACTATTAGAGAGTTCCTTCGGGCCAGAACCAGCGATTGAGGTAGAGCAGAAAAAGCAGAAGATGGCAAACGCTCTCTGTGGAGTTGCTGAGATCTACATGACCGACCTCTCGTAAGTTTTCCGTGTGCTATAGGCTAGTTCCATTTTATTGAGACTAACTATTCTGGCTAGGTGGGAAGAAGATGCAGAAACCCGTTGCGACTCCCTCATTACCGAAGCGCTTTTAGTGGCTCCGCAATCACCAGAGGTGCTACAGACTCTTGCGTCCATCCGAATTTCACAGCTACGAGAGGATGATGCGCGGGCGGCGCTTTCAAGGAGTATAGAACTCTGGAAGGATTTGCCACCTGAGGACCCGAAGGTGCCAGAATTTCCGACCAGAATCAGCTTGTCGCGTCTCCTGATGGAAGTCGGTATGCTGCTGGAGGCTCTTGAGGTACTTGAACGTCTAATTCTAGAGGACGATCAAAGTGTGGAGGCGTGGTATCTGGGTGGATGGTGTCTATACCTTCTTGCACAGAAGCAGGAAGCTCCCAAAGACCCAGAGGCAGCAGACACCCACGAAACCCCAGAGTCCAAGCGACATGCTTCGCTGGTAGCTAGCCGTGAATGGCTAAACCAAAGCCTAAAGTTGTTCGACCTGGTACAGTATGAGGATGAGAGGCTCAAAGAACACTCTCTGGAGCTAGTCCACGAAATGAACAAAGAACTCGGTGAAGAGATGGATGATAGCGACGCGGAGGATGGCGAAGGAGAGGAGGGAGAGTGGGAAGGGATCGAGTCCGATAGCGACCATGAAATGGCCGACTCTTAGACATATTAATATGAGATGACCATGACGATACCAATAGAAAAAGTTATTATTGCTGTTTCAATAGAAAGCAGCCAGCTGTACAGTCCGGTTCCATATCTATCTATACACTTGGGTTTCCGCTCTCTTAAGCCATAAAGCGGCTACCTTCGGTTTCTTTTTTTTAGTAAGGAAAAATTAAGTATATTTGTAGTGTCATTCCAACTAATGTGAATCTGTGGTACTAGATAGTCAAGCGCTTTCTGTGGGCATTTAATATGGGAGCCAATATTTTCTGGGTGACATTCAAAGGAGAGAGAGAAAAAATCAAATGAAATGAATTCTATTGATTCCAATCATTTTCAACGCCCTTACCCATACCCTACCAACCACGAGAAAGTTAATAGGGGATAAAAATTCCCTGTTTAGTTTCTACACTTTCAACCGCATACTTTCAGGCCCTTTAGCTAGATATCCCCAGGCTGGTGGACGCTACGAAGATGGAATACCTGATCCGCTTTGCTCAAGCCCACGAGTCCTTTCGACAGCCAGAAATCCAGGCCTTAGCTACTTTAGCTGGTCTTGATCTTGAATTTGTTTTTTATGATGACTTTGTGAGTGCTCTCTTGCCCTTTTTTTTCTTATATTTCCCCCCGCAGATGCAGCCTGTCAAACCCGCGAAGGATAGACTTAAAAAAGTCGAAGTTTTTGGGTTTCTTCCCCTCCACCAAGGATGAGAGATCGCATATCTCCCACAAAGTTAAAATTTGAAAAAAAAAAAAACGCATATAATGCATATGAATATTCACTAACTGTGCTCAGTCCCCATACTGCATCGTGAGACTGGAAAATGAACAAGCTGCACGCACTCTCATCTCTCGCTGTATCCTAGCCAAAGACATCTTTGAACTCTGGGGCCAAGGCACGAACTATGAGGAACTCCACAGCAACGTCCGCGGGCGGACGCAAAGTCGCTGGATGGACTACTTAAACAAATCATTCAAATTCACTGTCGAATCCTTTGCCGGGAAGCGCAGCTCCGCGCAAAAGCGAGACATTATCCAGTCCTTCGCCTTCATGGGCTTCCAAGGTCCCATCATCATGAAAAATCCTGATGAGGATTTTTGGGTTCTAGAGCAATACGTCTACCACCGCTCAACTCCAGGTAATACCACCCCTCCGGTTGAGAACCCGCAGCCGGCACGGATCTACTTTGCTCGCTGGCTCGCAAACAGTAGCCGAGAAGTTGTGAATAAATATGATCTGAAGAAACGTCAATATATCAGCACCACGTCCATGGACGCGGAGCTGAGTCTGGTCACGGCCAACATGGCTCAGGCTGCTCCGGGGAAGCTATTCTACGATCCGTTCGTTGGAACCGGGAGCTTCTGCGTTGCTGCAGCACACTTTGGAGCGTTGACGTTTGGCTCTGATATCGATCCACGGAGTTTCCGGGGCAAGGACAAAGCGCCAGGCGAGTCAATGGCGGTTGAGTCGAACTTCCAGCAGTACGGGCTCAACAGTAAGCTTGTCGACATGTTTGCGTCTGATCTTACGAATACGCCCTTGTGTCCAAAACCATTTTTGGATGGGATTGTCTGCGATCCGCCGTATGGGGTTCGAGAAGGCCTGAGGGTCCTTGGGGTCCGTGAGGGACGTCCCATTGAAGAAGTCATTATCGACGGTATCCCGGCGCATTAGTACGTTTTATTTGATAGATACCTCCCGGGATCTCTCTTAACGAATGAGACTAATCTCTGTCTAGCCGACCTGGTTTCATTGCCCCCAAGAAACCATATGGCTTTGAGGCGATGCTGCATGACATTCTCTCATTCGCATCCAGAACCCTCATTACCGATGGTCGCCTGTCAATGTGGATGCCAACCTCGAACGACGAAGAGGTCGAGCTATCTGTCCCCATGCATCGGGATCTGGAGGTTGTCAGTGTGTCCGTTCAACCATTTAACACCTGTAAGTACCTTTATTATATCATACATCTCTTCGGTAGAGGATTCTTGTTTCTGACGCCATCTGTATTAGGGTCTCGTCGGCTTATTACTTACCGGAGACTTCCTGAGGGTGAATTCTCGGATGTGTCGTTAGGTCGGCAAAGGGGAGATGATAGCGGAGTTTCAGCTAATGATTTGAACGCATTCAGAAGAAAGGTGATTTATCCTCCTCCACTTACTGTTAGACGCTTTACAACCTCTTGTCTAATGTTTTTGGATAGTACTTTACAAGAAATACTACGACAGAATCAACCGCAGAGAATAAATGCCGGTCGGAATGAGGACCTTGCACTTAAAAAAGAAAGAAAGAAAGAAAGAAAGAAAAGTACAGAAGCTGAAATAAAATGGCATTAATTTCTAACCCCCCCCTCCCATTTATACCCCATGTCGATGGATGTTGTATCTAGGAAGCAGGAAAGAAACCCTAGAAGCCCAACAAAAGCCACATGTGAAATCATGAGTTCATATAAACCTAGAAGGGTATCATATCCACAAGTTAAACAACAAAGACAGTGAAAATAAACCATCTAGCAAGCATTGAAAATATCTATATCTTCCCCAGCCTCTTCCTCTCAGCCAAACCCTCATACTCAGCATCCAAATCCACCCCCTCATCTCTCCTCATCCTCCGCACCTCCTCCGCCAATTGCACCCGTAACTCCCCCGCCAACACCTCGCCCTCCTCATCGTCTAAGTCATCCCTCTGTCCCCGTCCAAACATAACAAAACTCGTCTTCGCCCCATTTGGCGCCTCGCCGAGTGGCGGTCGAGGGATAATATGGAAATGAACATGGGGGACTTGTTGGGCCGCTCCAACGCCTAGAACCAGTTAACACACCCACAAACAAACTCCCCCCCCCCAACCACACACATCTCATTCAACCCTCCCAAAAACCAATAGAGAAATATAAAAGGAAGCGGAAGAAAGGGAGGGGGATACGAACCATTATTCTGCACGACATTCCAATTCCAACTCGGATCAGAACGAGATTCTAACTCTTTACTCTCTCCGAAGAGCGTGCGCATTACAACCCGGGATAAAATAGGGAGCCATTGGCCCATCTACGTACTTGATTAGATTACCTCAAACCCACATACCCACCAGATGAACGGGTAGGGTTATATAGAACAGGGGCCATACCTCACGACTGACCCTCACATCCATATCCGCTACCTTCTCATAATGATTCCGTGGGACCACGAGGAGATGCCCCTTTGTGAGGGGCATGATGTCCAGAAAGGCTAGGACATGTTTTGTGGATAGGACGAGGTGGGCGTGGGAGGAGTCTGAGGGGGAGAGACTTTGTGGGAGTGAAGATGATGAGGGGGCGGTTGGGGGGTATGTAGCGGATATTCCGCAGAACGCACATGAGGTTGTCATTTTGGACTTGGATGGTTTATAAAAGAGAGTCTAGATGGTTTGGGGGTTTGTTATATTGGGCTTGAAGCAGCAGAAGTAAACTCAGACGAACGTGAGGAGACCACAATAAACTCCGAGCGAACCTCGGTACATCCCGCTCCACCTCTCCATGGCGGATATATATCTAGAACTTCTAGAGAACGCGAAAGCCAGCTTAATATCAAAATGCACCCAGGGTTTAGGACGATACTTCAAAGCGAGATAGCTTTAACTACGAAACAAACTTCAAAAGAGTTGTTAAAGGCGTGTTGGATTTGGCTTGGATAATATTACTATCTTCATAACACAAGCCATCCATTATACCGCATTCATAGTTGAGAAGATTATGGGCAGTGTCCGTGAATATTGTCATACCCTTCCTGGCACTAGCAATCGGCTGTGCAAAAATTACCTGGTGGGTTAAGAAAAGGAAGAAGACGCCGCAAGTTAATTCACAACGCCGGCGAGAAGATTTTGGAACCAAAAAATAACTGCGGATACATTTCCGACCCTGGGTAGCCGACACCAGGAACGCGTGTAGGGGGTAAACAAGGAGAATTTCAAGGTATCAGTGTAAACGTTAAGGCCTCCCGGATTGTTGTCCAAGAAAATAAGAAGAATATAGGAGAAAAGAAGAGAAAAGAAGGAGAATACAGCGCCAGACACCCCCGGAAGTAGTCAATAATGCCAATGTCCGCAACTGAAACAGGGAAATGCCGTCGTAAACATATGCAAGAGGTGCCTTAAAACCATCACAAACAAAAATGCCAAAAATATCGAAAATCAACCAACTCCTTCCCACAGTGGTACCGCCGATCAGATGCCGAAATTAAAGAGGGCAGTGCAGGGTGCCTCTTTATTCGCCATCCTTAATAAAATTATACGGTTCTGTGAGGGAGCTATCGATGTAGAGACTGTGATATTTCTTTGCCCATTGACGCGTAAGGATAGATGCTGGAGAACAGACCTGGTTAGACCTGGGATTATAAAGTCAACGAGGAAAAGGGAACTATACCTTTAAGGAACTTCTTGCTGGCATATTTCTTAAAGAATGCTTCGTGGCAGACAGGACGATGGAGGTAGTCGATCATCAGTCGGAAGACAGGATCGATCTCGTCTTCGCTATATCCGGCGTAGTGAGCCAATGTTGCGTCCTATAGGATGTAATGATTAGCATTTGATTGTTATCATCCAACCGTGCGAGAAACTTACCCAAGGACCACGGTCCAACACGAGACGAGCCAGGTACATTGCTGCAGCGGCTACATGGCTCTGGGGATAACACATAAATCTATGGTCGAGAAGGCTGATTTCCATTAAATATTTTCCAAGCGTGCGGGTTTGAATGTCGTAGTTGTCGGCCTTGGAAATTCGACGCAGGAAGTTCATAGGGTTGGGATAGCTCATGTTATACTCGAGAGTAGCAAGGATGTGGCGCTCAGCGTCGAGGATCTCCTTGTCTGTGAAAGTTTCATCTGCGACGTGACTGAAGTTGGCGACGTGTGGCGAGAGAACCTCTTCATATTTAGACGCGATGAACATGGCAGCAACACCGACTAGCTGAAGGCGATCTAAAGCCACAACCTCAGCTGAGAGGAAGCGGTCGATGAGGTTGACGGCGAGGAAGAGGGTCTCAGGAAGAAGGCGGAAGCGGGTGTGAACCTCGATGAGCCAGTCCACCAAAATGCCGCGCATCTTCCATTCTAGATCAGGTTGATGTTCAATGTAATCGGGGTTGGGCAGTGTCTCCAGCTCCAGGTCTTTCAGGTACTCGAAAATCTCGACAACATACTCAGCTGCCATCAGAGGATCGTCCAAATCTTCGGTGTCAAGGTCATCAACGACGTCCTGGGGATTTTTCTGCTGGACCTCTGACTGCTGAGTTTTGGATTCCGCCTCATCTTTAATCGTGGAAATTTTTTCGGCGACAGGTTTGGCTTCTGGGGCCTTCTTTTGGACATCGATCTTCTTGCGCGGGGGTTCCTCTGCCTTCAGGGTCTGCTCTTGCAACGATTTTTGACTTGCTGTCCTCTTCATCTGTGCACTACCGATCCCCGATCCACTTCCAGGGCGCTTTACCTCTGGTGCGGGTTTCTTCGTGGCATTGTTGTCCTTGGCTCCTAGGGCAGTACGGGACGAGTTGTTACGGCTCAGTTTCTGGACCCCTCCTACGGCCTGCAACGTCGCTTTGGATGTCAAGCCGGCCTTGGTGGCAGTTGGTTTCTTCGCATCCTTGGTTGTTGCTTCACCGTTCTCCGTCTTGGTAACATTGCTCACATCACCTAGGGCGGCGCGTTTTCTTTGTGTGGCGCCCGCGTTTGTGGCAGCTTTCTTAGTCTGAAGGGGTTTCTTGACGGCTGCATTGGAGACCGGGGCGTCTCCTGCGGACAGGGCAGCGGCTTTGGCCCGTGTCAGACGCGTTGACGGGCCATTCTCATCGTTCTCGTTCATAGTGCCTCGGGTGCGGAGGTTCCGAGCCTGCTTCAATAATTTGTGAGTCAATTGCGTTCTATTTTCGGCACTGGAGGCGTCAGGCAGTCTAAGCTACGGTGGAGATCGAATTTTCACGCGCCGAGTGACTCAAAGATAGCTTACCGGAGGCATGATGAGAGGAGGGTGAGGTACAAAGGGAGGAACCTCGACGGGGGGAAGAAAAGCAAAGGGTGGAGTGTAGTCCCAGGGCTTCTATAGCTGAGGGTCGGTGGTGCTCAGTCAGCATTCCAAAAGAGATTACTCCAGTGGAGCTCGAATACCAGAGGCAACACAGGTATTGGGGCACGTACTAGGCTTGAATATGTTCACTATCTTGCGTGTAATGCAAGGTTGGAGAAGTCTTGAAGATAGCGGGAAGAATTTGAAGGAGACTTGGTTGACGGGTGCTAGACGGGTGGCATATGGGTTTGTTGACGTTGTTGACAAGGTCTTGGAGGACCCAGATCACGTAATGTTCACGGCGCGACAGAACTCAAATTCTGCCGACAGGGTAATATAGAGCAATTTCTGGCATAAAATATGAACAGTAACGCGAGAAAATACAGGAAACTGGGGGATTGTCCCTGGGTTCTTGAATAGCAGGAAATGAGGTTGATGGGGTGGTGCAGAAGAGATGGTGAATCGAAAGTGACAGGGCACAGGCGATGTTTGGCCCTACTCTTTAGTGGGAAACCAGCCAAGGGAAAGACAGATGCCCCACAGCACAGCCGTCGCGTTATATGCAGATGATTCACGGCGGAATTATTCTTGCTATGTACTTGAATTGAGAAAATAAATATAAAAAACAACCATAGCAGAATATTTGTCAGGAAGAAAAAAAAAGATCATGCAGAAAGGGGCGAAAGAAGGGAGATAAAAAGAGGACGCATGGACGTGTGTTTGTATCTTAAATGTATGCGTTTGTACCTTACTCCGGAGGTGGTACTGCCCGGTACTACGAGGAGAATCTACAAGCAATTACTGGCCAAATGAATATTAAATTATGGGTGGAAAGGGTAACGATACGGTCATGGAAATAAAAAAATAATCTGCAGTGGAGGAGAGGATTGGCATCCATGACCATGGCCTGAAGTTGTCGAGGCAATAAAATGGGGAACGAAAAACGCCGTCGCGAGCAAAACCTGAGCGTGATGCGGCGCGGCCACGATCGCCAAAACAATGCCGCCGTTGCCCGGCAACCAGCCAGCCTTGGTCACGTTTTATGGCGACGCGTATCGGATTATCATATTCCCGGGACTCCGTATTCACAAAAGAACTGATGACTAAACAGGAAATTATGTACACAAGAAAGATATGTGTTCATCCTCTACTCCATAAAAACTAACAATAACAACAATGGGTACAACAACTCCCCATCCATCTCGACCTTCTTGAAAAATGCGGGGATTGCGGGATGCATGTCCCGGGCTTCCACTCGCTCGGTCCTCCGGTGCAGTGACAGCTCCTCCATTGGGGCCTCGGTTTATTTGCCCTATATAGTCTTCCATCCGATCAAAGTTCACATTCAAATAGCTAATTCGATGGAAATATCGAGTGCTCGTCGGCTGGTCTACATCCATCAGTGACTGCATGATGCCTGCTGCGCACTCAGACATGGACACAGGATTCTAGCATCCTCTTAATCTGGGGGGCTTGGGAACAGCACGCACCGCAGTGCTGAATTTGACGAGGTTCTGGAAGAGATCGAGCTCGAGCACCTGCTGTCTTGACCGAGAGCCGCGATTTCTGTTATGCTGCCTTGTTGAGGATGCACTCACTGGCCCACATGGACGCAGGGTAGCCCTTCACCGTCCGTCAAGGGTGGGGTATGCGGCCGCGGACACTTCACCGAACTTGCTAGAGATGCGGTTGGAGATTATACTCCGCGCAATGCCTATGGCATGGTATTTAGGGATGGTATCCGTGTCGCGCAGGGCCTCGTAATCCCCACACATGGGGCCCACGTACACGACGGTGTTGGAGCCGCGTAGTTTTTTTACCGGCTGTCCTGTGGCCTCGAGGGCCTCCTCAATGACCTCGAGTAGTAGGCGCGGCTGGGGGTTGATGACGGGAGCTTCGAGGGGATTGACTCTGAAGAACTTGGCGCCAAGGCCCGTCGTGAAAGTACGAGTGCTACACATTGCTGTTGCCATGGTAGTAGTCACTGTTGGCGTTGTAGAACCCATCAACACTCAACCAACTGGTGGGGATTCACTGCACCCAGCACGCGGCCGCTTAGGTGTGTCTGATTGGCCCGGAAAATGGAGTCCTGTCCCAACAACCGCTATTGGCTCGGAAGGGCTTGGCATCATTTCCCGCGACCTATCGTTTTTACAGGTCCTCTATTCCTCTATACGAAATTGCAATGGTGATAATGCTGGTTCTAACCTTACCGCTCATCGAGCGGGATGGTTCGTGGGCGTGACATTGAATTTTTTTTTACCCGGGACCTCAGTTGGTCGCCGGGCGAGTTGGAATCGGCTGGACGCGATCCGTTCGGCCTTTTTTGTCCCGATTTGGCAGCAAATGCCTGAAACTTGGAAGGAGCCAACACTCGGATGCCTGTACGAGGGAGTTCCTGTTACTGTACCATTTTCGTTTTTACCGCTATTTTCCTAGTCTGACCGCAGATCCCTGAACCATCTTCCATAATTTGGTGATGTATTTCTTTATTTTTGCATCATTATTTTGTTGCACTCATGGAACCTTGCGTTCTGGCTTCCCCAAATATTACATATCGTTTGCATCAATTTGGTACATACATGGATATGTAAATTAGGCCAAAGACCCAATTTGAGCAAACCCGTCAGACGAGCGAGTTTAAGTATAAATATATTGGTCGAAATAGAGCGAAAGTCTGCTAAAAGATATTTTGTATAAGTTATCATTGAACACTTTCATGAACACTTTCAAGGAAGTAAAAGGCTACTCTAGCAGAAATTTGTGTTTGATCCTTATATATTAGGGTCTCGAGAGGTGCTCACCGTCTCGGACATGACGGAATTCACGCCCATACTCCAGATCGCCCACGATGCCCAACGAACGCCAGATAGTCGACCCACTGCCACCGTGATGTTATTTCTTCCCTGCGGTTTCGGGTTGGTTCTACGCGGCAGTGAACCGTACCTCCTTCATTCTCATATCACGTTCTTGGGTGCCGTGTGCCTCCATCTGGTGGATAGAGTTGTCAACGGTGGCGTGCACCTGTTCCTCCTGCGATTTGAGTGAGCGCGCACTGAATGCGGGTTTGAGCTGGCGGGCAATTTCTCGGTGGATGTCGAGGTCACGCTCCACTGTGACAACGCTCCACTGTGACACCCGCTTCCTTCTCGCCGATCTCCTGGAAGTTGGTCTTGGTTCCGGACGGTGCTCCTGTAGATCCCTGCCAAGATTAGGGCTTCTGTGTTTTTGGCTTGGTTTGGGAAGTACAAAAAGACAACGAAGTCTCGAATAGCTTACTCCCGGTACCGAGCACGTTCATGTTCGGTCTGTTATGAGGCCAACCAACAACAACCGAGAGCGGCCATTCGTGGAGGACATTCAGACCCCTGCCAGGAGATGCATCGAGTCGCTCAGCCACTGCCGCGTGCACCGTTCCTATTACGAAACCCATGGCTATCCGAAGGTACCAAGACACGAAATATATGTGTTTCGTCGCTAGTAGTGTCAGGGATTCTGAGCGGATGAACCGGTTCCCCCAAGCATTAGGCCGGCCAATGACGCTCACGCTTGGGTGTAGAATCGCCCCGATTGCCGATTCATTAAAATAACAAGAGAAAGGAAAGCCAACAGAAAGAAGGCCTCTCAACAATGTTTATCATTCCGTCCTACGCGCCTCACGATGAGGGATACGGTCCTAGCAGAACAGGCGCCCTCGCCTGGCTCTATGGAAGAGAAGACGAGGCCATCACGGCCATCTACACCTCTAGAGCCGGAGCCAAAAGCAAGAACGGAAAACCCTGATATTGTACAAAAAGGTTTCCAGTTCTGGGCCATCATCTCAGCTCTCTGCGTCACGGGCATGCTGGGAGCCCTGGAGAATACCGTCGTAACAACCTCTCTGCCGACCATTGTCCAGGAGCTCCAGATGGGCGGCAACTATGTGTGGATTACCAACATCTTTTCCCTCACCAGTGCCGCTGCCTAACCGCTTTTTGGGCAGTTTGCCAACATCTTTGGTCGTTGATGGCTCACGATGTTTATCGTCGCCGTCTTTACCATGGGGAGCGGGATCTGCGGGGGCGCTAGCAACGCCGCCACCCTGATCGCTGGCCGTGCGGTTCAGGGAATTGGCAGCGGCGGCGTGAACATGACTGTTGACGTGGTCATCTCCGACCTGGTCCTGTTGCGCGAACGCGGTAACTACATCGCCATTGTGCTGACGGTCCACTCGGTTGGTACGTCGCTCGGCCCCTTCGTCGGCGGCGCCCTCGCCCAGCACAGCACCTGGCGCTGGGTCTTTTACATCAACCTCCCATCGGCGGCACGGCACTCGTGATGCTGTTCCTTTTCTTGCGGGTTAAGTCGCGCAAGGACATGACCCTCGCACAGAAGGTGCGGCTCATCGGTATCGTCGGCAGTACCGTCCTGATGGCCTCAAGCGTGTCGGTATTGTACGCCCTCACCTACGGCGGCGCCCGCTACCCATGGTCCGACGCCAAAGTGCTGACACCCTGGTCCTCGGATTGGTGGGCATGTGTCTGTTCCTGGTGATCGAGGCATCGCCTTGGATCCCGGAGCCAGTGACGCCATTGCGGCTGTTCGGCCACCGGACGGCCGTCATCGTGGCCATCAACACCTTCATGAACTCGGTGCTGCTGTACTGGGCCATGTTCTTTCTCCCGATCTATTTTCAGGGTGTGCTGCCGTCGACCCCGACCCGCGCCGGGGTGCAGATGTTCCCTATTGTCCTGGCCGCGGAGCCCGGCGCCATCGTAGCTGTTATCGTCCTCTCTAAATGGGGTAAATACAAGGCCCTCCACCTCGGTGGATTCGCCATCGTCACAATCGGCCTGAGTTTTTTTTAGTATTCTTGACGCTAGCTCCTCCATGGCGGAATGGATTATCTTCCAGATGTTCGCTGCCGCAGGCTCCGGCATGATACTCAACACTCTTCTGCCTGCGTTCCAGGCCGGCCACCTGGAGAGCGACCAGGCCGCCGCCACGGCCAGCTGGGCGTTCATCCGCAGCTTTGGTAACGTCTGGGGTGTGGCAATCCCGGCCGCCGTATTTAATAACCGGTTTTCGGACTTGTCCTATCGCATCTCCGACCCGGCGACGGTGGCGGTGCTGTCGCATGGGAACGCGTACGAGCGTGCGACGGCAGCATTCCTGTCCACGCTCACACCCACTGTGCGAGACGAGGCCATCGGGGTTTTTGCGGATACACTTAAGATGGTTTGGTACGTCTCGATTGTCTTCTCCGGTGTGGCGTTTGTGCTGGCGGTGTTTGAGAAGGAACTGCCGCTGCGAACGGAGCTAGACATGGGCTGGAGGAGGAAAAGAGGAAGAAGGAGAAGGAAGAGAGTAGGGAAGTAGAGAAGGGGAAGAAAGGAGTGGAACCGGAGCCTTTGAGTGTTGATGTGGAAAAGAACTCGAGCCCGGGTGGCAACCTCTAGCTGTTGTGCCAGCATCGGGGCCCTAAGACAGTCCCCCCTCACCCACAGCTGCCCCGCATGAGGCCCAATATACCTCCAAATGGAGTAATTTATGTGCATCTCAAGATGCCAATCCTGTTGTTGCTTCCCTACTTCTCAATGCTCCCATCCCATTAAACTAGAAACCGTAGATTCACCTGGTCGGAAGCAGTGTGCCCTAGAACTTTCCCTATCCCTAAAGCGACAGTTCTTGGCTTCTTGGGTGTCTTTTTTGACTCTTCCATAGGTACGCTTCATTGAAATCCACCAGTGTTGTTGGTATCGTTCGTCCGTCTAAATCGAAATTGTGAGGGCAAGGTTGGTAACAAGAAGATAGGAACGCGTCATCGCGACCTGGAGTTCTTGTTATCACGGTTGTTTCTTTCCGACGCTTATTGTCATGGCGCCCCGTCTGTGGTCGGAGGGGGAAACCTCGGTCATGTTTGAATGAGCCAGAGGTGTTGGACTTTCTTCCAGGTTGGCATGCCATTGGTTGGAAAGAGCTGCTCTGATGCTGAGCTCGAGTCGGGCACAATAACAAGCTCCTCGTATTCGGCTGATCCACCAGCCAAAGATTCTCTGCCAATCACCAAATAGCAGCCCCCCAAGTCCATAATGGCTGAATCATCTTGACGCCAATTAACTATTCTCTGACAAACAAACTTCACAATTACCCGATTCGGAAATGCTCGTACTCGTGTATTGTTGCTGATGACAGCTAATTTGCAAGGCAACTATAAAAGGGTAGTTGTCTGCTCAGAATATGGAAGAAAATCAAATTCTTCTTCATATTTTAATTGCCAAAAAGTTAGATAGAACTACCTCCATGATTATCCCATATACTTCCCAGCTGCTCTTAGCAGCTGCAGGCGTCGTCTCTGCCACAGGGGAGACAGAAACTCAACTTCGGCGTCGGTGCGCCTACGGTGACAGCTGCTGGCCCGGCGCCCAAACATGGAGTGAGTTCAATGTCACCGTTGGCGGGAGATTGATTCGCTCTGTGCCTCCTGCTTCCGTGTGCCATATGGAGCGGTACAATGCCGAAAAATGTGCTGTTGCAAAGGAGAGTTGGCTGGATAGTTTTTGGCGAACTAACCAGACCGGAGCGTATGCGGCGATCTTGTGGGAAATGGGGGAGACGGGACAGTGTTTTGTTGATACACCTGTTGGGGCTCCGTGTGACCAGGGAATTGGTATGTCAAACGGAGGTCATTAAGACGTTCTTAGCCTTGCTAATGAGAGGGGCATCGCTGTCGAATAGTGCCGTATTATTCAGTCCGTGCAGAGAGTGTTGAGGATATCCAGGAGTCAGTGAGATTCGCGAGTGATAAAGATCTCTTGTTGGTGACGAAAAATACAGGACACGATCAGTAAGGCATCCTAAGCCATCTATGTGAATATTATGTCCCGGTTTTGTTGAACTCGAAAATAGTCTCGGCCGATCTAGTGGAATGGGAGCGTTTTCAATATGGACACATAACTTGAAGGGCGTTGAGTGGCATGACTCTTTTATCCCTCACGGTGCACCGGCAGGAGCCAGTGGTGTCCCTGCTGTCACATTGCAAGCGGGAGAGCAATGGTTTGGTGAGTGTGCGAAGTCCCTAAAGAGACATCTAGAGCTAAGTGAATGAGGTAGACGTATACCAAGCGGCCGCTAAACGGGGAGTGTTGGTTGTGGGGGGTTCAGCTCGCACCGTAGGAGCTGCAGGAGGGTATTTACTTGGAGGAGGCCACTCGCCATTTGCACATTTCTATGGCCTCGCTGCTGATAATGTTTTGGAAGCAAGCATTGTATCTGCAGATGGCCAACACCGAGTCATCAATGCCTTCTCTGATCCCGAGTTCTTCTGGGCTATCCGTGGTGGTGGCGGCAGTGCATGGGGGGTAAGTTGATGCAAGTGACATGGTTGAATCCAAAGTTACTGAACTGTTGATCACTAGGTCATTACATCCGTCACCTACAGAACTCATCCGGTTCCAGAAGACCTGATAATCGGCTTTGTTCAATTGAATGGATCCAGCAACGCCAGCTACAAACATGTCGTTGCAGAATCCCTGAAACTCCTCCCGGCTGTGACGGACGCAGGATACACGGGATACGGCACGATGACAGAAGGTTTCTCGGCCATCTTCCTTCAACCCAACGGCACAGTCGCATCTTTTAACCAGACGTTTGCACCATTCTTCAACCTAGCGCAGCTTCCGGGTGTCTCTGGAGCCGTTGGAGCATATCCGTCAACCTGGAATGGATATGTGGAAACCTTTCTCAGGGATCCCAACATCGGGACCAACGTTCAAGACGCGTCTCGGCTGTTAACCACCGACGTGATCAAGGAAAAAGCACAAGATCTGGCCGATCTGATTCTTGAGAATCGTGATGGCGCAGGTTTTAATTTCAGTATGACGGCATCTTCCATGTGATTATCTCTATTTGCTAATCTTGAGTTCTGCGTCCCAGTTGGCAAAGTGAATAATGACCAGCGTGACAACACCGCCGTGAATGAGATTTGGAAGCACAGCCATGCACTCATGAGCCTCTCCGTTGATTGGAAGGATACAGCGACTGATTGCGAGAAACGCGAGAAGAGACAACATATGGTGCGGTTAAGCGAGCAGCTTACAGAAATCGTTGGGGAAGGTGGAGGGACATATATCAATGAAGCTAACCCGTGAGTACTTTGTTTGTTCATGGAACCCCTTGTCCACTGAGAAGCAGTCCAACTGACTCGGAATTCGCCTAGGTATGAGCCCCAGTGGGAAAAGGTATTCTGGGGGAACAAATACGACCGGTTGATCTCGATTAAACAAATGGTAGATCCCACAAAGCTGTTTGTCTGCAATCGATGTGTTGGGACGGATTTTGTGCTGCAGCCGTAGTAGATCCCACCATTACGAACCCTAGAATCAGCAAGATAAATGCAAAGAGTATACACTAGCTATTTATATACTGTTAGCAGAATGGATACTAAATGAGAGAAAATCATGAGTAGAGTTTTCTAAATGAGAGGTACAAGCTCGGGCCCAAGGTGAGGGGACTGGAATAGTCAAATTGCCTCCCTCTAGGGTTTAATTGATTACATTCCGGGTAGTCTGGACAAGCGCAGCAGGCTTGTGAGCCCTTTGTAGTTATGTTGAGGATGATGTTAGCTGATACCTAAGTTTTAGGGACATTTTGACTTTGATACAATGTTTAAGGGAAGGATAAGCACCACTTGAAGTGCGCGACTTGCCAAGAGGTCGGAGGACTAGTAAAAAATACCGCTATATAAAACCTTGGCTCCATTACGCCACAACCCGACATCTTGGCGGTGCAATTGATCATGTGATCAAAAACTTAGCCACAGCCGCCAATTGTTCCAGACTTGGATTTTTGCTTCAGACAGGGACGAGCAAAGAGGGTGCCGTCGCAATTCGTCACCAATATACCGACCGGGCTGCTATCGCGAGCAGTTCTACCGGCTCAATTGCTGCCCTCGTGTTTCCTTAATTCTTTCAGTTTGTTTAAACCGGGCGTGGTGGACTGTAATTCTTGTTGGCCCAGTATCAACAGAGTCCCCGAGTCCTTCCACCTGCCGTGGTATCTTTGGTCGACTGGCCTTAGTAGTTCAATTCCTACACCGTTTCCTTCCCCAAGCAGCTCTTCAGTATGCTTCAGCCGCGGATGGCCCTAGTGGGCATTCGCCTCCCGTTCAGATGCTTACCCTCCGTTTCCTCTCGAGCGTTCTCGACCACAATTCACCCGCAAGAGAATCCGACCGCCGATGAACCATCTACCTCGACCTTTGACCCCAGTATTGCTTTTGCCCCTCCTCCTACCCGCGGCGATGCCGGCGTCCACGTTCGATCCTATAAGCCCCGAACTCCCGGTATTCGACATTTAAGGCGGCCAATTAACGATCACCTATGGAAGGGACGACCGGTGCAAAAGTTGACATTCCCCAAACGAGGCCACAGTAAAGGTGGCCGCAACAACACTGGTAGGGTCACTGTCCGACATCATGGTGGTGGTCACAAGCGCCGTATCCGAATTGTGGATTTCGAGAGAGCTGCCCCAGGACCCCACACTGTGGAACGAATTGAGCATGATCCTGGACGGAGTGCCCATATCGCTCTTGTTCGTAGCCAAGAAACCCAGAGGGTGAGCTATATTCTAGCAGCAGACGGCATGAGGGCGGGCGATGTTGTACAAAGTTATATGCCTGGTATCCCGGAGGATCTCTGGAAAAGCATGGGAGGTGTGGTAGATCCTGGTGTGCTCGCTGCCAGAACTGCGTGGCGAGGAAATTGCTTGCCATTACATATGATCCCCGTTGGTACATTAATATTCAATGTCGGTTTGCGTCCAGGGAAGGGCGGCCAGCTTTGCCGGAGCGCGGGCACTTTTGCAACAGTTATTGCCAAGGGTGCCAACACACAATCGAAGCCGGACGAAAATGCAGAGAGCGAAAACCAAGAGGGAACCGAGGCCAAAAAGCCTATGTCTCAGCGCGAGAAGCAGAAGCAGGAACGTATCCTCCAGCATGTCACCATCCGTCTTCAAAGTGGTGAAGTCCGCCTTATCCACAAGGATTGTTGCGCCACTGTTGGCGTTGCTAGCAACCCGAATTACCAGTATACCCAGCTTGGAAAGGCTGGTCGATCCCGCTGGCTTAACATTCGACCAACCGTTCGCGGTCTTGCCATGAACGCTATGGATCATCCCCACGGTGGTGGACGAGGCAAGTCGAAGGGTAATGTTGACCCGAAGAGTCCTTGGGGTCTGCCTGTACGTATTTTAGACCAACTTCTTTCCCCCCCAATTTGAATACCATGCTAATTTCATCCACAGGCAAAATCTGGCTACAAGACTCGCCCTAAGTGGAAAGTCAACAAGGCCGTGGTTGTCCCCAGAGTTCGTAACCAGGGTAAGCGTCGCAGAGGATATAACTAAGGGTTCCTCCTCAAAATCAAACTGTTATCCTGAATATCACGGCCCAAGCGCTACCATATCTACGACCTTCGGCTTCAGCTGACTGCGGTATCATACCCCTATTCATACCACTATTCGACCTTTTCCTTGACATGGCATCACCGAATGGTTTGATGCCCAAATAGCCACCTTCGTGTTGCACAGTGTCGAACTGCCCCGACATGGCGTTTCGGCTCTTTGTATGTACTGTACTATACTTTGTCATCTCTCCCCAACGGGGCCCAAGGCTTATAATTCGGCTTAATCCCGAAGGATCCCCTTTTTGTTACATCGTTTCTAGATCGAGTTTTCCCCATGTGTGCGCCCTTAAATGCGGAGGCGTTGTTGTATACTACCTGGGGCATCTACCAAAAATACCAACTCTGCATTTTGTGATGACATCGGATTTTAGAATTGAGTAGTCACAAATATGTGTAAATAAGCTCATTTACCGCTTCTTTTCTTTTCTCCCCTTCGAGACGATCGCTGAGTTGTTATTCATGATCCCTGTCTTGCTTTAAATAAGCGCAATTTTCAGGAGTATGACGAGAACGTGGCTTCCTCGAGGGCAGTCCTGCAAGAAGTGCTGCACCAACTTTTTTCCACCCAGTAAAAACCCGAATCTTCCAATTACGGAGGTCCTGGAATTAAGTGCATAATTCGAGCGACAATAATTTCTGACAACCTCGTGTCGAGAGTCAGACCGCGGGAACCTTGCCTTCGAGCTTCCAATAACCGTTCGAAGCTGCCTAGGCCTCCGTGGCGCAGTAGAGCACCTCTCTATTAGAACCATGCGCCCGCATCGCAATCAACACCGTGACCATCATTCTATCCGGCTCTGATTATTTCTTGTTTCTGTTAATGTGGGCATCCCTGACCTGCTCACAGTCTCCGCGACCGAGGTCCAGAACCTCTTGCTCCCAAAACCTCAAGTCTCCTTGCCTCCCGTGCCCCACGTAATCCTGCAAGTCATGGCAAGTTCTTTCAACAACCAATTTCAGCAAAACCATCGCTCCAATAGTTCGACATCCCAGTCTCCGCAAAATCCCACTTTCAACGATGACGTAACAGCCCTAGCAGGACAAAGCACTGGCGATGGTAGCTATGTTCCCCGCCCGAAGCGCATCGCCTGTGCCGTCTGTCGGAGGAGGAAGCTGAGGTGTGATGGAAGGAAACCAAGCTGTGGGACCTGCTCGAGGCTGGGCCATGAGTGCACATACGAAGAGGCTCGCAAGAAAAGCGGACCCAAGAGGGGATATGTGAAGCAGTTGGAAGCACGCTTAGGTACGTTTGATTTCACCCGCTCAAAGCTCAAAGCCTACAACATCTGTTCAACAAAGGTTCAGAAGCCGTATTGACATTCCGTTCTCTTGCAGCCCAGGTCGAGACACTGCTGAAAACACAGGAGCCAAATAATGTGCCTCAAACGCAAACCAACAGCTTCCCTGTTGGTGTACCGAATGAGGCCCCCGAAACAAACGAGATTCCCGCCCTTCCGATGGGAATAAATAATTCGATACCCTATCGTGAAAAGACACCGGTAGTCCCTCAATCATCATTCATTCCAGACGGAGCAAATGAATCTGAGCAATTTGGATGGGAAATGATAAGCTTAGGGTTGGAGGAACCTCTTCCAACCCGAGAGGTTATAGATGAGCTGTATGTCTCCCCAGTCCTGCGGTCTAGTGTAAAGCTTAGTCTCTCATGCTTTGAGCAGAAATCAGATCTTTTTCGAGAAAGTTTATCCTTCTATGTCGGTCATACATCGCCCTAGATACTTAGCTGCCATGGATTTTGCTCCCAATATCCGACCTCCTGTATGCCTACAGTACATTATCTGGTGCGCGGCAGCATCAGTCAGTGACAAGTACTCGAACATACACGGTCTTTTCTATCAACGAGCTAGGAAATACGCAGATCTAGATGAGATGAAAGGCCTTGGAGAAGGTGTCTTGTCTCTTGCGCATTGCCAAACTTGGCTGCTTATCTGTACCTACGAGTATAAGATGATGTACTTTCCTCGAGCGTGGCTCAGCGCAGGGAAGGCTGCTAGGCTGAGCCTAATGCTCGGGTTGCATCGCCTTGACGTCGAAGCCCTTGAGGTGAAGCAATGCTTGCCACAGCCCAGAGACTGGGTTGAACGAGAGGAGCGAAGGAGGGTTTTTTGGATGATATTCTGTGTTGACAGATATGCAAGCATCGGAACGGGATGGCCCCTCGTGTTCGATGAACGAGATGTGAGATTCGTGTTTTTTACCCCTACGATTGCTGCTGTCACTGACGGGTGCCCATAGGTAATGACAAACCTTCCCGCCGGAGAGGAAGCGTTCGCTAGGGGAAACCCACAAGAGACACCGCGTTTGACTGATGTCTTAGCGGGTGATAACTTTCAATTAATGTCTCCATTTGCAAGCGTGGTATTCCTCTCGTGCTTATTTGGACGAAACCTTACCCATCTTCATCGACCTGACCCGCAAGACAACGATAACGACCTCAATGGGTTATTTTGGCAACGCCACAGGTCTCACGATAATATTCTACTCCATTTCGCTCTCTCTATGCCCAGTCACCTCCGACTCCCAGCAGGTATGGCTAATCCAAACGTGATATTTTCCAATATGGCTCTTCATACATCGACTATTTGTCTCCACCAAGCTGCCATTTTCAAAGCCGAAAAGAACAAGATGCCAGACCAGATTATCCTTGAGAGCAAAAGGAGGTGTATAGTAGCTGCGGAACAGATCTCGAGCATCATGAAGATGGTTAGCTACATGGATTTGAGCATCGTGAGTAACTTGATTAGCCTCCAATATATTACCTTCATCAAAAACTCACCCGTTACCAGATGAATCCCTTCATATCGTTCTGTGTTTATGTGGCCGCACGGGTCTTTGTGCAATACTTGAAGTTTCGTCCAGATGATACAGCCGCTCGCTCATCTTTACAATTTGTCTTTTCCGTGCTTGATGCGTTAAAAAATAAGAACCCTCTCACAGAATCATTTCTTGTCCAGCTTGATGTTGACATCGAGGGAACACCATTTCAGGACATTCGGTTGCCCTCGTCTCGGCCGACCCAGAGACAGGATGCGCAAGAAGACAAGGTATACCCCGAAAAAAACAAGCGAAATGTAGGCATGGGAAGTAATGTGTCGCTGATTATGTTACGTCACAGCCTACCTGCAGTATGACCAGGAAAGATCCTGGGCGACCGTTTATCGTGGGCCAATGCCCCGATGTGCCTAAACAGGCTATCCTAAACAGACACCAGATTTCTACGCTGCAGTACTCAAAAAGACTCAACCCAACATCTATGGACCCTAACCTACCGGGCTTAGGCAAGTCCCCCTATGGGCACGACGTGGGACCAGAACCAGGGGAGCTAGGAAGGGTCGTTGATATGGACCTCCCAGCCGACTTCAATGATGCAAGCAATCCTGACTCGACACCATCAACCCTCAACTCCTCCACTGCATCATTCCTACGGGCAGACCACCCGTCCCCCCCGCAAACTTCACAGCAGCAGCAACAACCGTCTCTAGCCAACTTTGGTCAGAACTTCTTCCCCGTCACAGTTCCCCCACAGATGCTACCAACTGGAATAGCAACACCCATGGATTCTACCGGATCTGATGGAGCCATACCCATCGCCCCAACATGGAATTATCCCACCGACAACCCCAACTCTAATGACAACAACATTGACCTTATATCGGGAGGAATCGAACAGTGGGCCCATCTACTGGGCACAGGAGGCTGGAATCCATGAAACACATGCGAAGTTATACTAATTTATAATGCTATTTCTTTTCCTTCTACCCAATGTGAACGGTACAAAACGGAATAAAGCTGGAATGGGTGTTTATTTGTATTCGATAGGCTCTGGGAGGGTATTTTACTTTTGAGTATATTTTTTTATTTCTCCATGTCTTTATACTATACTGGAGTATTGTGGATAGGAACTCCACTCATCTTATAAATAATGATCAATATGAATGATATGACTCAAGATACTACCCACTCTGGCCTATTATAAACTCTTCATGAATGAAACACGAGGTATATTTTCCATTTTTGAAGAATAGGTCTAACATTATGGGAATTCTTTTCCATACAAGAGCCCCCCCCCCCCAAAGGTTCAAAAAATTATTTGTTAATGATTTGAAAAAAGAGAGATAGAAAGAAAAACTCATAAGTTCCCACCCGCCGCTCCTACAATCTTTAGTCCCCCCGGGGCCGAACCATCCGCCGTAGTCGAGTAAGCCAGCCAATATCGCGAAGGGTGCCACGCAACGGCCGGAATACCCGTATTCGAGCTGCCCCCCGTGGAAACCGTATATACACTCTCCCCTGTCTCAGCATGAAAGATCTCGATACCATTACCGCCACAGCCAACCTCATCGCAGGCACCGCATATGAACCTACCATCGAAACTCCAGCTCACGCCTCGCACGGCACCGCCGTTGTTGTTGGAGACGGTGCGTCGGCAGATCCAATCTGTGGTGTCCCAGAGGGAGATTAGGGCGTCACTACCGCCAATGGCGAGGTAGCGGCCTGTCGGTGCGAGAGCGATGGAGAGACAGGCGGATGTATGGGCGTGAAGGGTGTGGAGGACGTCGAAGGAGGGGTAGGACATGATTTTGACAGTGCCTTCGCCGGTCGTGGCGAAGAGGTGGAGGCCTGGTGAGGAAGGGGAGGAGATGTGATGGGAGAATGTTGTTGCGTTTGTTTGGACTGGTTGAGGGTGCGATTCGAGCATTTTGTAGATTGTCGGAGTGGGGTTTGCGGGTTGGAGCCCTGAGATCGTGGGTGCTAGGATGCTTGGGGTGGAGGGAGATTCGATTGAGATGGGTATAAGGGTGTCATCCTGTAAAAAGAGATTAGGAGGTGTCAGAGGGAGCCAGAAAGATCAGGTTCCTGCTCGAGGACCTGGGGGAAGAAAGTGTGTATCCGAATGAGGGAGGGTTTTCTCACCTTCCTTCCAACCATTAGCACACTCCCGTCAGCCGACCAGGACAGAGTGAATCCCTCGCCGCCAACATCTAGGCGGCTTACACACGTCTTAGAGCGGACGTCCCAGAGCCGTACCGTGCCATCCGTAGAGCAACTGGCCAGTTCTGAATCGCGGACCGGGTTAAACAAGACCTTCTCGATTCCCCCAGTATGGCCTCGGAGATCAGTGGAATATTTCACCTGGGAGCGCTCAGGGTTCCAGATTCGAAGGGTGCGGTCCGCTGAACCCGTGGCAATTAGTTGACCGGTGGGATTCCATGCGATTGTGCGAATCCTGTGGCGCAAGGGAAGTATCCAATATCAGCATGAGATTGTAACTTTGCGGGAGAAATGCTGATTGTGGGCTGCGGCTTTGCGTCCAAAGCTCTCCGAGGTGAACATACGTATGAGATCCAGGTCCTCGCGCGATTGGATCGTGGTAGCTTTGCGTCTTCAAAGACCCAAAGGCGAACGCGAAGCGCTCCTTGTTCAACAGATTTCGCCGGGGAGGAGCCATGTCTGATTGCTACGAGCGCAGCTCAAGGACCTCACATGCCCCGAGGGGCCGTGTGGGCGATTTGGGAGGGATTTTGGTTATGGAGGAGAAGGCGAAGATCAGACCGGGGTTGTAAACGTGAAATAAAATGTGGCGATGACACAGCGAGCGGAGACTGGTGGAAAAGAGGACGCAGGGGATGTTGAGGTCATGAATCAAACCCATGGATTCCTGTCGGGATCGTGAAGCCGCACCTTTCTGATGTTCTGCAGCAGCCTGAGTGCCTTAGTGCCTGAGGCAAAGTTTTCAATCTCGGCTTGGTCCATGGATTATCACCGTCCCATTGTCAGTGCACGCAATTAGCCTTGGTTAACGAGGGCTATTACGATTGCTTCCACTTCGGTAAATCTAATGGCTACAAATATACAAGTGGAAAAGTATTCCTGAGAGCTCTCTCCATGTGTTCTGTCTTTCTTCCAAAAATCGGGTCAAAACCACCCAATCAAGTGCGGCAAACAACACCCAACATTTTCGCTCAATACTCTGGTGCTTATCAGCGGTCTATTTTCACCCATCTTGTACATTGAAAACCTACGGCGATCATTCATTTCTTAGTCTCTCTCAAACTCTACCAGATCCATATACAAAAACTGTACCGGGGCCTGGGTAACACCTGTTGCTAGCCTTCGTCACATTTTTCCACCAGCAGTGCCTGAAACAGAGTAGCTCCCAACGAGCGGAATTTTGGGCCTAGGGCTTCTTCTGGAGACCTCTAGACGCAGGCTATTAAGCCTCGGGTGAAAGCCTTTGCTTCTTCTCCGTGATGTTCGACTTAGAGGACGACGACGCCTCTAGGCGTGAAAAATGCTACACTACCATAGCCCAGCTACCTCGTTTCATCGACCCAAAACAGCCACCGACAAAAACATCACCATTCTCATCAATCTTGGGCCATTCGTTTGTGCATACGGTATGCTAGCATTCTTCTATAGTATTGGCTTTATAATCTAGATTTGCTGACCTGACGCCAATAGGTGGAAGTAACTATACCCAAGGAGGTATACTCATCCATTAAGAGCTCACTCAACTCCACATTACCAAAGCTTCAATATGCTCGAGTTTCCATGTCTCTATCATCCATTATCGAGAGAGACTTCTTTAACACTTATATTAAATCTGGTACTTTTCCCTATTTTAGTTATGATTGATTTTATCATATGCCAAGAAAACATGCTGGCCCTGGTGGCTTGAGCTTTCCTATCATTTTGAAAGCTTCACCTACCTTTTCGTACACAACCATATTTTCTAATTTCTCATTAAATTTACAGGAAATATTCTAATGATATCCGAGGGCCGATTTGGTTCCGATAACGTTTGCACCCTCAGAGATGGTATGCTCTGTTCTGTTGGCAATTTCCCAAGATATGCATCTAAACTGACGCATCTACCTAGGTGTTCTGGGACTGGAACTTGGTAAAGAGGATTTCGAGCGAACAGGGCTCACAGGGAAGCCGGTTCGCAGCGGTGGGAAAAAACATGCAAAAGAAAGATATCGTAAGTGACCTCCCAGCTTGAACAGCTGAGTAAAATGCTAAAAAACCTGTACAGTGGTGGAGGTTAACCTCCGACAACCTTCAATGTTGCATGGAAAGAAGGGTTTCCAAAGAATAGAGTGGGCATTCAAAACCGTTCTCACTAAATCGTTTTCCTGGCTGTTCTTCGACTTAGCCACAGAATCAAGAGGTGTATCAGAAGGTAGTTCCCTGCTCCCGTGATATACACCCAACAATTAAAATCCTCTAGCCATCTAACAGGACTACCTAGATGACCCAACCCTCAAGGGAAACAACCCAACGATTATTGCCAGCGAACTAGCCCTTACTTCGCACTCCAACATTTTCACACCATCATTCGACAGATTGCCGATCAGCGCAAAAATGCCCGAAACAGAACTCAGGGAGCAGTGCCAGGATATTTCCGAGTGGCTCGCTATGGTTTCACTCGATTCCGGCCGGGTCTCAGCTAATGACGATATCGATCCCTACTTGTGTCGTTACGATGTACCGGATATTGGGGATGTTCAGTCCCAGGATATCATCAAACTGAAATGGCATGGACTTATTCCCTCGAAGTGGATTAGGCAGCTTTTTATTACATTATTGTATGTCTTCTCTCTCTTCCATGTTAAATTTTCTCGTATTCTAGCGTCGCTGTGGGCAACCAACCTATACTAATGATTTCCCGTAGTCGGGAAACCGCGGCTCGAAAGTGTCAGACCCCTTCCTGGTTCGCGCTTTCCTCGAGTGCTCTAGGTAGATCTGCGGTGGAGGGAAGGGATGGTTATACGATTATGGTATTACCTACCGGAAGTTACTCCGACATCCAGGATAGTGCGGAGGGTGGCAAGGTTTCCACTGAGGAGACGGACAACCGTTCCTTTATTTGCTGGGACTATGTCGGTGCGTCAGTTTTATAGACCGAGCTGTTCCCTTTGACATAAATGAGATATAATACTGTAATGCCGAGGGTAAAATAGGGTAAACTCGTATTCTATCTCTCAGAATCATTAAAATGGGAGGTTATCCAAAATAATATTCGCCTAAACTTGACCTGACCTACTAATTATTAACCATGTGAATTGAATCCCACCACCAAAACCAACCGACCATCCAGCAAGAATTCCCATGCATAAAAATAACCTAGCATGGCCAAAACAAGCGAACTAAAAAACAAACTATGGTATACCCAGGAAACACCAAACCAACCCAACTAATACTTAAGGTATAAAGAATAAAAATGGCAGCGTCACCCAAAAATGTCGTTTACGACATCCCGTAGAACAGGCCTATTTCCGACGACTGTTTGGCCACTTAATAATTTGACTCCCTTCTTGGCGGGCTTCCTGAGACCGTTCGATATTTGCCGGTCTTGGAGTGGACTTAGAGGGTTGCGAGGCATCTTCTTGTTATAGAGAGGACTCTTCGGGCTTGGGGTTGACCGTTCATAAGTTGAAACTAAGCTCATGTCATCAAATACATGATTATCCGCTGCGTTCTTGGGAAGGTCATAAACCCAGCCACGTTGCTCCACAAGTTTCACGTACTCCCCTAGAAGCTCGTTACCGTTACGCAAAGTGCCCTTGCTTCCGAGCACAAGGAGCTTGGTTCGTGCTCGGGTGAAGGCTACATTTACTCGTCTCCAGTCATTGAGTAAGTCCCCCACGTAGTTATCAGCGTTGCTTCGTACACAGCTTAGAATGATGACCTCCTTATCCCGGCCTTGAAATTTGTCCGCGGTATGCATTTCAAGCCCTGGCTGATGGTGTCGGAGGTTCTGCTTCAGGAGGGAAAGCTGGCTCCGATAGAAAGTGATGACTCCGATGCTACGGGCTGGGATGCCGCAGGAAATAAGTGCTTCCACGAGTTGAGTGCAAATACTTGCTTCTGTAGGGTTCACGATCCGTTGTCCGTTGGCTACTTCCCGCCCTGAGCCGGCCAATGTGTCCGTGTTGACGAGATATGTTTTGGCAGAGGGATCAAGCAGGTCACGTATCCAGCATCGCCCTTGGCTAGTCCCTAGGCAAAGCTCCCGGCCCTTCGACGGTTGGGAAAAGCTGTTAAGATGATGCTGTTTGAGGGCACCAATGTTGGGAATTTCCAAAGAACGTGTTGCGACCTCCGGCGTCCCACATTTTAGTCGTCCGGAATAGATAAGAGTATTTGAAAGGAGCATGATATCTTCACACATTCGGTATTGATGCTCAAGATTAACCACAGATTTGGGGTGGGAATCAGAGAGAAGCTTGAAAAGACTGATATCGAGACCGCCTGCTTGGGCTTCCTTGTTTTGTACTAGTGGTGGAAGCTGATAGTGATCACCAACAAGGATGAAAGTTTTCGCCATTCGAATGGGGCCTAAGCAGACAGGAAGAGTGATCTGAGAAGCTTCGTCGACAATACAGTAATCGAATATCCGCTGATTGAAAATGTTGTGGCCGATACCAAGACAAGTTGTTGCTACAACTTGTGAATCCTCATACATTTCCTTCGCCTCCTCGATTGTGCTCTTTGGAGTTGCTGCGAGGTGCGCAAATTGTTGAATATCCGGGTGCACTTTTGCAGCTGCGCCGATTCGAAGAATTCGAATGTTGTCATCTCGAATCTTTAGCAGAATGTTGTCAACGGCTGTATGTGTGTACGAGGTCAGGAGAACGCTTTTCCCTTGGGCAACTAATGCTCGAATAATGTGAGAAATGGTTGTTGTTTTCCCTGTACCTGGCATTCCCAGCACCAACGCGTAGTCCTGGGCGCTCAGTACTTTGCTGGTGGCTTTCTTTTGATCAACATTTAAGCTTGCTTGATCAGCGGCAGACAATTTAAAAGGAGGCACCATGGGTTTGAACTGTGGGGGCTCTCCGTCGACAATAAGCTTCCTTAAATTCCCGGCTTGGAATAGATCTCTTTCCATCATAGCGATGAGGTTACTTCGAACAATGGCCATTCCATTGCTAAACTCATCCTTGTCCAGTCGGTAGAGGATTTCTTCCTCTGGCTCAATGGGGGAGGCAGTTGAGGTAGTGCTGCCGTCAGATATTTCCATTATTCCTCTGAAGACCTGATTCCGCTTTGCATCGAATCCACTCGCTTTGGTTCTGGCATTGTGGAGCCTTCGGTCGACAGCAACGGTAATGTGGTTCGGGTTGAGTTTCACAACATAGCCGTTGGCTAACGCGAAATGGCCTTTCTCATCAGAAACCACAATCGGTTCACCGATGGTTATCTGAGATTCGGCAAATGAAAAGGATGGTGACAGGTGTTTCTTAACAAATGTGTAGCGATAACGATTTATCTTTCTGCCATCTTTGTCTTCGCAGGCCGAGCCACCCTCAATTACAACATTGCCAAAACACCGACCAAGGGCTTCTCTTTCACTGCTAATTAGGGTCCACAGTTCTCGTTTAAACCTCATCATACTTCGTTCTTCTTTTGTGAGCAAATCATCCCACTTTTGGAAGAAGTCGCGATGTTGGGGTTTTAGATGGTCCATCGCTTTTACAAACTCGTCTCCAAGCCCACTGGTTTTACCGTCGCCATCTTCTGCGAGCTTGTGGTAGATAAAGCAAGCGGACTTTGCGTAGCACTTGTTACACATTGAAGGTCTTTTGATCATTGGTGGTAGTTGTGTTCTTTGGCGTACATATCCAGCTAGACGGTTTCGTTCTTGGATCATTTGGATAAGCTCATTTCGAATTCCACGAATTCCGAGGATCTTGGATGTCTCCAGGTAGTAAAGTAAGCCAAATGTGACATCGACATCTGGTGAAGTGTAGCACATTAGTATGAAGGGAAAAAAATCGGACACCGCTCGGAAGAATGTACACACCGTAGCGATCAGAAAGCAACAGAGTATAGAGGGCTGTTTGAGCTCGATGAGCCTGGTTTGTCTCTCGATTGCCGGTTTTCAGTTCCAGAGGCACAACCAGGTTTTTGTCACCTTCTCCTTCGTTGCAAAACACCTGTACCGTAGCATCAATATTTCCTTTAAGGCCATACATCGGCGACCAAACATGTTCTTCAACTTCAAGCAGCTTATTAATACTCAACTTGAGTTTCGAGCTATTGCGGTCTTCAACCAGGGATCGCGGCTAGTTTTTGATAAATTAGAAGTGGGCTAGAAGCCAGGGTAGACACCACTTACGCCAGGCTTGGGCCGGAGGAAGAGCTCTGCCCAAGCTTGTACGCCTGGGATTCTTCCCATCACATAGTCAATGCCCTCATAAAGACTCATGTGGATAAAATACAGGTCCTCAATATGTTTAATCGCAATGGCTTCAATCAATGATCTTAATGAGGTAGTATCCCACTTGTTGAGCTTTATTGCCTCCTGGAAGACCTCATGAAATATGTTTCCAAAAACCTGAGCTTTCCCAATATCGGTCTTCTTTGTACGTTCCTGAAGGACTGCTCGGCGCTGACAGCTAATCCCGTCTGCCACAACCGTTGCTGATATTAGATGGTCCGGATGGATTATGATCATGTTGTGCATGTTGTTCACGATGCATTGTCCTCTTGCATCAAAATCTCCAATCAGGTGGATATATGAGTCTTTGTCGCATGGGCTATCGAGCCACGATTCCCGCAAGATGATCACCTTCTTATGCTTTGTGGTTTCGTCATGTACCGATAGTACCTTTTTACGAAGTTAGTTGAAGGAACGGGTTCGGAAACTTTAAGTTACAAACCTTCTCTAGTTGCATGCGTCCCTTGGAGGTGGCATAGCTAGACTGAGCGATATCAACAACCAAGTAGCGCTTGATAGCCTGTCGATTTTTATAGTTCTATTTGTAATATACTTAGCAAATACCTAATCAGTATACCCGCTGAGAACCACGAACATTCTTTGAGCCCTCCTCAACCGATTGATCCATGGGCTGATCCAAACAGTCCATGTCGAAGTCACAATCATCGAACTCGTCTTCGGAAGACATATACTTTTTTTTGGCTTCTGTGCTAGATCCTGTAGTTGGGACACCCATTGTCCTTACCTCGGGGAGTGGGGAAAGGCGATTTAATGCCGGTGCCTCGTTATGAACGGATCTGGTGAGCTTGCTGCTGGGAGTTTCATCGCAACCCGCAAAAATCTCCTCGATGTTGTCGGAGAACTCGTCAAAATCATCATCAAAATCGTCAGCGTTAAAGGTATAGTCATCATTGTGGGTCGCGTTTTCTTGCTTGAGTAACAGTTCATCATTATTTGGCTCCTGGAAAGGACGCTCAATTTCACTCGTGGATAAACAAGTTGCGAGCTCTGTTTTCATCTCCTTGAGGTGATCGTTGGCTTGACTTTGCTCCACGAATGGATCCATAGAAGCCTCTGCGAGCTCAAGAAATTCTTGATCGAAGTCTTCGTCCTCGAAATCAGATGATGACCCTTGCAATGGTTTTCCGGTCTGGGGTTTGGGGCGACCCTCGTTAGAGACAATCCCCTGATTCTTCTTTTCCCAAAGGCGATGAGTTGATTTGGCTTCCATTGGAGAATCGGATCGACGTTTTCGCACTTCGTCACGAAGTGAGGTTGGAGGAATTGCAGATGGGTTATTCGGAATTCTTTGGAGACTTTTTTCCATTTCTTTCACGAGAGTACTGAAATTCGACGTTTTCAAGTCCCCTGGAACCATAACATTGCTTCTTGACCGAGCAAAAATAGTTCGACCGGTCGCAGACGTTTCTCTATTAATTCTTCTCCGCTTCGTTTTCGAAGTGGGCCATTCAGCATTGCAGCTAATAGAGCGTCTTAAACCAGAAGAATCTTGACCAGTTCGGGCTGAGGCGGGTGTATGGGGTGAGGATGATAGGAGATTTGCGAAGCGCGGTTGCTGGAGTTCCGAAATACCATTTGCGGTAGCCTTACCCACATAGTTATTCCATAGGTCAGCAGCGAGATCATTCTGTGGAGTCTTAAGTAGAGTTTGGAAGGCCTGTAAATCGAAAGACCCATTTTCTGGCCCTTTAGAGTTCGCAGCTAACGGTGAGCTACTTGGCGAAGAGCTGTGAAGACGTTTTCTACTTTGCGTTGCAGGTGTTTGTGATACCGTATCCGGATTTGAGCTTGGGGGTGCATGCTGCCATATAACATAATCCTCCGGGGTAAATTCCTGACCAACAGGAGCAAGGCGCAAGGCGTCCTCTGCATTGCCAATAAGGTCTGCCAAGGGAATTCTGTTCCCGGGGGTTTGAGGGCACTCTTTGGCGACCTTTAGAGAATCTGTTGTCTCTAGAGACTGCTCCTTTGTTGGCTCGGGCTCTTCTTGTTCCACCACCCCATTCAACCACGAGGTTTGATTTTCCTTGTTTGTATTGCCTTTTTTCGGTGGTTGTTTCAGGGGCGGCGGATTTGAGGTGTTCTCATCATTGTTACTATACCGAAAAGCGTTCAATTTTGTACGCGAAGTGGTTGAAATGGGAGCTGAGCCGGAATTTTTATACGTGGGATCCATAATTGTTGCTGTTTGCCTTTATTGGAGACCAGCGGGACATCTCGATATATCTCTAACATTGTTTAGTTAGTCGTGGATGTACAAAACGATGCAAAAGTACCGTACCGAGTGAAGTATGTGCGCCTCAAGAAGGGACGAGGTATATAATTCCGTAATTTAGCAGTAAAGAGATCTCAAGCCATCATGAATTGTGTTCGTTTGCTCTGGATTCTGGATGGTTGGTGTGGTTCCATCTCGTTCGACGACGCGTCGCGCGTTAAGTCCTATTGGCCTCAGGCAGTACTGGGTAGTAAAGTTTGCCTGAAATCCTAGGCATAAAGGCGGTCTTCAAATCTGCCATTTTGGGACTAGCGTTTGGCTCCATCGGCCTTTTGCGGCTACTGAACATCATCCAGGCCGTCTCATCACCCCTCTAACTCATAACTTTCCGCGACACCCACGAAAGCAGTCTCATCACATAGTCCTCAATTGGGCCAACTATCTGCGCCGTCAGTCGATTAGGTACCCATTCCTCAATACTCTACCCTTCTAGTGGCATTATTGCCCGTTCTGACAGGGGTCCGAACCCGCCACCGCCTGTCTTCGTCACCTCTTGTAAAACCAGGGATTTCCCACTCACAGTCGACATTTACATATTCACAATGTCCGTCCGTCCGTTGTCGCATACCCTTCGCGCTCGCTGCCTTCTGCGCCGACCCCGTAACTCTCAGGGATTCTCCACTCGAAGCAACCTCCGCGCCGCTGATCACGGTGACCACTACGACCCTCCCACCGGTTGGCTTTTCGGCGTTAAGCCTGGTCAGAAGTATGTGAAAGAAGGTTGGGAGAACATCTGGTACTATGGTTTTATTGGTAGCTTGCTTGCTGCCGGTGTTGCATATGTCTTCAAGCCAGACACCTCGTACGTTGACGCTATGGGTTTCTCCTCAACTCTTATTAATTGCCTTAGCCCAACCATGGTAATGTCTCGAATTGAATAGGACTAACATGTTTCTAGGATACAAACATGGGCTCTCGAAGAAGCTCGACGAAGGCTGGAAGCCGAAGGTATTCTCGAGGACCCCCAGCGAAAGTGATCGGATTGCCCCCCGAAGTTTCTTTGTACATTGTACATAAAGTGATCACGCAAGAGAGGTTGGGTCGTGGGGTTGCGCCTTTTTCGGTAAAAACATACCGGTCCGAATTTAGATGGTTTCCTTTTATTTTATCTCTTTCATTTTTCATTTTTCTTTCTCTCTGCATGCATCCTGTTATCTTATATCATGAAATATGCTTCCCGCCGAAACACTTTGTAAGGCTACAATATGGGAAGAGGAAAAACTTCTTATTCATAGACAATCATTGTACTATGCCAAATTTCTGTCTCTAAAACTACCACTAATTAGTAGGATGCGCATTGATATTCTTGGAAAGAGGCTGATACGAACGCCTAAAATATTCTCACCGAGATATTTTTAATCCCATTACAGTCATACTGTACTATCTGCTACACTTCAGGGTATATATCCGTCCTCCTCAGTAAAGGTATCTCCTTTCTAATATTTTCAAGAATACCAAGATCGATATCCGCGACTGCAATCTGGGGTTCTTCGTATTCATCACCCAGCCTCGCGACAATTTCCCCCCAGGGGTTTACAATTAGGGAATGCCCATAACTTCGTCTTTTCTCATTATGGGGGCCAGCCTGTGCCGCAGCTATCACGTAGGATTGGGTCTCAATTGCCCTCGCTCTCAGAAGAGTTTCCCAATGGGCCTTCCCTGTCGGGACTGTGAATGCTGATGGGTATGTGATTATCTGGGCACCCTGGCGTCGCAAGGCTAAACTGATTTCGGGAAAACGTAACTATGCGCAAAGCACTTGAGTGTACGTTCCAAGTAAGTTATAAACATCCGTGGTCTACTTACGTCGAAACAGATGGATAGTCCAACACGTCCCACTGGTGTATGAAACGGGGGTAGTATTTCCATACCCTTCTCAACGCTCCTATCATATATGCGAAGAGTAAGAGTAAGGTACGAAAATGGAAAGTTGTACCGCATCGATGAACTTACGCGCTTTCTTTTAATACTGGCCCTCCTTTGATATCCACGTCAAATAAGTGAATTTTCTGATAGCGCTGTGTGATGATGCCTTGGTTATCAATCCATATGAGGGTGTTCTTAACCCTCCCATTTAGAGCCGGTTCGTGGATTCCCACATTAATGTGCAGGTTAGCTTTTCGGGCTTCTTTTTGAAGACCTATAACAAAGTCACTGTCCTCTACCGAGCGAACAAGGGAGATAGTTTCCGCTGTTGAAAAGCCTATATAGTCTGCTGCCTCAGGGAGAAATAGTGCCTGGTATACAATTAGAAAAGAAGTCGCGGCCATTTGCCCAAGACTAAATTCGTGGGATATATACTTCAGCTCCGGCTTCAACGGCCTTTCTTATAAGTGCCTGGCACTGGGCCAAATTGGCTGTCATACTCGCTGTCGAGCATATTTGTCCCACGGCCTATAAGCGGGGTGTTGACATGAGTCAGTGAATACGCTCGCTTTACTGAAGGAAGAGGTTTAAATTTCAAAATGCGTACAGCGATAGCCATGATTACCCCAAATCTGATAGTTTATCGAAAAGGAGGAAACTGCAATAAATTAACGCTATATACAAGGGCTTGAGTGTTCGGCATGAAGTTGGACGGCGGCGTTTGTCGGTTGACTTTCCCGATTCAGACCAGCATTTGGCCGCAATTCCATGCGGAATCATCAAGGCAGATCCGAACCCAAGAACATCACCAACCGCCTCAGCAAGCCCCGGCGATTCAACCTCCTGCTGAAGATAAATTAACCTGCAGTCATCAGGTTATTTTATTAAGGCAAAATGAAGAGCCTCCGAAGGGATTTCTCTGCGGACCCCCACGCCGCAAACGTGACCAGCAAAGTCTTCGTCCGTTCTACGAAAAGTGGCAAGGTGCAAAAGATTGTCCGTGAGCTCTACCTCAGACAGGACATTCCTTGCTCATCGAAGCTGTGCTCAGTATGCCCGACGGTGGCTCCGACTGATGCGAATGGAAACAGTAAGCAATAACCCACTCACGAAGAGAATCGAGCAGCGGTGACTAATAGTGTGAAATAGTCGCATCTTTCGTCCTCTCAGACCAACCCGCAGGCACGACTGCCTTCCCGCGCGGTCATTATCTCGTCCCTGATACGAATGCACTGTTGAATGGAATGGACCTATTTGAACATACTGGGGCGTTTTACGATGTGATTATCCTTCAAACCGTCCTTGAGGAGCTGAAAAACCAATCGCTACCCCTCTACAACCGCTTGCTTGCCTTGATTAAAACCGACGAGAAACGCTTTTACCTTTTCTTCAATGAATTTCGCCTTGAGACACATGTTCGCAGGGGTCAGGATGAGTCAATCAATGACAGGAATGACCGAGCTGTCCGAACGGTTGCAAAGTGGTACATGGACCACCTGCGCGCTACATCCAAAAAGGGCAAGAAAGAAAAGTCTATACCAGCTATTGTGGTGATTACAGACGATAAGGAGAATTTGCGCAAAGCGAAGGAGGAGAATGTGACAGCCTTGTCTTTGTCCAACTATGTCGAAGGCTTGGAGGATTCTGATAAATTGCTTGACATGATTACCGAGTCCAGAGAAGCAAGGGAGGCAAAGGGAGCTCGCGGGGAACTTTTCTATCCCGCATATTATTCAATGTCGAAGATGATGACGGGATTAAGGGCCGGAACCCTGCATCAGGGTGTTTTTAATGTCTCCCCCTACAATTACTTGGAAGGCTCAGTCAACGTTGCAGCATTCGATAAACCCCTCATAATTCTAGGACGGGATAACAGCAACAGGGCCATCTCTGGGGATGCTGTTGTAATTGAAGTGCTACCGAAGGATCAGTGGAAATCCCCTTCCACTAAACTTGTCGACGAAGAAGCGGTGACGAAAAACGACAACCCGGACACCGAAGAGAACGAAGCTGTGGTGACAGAGAGAGAACGGAAAGCTTTGCAAGAGGAGGTAAAAAAAGCACATGGGAAAAATTCAGAGGGGCGGCCGCAACCAACGGCCAAGGTGGTCGGTGTTATAAAACGAAATTGGAGGCAATATGTTGGAACTGTTGATTTAGGGTCGACAAGCTCACAGACGACCGGTCGGCGACAACAAAATATTTTCGTGCTTCCCATGGACAAGAAAGTACCGAAAATTAAAGTTAGGACTAGGCAAGCTGCCGACTTGTTGGGTCAGCGGATCCTCGTCACGATTGATGCCTGGGACCGTGATTCCCGTTATCCCACTGGACACTTTATCCGATCATTAGGCGAGCTTGAAACCAAGGGAGCTGAGACGGAGGCTTTGCTGCTCGAGTACGATGTCCAGTACAAGCCATTCCCCAAGGCCGTACTGGATTGTCTTCCTTCAGAGGGACACGATTGGATAGTCCCAGCGAGCAAAGAAGACAAAGGCTGGAATGGACGGAGAGATCTTCGCGATCTTCTCATCTGCAGTATTGACCCTCCGGGCTGTCAAGATATCGATGACGCGCTCCATGCGCGACAACTACCTAATGGTAACTTTGAAGTGGGTGTTCATATTGCGGACGTGTCTCATTTTGTCAAACCAAACAACGCAATGGACTTGGAAGCTAGCGTTCGTGGAACAACGGTCTACTTAGTCGACAAGCGTATCGATATGTTGCCGCACCTCCTTGGAACTGACCTGTGCTCCCTGAAGCCGTACGTGGAACGTTATGCCTTTTCGGTCTTGTGGGAAATGACGCCCAACGCCGAAGTCGTCTCTAGTGACTTTACCAAGTCCGTCATTCGCTCTCGAGAGGCTTTTAGCTACGAGCAGGCACAACTGCGCATCGATGATCCATCGAAGAAGGATGACCTCACACAAAGCATGCGTACCCTTCTTCATCTCTCAAAAATCCTGCGCCAGAAGCGCATGGATGCAGGTGCCCTGAACCTTGCATCACCAGAAGTTCGGATCGAGGCGGACAATGACGAGGTTGGGGATCCTCTTGCCGACGTCAAAACTAAAGCTATGCTTGCGACCAACAGCCTTGTCGAGGAGTTCATGCTTCACGCCAATATAACCGTCGCATCCAAGATTTACAGCACGTTCTCCCAAACCGCCATGCTACGAAGACACGCTACCCCCCCCCCCCAGAATTTCGAAGAGCTCATCAACCAACTTTCCAAGAAGCGAGATATGCGACTCGATGTCTCCAGCTCGCGAGCCCTCGCAGACTCACTCGATCAATGCGTAGACGCACAGAATCCTTTCTTCAACACATTGGTCCGAATTCTAGCCACCCGATGCATGACATCTGCGGAGTACTTTAGTGCCGGAGCGCACGCGGAGTCGGAGTTCCGCCACTACGGTCTCGCCTCCCCGATCTACACCCACTTCACCTCCCCCATCCGACGATACGCGGATCTACTAGTCCACCGACAACTTGCGGCCGCAATTAACTACGAAGGCGAAGACGGCCGTGCCACGATCGAAGGCTCCATGACCCGCAACCGCCTCGAAGACATCTGCCGGAACATCAACTACCGCCACCGGAATGCTCAGTATGCCGGTCGCGCCAGTATCGAGTACTATGTCGGTCAGGCACTGAAGGCGCGCGGGGAGAAACTGGCAGCGGACGGAGTAGACACGGGCATCGAGGAGGATGGATACGTGATGCGTGTCTTCGAAAACGGCGTCGTTGTTTTCGTCCCCCGATTCGGAATCGAAGGGGTGGTCCGTCTTGAGGACTTTGTGCTACCCGGTGACTCGGCTCTACGGTCCGTTGCCGAACGACGGGAGCTTGTGGTGCGTCGCGAGAGCGAGTTCGATAGTGAAGATTATACCCTTGAGGTCTTTGAGAAGGGACAACCTAACAAAGAACGTGGCATGACTATTGAACTTTTCCAGAGAGTGAAGGTTAATATTAGTTCTGTGAAAGAGGAGAGCGGACGAGGAGCGGGTAAGAGGAGGGTCAGAATATTAATCCTTAATGCTCAGAATTAGAACAAAAAAGTATTTTTTATTTCTCATCATCATCCTTCTCTCTCTCCTCTTTTCCTCATTCCCTTTTTCTCCCACTGTTGAAACTATCGGCGTATATAATGGCTAGGAGCTTGTAGGGTATCTAAGGATTCTAAATGTAAAAACGCCTTGCTTGGATGTATGCAGTGGAGAAACAGAAGTCTACTTTTCGAATCACAATCTTTGCTTACTAGTAATGAACTCGTTTTAATATGTACATGTAAAAATTTTTATTCTATCCACTAGGATACTCTCAAAATTACGATATGATTAGGCTACACTAGACTTTTTTCACCTTCACCATTCTGCGGAGCAAGGTTGGTGGAGACCAAAGCGGAGATCTTGTGGGCTCAGGGGTCGGCCAGGAAGTATTTTCATCCTGTCCCTCCCCCTGTGGAGAAGGCCCACATGTTTCCTTCTCGTCTGCATTATTCAAGACCCTTGATGGGGGGGAGGCTTGCTCCTCCTGGGCTCGAATATCGTTGCCCACCTTCCAACCGCGCACTATCCACAGGCAGATAGAGGCAGCGATGTACATGAGCCCTGTGAATATCTGGACGTGGAGGTAGACCGAATCCTTGGACTCGTTGTTCCTCAGAAGAAGGGCGATGGGCTCCGCGACAGTGGTTGGCGCGACCAGGATGAGCCAGGTGATACTGAGACCACTAGGAAGGTCTTTCAGACCGATGATCTCGGCGAGGACGGGGGTCACGGTGGCCCAGTAGGTGCCCGCTACTGTTCCGACGAGGAGAGCGAAGAAACAAACCAGACCCATGCTGCGTGCGAATGTCCAGATGAGCAGGCAAAAGACCCCGCAGAAAAAAGAGAGGATGGTAGCGATATTTATGCGGCCAAGTTTGTCACTGAACATGCCGACAAAGGGCCGTCCGAGGGCCTGGCCGAGGTTGAGTAAGGCACTGACGATACTCCCCTGGTGGGCTGAAAGACCGACAGAGAGAGCGAAGTTGGCGATACTAAACAGAACTGCGACGTAGCCCAGCATGGTGAAGATGCCCCAGCCCAGAAACAAGAGGAATTCCGGCCGTTTGAGGAGGGGGAAATGGAAGGCCTTGTAGCGGCTTCCAATAGCCTGGTTGCGATCTTTGAGCAGATTTGCAGCTATCAAATTCACAATGCAGGCGATAATCCCGAGGATTCGGAATGCCCAACTAAGCCCCCACCGAGGTATGATTGCCCCTACCGCAAGGGAATAAATGAGTCCTCCCAAGCCAGACCCAGCAGCGTTGATTCCCATAGCAAGACTTCGTCGACGATGGAACCATTGAGGCGTGATCCCTACACTACCGACAAAGAGGAAGCCCATGCCAAATCCAAAACAGACACCTTGGCTGAGAAATATCTGCCATCTCTGCGTTACGAACGAGGATCCTATGAGAGAGAGCGTCTCGAAAAAAACACCCAGGTTCAGAACCGCACGGTTCCCAAAGACATGGATTAAGTGAGTGGCCAGAGGAGCAACAAGGAGAGCGCAGGATATACTTAGGCCACCGGTAAAGGCGTACGCCATGGCCGAGGTATTGGGGAAAACATCGTGCGAGAGGTAGTGAGAGAGAAAAACGCCATAACTCTGAGATGCGGGTTAATTCATGTACTCCATAGCCAGATAGAGCAGAAAAGGATTTGGGGATACGAACACTATTAATACCCCAGGTATGTGCATTCATCCAGAAAACACAGGCGACGCAAACCCAGCCATAGCCTCCATCTGGAGGCAGATCTTGTTCGGATTTTACCTTTTGGATATCCCTCCCATGTTCGGGATCCCGACCTCGACCAAGTCCTTCTTTAGACGACTCCTGAAAGGCTGGGTCATGGTCATAATCTCGGGAGCGGATTATATCGATTGGAGTATTATCGGCCATTTGGAATTAATGGTGAAAAAATACCGTCCAGCGAGTTGAGCACTCCTCACACCCACTTGAGCCCAATGAAGAGGAAAGCAGCCCACGGAAGCATGAGTAACGCCTAAGATAACGGGAGAGGGGCCAAATATAAGACAAGTGGAAGGGGTTAACCCGTCAAAGAAGGGCAGGGGGAGAGAAGCAGACAGCTTTCTAAGCTCATGTGTCATGACTCTGAAAAAATATTATTGGAAAAAATATCAAGGACAATCTGAGCCATGCGAACTAAGATACCTTGGCAGCCCAAGGTCGGCGATTAGTCCGACAACGCTCATGACACCATTGGCCCGTCACGCCGGAAATGGCTGGTTTTTAGCTCTTCGACCCATGAGAAAGATGAATCGGTGCCGGTGCCGACTAAGCGGTGCGGAGTCTGGAGAAAGCACATTCCCACACGAAGCAGGAGACACGGTGATTGGCCAGTGAATCAACGTGGGTGGTAGGGCCAGAAAGCTGCTTATAAGTTATATCCGAGGTGATTCCTTGTTCGAATTACCAAGGCCGGGGTAGCAGGAGGGGTATTGGGGTTCGCCCAGACGATGACGCTCTCAACTGCCTTTTCCTTTCTCAGACGGTTATTATTAGTTAGTCTTTAGAATGCTGACTCCCACGTGCCACGCCTGCCAGATGCGAGTCACTCAGCCTGACTTGTGATGACTCAGCATTCCCCGCGCCGCGGCAACCTCCGATGTTTGCGCCGTTTGCTTAGTTTGCAGTATTTGCGTGCCCAATGATTGTTGTTGTTGCCCTGAACCAGCTGGCAAATGGACTAACTCGACTGGGCATGTCTTTGTTTGTCCTGCAGCGATCGCAGCCCAAAAGCGAATGTGACGCTGGTCATAGCTCCCCTGAGGAACCTCCCGGGTCTGTTTATTATTCCCATCTCCTGGTGATTGTGATGTTTTCGATACAGTCCCGATGCGATCTCGAGTTGAATTGAGCCATTGCATTCATTCCGTGAAATTATCCATGATAAATTGATCCTCACAAGGCTTCGAGTCCATTCCTCAGTTGCTTTTCCCCTCATACCTTGCCTGACCCCCCAGCCACGTCAAAGCTCATTGGCCCTGCTCACGTAGATTCATCACGGATCTATCGTGCTTAGACGACCCATCTAACTCGTCTATTCATCTCATTGATAACTCCCGGTGTTTGACTCTTTAAGGAGATTTATGTTGGTCCAAAATGCCTCACAGGTCTCCCCTCCAGAATCGGGCCAAAGACGCCCAACGGAAGGTTACGCCTCCGGGTCCCTCATACATGTCGAGCGATCAGATCGGTGAGTCTGCATTGTTGGCCGGATCTTGGCATTTTTCCGGCCTTCTGACAGCGTTGACGGTGTACCAACCCCGAACTTGAGTTTCGTTTGATTTGTATCTTTTTTGGCGCTTTTCTTGTTGCCCCTTGAATACTGATACTCATGGCCGGTGATTCTCCAAATACAGCGAGCTATCTGAAAGATTTACGGACGAATCGTCCTGCCCGCCCAGGTGGATCCAGACCTTTTCCAACTAAGGCAGGAGCAGAGTCCACCCCCAATTCTCACGAGGATCTACCACCCCGAGCAACATCCGCGATGTCGACATATTCACATTCGAGACTACCTTCGACGACCCCGGCTCCTGAGGTTGAGCGACCCCGGGCTACCAGCGCTCTCTCAAATCATCGACCCGTGTCTTCTCGAGGCTCTTTTAGCAGCTCGGTTGGGCGGCCGTTGGTTCAAGAGCCCAGGGCTGTGCCCGTTCGGAAGAACGTCTCCCCAACTCGAGTGTACTCCCGTATTCCATCTGTCTCACCCAATACAACTTATCGGGAAAATGATCAACGACGGATAGAGAAGGAAGAAGCAAGATCCCTGCGAGATGCGTTGCAGGGGGCGGACCTCCAGGATGAGGTTCGCATCCATGAAGACGCTCAGGACGAGGCCACCCAACTAGTCTGGATGCATCAAAACCCCGGCATTCCATATAAGAACCCCTACGCCCCTTACCGTAACCCGGATATGAACCAGCCTCGTCCCGATTTTCGACGAAGTGATTCACAAGAAACAAGTCATAGCTTCCGGAACTCATGGCGTGACAGCCATCGCCTTTCATTGAGGAACCATTCCACCAGCGGTATTGAGACTGAGGCAGACCCTACCGGTCTTCACGATGATCTCCCTGCCCATAAAAGGAACGGACTGCCGCGAAAGAACCTCAGGGTCAATTTCGCACTGCCTCAGGAAGGAGGCTCAGGACATCAAGCGAGCGATAGTTACGGGCTGGGCCTTGTGGGGGTCAGTAACGACTCGTCTAAAGGAATATTCAGGAATCCCAATGATCAGATCTACGAGGAACCTGCTGGGCTTCAGCGGACCCATGAAGACGACCGCTCCAGATTCTCAAAGTCAGACTCATCTGCGTTAAGGTCAAAGCCCAGGAACGCGATCCCTCAGGGGTCTCGGCCGCTGCCGAGTCGACTGAGCAGCATTCCGTTCGTTGACAAGCTAGCCCGATTCGAGCTCCACAAGCATCCCCCAACCCAGTCCAGGAAACCAGAATATAGAACCAATGAGCCACCTCCCCAGCCCACCAATGGCGATAAGCCCGATGATAACCCACACGTTCCCACAAAAGACGGGTTCGAAATTCGCAGTGACGATATCAGAGCAGCCACAAGCAAGAAGAGATCGGATCGAAGCACAAGATTACCGATGCCAACAGCTGTGAGTGACAGGGCGGGTCGGCCAATTGTGAGCTTTGATCGATCCTGGAAACCCACCGAAGTACAAAGCCCAACAAAGCGGGAGACCGGGCAAGACGAGATTCCTGATATCCATGTGTCAAACCCTGTTCCTGCTGCACCCGCTATTGAAGTTTCTGAGGCCCCCTCCGTTCCCGTTATTAATCTACCAGATGACAAGCCTCCCAAGATTTCTGAGATGGAACAGTCTTCCCAAACTTCTAAAAAGCACGCGAAGTCTCCCTCAAAGGGCAGCCGCCGGTCTAGCTCTTCATTCAAAAGATTTATGCCATCATCGCAAGATCGCTGGCTATCTACTTATTCACGCGCTGGTGTTCCCACGGCAAAATGTGAGGCCTGTTCGCTCCCGATCGCAGGAAAAATTGTCACTGCTGCAGGAACACGCTTCCACCCGGAGTGCTTTACCTGCAACCACTGCCAGACCCCATTGGAGTGCGTGGCGTTTTACCAAGAGCCTGATGCTAAGCGCAATGAACGACTTGCCGAAGCTGCCGCGGAAGATGAAGAGGCCTATGCCCTAAGATTCTATTGTCATCTTGACTTCCACGAGTTGTTCAGTCCAAGGTGCAAAAGCTGCAAAACGCCTATCGAAGGAGAAGTAGTCGTAGCGTGCGGAGCAGAATGGCATGTCGGTCACTTTTTCTGTGCCCAATGTGGTGATGTAAGTTAAAAAATCTGGGGATTACAGTTGAGTTTCTTTTATTCTGATAATTTTATTCGTATGCAGCCTTTTACAGCAGACACTCCGTTTGTGGAGAAAGACGGTTACGCGTGGTGCTTGCAGTGTCACTCCCGTCGAACAGCCCCTACATGCTCAGGCTGTAAAAAGCCGGTCTTGGACGATCTTGTAATCACTGCTGTTGGAGGGAAATGGCACGATCAATGTTTTGTCTGCCACGAGTGCGGTGATGGATTTGGCGCAGAGGGTCGATATTTCGTCCGCGAAGGTGAGCCTAAAAGGACCGCCAAAGGTCGAATAATCGGAGGGCCCGTCCAGCTCGCTGTTTGCGAAAGATGTGAAGGTATACGACTAAAGTCATCCCCAAGAACGTGATCTCGGAACCTCAATTTAAAGTGGTCAGCAGTCTCAAACATAATGAATGATGCAGAATTCGACTCCCAGCTTGGCGTTAAATTGGCTATCACTTTATCGGGTTTCGATGACATAAATTGGACGTTGTACCCGATCTTGGCTTTTTGTTTGGTTTTTTTTTTTTTTTCTTGTTTACTGTTTCCTTTGAGCTTTAGATTTTTTTGCGGGGTCACATCTCATACATATGCGCAGGCGGGGGCCATTCGATAAAGCTATGTGATACAGTTTATTTATTCTGATTCTTCTCCAGGCTTATGTCTTTATAATCTGATAAATTTACCTCACATGCATTCAACCCAAATGTATTATTTTGCTGACCATACTTCCGCCGTAGTTAGTTACTAGCTATATATCACCAAACTCAACAAAGAGGCAAAAAAGAAAAAGAGAGACAAGTAAAAGGAGATTCAAGATATCAAATCAAGGCCACTCCGGATTCTCCTTCCGCCTAAAGACAGCCACATACTTATTCCCCTTATTCCTTGCCACTTTCTTCCCCTCCTCCGTAGCCTCCTTCATAACCCTCACACACTCATCCCTCTCGCACTCCTCCTCGGACACCCTCTCAAACAACTCTTCTGACCCCGCTCCTTCCCCAGCCTCTTCATCCCGCCCAAAATGCCTCAAAATCCAATAATGATATTCCTCCACATCAGTAATAGTATACAATAACCCACCGGGGCGCAAGGTATACGCATATTCCGAGTTCAGGGACTTAGCGATAATGCGCGCCTTCTGCTTGCGCGTCTTGAAATGCGGGTCCGGGAAGCAAATAAAGATCTTGGAGAGTTGGGCGCGCCCGAAGAAATTGGGGAGGAATTTCATGGTGTTTGCGCGCAGGGCGGAGATGTTTTGGTATCCGCCTGCGATGAGGGTTTGGGGAAATTGTTCGTCTTCGTCCGTTGGTGCTGTTGATGTTGGGGGTGCGGGGGTAGATGTTGAGGAGGACGAGGAGGATTTCATGTGTTGTTGTTGGGAGCGGAGGGCCTGGATGCGGTTTGTGAGGTATTCAGTTACTTGGGTGCGGATTTCCATTCCTATATACTAAGGTGAGTATGGTATGTTGAAAGAGAGGGAGGGAGAGAGAACACTCACCAACCATCAATGTCTCCGGTAGCACTGGCGCAAGACCAACAAGTAGCCCACCAAATCCACAGCCGATATCAACAACCTCGACATCCTTGAGGAGTTTCCGATCGCCATTGAGGGTTGTCTGGGTCGGGTCTGGGTTCACAAAGGATGGGAAATGTGTGCTCCAGTCCATATGAGCTGGGCTGAGGGGGCTGTATAATTTTCCTACAGTAAGTGGTAGACCTAAAATAAAACTTGGAAGCATGAAGTATCACGTACTATTTCAAGAGATGATCTGAAAAGACATTGGCATGAGCCCGCTGCCGATAGTATTTCTTCCGGGGCAGCTGAAGAACCGCGGGGGCATCGCCCGACTCTGTCGTGGTGGTGGCTTCTGCGACCTTCTGACGAAATTCTTCGCGCTTTTGTCGTTTTGCGGAAGTTCCCATGATGAACTTCTTTATTCTCAAACCGGGGTCACAGTGTTAGTTTGAAGCGTCGAGATAGTTAGTAGTGGGGATTTAGTGATGTCGCTGGAAGCGGAACTTTTTTTTTTGCCCTCTTTTCAATTTTGGTGACGGAGTGGGACACTTTCCCCGCATTCCCTTCCTTTGCTTAAACTAACCAGGCAGAACAACCTCTCTCAATACTCCGTACAACAAATAAGTACAAGGCAAAACATCTTTCTTTTTGTTCACTAAATTATATCAGTTCGAATTCACAATGACAACCGTACTCCGACCCCCGTCGCCCTTTAAATTTCCCACCGATTATTCCTTCCCTCCCTTCTTCAGTCTACAACCCAACGCCACGACCCGGGCCGCCCAGTTCCAGAACTGGTCCGAGCTGATCCAGGCCTGGTGTCGTCATCATCGGACCTATAAGATCTCTTTAATTGAGGCCATTGAGTCCCCCCTATTTAACAATACCACGCTACGGAAGCGCCTGGGCTTGCCTGAGGCAAGGATGGTGTTGGATTGGATGGCAAAGGCACAAGAAGAAGGTGGAGGGGGCAGACGGGCCGAGTGGATTGATGGTGCGAATAAGACGATGGCTTGGATCTGGTGGAGGAGACCGGAGGAGTGGGCGGGGATCGTCGCGGATTGGGTATGTCTCATTTTCCTTTTTATTCAGTTTCCTGCTTGGAGTTTTGCAGGTTGAATGCTTTGGTCTGACGGTGGCTTTTTGCTTCTAGGTTGAGAATACAGGGCAGAAGAACGTCGTGCTTACCGTTTACGAGTTGGTTGAAGGGGAAGGGACTATGTCGCAAGGTATGTTATGGCTCTAGCCTCATATGGCTTGCATGGTTGATAGTTACTGACCACTGGGATTTAGAATGGCACGGCATGGATATGGATGTGATGCTCAAGTCCCTGAATTTCCTTGTCAAACGTGGAAAAGCACAGGTTTTTGGCAGTGAGGGCCAGGAGGGTGTCAAGTTTTTCTAGAATTTTATTTCTTCTCTAAAGGGGGGGGAATCTTTCTTTGAAAACCGAGCGCCAGGTCTAATGGCTGGCTAGTCCGCACATGCAAAACTGGGAATATACACAAAAATTATTTCCGAAAGGGGGGATCCGAGATAACAAGAGTATAGCCGAAACCCACCAACTCTTCCGACCTACTCTTCCGCCTCGTTGGCTGTCTCTTCGTTTATCTCATATCCTTCTGACGGGCGCAGCTCCTGTGACATGGCGATATCAAGAAGCCAGTCCACCCGGACAATCCGCGGCGTTTTTCCCATGTTGTGGACGAGTTGTCGAAATCGTGGCCATAGCTTCTGCTGGTCTGCCGACACGCTGCTGAGGAGGTAAATCTCCTTTCGACTTGGGTCTTCCTCTTCCGCACTGTCGTCATCACTTTCCTCCCGCTGAGGCTGATATGAAACACGTCCGCGAAAAAGAGAACATGTCCCTCCGTTGGCGTCAACAATTGACTTGAAGGCATCGAATCCCCCACGGATGGATTCGACGCAGTATACCTGGTAGCCTTGAAGGAGCTTATTTTTGTTATTTGTGGCGTTGGCTTTGGAGTCTTCAAGGGAGAAACCGTATCGTTTCTCAGCTGTCTCATCCTTAAGGAGGAAGTCGTTGGTATCAAGAAGATCATTCTTCTTGAGACATTGTGTGATGAAATCAACCCCGACAATCACAGGTCCATACGCAAGTGCGTTGACAAACTTTGGGGTCCGTAAGATGGATGGGGCAGCAAGGTGAGAGCATTTCCGTGCATCTTGGACCACCATGATTCCAAGATCTCGAAGTTGCCGCTGCTACAGGGTTAGTGATCATTTTATAGACGTACGTAGGGACAGTATGGTGTAACAAACCTTATCATTATCCTCTTTCTTCAAGTTCCCAACCCATCTCTGGTAGCCAGTAATCAACAGATGCATCGAAATAGGAGGCTTTGCTTTCTTTTGTCTCTTTGCTTCAGCTGTGTCTTCCTCATCACTCTCATCCTGAGCTTCCAGTGACCTTCGCTTCCTAGTATTGTTGACCGCCACTCGATCCGGGTCCGTCTTTTTTCGACCACCGAAAATCACACCTCCTACACGCTTCTTCTCCTTCTCGTACAAGGCAATATCTGGCGCGATCTCATGGAGTTTAGCAACAGCGGCCTCCTTGGATTTGCGACTGCTTGTGGAGGATGGCGTGTCATTCTCTTTGCCATCAGATGCAAGCCGGGCATGGGCAGGTGTTTGCAGGACTTTATTGTCAGATGTCCTTCTCGATCTCTCCACAGTCCTGGGTGTTGTGGCTTTTGTGTCCGATCCCATTTCATCTGTACCATCAATCATCTTCGGCTGGGGCGGTCGCATAGAAAGCGACGCCTTCCCAGCCGCTGCGTTCTGATCTTTATTCTGCATCGCACGGCGAGGACTCGGGGGCGCTGGAGCTGTCTCCTCCGGCGAAAAGAAGAGATTCTCAAGAACAGACCTATCTAAGCGTGTTTGGCCAACAACCTCGCCCAGATTCGTCCTCCGGGGGAAATGTGTGTAGCGAGGGTCAGAGACCGGTTGCAGTTTGCATTTCGCATAGCTCTCTTCCAGCCATAAGTGGTTGACGACGTGGAGTCCCCATTCTCTAGCCGCAGAGCATTTCTCGCTGTTTCCATGTGCTGTTACTAGATGGGTGTTTTCTTGCTTCAGGGTCTTAGTGCATTCAGCGCCAGTCGCGGAAATCAAATTTTCTAAATAAGCTCGAGCCTCTCCAACGTAGTTTGAAAGGCTGATTTTAAGCCCTTGAAACCCCGGGATTCCGGTACGTGCAACTGGATAGTGGAGTAATCGTCGGTAGGGGGAGGTCCAGGTGTTATAGGTTATTAAATGAAACAGCCAGCCAAGGTTCCCGACGTCTTTGTTGAGCCTTGAGGCCATGCGATAGGTGAATCCCTCCCGATAACGACAGACTAAGATGCTTGCTTTTGAAACCTCAGAAGTCACCATACCTCCACCGTCCTTAATAAGGTCTGAAATACTGTTTCGGAGGTGGGATCCGATTCCTAGGTCTGGGGACAGCATCACAGTTTTCCCCTGAAATACAGTCAAGACCGGTTTCTGAGGTGACATAACTGGAGTAGGCAAAGTTGATGGTTCTGGTGTCGACGCTCCAATAATATCTCGGTTTTCTGATGATTTGATGGGCGCATCTGGTGCCGCACGAAGAATTTCTGGGTCTGGCAGAAGGTATGGACGTTCGTCAATGCGTCGTCCGAGTTTCAAGCAATCGTCAAACCTAAAATATGGATTAAATATTTTCAAGTCTTTCGTATCGTCATAGTTATTCTTACCAGTGAGGAAGCACAATCTTAATGTTGAGCTTCCGCTGAGTGATAACTCGGGCCTTATTGGAGTCCATTGTCAAATCAACCAGGTGGGTAACCATTTGGGTGACCTTAGAGCTGCATAGACCACCCTTAGCCAGCACACCACCAAAAATAGCCTCTTTATCGCCCGTTGGAATATCCCCGCAGGAAACCACAACGTCGTTCAAAAAAAGCCGGGGGTCTGGACTGTACTGGCGCGGATTCGCGAGTTTTCTTTTCGACAGCGATGCTTGTATCCACTGGGGCTTTATAATAGGAATCATCTTATCGTTTGCCGCTTCAAAGGCGGGAAAGTCGATGGTACATGACATCAAGTGGGTAAATTCCGATTCCTCTAGATCTGGGAACTCAGCCGGAGGCGCATAGATGACCGGCTCGGCGCCATTTTCTTCAAGAGTGGACGCAAGCTAATCGGGTTGGTAAAATTATATTAGACAGGCACCTCAAAATGGCCTATAAACATAAGCAAAAAGCCGAGTAAATACCTGCTGTGCCGTATCTGGACTAAGATCCTTAGAGCATATTATACAGATCTTGAGCTGGTCGAAGAGCTGAAACCCTTCCTCCTGTGGCCCCATGGTTGGAATACTGTCTTCTCGACCAGGTTTGCGGTGCGTTAGTCCTTAGATAAAACGGCGCAATTTTAATGATGATTCAGGCGTTTCTGCTGGGGATGGGGTGCTTTCGAACGACGAGGTTTTTGCTGCTGCTGTGACTGGTGATGTTAATGCGACACGCGCTGTTGACGCGACAGTATGACACCAAGTCACGTGTGTGGCATGGAATTACCCCAGATTTACTTTGTAAGAGTAGCGCCTCCCGCAGCCAAGGCATCCCATCATCGAACAAGATGCGATGCGTCGAGAATATTAATTATTGGTTGCTATTTTAACTATGCTTACTTTCTGTGGTCTTTGGCCTTGAGAGTACCACTCCCCGGCCAGCGCTGCAACTTGTAGGAACGCTCGCCCACCCCCTGCATCCGCCTCTTTACTGCATTAATTCCCGGAACAGTGACACAATAATCCCTCCTTTCCCATAATGAAGAGGTACCAAACCTATCAATGGAATAATATATATCCCGCTAAACAACCCACTTTATTAGCCCGGGAGGCCACTATTCGTGCTCCCCATATAGATGTCATCTGTAAGATAAGTGCTGGCATCTAACCTCTTTTCTGTGCGCATCAAAAGAAAATCATAACTGGTATCTATTTTCCCCGAACTAAATCAAATATACAGTAAAATAACCTCACACCCATATATATCGTGGACCAGGTCAGAATAATAGAAATAAACAAAGGATTGAAACTAACCCATCAATCATACTCCAGCTTGGGCATCAACTTATACTCTCCCCGACTTCAAAATTTGCTCCAGATTCTCCCTACTATTCTTAAACGTTGTCTCGAGATAATGCATCTTCTTCTCCAGTCCCGCAATATCTGATTTCAACTCCGTACTCTCTGTCGAAATGCGCTTGTCGATCGTATCCATCGGAACCGCCATAAACCTATTGTCGCATTAGATTGTTTTGAATAAGCCTCTAGGGCTAAAATCAAAAAATAAAATAAAAATAAAAATAAAAAGAGAGTCACTTCCTAAGAACCTTGAGGCGAGAGACTGGAGGTAAAAACTCACATCTTCCCAACACCTTCATACACCTTTGTATCTCGTGGTAGGGAGCCGATCTCTTTCGATGTGAGTTCAAGCATACGGATATCTCTTTGTTTTGTGGTCATCTGAGCTTTGACAATGCCCATCTGCTGCTGGGAGCTGATTACTTTGGCTTCGATATCTTGTAGGAGCTGTAGCGCATAAGACTTCTGGTTAGTGGGTGCTTTTTTAAAAAAAATTTTCTCCCCTTCCGTAGCTTTTCTGTTTGAGCAATGAATGGGTGATTAATGGGGTTCCTGCACCTTTTGTAGAGCTTCGTTTGGGATAGACATTTTGGAAATGAGGGGTGAGGTGGTCAAATGAGAGAGGGGTTGCTGTGTGTTGCAGCGCTTCGGGGTCGAGGGGCCTCTTGAATAAAAAATAGAAAAGCACTAGGTTTAATGGAGATTAATGAGGAATTGAAACAGCGTTGTGGACTTTATGTTATTGTTGATGCGGAGTTGTTAATTCAGCCTTCCTCAATAATTGCTCCAGGCGCCATGAGCTCATCATTTAGATGCCTAAGGCATCTATTACCCAATAGGGAATTTTATATAGGGCTTAGGGTTCCATACTAGGAATAATGCAATTTCAGCATTTTTATTCGCATTGGAAATGCAAATAGTAAAGGTTATGATTAAGACGCTTCATGTCTTCTCTAGCTGTTGGAAATAAATCGCCGGTTCGTTAAATTGTGGATAATCGATCATTCAATATTGTCGTCCGTTCCCCGCCATGGTGAACCCAGCTCTTTCTGTCGATTCAAGTAAACAACTTAACTATCCGCCGGACTAGTACAGCATCGACATTCGCATCTTGTTGTAATCTCCTCGCGTGATAGGCTTGTACTTAGCGGGCTCGTCCTCGCTCACGCAAGACGGAATACATTCAATTAGAGCGTTATCATCAGGAGACATGAAGTATGGAATCGAGAACCGCTCGCGTGTCATGCGCTCTAGACCTTCAACTCGATCTGGTAGCACTGGTAGCCCGACCCGGTGATTTGTAGACCGCAGCCTGTCTATAATGTGTCCGTTAGAAAGGTGGGGCTCCTTGAACTACCATTCTGCAAAGAACGAACCATTGCTCCACCTCTGTAACAGATCCCCAACATTCATAACAATACTATTTCTCAAGGGGGTGACTGGCACGAAAGCGCCGGGCTGGGAAATATCCTCCACTTCCAAGCCCCCGCAGTCATCCTGAAAGAGCATAGTGATCGAGCTCCAGTCGGTGTGGGCAGCGCAGCGGGTCACCCGTTCCTTTTCCAGTTCATCTGCTGGAACTGGTAGATAGTGCAGTAACCGAAGTTGATTATCATGCCCCGAATGCTTCCTTGTCAGATAATTTACATCCTCTAGGCTCAAGCCCACGGCTAACGCGTGTAGAATTTGGGTGCCAATCCGTTCACACTCCCAGTAGAACCCTGTCATAAAGTCACGGAATCCCGGCAAAGAGCTGTTGGGAATCCATTGATTAGGCTGGGCACTATTGTGCTCACTCCCAATATCATAGACTTCCTTTTTTGGAGGTGAGTAAGGTTTCCAAATAAAGGTTGGGAGTCCACACCTTGACATCGGGGACCTCCCTTAATGCTTTTCGCGATTCCTCCTCATCTCCTATACTCATGATTTGCGTGACCTTTTCTAGCCCAGGCCAAGAGTATCCACGGTGTACCGCCCAGCCCTCCGGATGGGGGGCCTTCATTTTCTCCTCCTCCGGCAGCTCAAACAAGCGCCTCATCCAGTCAAATGCATCATCCAGTTTATAAGCAGGTAGAGAGTGGTTGACGATACGAACAAAGCCAACCCTTTGGCAGGCCTCCACAAGCTCCTCAGCTACCTTTTTCTGAGATATTTCATTTTGAGGACGATCCCATTCCGAGAAATCCACGCAGGGGATCTGCATTATAGAGGTATTGTTTACTGAATCTATATTCAGTTTGAATTTTTTTTTTTTTTTTCCCCTCCGTCTTCTTTTTACACAAAAATTAGCAATGTGGCGCTGGAACCAGGCATGATGTACGGTCACATGCCACGCCCTTGTCTTATCTATATTGTCTGAGCAATAATGCCTCCTATTTGTTTTCAGTCCACAAGTACTACACGATATGACTGAGATCAGCCAGAAGATTGTTGGAACAATCCCATTGTCAGAACGAAATCACTTGGCTGTATTTTCCATCATAACCACACAGTTTCGCAGCCAATGCGTTGTTGAGTGGAGCAATTACGCTCTAAATACTTCACACTTTCAGAGTGTTGTCAGAGCACTAAGGATAAAATCCGCTTTTCTGTATGGACAGTCATGTTAGCCAAGGCCAAAACTCAGATGTGATCTAAAATAGTATCGCATCGTCATAGGTCCGTAGTAACGATGATTTTTACCCGCACGGGCGGTTGGTTGCTGTGGCAGGGATCCGAGGTGGAGATTGTGCTGGCGGAACAGCCGTCAGCGCAGGCACAACTGGGCATCGTTAATTCTATCCACTCCGGTGACCGATCCGGGTCCTTTTTTCCTTTGATTCCTTTTCTTTCAGTCCCCTCGAGTATTTCTTTATTACACAATATTTGTAAAGTATGTGCCTTTTCCTCTGTTGTGCAGTTCGCATCGTCAAATAGTCAGCCTTTGAGTTCACAGATCGACAGCTAACTGGACCCAGAGGGACCATTTGCCGCTTCTAGTAGTTTGTTGATCTACACACCCATTTTCGATTCCACGATCGAAAAATCCTCAATTCACCATTGATAAACTCGAATATACCAATATCTTAAATTATTCTTCGGCGGGTGCATCGCCCTCAATACCTTATCATCCGGTCTGGCGGGCAGACTATAACCCCGGCCCTCGAGAATGAAGTTATCTGCGTGGATTTCCGTCACATTCCTTGCTTCAGCAGCACTATCGCTAGAGACAATACCATTTTCGGCCCCGTTAAGCGTTGAGACGAACAAGAGGGCGTTCGATGTCCTCCAACTTCTGAAGCGGTCCGGCAACTGCCCAGTAGGATATAACCCATGCTCCGACCTGGGCAATTCAGACGTCTGCTGCCGGTCCAACGCGATATGCACCAGTGACGAGGCAAACCATATCGCATGCTGTCCGACAGGGGCAAGCTGCACAGGCAGCCTCTCCGGCTCACCCACAGGAACAGGGAGCTTCCAGTTCCCTCAGTCCGACGCCACAACGACCACAGGTGGGGACGATTCTATGATCACCGGGTCGACAATGCCGGGGGCTTACCCGTTTGTTTTCGTCCCGACGACATTCCCTAATGCGGATGTCTGTACGTCATACTACGACAGATGCGAGAGCGACTACACTCAATGTGTCACGCAGCTTGGAGGAGGTTACGGCGTCACGGTCACGGGGGGGGGCGCGGATATAACTCGAGCAGGCGGTGCGGATGGTGCGGTTGCGACTTGTTCAAGCTTAAGTCTCGCAGCGTGCCATGGCCTGAATTTAGGGTATTGCAATTCCTACGTGGGTGGAGATACAAATCTGGGAGTTCTTGGGCGGACGACGAGCCTTCAAGACCTTTTCTTCGGCATGATTATTGGTGTGACTGGGCTGTTTATTTAAGGACCAAAATTGTACGTGGGTGGAGGATATGGGGGGTGTATTATGCGATATGGATACATTATTTCTCCCCCCCCCTCCCCCCCTCTTCGTCTTGTTACCTATTCTTCCTTAGTTGTTTTATTTAGGCTAGCTCTTAACAGAGCGTCTGGGAGTTCGAACGGGGTTTGTATATCTTTATGCCCTCTGTCCCTGGATGGATATATGGAATGATTGAATGAATGATGTCCTATAGTTCTGGTTTTGTACCTGGTTTTTTTTTAAGTAAAATGTTTTTAACCATAAACAGCCGCATTTCCATCTATAACTGTTAGTAGTGTAAGTGCTGCCTAAAGTAACCTGCGGTCGCTAGAAACCTCAATGACAGGATGTACTACTACCACCATCAATCAGGGCTTTTCGAGTTCCGGGGTTTGTAGCCTTCAGATAGGTTCTTAGATTATCATGGTATAGTTCAAGCGATATAAAAGTGGTACACATATACCTCTCATTCGCCTCTTGTACTACCTAGTAGTAGTCATCTGCCTTGTATAAATTACAGTTTGTCTATCCCTCGTTACTGCCAGTGGTATTAAGAGACTTGGAGTCAATGGAAAATACTCCCCGCCCAGGGCCGGGGGCTGTCTATGGCGCAAATTCAATGCACTAGCAGAATAATAAAGGAAGAAGGAGGAATATAACACGCAGCCTTTCTTTACTGTCTTCCACTGTTCTTATACAATAGGTACCTACATTAGGAGGTCTACCTCTGAATGGCCATGTTTGAACCCTAACTGTAGGTTGCAGTTGCCATCTCGCTTCCTCCCAGCAACCAGAAGGGGGCCGTAAGTCTACCTACTTACCTAGATAGGTAACATACATAGTTGTTTCCATATTAATTTAATGTTAGAATGGAGGAAGCTGCCCATGCGTACCTATCTTCCTTTTATTTCATCTTAGCAATTCCTTTCTTCATTTGTTAACTCATTCCGACAAACATTTTTATCATAAGACTGTTGTGTGATTATTCTGATTCAATTGTCAACGGGTTTGTTAGCATGATTCGAGTCAGTACTTTTTAATAAGATGACCTGAGATGAGAACAGCGACCTCTCAGTTATACAGGGCTTGCAATCGGCTAGGCAACATCATCAAGGCAAGTGAATCCAATTCCCTTGTTACGCCCTGAGGCTTCGGTTAAAGAAGAAAAAACAATATTTGTGTTAATACTTAGCTTTTGCTGAACTGAAGCCGAGCCCTTGAGCTCTTTGAGCTCATCATTGAAGTGTGTGGTTCTTTATGAAATTTTTGACTGAGACTAATACTTACTGCTGTTATCTGCCTCTTTCTCAGAAATACAGTGCCACCATGATCGATGCCCAGAGCGCTACTGTCCGGAATCATACCACCGTCGACTCATTTACACACGAGCTCCGGACATTAAATGTGAGAGCTTACAGGAAAGGATGGGATAGCGCGAAGTTCAAGTAGGAAGGCTGCACAACCTTGGTAGTTGGATTGGGCTCTACCCTTTGTTAGACAGGCTCCTTGGCTTGACCAGGAATGGAAGACATGAGGCTTTACATAGGTTGGAAATTACCCTTGTCATGTCGGTTACTGTTCGAAGAGCGAAGGTAGTTGGTTATTGGAAGAAGAGGGGATAGAAAAGGAAAAAGGATAGAAGGAAGAAAAGAAGAGAAGATGTAAAAGTTAAACAGTTGATCAAAGAGTTAGGTCCTTTCGGAATCCGAACTTGGTTCCAAGGTTCTCCAGAAAGAGAGTACGTACCTTGTGGGCGCCTCGACACCTAATTCTCTCTTTGTAACAGCCTTAACACAACATTTATAGCCATTCCTCCGTATCAGAAGATTCCTCCCTGCGCAGCGCACCATGGACAAGCTACCACTTCTACGATTTCTATATTGCATTGATAACCAACAAAGCCTTTCTATCAGTATCAACTGGCGTGTATAAAAGATGAGTAAATAATAATATATCAGGCAGCTATCCTAAAAGAGGTAAAACTAACTTAAAGCACAGGTCCTTCCAAAAGTTACCTTACAAAAAACTTGGCACACACCGCTTCATCTATCGCAACCCATGCTCACGAGCCCGGCCGAAGCCAAGTGGCAACGACCTACACAGTGGTTCCATCATACCAGTAAAAAGCGAAAAAAAAAAAGAAATTAATTTTGCAGCGTCTCCATAGTAAGCCACCAGTAAAATGCAGAGCGGGCGACACGTCGGTGACCGTCTTGATGCCTGATTAGTCTGCCCTTGCACTGTACCTGACGTTGACACCAAAAAGATGTCCAATCCAGAGCGAATCCGAGTGGGATAAAACTCTCAGGTGGTGAGCAAAGTTCTCTCAGTGAATCCGGATAAAGAATACACTGGCAACACTAGCATCTCTTAATTTTAGTTAAGAGCGAGGCTGCCAGTTGGGATGAGCTAAATGCGGGGATGACCCTATTGACTCACGAATGAGGAGGGGTAGTGGTTATCTGGGCAACGGGGCACTTGAAAGGGCGGAAGAGACGAAAGAAATAAAATTGGCGGTAATAATAATAATAATAATAAATAATCAAATAAAAAACTATAATATTCTTAGCCAGCCTTCGAATTTTTGATTGAATCAAAAAGCACGGCTGATTTTCCCGCTGTCAAAAGCGCTAGTCGTCGTTGTCAAAGGAAAATACGGTGGTTGGGTTTGTATACTGACCTGCAACGGGAGGCTGGGAGGGTGGTGCTGTATGAACTGAGACAGCTCCCCCTTCCCCGACATTCCATTCTTCTTTCCCCTCTCTTAACTACTGCATAGAATTTTTTACCTTTTGTTTGTGTTCACAACTCATGACGATATTCCGCATTCCAGTTGTTTGTTCTTGAGAAAATCGATATACTTGCGCTCCCCGAGCCGTTGATTGTAGTCTTGACCCTCTAACCAGCTGGCTGATTTCGAGTCACGCCGACGGGACACCGCAGTCTGCGATCGTGGGTGCAGAGGCCGACTTCGACTGCCTTTCATCTGATTGCTCTCGTCAAATATTACATCCACCATGCATTTTTCCCCGTTACTACACTCGGCGATCTCGACCCTCGCTTTTCTAGCACGATGTCGGCTTTCTACTGCGACTCCGCTAGGTCTGATGGAATCCCAGGGCCACGGCCTAGAAAAACGATGCGATAACCCTTGTGGGTACTACAACCAGCTCTGCTGTGCCTCTGGCGAGGTATGCAGCACCGACAGTAACAACGAAGCCGTTTGTCTCTCGGGCGGCGGCGGCGGCGGTAGTTGGGTGTACTCGACCACCGTCTACGTCCAGACAGAAACCGATTTATCGACGGTTACCTCCGTATGGAGCAGTTGGGTCGCGACTCCAACGGACTCGAGTTGCCAAGCCGAACTCGGTGAGACGATATGCGGTAACGAATGCTGCGGCGCTTCAGATGTCTGCAGCAATGGTCAGTGTGTTGCCGGCAGTACGACGGTTTGGGCTACCGAAACTGCCACCCCCCCAGTGCGCGGGACAAGTATGTCTACCGTCACCCAAACCGCAACAGTCACTCAGCCTTTTGAGGCCCCGGTAAACACAGAGGGAGCCCCAGTCTACGGGGTCGACGCTCCTGAGGATGATGGAGGGCTTAGCGGCGGAGCCATCGCAGGAATTGTCATCGGAACACTTGCTGGAGTGTTTCTCTTGTTCCTCATCTGTGCCTGTTTGTGTTGCCGCGGTATTATCACAGCTCTTCTCGCTTGTCTGGGTATTGGTAAGAAGAAGAAGGACACGACGTATGTCGAAGAGCACTACTCCCACCATGGTCATCACACCAGACCAGAAGGGCGTACCTGGTTTGGGGCCCGGCCATCCGGCACTGATGGAGGTGGTGAACATAAATCCCGATGGAGTAGCCTTGCGACTATTGGTATAGTTCTGGGTGCAATTGCTCTGTGCCTAGGCCTGAAGAGGAAGCATGATAACGACGAGAAGAGCGACTATACTTACCCAAGCTATTACAGCTATTATACCGGCACAAGCACTAGTATGTCAGCCCCTTTGTCTTATAACATAGAATCGATCGCTGAGTAACCCTGCTAACTGTGTTATTAGCAAGCGAAAGCTCAGATCGAAGGACTCGACAAAGCAGACGATCAAGAAGATCGAGATCCCGGACACACTCATAGTGGAGAGGGACAACGTGGTGGTATAGATTGCACATTCCAACGAGTTTTTTATCTGAAGCTATGAGACTTTTCTTTTTTCCATCGGGTGTTTGACCCCAGATGAGTGCATGTATTTTTCTTGTTCCTTCCTCCCTTCCGTTTTGAAAATACCTGTATGATGATGAGCGATTTTTTCCATGTTATAATGTCATCCGATTCTGCCTTGAATGTTGTGACCTTTTCTGGTATCTGTTATTGTTGAAACGAAGACACGGATGTAAATATGAGAGATGAACAAATATGACCTTCAATAATGCTTTACAAGATAAGATTCAGGATCTCGATGGGAATAAAATATCCAAAGCCACGTAATCGTGGATTAAAACTCACTATATATCTTCCAACATACAGGTAGAAAGCAAGCGACTATACAAAAGATGCAGGTACATCTGGATCGCACACTGTTCCTGAAGCCGAATTGGCGAATAATGGTTCCAGGTACGTTTCGATGCGGCGATAGACGCAATATTATTTCGCTCTGCGCATTCTTTAACTTCATGCCAAATTTTTGTGATAATCGGCGATGCACCTGCTAGACGGACTCGTGCGCCCTTCAGTGTAACATGCAAGGCGGCTAGTCGACGGCAGCGGTGGAGGCTTGGTTGATAATGAGAGTGTGAGCATGCTAAGGAGGGAATTCGGTCGATTGATCTGGATTAAGGTTGATGTGGTCAGATAAAACGTTGAATAATGACCTGTGTCTGGCCTCTAGACTCTCTCAGAGTCTTTGACCATTAGTAGTGTGATCCGGGGGAGACGCTTGCTTCTTCCGTCCCGAGGGCGAGGTTGAGGGAACGACCAGTCGGAATCTGCGTCTCCCCGCCTCCCGTAGCCCGAACTAACTTCGTCCGTCTCGATTGATCACCATTTCACATCCACCATCAATCCCCTTCGACCCATTTCATCTTTCATCCACCCTCCGCAACCGACAACGATAGCTTGATCCATGAGTTTTCCCCGGGGTAGCATTTTGTGACCGCTCCAACAACCATCTTTGGCCTCCCTTTGTCCTATCCCATTTTTCACTTCTCGTCGGTCGCTCAGGACCGTTAGCAGCATTCTCCTGAGGATTCCGACTCTTGACGCCGTCTGAACCCTCGCTGGCCCGTCATGCTTCAAACGCAGACCCAGCACGTTTTCTCCCATCAGCACCAGTACCCGCAGGCTGATCCCTCCTGGTTGCAGCATCAGCAGCAACAGCAACAGCAGCAACACCATCAGACCCAGCACCATCCCCACCAGGCTCAACAACAGCATTCTTCCTTGGTCGCCCAACAGCATGCCCAAGTCCAGGCAGCCGCCGCCGCCGCCGCTGCCGCCCAGCAACAACATTATAACCGTATCGCCATGGCCGGCAATGCCGGTACCGGGAATCCAACACAGGGTGCAGGTGCCGGGGGGATGGGTGGAGATGGCGCTTTGCCAAGCGCCGTGTCAATGATGGATGGGGGGATCAGTGACGAGAACCGCAAAGTTTTTATTTGGGTTGCGGAGCTGCTGGACCCAAATCGTCGGGAAGCTGCTCTCATGGAACTCAGTAAGAAGAGGGAGCAAGTGCCCGAGCTGGCACTCGTTATTTGGCATTCTTTCGGTATGCTCCCGGTCGCTCAAATCGCGCATTTGTTCTATTGAAGACTGACCGTCGGTCCGCTACTTTACAGGAGTCATGACTGCATTACTTCAAGAAATCATTTCAGTATACCCTCTCTTAAACCCTTCGCAGCTCACCGCTGCGGCGTCGAACCGGGTCTGCAATGCATTAGCTCTACTGCAGTGTGTTGCTTCCCACAACGAAACCCGCACTCTTTTCTTAAATGGTAAGTGTCACCCTTTTTTCCCCCTGAATTTATGAATAGCTATCTAACTTAGTTTTTTCTTTCCTCTTTTCTTCCGCCCGGATTAGCCCATATTCCCCTCTTTCTTTACCCTTTTCTCAATACAACCTCGAAGTCGCGACCTTTCGAATACCTCCGTCTCACTTCGTTGGGCGTAATCGGTGCCTTGGTTAAGAACGATTCTTCGGATGTCATCAACTTTTTGCTGACCACAGAAATCATACCCCTTTGCCTTCGTATCATGGAGACAGGTTCTGAGCTGAGTAAGACCGTTGCTATCTTCATCGTACAGAAAATCCTCCTTGATGACGTCGGCCTTGCCTATATTTGTGCAACATATGAGAGGTTTTATGCCGTGGGCACCGTCCTTAGCAATATGGTCACTCAGCTTGTGGAGCAACAAACCGTGAGGCTGCTAAAGCATGTTGTTCGCTGTTTTCTTCGGTAGGTCGTCGCAAGTCACAAGCTTCCCCCCTCCCTTTTTTTTTCTAGCTCCCAAGTGTTGTGAGGCAAACATATATTATCATCTAGTACAGCATTCGCTAACATTCGACAGATTAAGTGATAATAGTCGGGCGCGTGAAGCCCTCCGGCAGTGCCTCCCTGAACCCTTGAGAGACGCCACTTTCTCCTCAGTCCTTCGCGATGATGCGGCCACCAAGCGCTGTCTTGCCCAGCTTCTCATCAACCTTTCCGATAATGTTTCCGATGGCGCTCCCGGTGTGGCGATGTAAAAACAAAAAAAGAAAAAGTTGAAAAGCATATGTTCTTCTTTCAATCTACTTGGTATATTTGACAACCTTACGACATGCATGGAACGGGTTCAGGCGAAAACGGTCATAAGGCGCAAACTGGAATGACAATGCAGTGATGAAAACTAATAAAAAATAGGAAAAAAAAGAGCAAAAGAAGAAAAGTAAAAGAAAGACCACCGAGAGAGGGGCAAAGGGAAGAATTACAAGCCGGCAAAAAGTCAAAGCGAAAAGAGCAATGGTAAGAGAAGGGCATATATTCGCATTCTGGGGTTTGTTTCTTGTTCCACTATTATGCATTTCTGTGTTGTCGGCCTTTCTTTTTGTTTCACTTCCACCTCCCCTTTTCCACTTCTATTCTTGTCTTTGATTTCTTATTTTTCTTATTCCCCTGTTTATTTATTCCCTTTTTTCAGTCATAGTGGTATATGACTGTGTGGTGGCGTGGATATGATATGGATGGCGCTATCTGTTTCTGCATTTTCATTGTGCTCTATGGGCGTTCTTAATTGCCGTCCATGTGAGTGAAATAGACCCTCTTTGAGCGAGAGATACCAAGATCTAGTTATGTGTTTCATTGGTTCTAATTATTTTGTTTTGTGGCTGAAAAGCCTGGTTGTCTATTGGTCGCGAGTGGGTGTCTTTCCTGTACTTTTCTTCCTTGATATTACTACTTGTGCTAAATGGTAAACGACATTGATATTCTTTCTGCAAAAAAAAAGAGTCTTCAGTAATGATGGGCCTTTTCCATGAGAGTAAAAAGCCCCGTTCTAAGCCATCGTTGGAAGAATAATCTCCCTCAGCCTTATCGGAGTGTAATCGGTTCGCTAATATCACCTGACGGGACCGGAACTCGACGCGCCTCCGGAGATTCTGTGAGCTCATCCCGTCCTCCTCTCGCCTGAACATTCAACACACCCAACTTTTTTTTGACTATGACATTTTCAGGCCTTTAGGATTCAGACCGCCATTCTAATCGTGCGACCGCTGGTTTCTACTTTCTACTTATTCCAACCAAGCATTGAAATTCTGCGGGTTTCCCGGTTTGCTGGAATCGTGCCCCTGCGCTGCGGCGCCCTTAGTAGAACCGCCTTGATGGTATCGCGAAAGCGCACCCGCTCTGAGGCGGACGCTCCTACTGAGCAGCCCCATGAGGAGCCCGGTCTGCTGGCCCAGCTTCGAAATTGCTGGGAGTTCGCGAATATTATGCAGTACATTGCCATCTTTGGAAAACTCATGAAAATCGATGAGGATTTTGGAATTGAAGTAGGTGGATTTATCCCCAGCTCCCATTAGTTTGACGGAGCGTCTTTTTTTTCTTAGTTTAAAACGGCACATTTCCCCCATTTATTTACTGTTTCGGATAATGATGGCTTATTATTGCTTCCTTCTTTCCACAGGATTTGGAAAACGAATGCCTTACGCCTGGCTCATCGGAAAAATTGCTCGAGATCGGACTGTGTCTTCTTAAATGGGTTTCTTCGCATCGCGGTCTCACGTATGTCCCCTAGTCCTACCGGTCGCATTATAACAGGTGGAAACTTACGAGATGACACCCTTTGGTGGTAATAGATTCGATAATTTCGATGAGTACACGCGACGTCAGTACAATGCGAAAGCTCCACATCTCCCGAATCCCTTCGGGCACGACGAGGTCCCGAATAAGTTTTCAGGATTTGACGTCTTCTCGAAGCTCCAGGTTTTACATCAACTCACGATATGGACTTTTTGGAATCCGGATCGTATCCGTGACAAAATGCCAGATCAAAGAGAGATAGATCAAACACAATGGGTGAGTGCTGGTTCTTGGAGGGCTGCGGACTCCCGCTAACACCTTTTGTAAGCGCATCGAGGAAGTTGGGTATGACCGCGAGGGTCGCTACTACTACATTTTAGACGACAACCGATTGTACCGCCGTACCGATCCACCACTCCCTCCCCCAAAGCCGGTCAAGTCCAAGTCGAGGAGGAAAAGCGCCCGGGCCATGAGGGCGTCCAAACGGAGGAAAGTCTCAGCTGCAGCAGTCGAAGATGAGTCGGAAGACGAGAACAATGATACCAAGAAGGACGCCGTGGGTGACCCCTTCGAAGGGATGAAATGGGAATGTATCGCCGTCACGCTCTCAGACTACCAAGAGTTCCTGGGGTCGATTCAGAAAACGCGGGATCCAGACGAGAAGATCCTCAGGGATAGGATCGAGGAACAAGTTTTACCAGTGATCGAGAAAGAAGAGGAATCTCAGGAACGCCGCCGGGTCAAGCGTGAGAAGGAACTTGTCAACCTACAGCTCTTGGCTGGCGCTAAGAGGTCAAGTCGAATCGCTCAGAAGGCCGAGAAGGAGCGGCACGATCGAGAAGCCGTCGAAGTGGCGCATAAACGGGAGGCTGACTTGGCGGCTGCTCGCAAAGAGGAAGAGAGATTGAAGAAGATGGAGGCTGAAAGACGCACCCGCATCATGACGAGGGAACAGCGTATCAAAGATCGCGAAAGGAAGCGCATATTGCATGAAAGTGAGCTACAACGAATTGAAGAAGAGCAGAAGAAACTCGAAAGAGGCGAGAGTAGAGCGTCGGAGAGACACCTCAAAGCCGAATTAGAGAAACAGAAGAAGAACCTCGAGGGCCTTTCTCAGGAAGACGAATGGATCTTTGATTGTTCTGGCTGTGGTGTTCATGGAGAGAACTTGGTGAGGTTCGACAAGCCCTTGGAGTGACTTAGCTAACTTGTGAATAGGACGATGGCTCCCATAGCGTTGCGTGCGAAAAATGCAATGTCTGGCAGCACAGCAAGTGTCTGGGTATCGCACAAAACGATGCTGAACGTGAAGACTTCCATTTTGTCTGCAAGGACTGTAAACGTCGTGAGGAAGAAGCCAAACTACCGAAACTTCCCCCGCTGAAGTTTCGCCTGGGCTCTTCACCATCATCTAACACGGCTACTGAGGGCGTACATGCGAATCGCGGTGATACTGACGCCATGCCGAAACCCCCATCGTCCACGAAGGAGTTACCGCATGTCAGCTCGAATTCCGTTAACGGGACACCATCAAAACCACCTGTCTTGCAACCTTCCCGGAATCCTCAAAACCCGACTCAATCCCTTCCATTTCCTCCACCCTCGCCGGAGCGTCAGCCTCAGTCGTCGCATACACCCTCCTTTAGCCCCCCTCGTGCCCCATTTTCTCCTTCAAAGGGTGTGAATGGGTCTGCTCTAGCGTCTAAAGAACGGCTTCCCAAGTTACCGTCATTGCAACAAACAATGCATCTACCGCCGCATAATCATAAACCACTCCCCACGGGTCCCCTCGCTCCACAACGACCTTCATCCTCTCATTCGATCCATAGTCCCACGCTACCATCTCCGATCCAAAATCGCCCGTCGATGTCCCCCACCCAGGGAAACCGTGATGTTGGTCCTCTTGCTGGGTTTCCTCCCCTGGTCTCGTCTGATGGACCTATTCCATGGACACCCTACGGACAGCATCAAACCCCACGTCCTAGCACGGGGAATCACGCATCATTTACTTCGGTTCGTAATGGAAATATGTCCCTGACTGCAACTCCTAGTCGATCTTCACCCCCACAAAGCTCGCACGGCGTTCTTCTTTCCGGACTGAGCCCGACCAAGCAATCCCCTCGGCCAGTCACCTCGGGAAGCATAACCGGAGCCCCCATACTACCCCCTATACAGAGACTTGAACCGAGCCCGAAGCTGATGGGACGGAGCTCGCCTGATGCCCCAATTCCACCGCCCGTAAAATGTATGACTCCGGAGCAGGAGGAGCGCAGGCAGAGAGAGAATGCGATGGGATTCCACACCCGCTTCCCCGCCCCCCCTAACGGCCAGGCATCCATGGTGCCCTCCCCCTCGATCAACCGTATTCCCCCTTTGGAACCGTCTCCCATGGCTCCCAAGCCCCAGGCGTATTCTCGTCAGTCTGAAACACAATGAATAGGGCTAGCCAAATCCCTCAGACGAGCCTTTAAATTCAAGCCGATGTTGATATCCGGTCTTAATTGATTTTTAAAATTGTGTTTTACGTGCACAACCAAACCGAGACGACTAAAATACTTGAACCGTGACAGTATGTATGCATTACGATTTTGTTCAATTTTATTCTCCTTTACCATTCGAGCCCCTTTTCCATGACGTTGTCCGCTTCGACCTGCTGCTCTCCTCGATTACTACTAGTAGGTAGTGGGGCCTAACGGTGCTCGCGGCTGGTGAATACAATGACGCTGGAAGTATTATCACCAACAAATGGGGGATCGCAACACATTTCATCAGACCCTTGTGAGTACGAGGTTAATTGAACGTCCGAACAACGACTATTTACCGATATTTTCCTTCATCTTCGCCATTGCCTCTATATTTTTTTCTTCTCTTTTTTTAAAAAGACTTTTGCGCACTTTGTATTTGGAATGGGGTATTTTCACTTGGACTGTAAGATATGATCTCGGACTGGCCTTTTTTACCTTTTACTACCCGAAATTATGCGATGTATTAACACTGCTATCTTTTTTCCTATTCCTTTGGGGGCTAAGAGGGGAGCAGGATGGGATTCTCTTACGCTTACTACTTGACCTACATACAATATACCAACAACATACAAACCCAGCGATGGGGCAAGTACAATGCCATTGCAAAGAACATTGGACTTTTTTTTACATAGAAAAAAAAGCGGTTGCCTTTTCTAATTATTCACTCTTGATAGTACTTAATATAACAATATCATTTCAGCCCCAAGAAAGGCAGAAAGCAAGAAAAGAAACGAAAAGAAAAAGCAACACCTGAAGGGTATCAGGTATATATAGACTGGCATGAAGTATACCCATGCACTACATACAGATGCCCAATGCACACTTCTGCAGAAAAGCATGCAAAATAGCCATTATCTCTGTCCCTGCCTATTCTTAAAATAAAAGGATCCTTCACACCGTAATTGTTCCCCATCCTTCAACAATACCTGGCACCGCGCAGGGGAAAAAAAGGAAGAAAATGTAAGTAAGATTGAAAAGCCAACCAGCAACCCAAACTCTCATATCATTACCTGCATTCAGCTCCGAGTAGCTCTCTTTTTTTTTCTTTTCTTCCTACATGAGTTCAAGGATAACCCACCAGGATGATCTGCTACAGCCATCGGTGAATGCTTCCTTCCTTACTAACTTACAAGCTGGAGGGATCAAGAAGAAGTAAATATAAATAAGAACTTTTTTTCAGGCTCCAGCTCCACCCATAGCTACAGCTAGAGCACCAGTTTAATGTACTAACAGTGATCATTAATGGACGGTGTGTCCCTCCTTCCCCCCACCTTCTTCCTCACGGACCGTTTCCCCCGCAGATCAATGCAGCAAACAATAGCAAACTTCTCAACAATTAGATCCTGGGTTGAGCTGTTGGAGCTATGTATTTTGGTAAGAGATGCCTCTTTTCTTTTTGTTTTCGTCTCTTTAATATCCCCGAACATCAGCGAAACGGTTGTACCATTTACAGCCAATCATGTTCAGCGTTCTGAACTGACTTTTATTCTTATTTGTTTTAGTTATAGGATTGAATGTTCAATTCAAATGCCGATGAATAGTCGCAAATGAAAAAGAGGGATACACGGTCACGCGGGATCTCGCGGAAATGGGAGAATTATCAACCCAAATTATTTTAGTGGGAGACGACAATCTCCCACCCGTTACCTACTTCTACGACCCCATACAAGCATTTCAGCTGGAGGTCCGTGGTTTTGTTCTTCCTCAGAACTTTTCACGGATACCGGATTACTATAAACGGAAAGGAGCAGGCACGATGTGCGTTTTAGGTATTGATGGACGTACCTACGAATCAGTCAGGAGACACCGACTTCTCAGCACATGTATGAATAATGTAAAGGCAAATCCTATATTTGCTATCAAGAACACGCATGCGTGCGCGGGTTCAAATTCCAATGTAGGGCGTGAGAGATTGACTGGTCTGGTCTGGAATTGGTCTCGAACACGTCTGGTCGACCATGAGACAGTCTCGGGTACGATTGCAATGGGGCTTGTCTCTGGTCAGTATGGAAAGGAGGGTGGGGGAGGAATCCGGAGCCTGGAGCTATTCGGCGATGTCAAGATTCAGCTGCAGAAATTCGCTCTTGCCCCCTTCCTCCCAGAATGAGTATTCTTCGTAAAAGTGAAGCGAAGAGGCCAAGGGGTTAGAACTTCTCGGTTTCTACCTACTAGTATTACTCATCCTCTTCCCTTGTCCACCTTGATTTCCCTCGTCTCAATAATAGTGGGGGCAAGGGAAGGAATACGGAGCAAGAGGCGCGCGTTCAGTCGGGACCACCAGCGGGAACCATGGATAGACCGTAGATTCGTACCTATGGCACTTCGATCAAGGGATCCGGGGAAGATGGACGTAGAAGAATTCCAAATCACGGATGCTTAATTTCCTCCGAACAATTAACGTGGAATAAAGTCAAATTAGAAGATAAACCATTTTTCGGTGTTCGAGCCGGCCTTTTTTGAAAAAAAAAATATGAGGATGAGATTGATTAAAAGAGACAAGAAATTTCATCACATCCCCTTTTTTAGGTACCCGACCAGGAGGGCTGCATGTATGGTGACAAAAACCCAAACAATCAATCGGCTAATATGGTCGAGATCCAACCATCACAGAAATCACATTCCTGCGTGGGGATTAGTTTTGTCTTGTGAGTCGCAATGGCAGACGACGAAAGGTCTCTTTTCCTGGCCTGGCTTTGTCCTCGTCAACTTCCAGAGAGTAGTGGCATCTTAGTCGGGATGGAGGAAAGCGAGAGTCCTCTCGCGACTCGCCTTTTCTGCTAGCCGCCACTACGCCGCGCCGTGGATACTCCAAACCCCGTGGGTCTTCGGCGTCCTTTACCGGCGATTCGGCGATTCAAAGATTAATATTTAAAGTTGGTTGGTCGGCCGAAAAGTTCCATCCACTCACGTCAACGCCCAACGTCCGATGGCTGAAACCTTTTCGACCTTGATCATTGCGGGCCTTTTCATTCGAGTTGATTTGATTTTTTTAGGAGAAGTTGTTGTGAAATCCGCAGTCTGCGCTTAGTTATCGAAATTGTCATCATCATTATTATTATTATCATTGCTCTCTCGTGGAAAGTACGAGGTAGGATCCCGACTCTCATCGCTCCGCGGCCGGTTTTTTAGTCTTTTAAGGTGAACCGCCTATGAAAGGGATGATGTAGAATCGTAAAGTGTTGGGTCCTTGAATCGACTTGTACATGACACACTGGCTTAGAATTCAGACTATATGGCTAACACGTCACTAATCCATTATGAGCCGGACGTCAAGTCAAATTGAAGGACCTAAATGGCTCCCACTCTCCCCCAGGGAGAATGGCGCAGTGGGGTTTTCCGAGGATGTTAGACTAATGTTGGGATGACAGCAAGCAGGTGATCGACATGCCATTCCCGAACGTACTTGAGTTGGCGATCAAAGTCATTGAGTCATTCTCATAATTGCGTTCGCAGGAGCCAAATGAGGGCAAGGGAAGTTACCTTGGTATAGCTCACCCATCTTGTCGTGTCAAGATTCATTTTCGTCCTCTCCTCGAGATTGTTTACAGTCTTGTAATCTCCACCAAATCTTTCCCATTATTCCGAGAGGTCTTGTCTCGAACCCAATTTGGACATAATAGTCCTTAACAATCTAGAACCCAGTCTACTTCGGAGCTAGGCCCTAATCCCATCAAAAAACGAACGAAGCAGCTCATCTCGCTTCTGGGATCTCTGGGCAATAGTGTCCAAGCTCCTGACTCTCCGAGCCCGACCGCGGTTACGCTCGGTCTCCGAGGGGTCAGGATCAAGGGCGCTTAGCGACCCGTGTCGTTTCCCAAATCCGTACACCTAGCTATCGATCTACCCTAACCCTAGAGTGAGAAATTAAGGAGCTCGCCTTCACTCGGGTAGAGTAAGTTGAGCAGCCTCTGTTTCCGTCTTATCTCCAGACTTACATTGTCCGTTCCTATCCAGCCAGGGCGGGTTAACCTCCATCATTCTCCAGGAGTTTCGAATGCAACTCAACGAGCGAGTAATCTAATACTCAAAAATTGATTCTCATAAACTTATTTCCCACTCTTCCATCCCTCTCTCCCTCTTCCTTGTATGTGTGTGTGTGTGTGAAAGAGAGAGGGAGAGATATCTCACAGAAGCTAAATTGACCTCAAAAATCATGATATCGTCGAGGGGGAGGCTTTTCTGGTGGGATTTGAGACTTCCAACCAATTTCCATCACGGGTCTCTCGTCAGCTGTGGTCCACTGGCTTAAACCCGTTACCGGGGCTCAACCAATAATACTAACCCATGCAGAGCATTTCAACGGCCAAAAGACCTGCTAGGTATCCGTGCTACCCAACGCGAAATACATGTCAATCTGATCCCCCCTCGTTTGCCCGGGCTTTTATTAGGGTTCGATCTCTGCGAGTGATCCAGTGTCCATATCCTCGGTAAAGTAAACAACACATCAAGTGTTCCAGGGGAGACTCCCCTCCCTCCCAGACAGACGTAGTGAACTTCCACGATTCAACGGTAGACCCTCGTCGGGAACTGGCAGATTTCCAATTTGATTGTGCAGCAGGCCTCCGGAAAGGGGGAAGAGGGTTCCCAGAGCTGTCTCCCTACGCGGGAGGGGAAGCAAGTTGCCTTACCGCAATAGTCTATCTCCATGGCTGATGGCCGAATCATGCACCTGACATGGTGCAATAGTTCCGTTCCCGTTGCTGGGACAGCGAGACAATCCCCGTCCTCTGGGGCCACGTTTTGCACACCGAATCCAGTTATTCCCCTGTCAGAATGTAGATAAGGCTACACAACAGACGTAAGGTGTGTGTGAACGTCCATTGGAAAAAATTAAGTTATTTCGAAATCATCTGTCATCCCAGCCTATCCGTGGCTTCGACCAACAGAATCGAGTACGCAGAGGGCAGGTTTCTTTTCCCTTATTTTCTCTTTTGCTTTTTTCAGCTCCGCCTTCAACGACGTTGCTCTGGCTAAAGAGTTGTAAGGCAGTGCGCAATCCAAAGTTAAAACTCGGAGACATTTCAAAATATTGGCTTTGGTAGTTCAATCATTTCCTCTTTGAGAAAGGTTGAATCAACTATCGAGCTTATTGGCCTTTTTAATCCGCCCGTGAGGAGGGAAGTGGTGGTGGCTCAATATCCCATATCCATTCTGGTGGTCTTGCAGAGGCGGCGTAAATAAACCACAATAATGGCCCAAGTTCAAAGGGACAGCGCCTCGTCTCCATTCTCTAAATTAGGAAGGAGAGTCGAAAGAAGAAAGAACGGGGCGCAACGCTTAACCATGGAATGAACCAGGTGAATAAAAAGGTATTCTTAGATCTCAGACACCCAGTTTCGGTGATCCAAGACATCTTGAAACAGGCTCTATTCTCTCCATGAAATGCAACGTGAGAGGGGAACGCCCTGGCCTTGTCAGCAGACTCTCTCCCAAGGCTCCAAGGGGTCCGTGACATGGAAAGCGCTGCCGGAATTGGAAAGGTACATCTCTGAGTGCCGATCTGTCTGGGTGGTTAGGTTTTCTAGAACTATTTTCGAAGGTCAGGCTGACCGGGATGGGGGGAGATGGAGGGGATGGTAGCCATGGGTTTGGAAGTGACCCCTGTTGCCAATCCTTCTTATTGTGTCCCTCGAGGCTTATGGAAAGTAACACAATTCGAATCAACGAGCTGAAAATAATGACCGGCGACGAATAGAATACTGCAGGCCGTTTTCTGCATATAGGAAGAAACTCATATTTAGTACTACTTAGTAGTTGGTATCGCTTTGCGGGAGTATGGATACATCACCCAACGCCTTCTCAGTTCATGCCCCCGTAGAGCAATTTTAGGACTTCAGACAGAGCACCTACAAAGTCTGGTGCTTCTTCACCCTGGCAACAGGCAATATAATTAATCTTTGCTAGTGCAAAGAGGCCAAGTTTGGCTCTGTCGGCCGGAATGTGGGTTCGATCCTGAATTTCTTGATGCCGTTCCTGCGCCCAAAGGATCGTTATTGATGGGGAAGCGGAACAAAGAAACTTCGTTGCCAGAACTTTGGTTCTGGTTCCTGCGAAATCCACAAATGCCTATCAACGCCAATCAACTCTCTTGACACTCGCAGATCATGGACCGGGCACTATGCATACCCTTCCCCCCTCGTCACAGCCTCCCCTTGCCATCCCCAGCACGACGGGCGATCTAGCAAACAAGGAACGAGGCTCGGTCGAAGGATCAATTGAGCGTGCAGGTTGGACAAGGTGGGGAAGAGGGGCAATTTGCCTGGAATTCTCGAGTTGTTGGGAGCTGGAGTGACGATTGCAGTTCCACCTGATCCAACCCCATTAGGCCCTTTAAAAAAAAAAAAAAAAAAAAAAGAGAGAGAGAGAGGAAGAAAAAGGAAAAAAAAAAACGCTTTCTTTCTGAGTAGCATCTGTCGTGTTCGTGTGTTTGTTGCGGAAGATAACAGTGGTAGGCGCCACCTGCGTATGTTTTGTTTCGTCCTACCCAATGGCGAAAAATATCAGAGGCTTGTATAGGTGACACACAACCATTGCAAGCCAATGAGATGAGTGTTGGATAAATGTCAGGATGGTTACAGGCAGGTTATTATCTAACCTTTCCAAAGTTAAAGGTAAAGGAAAGACGAGGGTAAAACTCAAAAATTACAAAAAAAAATAACTTCCAACCCCAGCTATACTAGTACTTTGTTGTGGGTGACTACTTACTACTACTAAGTACTACTAAAGTACTAGTACTAAGTTCATTCTGTAGCATCATTATAATACCTATAGATCTTGGTCAGAATAATACTTACCTATCTTACCATACTTAGAGGACTCAAACAACAACTGATATCCAAATCCAGTAAAGCCCACACGTGATGAACAAGGACCCAACTTTCAGGAAGACTAAATAATAATCAAAGGCCGTTGTTGAATTCGGGGGAAATCAGGAAGGGGTGAGGGGAGAAGAGGATGCAGTTGAAAGATAAGCACTGGCCCAACCGCCGAACGCCAAGCCCGTGTCCTGCATTTTGTCACTCCTGTCAAACAGTGACAACGCCATTTGTACTCCGTATGGAGAAGATACTAGTACTTTTTTGAGAAAAAAAAACCAGCCGAACCCACCCCGGCCCGGAGTTGCATGAACTTACGAAAATAGTCAAAGCCCAATACCTGATTTGGGAAGTGTCTCTTCGCAGCCCTATGCCCTACCTGCCAAAAGGGGTCGTGGAGCCTCGTGAATTTCGAGCCAGGCCGGCTGATCAGATCATACGAATATCCAGGGCAAAACTCGAGCTGAGAGAAATCCTCTCCGTCTCAGACCCGAAGACAATCGAGCCGATTCTCTCGTCCCATTCCGTAATTATTTCCCATTTAGAATAGAATTCGCTCTAGCCTCTGCTCGAAGGTACCGCGATCTCAATTTCCCGGTCTTACGATATCATTATCAACGATAGGAGCCCCAGCATCAGAGTTTACCTTCTGTCGGGCAGTTGATCGTCGAAAAACGGGGCGCCACGCAAAATAAAAATGAATCGACAGGAGAAATCCTCCCTGTCAGGCACGTTGGACAAAGGATGTTCCTCAGTACAAACTGTTACTAGTTGGATATGGTTAAGCGGTACGCTCTTCCCTCTTCCACAGGGAGTCGTCAGACATCAGGAGACTTCGTAGAAATGGTGGAGAGAAACCTGGGCCATTCAGACCCACTCCTGTTGGTGATCTGGTGGACCTCTGTCACGTCTGGAGGCTCCCTGCCTCTTCCAAGGTGAGATAGAGTGAGTGGATAATTCATCCCGGCCAATGGAAGAGCCAATGAGGATCTCGTGGGAGTGGGTCCGCCATTCCACCCGCCAAAAGTGGCTTCCAGGCAGATTCAGGCAACGTCAAGGCAAACTCAAAAGGGGATCAGAAATCATATCTTCGGACATGAAATTGGGGGTAAAGAAATCGGGATTCCAAAATATCAAGATCCGCGACCATTATCTTTTATCAAACTATCAATTGCGGATCTCAAAGTATCTTTATTTTATTTTACTTTAATTTCCTTCAAAAAAAAAAAGGAAGGAGAGAAACCACTCAACGTCCCCCCAAAAAGTATTTTAATATTTTAATTTAAATACGAGCAATCTACTCTGAAGGTACAAATTTCAGTTTGGAAGAATGAGGAGGGAGACTTCAACACTAGGTAATGATCAAGAGACACTGAAGCTGTTTGGTCTTCTTCATGTTGAAAAGCATGGGACCTGCTTGCTCCCGAACCAACAGAATCTCAATCCACATTTTTTCGCCCCATACTGTACCATCCTCAGAGGCGAAGTTGGCTCAGTTGCTTTTCAAATTAATTTTGTATTTTTGACCCTTGGACCTTTTAGATCACCTACTAGCGCGATCACCTTGGTTCAGCTGTGGGGAACAATAGTATGATCGCCGCCCACGCAACATTTGACCTTCCTCTTCCTCGCCCGCCGTGCATCATTAGGGGGAAATACTTGTAGTAGGGCACGGTCTCGTATGCAGTCTGTAAATTACCACCAAGTCCAGGTATGTCGAGACGCGGGAGGAAGAACGTCAGTTGGTTCCAAGGTTATATTCAGCATCAACTGAAGGAGCTGCCAATTGTCTCGAATATCTCCCCTCTGTGAAAAGGGATCCTCTAACCCATGGAACAGGTTGATGGTGCTATAGTCAGGCAAATGGTCAACTAGGGAATACGTCAAGGACTAGTGGTGTATGGCAATAGGAAATATGGATTTCCGGTGTCTGCTCTTCAAACTAGTGCATGTAGTTTATTATTTGACACTTGCTTTCTTCTTCCTCACTCTCTTCATCTTTTTTTTAAGATCCAAAATAAAATAAAACTAATATTACAATTAATAATTTTCTATTAGCCTCACACATCTGGAGTCACTTCTCCAATTAATTTGCCGGCGCTTGTTGATAGATCCACTGATCTCATGGCCAGACCTTTACTTAATCTGAAAGCCAAAGTACCTCCTAACTGTCTAGCAGAAATGTTAGTTCTCTATTGGTGGCTAAGGGAGGACCCCTCGCTCGTGGGCTCTCCCCGACCAATCCTTCGTCAAAAGTCGTAAATCGTCCAAATATGTACGCGGCTGATGTACTGAACAGCAGAGATGCCGCAATTCCGATGAAGCGTTTCCAACTTTCCATGTAGGAGTTGATACCTTGTTATTTCGCCCAGTGCAATGGTGATTATTATTAGTGCTGGGCCCTCTTTCCCCTACTTCTACTTCTGTCCTAGTCCGCTGATTTTGATGTATTTTCGCAGGGGATGACATTTTTTTCTCCCACCAAGGATAAGATTCACCTGCATCTGGAAATGCTTCTCCTTGTCCTATTGATCTAGATGCCCGGGTTCCTTCAGGTGAGAAGAATCGTACAAAGAGGGGCTGCAGAGAGCGTGGTTTGGAAACAACCGGTGTATCTGATGTGCCATTGTACAGGGACCATGCTGAATGGATAATGAGAAAAATTGAGTAAAATAAATGTAAAGAGAGTGAAACCTGAGGAGGGAAAAAATAAAGAGGGATTAAAAATAAATTCACTGGCTGGCAAAAGAAAAGAAGAATCGAATAACAGTATAACAGCCCAATCAGGGAAAAAAGAACATTGAAAGAAAGACTGAAAGCAAAGGACAAAAAATATTAAATAAATAAATAATAATACAAAAGTGAAATAAAATAATCAAAAATAATGAAATAAATTAAATTAAAAATACTCTCAAACAGCGAAAAAGAAGGGAAGAAAAAGAAAGAAGGGAACACACCCCAAAGTGCAGCCGTCTTTTCCATCCACACAGGCGCAGAGGTTTGTCCCAGCAGTCTGGAACAAAGGACAAGCGCCATCCATCATCACTTGGGTGGAAAAAACACTGCCGCCGCCATTTTACACCTATTCTTCCCCTCTGTTAGAAGGGTCTCAGCCGCCAGCCTGCCATGGGTTTCGTTCCTTAGGCACTGTCGTCCGCAATATCAACAGGCCCTTAAACAGCCTGATGTCCACCTTCATGTTTCCATTCTTCTTCACAGCATCTCGTTCTGCAGAGCAAGAGACTAATAATTATTTTTCTGTGGTTTATTTATTTTTATCGCCTGAACCATAAGATATCTGGCATCCTAGTTCTTATCATTCCTATTTTCTTACGAAGCTCCTCGCACCGGGGTAGCTTGATGAAGTGTTACTCCCCTCTTATTTGACCTCTTATTCCCTCCCTCACTGTCTCTGCCTCTCTCCCCTCACCCTACTCCACCTCATCTCAGGGCCCAGCCTACCTACCTTACCATTTCATCCCCTTTTGTCATTGACCGCCGTCTTCATTTCTTGTCTCAACTCCTAATTGATAAACCTCTGCTTGTCTCACCCTCTTCCGGTCTGGTTTTGGATTCCGCATTCTTGTGGTGGACGGTCTACTTAGGGGGCTTCAAATGCAAAGATCCCCTTCGCCGTTGAAAACATTACAATATTTCTCCTGATCTTCTTAATATTCAAGCAAATTTTCTGTTTAACCAGTGTTCGGTGGCACCAGAGCACTCTTCCCGTCAAAGCAAGTCCGGAATTTCTACGCTACTTGATAATCACCTCCTTCCGCAGGCCAGAGTTGGGGACACAAAAGCTAAATCCCCTATTCTCTGCTGGTCAGCCTGTTGCGCGCCATTTCTCAGATACAACACTCAACATTGATCCCAAAACTAGCCTCTCTCGCCTTTCTAGCCAGCGAAATCATGGCTACGAAAACAGCGCGATTGATTCGCGGTCCTCCACCCTCTCCACCTCAGTCAAATGACGGTGATCAAGTTTCTGAGGTTCCCCCAGAAGTGTGTGGTATTTTCCATCCGTTGTACGAAGCTCACAGTCCTTTTGGCGGTCCCGGGATGCGCGCTCCTACTGAAGGGAGTGAGCTTTCCTTCGACGAACGGGGTTCCCACCCAGCTGTAAGTCAGCCAACGCGGAGAATCTGTTTGTTATATTGCAAACTAACATATTATTCTCAGTATGGCCCTACAAGCGACTATCCGCACGGCCTCCCCTTGCCTCAAACGGTGAGCACCTTTGATCTTGAATTTTTGACTGGCCCAAAATTTCGCTAACGTAGACGCAGATGATACCCAATGGTCTTCAGGTCAACACGCCCCCTGCTTCGGACAATAGTATCGCTCCAAGCAGTCTAGATTCCGTAACAAGGTGGTCCTCACCTTCCTCACAGAAACATACCCCCGGAAAAACGAGAGTCGCGAGATCCCCCAGGGTGAGGCGTAGGGCCCGGAAGGGGAAAGACCGAGAAGCAAGGCCCCAACTACCTGGTCCGTTAAGCGAGCTGACAAGGCACATGACACATGTCCCAGTAAAAGACATGGAAGTCTGGGTCCATCGCTCAGTTATTGTCCGCCACCAGGAGGTAGCTAAGAAGAATGGTAAAGTTGCTAGACCTATGAACTCCTTCATGCTCTATCGTTCAGCATACGCAGACAGGGCAAAGGAATGGTTTGCCCAAAATAATCACCAGGTGGTATCTGAAGCAGCGGGCGATAGCTGGAAACTTGAGCCTCGAGAGGTCAAAGAGAAGTACGAGCTCCTGGCAAATATCGAGAAACATAATCACTTGAAGGCACACCCCGGATACAAATTCACACCGGCAAAGGACAAGAAAAAGAAGCCAGGATCGGAGGATAGCCGCTCACTCTTGGATGAGCAGGAGGGTACTCCCGACTCAAGCCCCGCTTTACTTCACACCAATACTTTCAGCTCATCGGATGTCGACAGTAGTGGATGGGATAGCAGCCACTCAACACCATTTGACTTGATCGACCATGGTCTGCCAACTGAAGGATATATCGGCACATCGTGGCCCACCAGCAACCCAAGTCGTCCAGTCTCTGGAATGATACCTTCCTCTCAGCCAACTCAGTACCTCCAACCCTCCTCCGGCCATGGCTTTGCGGGATACGGTGCTGGGGACGCCCATTTGAAAGTTGAACTTCAAGAAATGTCATACACCTCTTCCAGTGCGTTGGCTGGGTTGCCTGGAGCAGCCCATCATGACCTCCTTCAGCCTCAAACACATGTGTCTACTTCAGAAAGCTGCCAAAACGGCCAGCTAGATCCTCAGCTGCTTGATACCGGGAGCCAAATCTATGGAAGTTCCCCTTATTCTATGTGGCAGGAATCGCCTACAACCAACTGTTATCTCCCAGTAACCACCTCTCTGGCTCACAGCAACACGCTTCCATTCAATAGTGGGCCTTCGTTTCAGCATATGGCAGACAGTCGCGAGGCATGGGATTCGAGCCCAGAGGCCAATCTGGGCGCCGGTGCTGGTGAATTCGATCGTTGGATCAATAGCCAACAAACTGGCTACTGATAACCTCCTCTTTCTGTTTGATATCGTTACTTTGGTAACGAAAGCGATGAGTTGAATGATGCCGTTTAGTACCGGCGTTTGTCGTCTTACCTTGACTTTTTGGGTTGGCCATCTGCTTGAAAGGACCTTCCGGCTGGAGTTTCAGGGACACAATTCTAGCATGATAGGAACTTGGGTGGCTCTCGTCTCTCTTTCGCGGTCTTTTTTCGTTTTCCTTTTTATTAAGACTACTGTTTTGAATTATTGTTTCCCATCTGTTATACCTTGCCCTGTGTTACGCACGACTTTCTCATTACTACTGTTCCGGTGGGTGGCAATCCGTTTAGTTTCATTTCATATTGTCGGAGGCTCTAATCACATAGAATTATATCATCTCTTACTTTTCATAATCATTTAAATCTCAGTTCATTCCAATCTCTGCTTCAGATATCAATCCTTTCTTACTTTGCTTCTTTCTCATAGAAATTTACTTTTGAACACTCCAACCAAAAGCCTAAAAAGATGAAGATGCGACAGATGGCTATTTTCTCCACAAACGACCCATGTACAAAATCGAACATCTCACCAACTGCTTGTTTATTACCGAGACGTATTGAAAACACTGAGGAAGGGGATCCTTTGAATGCATATCGATAAATTGTCCGATAAAATAATAAGATAAGATTTCCAGGGGGAAAGCCCCCCTGAGTAGTATTTGTATAAGGTTACTCTGTACTCCAGTAAATTAGTAGGGTTACTGACAACTTTGATAACCATCACGTGGGGCTATCCTATCCTCTTAAAGCAGCGACACCTTTTTGAGATCCAGAATGGTCCACATGTTTGAGGTTCACTCTGTAATATTAATCAACAGAGCCCACAGAGACGACCTCACGAGGTACATGCCATCGCTTTAAGGGAACCGCTAGCTACACGAACCATTATTGTCAACTAAGGTGCCATTAAGCGCTACAAGCCGGCTACACTCAATTCATCCTCACGTCAACTACCGCGCGTTCCTCCCACGCGACCCCGCCCACATTTAATCAATTTACACATTTCTGATCTCCCACCATGTACGGTGAGCTTGGAAATAAATTGGTACCCCTACTACAGATTAATATCGCTTAATTTGACAGTAGCTAACTTTTTACCCAGGTCCAACATGCTAAACGGACCCAATCCCTCGCTCACCTTCCTCCCTATCAGACCGAGCTGGTTCGCACAGTAGCCCGAGAAGTCCGTGACCTCGACCGTCACCTTGCCCAACTCCTGGCTCCCTTCGAAGGAAGTTTCAACCCGTCCCAGGAACCGGCGGTGGCTTGCGCTCTCCTCGTCGACCACCTCTGTATCCGACGCAACAAACGATGTCTCCTCGCGTACCACCGCGTCCGCACAGAGAAGCTTGAAGAACTATGCTGGACAGGGGTGGATGTATTAGAGCAGCAATTACCATCGGCAGACGAGGGCGGTTCAGCCTCAGAATCTGGGGGACACGCGGGACCGATGAGTTCGCAGAGTGGGAATCATAGTTCCCTGAGTCCGGAAGAGGAGGAGTATTTCCGGCAGTATAGCGATATGCTGGCTACATATAAGGGGCAATGGACAGATATCGATCTGACGGGGAGTTTAGAGCCCCCAAAGGATTTGTTCATCGATGTCAGGGTCCTGAAAGATGCGGGGGAAATTCAAACAGAATATGGGTATGTACCCTCTTTTTGCCCTTTCCTCTTCTGCCTTCCTTTGCCCTGACCGATTGCCCTGATTTAATTTTGGGAAACGATGCTAATTTCTTTCATAGGGTGATCAATTTAACGAAGAACAGTCAACTCTACGTGCGCCAGGGCGATGTGGAACGTCTAATCGCCCAAGGATTTCTGGAACGACTGAGCTGATACCTGGTTGGACGAATGTGATAAGATTTATTATGCTTTTATGATACCCAATTTTGTGCCCCTGATTTTCTGTTGAAGTCCATAGAACACGACGGTAGACTAGTTACTAGCCATGCCTTTATTCGTACAATCAAAAATAATATCTTCAGAGGTTTTGGAAAGACAAAAAGGAAAGTGAAAAAAGAGTCCAGCGTGGGTGGATTTTTATGACTAAACCGTACCTCAGAATTATAAACCTTGAACGAGTGAGGCCGACGACAAATCCGGATGCTTCCCGAAAAAGCAATGCGAGATACTGGGCAGTCTGGCTGCATGTGTCCTAACGGCGATCGGCATCACATCCCCTGTCCGGGTGTCCCTGTCCCCTTCCCGTATACAAAGCAGCCTCCAAAGTTCAAACCACCACATTTAAAACCAATCCCCATGATATTGGAGATTATTGACAGCCAATCATCAACGGCCCCTTTAAATGTCCTCAGAAACTCCGCCATCCCCAATTCTTGCCCACACAGAGAAACGCTGTACAGTGGTTCGGAACCAAGTGGGCCCGCAAGAAATCTTCGTGATAAGGCTTTTTAGTCAACTCCCCCGATAACAACGGAATCGCGAAAGCAAGGTTCCAGACAACGCTTCCCCTCGCAGGGTCCTGTCTCTCTCCAATTTTCCTGGTTCCCTCGCGTGTAGCTGTGAGGCTGTGTATTTTTCTGGGTTCATTGTCCGAACAGGAAAGCAATGCCAATTATTCCTTTTGGCTCGACTCTTGCGTCATCGATCACCCTACCTATCCCCCCTCCACCCAACGGGATCCTCGCCTGCAAGATTAGTCTCTACCATCGGCGGTCTGGACTGATAAAATAAGGCACGCCCCTGGAGGAATGTCTGTTGTGGCGGACAGTCCATAGAGCGTCCTTTGTCTCATTTCCACATTCACCATGGGCGTTCTTGGACGGCGAGATCGCGGGGACTCGCAAGTGTTTCCTCATCGACCCTTTTCTAGCGACCATATTGTCGCCTCGGATGCGATTGACTCCCTCACAGAACCCAGCGGTAGTCCTCCTCGAGTTCCGGGCCTCGACCCAGTTGTATCTGGTGGAACCAGTTACCGGACCCCAAGCCGCTCGTTCTACCACAGAAACGTCAATAATTCCTCAGGTACGAAACCCCATAAACAAAGTAATCGACGCCCAAATCGAGCAGTTTTGTTCTAGTGTTGATGATAGGAGCATTTAGATCCTGCCCCATATTCTTCCCATGGCCTCCGAGAACAGACCGCCGAACTGGCCTCACTCGCTTTGTCCCGGGAACCGAACAATATTCCTCGAGCCTTGGATATTTTTCAACCTTCCCAAGACGCAGATAGTACAATTGGCCCATCATCGCTAGGTAGGGATTCGACGAATTCAGTGAGTGCAGATGTGGTTGAAACCGGATCCGCAGTGCCACCTACCGGCTCTTCGGTGCTGACCGCTATGATCCGTGACCCTTCCCTCACCCTCAACGGAAACCGGAAGAGCAGCATCGCGAGTGAAAACGAGATTAGTGAGGGCACAATTTCCAGGGGGGCTTCTAACTCGAGAGATGAAGAAGCCGCCCCAAGCACAGAACAAACGGCCTTGCTCCCCAAAGCATCCCCAACGAAGCCGTTCAAAACCTATGGTATTGCGCAGGATGTTGAAAACCAGGTAGCCACACAAAAACAGCCCCGTGTCCCGTTTCCTAAGGCGCTCTCCAATGTTTCAAAGTTCTTCAGGGTGCTGTTTCATCCCAAGTCCTGGAACGGTCGCACTGTGTGGGAAGATGGGGTAGTCCACCCTCTAAGCTTATTGCCATCGGTGCTTCTCGGCCTTTTACTCAATATTCTAGACGCCCTCTCGTACGGTATGATCCTGTTCCCACTAGGTGAGCCTATATTCTCGGACTTGGGATCAGACGGTATCTCAATGTTCTATGTGAGCACAATCATCGCCCAACTAGTCTTCTCTTGCGGAGGATCAATATTTCGCGGGGGGATTGGAAGCGAGATGATTGAAGTCGTTCCATTTTTCCATCAAATGGCTTTCACGATTTTGAACCGCGTTGGTGACAATAACCCGAAATCCGTGATAGCGACAACCATTCTTTCCTTTTCAGTCAGCTCGGTTCTAACTGGCTTGGTGTTTTTCCTCATGGGGACTTGCAAGATTGGATCACTTATCGGTTTCTTTCCCCGACATATTCTAATCGGATGCATCGGGGGTGTGGGCTTTTTTCTTATCCAGACAGGTTTCGAAGTCTCATCACGGCTACCGGGGCCCCTTGAAGTTACTATTCCAACACTCCAGAAGCTGTTCCATTTGGATACAGTATTTTTGTGGATGACGCCCTTGGCTCTTGCCGCGGGCCTCCTTATTCTGAAACGATTTATACGATCAAACTATCTAGTTGGTATCTACTTTATCTTTGTGGCCATCATGTTTTATATTGTTAAATTCAGCGCCAATGTGCCCATGGATACTCTACGAAAGAGCGGGTGGGTGTTCGATGCTCCTTCGTCTTCGAACCCTTGGTACCATTTCTATACACTCTATGGTACGTTCAGATAAATGCGATTTTTTCTGGATTTCCACTCTAATTCCACTCTAGATTTCTCTGCAGTAGATTGGTCTGCCTTTGCCGATACGATCCCCGCAATGTTCGCGCTCACATTCTTTGGGATACTTCATGTTCCCATCAATGTTCCAGCCTTAGGTATATCTACCGGAGAGGATAACCTTAACGTTGACCGTGAGCTCATTGCGCACGGCGTCACAAATGCTCTATCAGGATTTGCCGGTAGTATCCAGGTACACTTCTCCCCTTTTGGGGCCGTAAATGCCCCGTTAGCTGACCTAGACATAGAATTATCTTGTTTATACCAACAGTTTATTATTCATTGACAGCGGTGGTAACTCTCGCTTAGCTGGGGTTATGCTTGCGGCTGCCACCGCCGGAATCCTTTTTGTTGGTCCCGTTATTGTTGGATTTATCCCAGTCATGGTTGTTGGCGCCCTTATATTCTTGCTGGGAATTGAGTTGATGGAGGAAGCTCTGATCGATACCTGGGGCAAGTTGCATCGGCACGAGTATCTGACGGTAAATACCAAGGGGGTTTCGCTTTTATTATGCCCGATCACTTAAGCTAACTATGCTATAGATTGTCATCATTGTTGTAACAATGGGAGCCTGGGACTTTGTAACCGGCATCCTTGTTGGTATTATTTTGGCCTGCATGAGTTTTGTCGTCCAAACTTCACGTAAATCAGCCATCCGGGCCACTTACTCAGGCAAGATTACGGGCTCCACCGTCAGACGGCCCCCAATCCAGCACCGCTATCTAAAGGAGGCAGGACAGCAAACCCTAATCCTCAAGCTTGGAGGTTACCTATTTTTTGGGACGATTGTAAATGTGGAAAATACAATGCGCGGACTCATTGAAGAAGAAGCATTCAACAAACTTCCGATCCGATTCATCGTGTTAGATTTCGCTCGAGTGTACGGCATCGATTTTTCTGCAGCAGAGGCTTTTACGCGCATAAATCGGATTCTACGAAAGAGAAACGTGCAAATGACTATTTCCGGACTCGACGTGAAGGGAGAGGTTGGGAGAAGTCTTCAAAATGTCGGACTCTTCGAGCCAGAGACCGGGGTCCAAATATACGAGGATTTGAATTCTGCCCTCGAGTTCTGCGAAAATGATTACCTAAAAGTATTTTACAGCCATCGGGAGGCGTTACTGAAGAATAAAGGCGCATCCCAGAATCTAGAAGTGCCCTTATCCCAAAACCAGCTTCATGCAGCAGATGGCGTCGTGAGCTCTCCTCGACACCGGTACCTCCAACAAGCCGCTAAAACCACCTTGCGTGAAGATGAGAATGCCGTGATCATTCCAGCCGCATGGTCCGCGATGCGACAGCCACTACCCCTCCTTCTGCAGACGTTCCAGGGACTCACATCACGGAGTGAGGATTTCTGGTTTCCTGCATGCACTTATTTTACCCGCGAGAACTACCCAGTTGGAACTGTTCTATTTCAGGAGGGCGATGTACCGACCGCATTCTACCTCCTCGAGTCAGGGATGCTACGTGCAGAGTACGAGCTACCCCAAGGACGATATTTCGAATTGATCGTGGCCGGCCGGCCGTGTGGAGAGCTGCCATTTTTCAGTGAGACTCGACGGACCGCAACTGTAAAAGCTGAACAAGATTGCGTGACTTGGAGTCTGAACGCATCAAAATGGGCAAAGTTGCGGGAGCAGGAGCCGGAAATTGCCCGGGAGTTGTTGACTATGAGTTTGAAACTAACGACTGAGCGAATGGATAGCATTACCTCGTAAGTGGCCTGCCCCTTATGCTTCAGTTTTTTTCAGATGTACTAACCCCACTTAGTTATGTTCTCACGATGGCGGCTTAATTCTGGAAATTATGTATAGTACTATATCTTGAAATACATGTTTTGAGCAGATGTACCAATATTCGTTGCAATATACCTTTTTATTTATTTGCCTGGTATTCTAGCTTGCTGGATGATATATCCGACCTACGATATTCCAACTCTGTCTGTCACAGACCACCCGGAAATCACTCTAGGTAGTATATTCCATAGTATTCGACCATTCGATGGTACGAAAGCTCGACGATATCACCTCCCAAACTATACAGAGCGGGGACCTGCATGGTCAGGTGAGCTAGCAAAATCTCGGCCCGAGTACTCGTCAACCTTGTAATCCAAGGGCCGCGGGCACTGTGGCAAAACTGCACAAACTGACGTGCTTCCAGCACGCACACGTGAATTTATATAACTCTGGCTGGAGTAAATTCGATTGGGTCAGGGTTCTATTTGCTTGGCACTGTAGGCTTGATGATCTCCCTGTCCATCCATTAGAAAAAGAAAAAGGTAATAATAACTCTCATCAGTTCTTGTGAGATGTACATCTCGTAGTCATGATATGTAGATAAAGTAGTACAGCCACAAAATCCTTCAATAAGCGAAGTGCTCAAATGGGTATGGATGTTTCCTCAAAATAAAAAATGTCTATAGATCATGTGCGCCAAACAGCGGTGTTTTAGGTAACATTTTGTATCCCGCTTCAACTACGAATATTAAAAGGTGCCACTATAGACTGTCTCGCATAGCCTTTGTTTTTTTATGAAGTCATTGATGAGTTTTCAATGCGTATAAATTTTTAATATGACAAGGGATTGGCACAATAATGACTTTTTCCTTTTTCCCCTTGCGTTTTTGGGATTATTAACTTTTTCCCTCGACTTTCGATATATATTTTTTCATGCCCATAGTTGAAATTCGAGTATTGAACTTAAATTTAGTTCATTTTTTATACTTCCTAGGCACAAGAAACGGTTCTTGTTTCGGCTGCGGGGGACGAATTCTTCGGTCAGAACTTGTACGAAGTAGGTTCTGAGTTATTGGTAAGATGGAGGAATTCTGCTTCCATATATTGAATGTTTGTAGAACTTAAATCTTCCATCAATTTAAGGGTGGTGAAGTGGCGAAACATGTTATTGACTTCAAGCAGGCCGAAAATATATACATTGAAGGTAATTTAACATATCAAGGCACGATTGAATCCCTTTCCATTACCGGATACCGGCGAAAAAGAAAAACCAGTAAAGACGCGGTGTTTCGATCAAGAGTGCTTTTACTCCCAAACAAAAATAATGGTTGTATTTTGAGTTGAGTGGTGAAGTTATACAACTATTATTGAAATTGATGAGTTATGAAGCCAAAGTTGTGCAAATAATGTAGGGTTTGTTTACGTCAACATGATGAAGTACAAAATGCGAGAAAAGTCGCGATTTGGAGTTATTGAGAGCAACACCAGCTGAGATTTAATCTTCCCGAAACAAGTCCTTTATCCGCTCCGACACCCCCCAGAAAGAAACAAGAACCATCATGGCCGATCCTCCCTCTACAAAGCGTGCGCGCGCCAATACCGCGGGTGATGACAATCATAGCTACCCCAGTTCTCTACACAGCCAGGCTCCCAGCTACGAGGAAGTTGTTGAACTGATTCCCGCATTGGGACCCCAGGAACTACTCGGGGTACTCAAGAAAGCTGCAGAAATCGAGAGCGTGCGCGCCATTGTGCAGGCGGCGATCGATAAGAAACGAGAAGAAGAACAGAAGCGTGTAATCAACTTTGACTCGGCGTCAAGGCAGATTTGGAAGGATATCAACGTCACGACAGTTCCATGAGCGGGTCCAAGCAGTACGAGAGAGCTGGGGATGTATACCACTCAATTGCCTCGGCAATAGAGAACATCGTCAACAAATGTGGACCATTCGCGAGTTCTGAAACCCGATATAATGGCATCTCAGTACTGCGGAAAATCGGGAAAACGACTTGCTTGTCATCTAATGATGTTGTCGGCCATGAGACTCAGAAAGAATTCCAGTGGAACACGTCCCTTGAGAACGGGATGGTAAGCATCCTTAACGCGATGACTCCGGAAGAGCGAGCCGATATCAGATATGACGACGAGACCGCGGAGGGGCTTTGGCCAAAGTTACTGGAATTGCACGAGCTTGCTAAGGGCTATTGTATATTTGTGAAATTGGGCGCGGTGCTGGAAATATTGCGGGAAGCCGAGGACGGGGAGGACGAAGAGGAAGATGAGGAAGATGAGGAAGATGAGGGGGATAGGGATTCTGCTGGCAACGGCGAAAACGGGGATTAAGAGAATACCCGAAGGAAGGGTTCTGCCGCATGTCCAAGCGTTATGCATAAAGAGGAGATGAAACAGACATCTTTGTAAATTAACATTATCCCAAGATGGAGACATATGATTAGGACGAGCCGAGGAGCAATGTGACTACTTTTGCCAGGAAGACGCTGTCTTAGGACGCTTCAAGCACCTGAGCCAACGGCTCCTGATCAAGGTGCCAAAGACCTGAAAGACCACATCAAATCACTGGAGCGCCTGGTGGAGAGTTTATTGTCGTCAAAAACCCGAACCTTGAGGGAATTCCAAGAAAACGGTGCGCGCATGCACGCAAGGAGGCTGACCTACTACCTACCTAGTAGTTAGTCGACGGAGCTCTAATAATACTTTTCTCGGAAGGAGCAAGTAGCTACCTAGTACCACAGGTGTTCTCACTGGAGGAGCGCATATCCAAGCCTTGGATAGCTCTCAGGCCCAGGTCGTTGACCCTATGCCCAAAGTTTATGTAGGCTAACTAAAGCACAACACTGCTCAATGATGGAGCTAAGTTTCCCAAAAGGTGAGGTTTAATTGTTCACATTACTAGGATATATACAGGGACGGCACGTGTGATAGTAGTTTTCAAGTCCGTGGAGATACCCCATTTGCGATAAATAATAAAAAGAAAAACAACTTATTTGAGGGTCACCGAGGACGAGAGGCACAAAACAAAGAACTCCCAAAAAAAAAACCCCCCCCAAAAGTCGGTGATGATAAGGGAATAAGGTCAGGTGCCTCTCTGCCCTCTTCAGTCCTGATGCATGTCATCCAATATTAGCGGGGGATTTTTGCTGAGGGGTGAGGAAAAAGCGTATGAACACAAGGTTCATCACCCTCTCACAATAATAGGCAGGATGCGAAAACTGATTACAAGGAACGAGGGAAGTAGTCGGGACATCATCAAGTTAAGATTCAATATGCAGCCCACAGGTATCGAGTACACTCCATAATTGATGGAATGCGCGGGGTCATGCGAGAGATAAGAACGTGCGGCCAGGCTACTCCGGTTCCGGATGAACACGTTAGCGTTAGCGTCTCATACTTAATTAGGGAGGTGTATCAAAAGCGAGTGTGCGCCACGGGCTGCAATGCAGTGTCTGGGGGGCTTGCAGATGGAGCAAGACCAAAACATGGATTTCGTTTTTATATCTGGGAGAGAATAAACTTCAAGGTCAAGTTGTTGCATCATTTTGTTTCTGTTGACCAGGAATTTTTCTCATTTAAAACTTCGGGGGTTGGTAAAAGGGAAAGGGTGGACTAGGGCCAAGAAGGAGAAATTGACGAAAGGCCGATAACTCGTCAAGGATGGGGGACGTGAGATGATGATTATTGACGAAAATTTCCGACAGTTGTTGATAGCTTCCTAGCTAAGGATCAGGATAGCCTGATGGACACGGGTTAAGCTAGCGATCATCAGATCGACGGTGGTATGATTGGTTGGAGCCCACCACCAGTGAGAGCGGTAAAGTCACTCAAAACGGTGAAAAGGGGGAAAGGTGGATCCGGCCTCCGTCCTTGGACCTTGGAAGGTTAATAATTTTTTTGGAACTATAACTCCGTATCTCGAAATGATAAAATTAAAATAATTATAAAATAAATAAAACAATCCTGAGGATTACCCCTCATACCAAGGCACATTGTCACTCACAGACCTGATAGAGAGAGGTAAGTCTACTTGTTGTCCAGAACAGTTAAGGAAAAGTCCTTCTGAAGCAGGTACGGAGTACCCTCTGCTGGATTGATTGCGACATGTACACATAGGGCTGGTGACCACTCTGTCGCTGAGAATTGAGACAGGGGACAGCAATAATCCTGCACCGGTGGGGCATCATCATCCCTCCATGGCTGTTGCACTACCTTGCTGGACCGTGCTTTCCCACAATATTATTAATAATAACCAAAAGAAGAATTTTGCTGGTTTCTTCTTGTTGTGTATTACTCTGGACTCCGGAGTCAATGTGATGACGGATTGAAAAAAAAAAAAATACCAATCCAGTCATCCCCCCAAGAAAAAAAAGGGGGGAGGCAGAGAGGAGCGCCTTGAATCTAGTTCTCCTTTTTGTTTGAGAGATGGTGGTGGATCACTGCATAAGTGGACGATGTATCTTCATGGAATCATACTGAATGAAACCATTTGTTTTTCCTGTCTTTTTTCCCAAACCCATGCGCTGCCGTACATAGGCTGATTCCCATAAATTAAACCTTTTGACGACGATATCCAAGACGTTCTCTGCCAATCCGACACCATCGCAGATGGAGGGTGTCTCTTTTTGCTGGTTGGTTGCCGAACCGCAACGGGAGTCATGGGGCACATCGCTGAGTCGCGTGGACCAGCCTGGGGACGAGGTTTGATGGGCTCTTTGCTGGGATGGCCTTGGAGATGATGACGACAGCCGAACAATGGGCGGCAACAATAAGAAATTCTTCTCCTTCTTCAGATTACCCTTAATATTGTAATACTCTGTAATTGAGCCACTACTGTTTCTGTAACATCCTTATTTCGAACAAATGGAGATTAATCATCAGGGTTGCGGAATACGGAGGGCGTCTAGATCCAGATTCTGACGACCTTATGATTATTTTGATCCTCGCAAGCGCTTGCCCTCAAGGAAAGAACCGGTCCTAGTTGGTCGGCAATAACCGCTAGAAGAGAATAGAGTGGACATTAGAACCATGGGCGGCAGTCGGTAGTTGCGAGTTAGTTTTCTGATGGCTTATTGAGGTCTTTAGGGGTAGAAATCAGGAATTCGGGAGGGTATGAGCGAGAAGGAGATCGTCAGGGTAAGAAAAATTGCTTTCTTTCTTATGCGCGCTCCTAATGCCCAAGCGAGATGGGGGCAAAAAAAAAAAAAAAAGGACAATGGAGGCGGGGAAAGCTTCAAACATGGAAGAGAGTTTCGACTGGAAGATATTAAATATTTGGTGAATTATTTTTATATATTCCCTGTTAATATTATTTTTTTGCTAGAATTTGAACTCTTTACTTGGACTCAACCTTGGGCGTGTAACCAAACCAGCCAACCAGCAGCTCAACCATTGGATGATCTGAAAAGGAGACTCATGGAGCCTATGGATCCCAACCAAAATCCGTGGCTGGGTCCCACAAACACGGTGAGATGAGCAGGTGACAGGAATCAACATTCCTGATATCAAACCCGTGAGTTGGAGAGAATAATTAGGGGTAAATTCTGTGGTTGACAACATTCTCATTATCATGATCATCAATATTATTACTTTCTTTCTATTTGGAAAGCAGAAGACCAGAGTCACGAACAAGAATTCAATTATCTTTGTGGTGGTGAATGGAGGGGAAAATTTTTTTTTCCCTCTTAAATTAATCCCGAGCCAAGGGGAATTTAAGGGTCAAAGAAATTTGAGAAGCCGGTTGCTCATAAGTCTGCATGGCCGGTAGGGAGCTATGTCAAGCTAGTTGCTCCTTAGGCACTAGCTGTCATCGGGAGGTTCAGAGGAGCGGGCAACTTAACCTCGTATGGAGAGAATGAGAGGCTGTATCGTTCGTTTGACTGGCTAGCCGTATTATGAGGACCTCTTGGGACGAGTAATGAAGACGGCCCATAAAGCGGACGGACCAGAAAATTCTTGCTTTCGAAAGAGCCAAAGAGTATCAGAATTTTCCTCTCTCTACCCAATAGCGTATCAAGAAATGCTCATCTGTACAGAGTGACTCCATCGTGCGCTTGGGGATTTGTAGCTTTCTGGCCAACAGTTTCTTCAGAACGCCGCAGATGTTTGGAATTGGTGATGTTTTTTGTGCCACTCAACCTTAGCAACAAGGACTAAGGTCAAAGTAATTTCTTCCCTTGACCGAGGCACTTGGATTTCCAACCTTCTTCCTTTCTTGCAAGCCGCCTGTCGGGTAAGAGAAACCTATTCAACGTTGCAATGTTATGGAATTGTTTTCTTTCTGTCCGTACGAATGGTTCTGCCGCCAAACATGGCAATACTTATTCGTTCTTATTCGTCGGACTCTGGGCGTAAACACCACCCAAGACAGCGAGGGGGAGGGGAAAAAAAACAGAAAAAAAAAGTTGGAAAAAAGAAAAAAAATTTACTTGATGAAATAATACAAAGCACTACGAGCTACTAGGAGCATCCTAGTCTCCCCCGGCCCACCCTATCATCCAGTCTAGGCTGGCCTTCTTTAGTGCCGCCCTGCAGCTCCCTTCCTTTCTGGGCCGATGCGCCAATCGACCAGGTCTGTCGCCCACACCCTTTCATTCATTCTCCCTGGCCCTCCTTTCGCCCCTGCTCCTTCTTTTTCTCTCCTCTTCTCTCCTCTTCTTCTCCTCCTTCTCCTCTTTCTTCTCATTCCATTCCTGTGACTACGAGAACAAATTGTTCTTTTCTTTTTCTCCTACCTCTTATTCCCTTCATTGTGATACCCGAGCTCTTCTAGCCTTGCGCTGAGGTAGCTTTTGTTTCTTTCTGTTGAGATACCCCTAAGATACCCAGCTCGACGTGCCTTGTATTTCAGAAGCTTTTCCCCAGCTCCCTTAAAACTTATTAATCTCGTTATATTTCTATAATACATATTAATCTACTTTTGACAACATGTCTGACGCCCAGAAGCCTGTTGAGGAGACCCCCGCGGCCGCTCCTGCCACCGAAACTCCTGTTGCGACCGAGACCCCTGCTGAAGCTCCCGCAGCTGAGGCCCCCAAAGACACCCCCGCTGAGACCACCGAGGCAGCTCCTGCCACGGAGGAAAGCAAGGCCGATGCACCTGCTGAGGAGGCCAAGGAAGAGGTGAAGGAGGTTACACCCGCATCCGAAGGTGTCCTTGGCTACAAGGCTCCCGGTCTTGTCAAGTAAGCGCTTAGTTTTCGCGCAAGAGGAACAACGACGGGAATGATAGAAACTAATGATCGGGAATAGGAGCCTTCGTTTCTCCAAGCGCTTCTTCTACTTCAGCGAGGACGCTGTCGAGACCAAGTTGCTCTCCGTCTACCGCCAGAGCGAGAAGCCTGCTGTTGCTAACGGTGTGGTCGCCTGGGCTACCCAGACCGGAAAGGGCTTGCTCTTCCTGACCAAGCGCTCCGAAGACAAGGCAACCCCCGCGGGCATCATCAGCTTGGTGAGTCAGGAAGCGCATCGCAATGAATTACGGGTAGGCTGACATAATGTATATAGGCCGATATTTCTGAAGTCTCCAAGGATGGCTCGAACGAGTTCCACTTCAAGCTTAATGGACAGAAGCATGCCTTCCAGGCTACTAGCTCAACTGAGCGTGACAGCTGGGTCGTTGCCCTCGAGGCTAAGTCTGCTGAGGCTAAGGCCGAGAAGGAGGCCATCACCAGCTCTGAGGGTTACAAGGCTGAGTTGGAGAAGCTGAGTGAGTTCTGCTGGAAAGATGAAAAAAATCAACCATGCCGTAGCATTCTAACATATTTTTACAGCCAAGCCTATCGTTCCCGAGCCCGTCAAGAAGGCTGCTGAGCCCAAGGAGGAGAGCAAGGAGGAGGAGCCTAAGAAGGAAGAGGCTGCTGCTGCCCCTGCTGCTGAGGAGACCAAGGAGACCAAGGACAAGGTTGACGCCAAGAGCCGCTCCCGTTCCCGCAAGAGGACTAGCATCTTCGGAAGCCTCCTCGGAAAGAAGGAGGAGGTTGAGGAAAAGAAAGAGGAGAAGAAGGAAGAGAAGACTGAGGAAGCTAAGGCTGCCGAGACCACTGAAGCTCCTGCTGCGGAAGCCTCCACTGCTGCTGAACCTGCTGTTGAGAGTATGTGCGCCCAAAATGGTATCCGTGATGTGATGAGAGACTAACAATAATCAAGCCCCTGCTGCCGCCGAGGAAAAGAAGGAGGAAGCTAAGGAGGAGAAGAAGGAGGAAACCGAACAGGCTGCTCCCGCTCCCAAGTCTAAGCGCGCTTCTCGCTTCGGAAACTTCTTCCAAAAGGTGACTAGCCCTTCCCACGAGAAGTCTGAGAAGGAGGCCACTGCTCCTGCTGCCGAGACCACTCCTGTTGCTAGCACCGCTCCCCAGCTTGATAACCCCGTGGAGGAAGCCCCTAAGCCTATTGAGGCCGAGACTGTGACTGCTCCTGCGGCCACAGAGGCTCCTAAGGAAGAGGCCGCTGCCGAAACACCGGCCGCGGAGACCCCTGCCAAGGAAAAGCGTCGCTCTTCCTTCTTCACTTTCAACAAGAAGTCAGACACTGAGGGTGCTGAGGGTGAGAAGAAGGGCAACAAGTTGGGCGGTCTTTTCCGCTCTGCTAGCAAGGCCGTCAAGCCCAAGGCCGAGGAGCCCAAGGAAGAAAAGAAGGAGGAGACCGAGGCCAAGGCCGATGCCGCTGTTGAGGAGACTCCTGAGGAGAGCGCCCAGCCCGCTGAGGCTCCTGCTGCCACCGAGGAATCGAAGACTGTGAACGTGGCCACCTCCACTCCTGTCCAGGCCGCCGCATGAAGCTCTTCCCCAGTGGAGTTTGAAAAATGGTGGGATCAACGTTACTCGTTTTGCGACACTTCAAAGTTTTGATGGATCATCATTGCTAAATGGCGAGCGAAACAAGCAAAACAAAAGAACGGGAAAAACGAAAAAAAAATTGAAAAAAAAAAAGGTTGTACTTGCTGGAATTTAACTAAATTAATGTCGCCACTGTCACTAGATATGGTATCCTCGTCTCTTTCGACATGAGGTCAGTGCCATATCAAGTGTCAATGATACCCTTATTTGCTTTGACGGTCATTTCAGTGTCCCGGTATTTTTTTCGAATAATACCGGGTACTGCATTTCATTCATTTATGATATCCGTTCCCGCAAGGATACCTATTTTGGCCTTGTGTGATCATGCTGCGCGCCGTCCTAGATTGATACCACTTGTTTTTTGTTTGCTTTGTGACCTACTTGTCTTCGCCATTTGATGCTTTTGTCTTGATACCCTATTGGGAGAGGTGATCTATTTGTCGGTTGGTCGTTTTGGAATCTGGTGATATACGTTGAATGCTCCACCCCGCTCAAATTGACACCATTTTGTTAATCGTCGTGTGTCCCGTTAATTACATGGTATTTAGCAGTGGACTGATACTAAGTAGGTGCCGTGTATTGACGGGCCTGGCGTCGTACGTAATAGCTAATAGAATCAATGCATTGTTTGGTAGTATTTTTGGATGTTTCTTTGAAGTAGTGTTTGGACCCAGGCTTTCTCCCTTGAGATCCTCCTTGCCGCCTTCAGGCGTTATCCCGCGACGGCACCGATCTCGGCCAAACTAAGCAATACAACAGTCTTTGGCTATCAAATGGTCGAACCGCCATCATCGTTGGGGAACTAGGGAACTGGGCGCTGGAAGAAGACATGAAGACCATGAGCGGCAAGTGCAAGGGCTTTCAAAGGCCTGATAGGAAGTGAAGGGGACTGTCGACCAGTTTAGAGGATCGTCAGTGTGCTCTTTCAGAGATGAAAAATACGGAGGAGGCGAGGGCTGGGAAATGGATGCATGAACCCTTGCACTGTGCTAGGTCAGAGAGTATTGGCGCTTTGATGCAAGCTCAGCCTTGTGAGCTACCCGAGAACGAGGGTTGATTATCTCGCAGCATTCTTTCACATGCTTGACCCTTCAAGCGGGTCTCCTGTGACAAGTTCTTATGATGTAAAGATACTCAGTTCAAAGAACTGACGGTCGATATTATTCTTTTCTCCCTTTAAAATTGACATGGAATCAAAGTCTGTCAAGTCGTGGAAGAAGAGGCAAGGTTCTTTTTCAGGCACTTGTGAGTTGGTTGCCAGGAATGCAGGAGCCAAGGCTTTGCTATAGAGGAAGTCAGTGCGCAGAGTGTTTTTAAGGCAGAAAAGGGAGTGATGAAATCATTATTTATCTATTCTATAAAGAACCAATACCATGGCTAGGAATAATTAATTTGTCAATGTTCCATTGATTATTCTTTAGTGATTAACGTGCAGAAAATTTTTTTTTGGTCCTTTGTTCCCCTTCATTATCAGGCCCAAATCCCGGCTAAAACTGGCCTGAGTTTCTTCCGTGTTGGATTGGACTTATCCCCGTGACCTCCTCCGGATTCTCGCTCCGTCTCAATCATATTAATGCATCAAATTAACCAAGAACGAAATTTCACTTCCAGAGTGCGATTGATTCAAATTGATTTGCCGTGACAAGTCAGATGAACATTTCGTAATTAGGAGGACGGAAGAACCCGGTCTGGGAAATGATAGAGTTTAGAATGCACGCCCTTCGGCGACGCCAAATCCAGATGCTGCATGGCGGGGAATCAATCGGGTAAATGATCTCCACATTCTGAGCGGCATGAAAAAGTTTCTTCTTCCATGTCCATTTTTCATTTCCTTTTTTCGGGAGGGGGGTTTTTTTTCATCTTCCATTCTCCCCAGTCCAGTCGTAGGATTCCAGCCATTGAAAAGGCCTGCGCCATCATGATGAGAATCAAGAGAATGGGGACCCGTTGCCAGGCTTCTCATTTGCTTGACACTGGTGAGACACGAGGCTCAGCCCCCATCCAGGCTGTGGTGGAAAAGGGCTCCATCCCCCGAGGCAGCCTAGGGAGGCTGTGAAATGATGCCTAGATGCGCCTCTCAGGCTCTGGTTGGTCAATGGATGAGGAAAAGTCGACGATTGATGTTCTCCGTTACATTTTCATCATCATCTGCGAGATTAATAATAGAATCCTGCCAATCCGAGGGTGGAACTGTTGGTACCGAGTACGAGCCCCAGGCACTTTATGGAGCATCACTCGTCCAACTCCCGGTCGCAGTTGGTAATCAGCGCAAAAGAGCGGAGGTGAAAAGCGTCGTTTTGGTGCCTGGGGCTACTGGAGGCCCACTTCTGAGACGTTTGCGCGAATCAGCACGCCTGCTGATCCTATGACTCACACCTGCTGACCGCATAACTCGATCTATTCCTAAAATGGTTAGACGGACAGGCGGAGCAGCGGCGCGTTCTGGTTGGCTGAACCGGCCGGCACACGACGCACACGCCCGTTTAAAAAGTGCCTGATTCCCCATCGTTGCCTGGCGTTTTCTTCCCTCTTTTTTTCTTCCTCTCCTCACTTCATCCTTTCTTATCCTTAAAAGACACACCCTGGAATCTCATACATACCCTCCTTAGAGTATCTATTTCCGGCCGCCACCATACAATCTCAGTTTCATCAAGCGTTTCAATATCCAAGTCCATCACAAAATGGACTTCTAAACGCCTCCCCCGGCAGAAGCTCGTCTTTCTCAAAAGAGACAGACAACATAGATCCTCAACGGACCTCGTTTATCACCATCTCCCCTCCCAACCAACCTTCAGAGTTCCCTGTCTCAGGACCTCTGAACTTTAGCATCGCTTCGCGTAGCTCAAGTTCTACTCCCAACACCATTTCAACGTTCGACTTTACGTCGTTCACCACGGATAACCACCAGCAAACATGGCTCCCTTCGCCCCCGCCTCCGCAGCCCTTGGCTCAGCATTTGAATCCCGATTCCAACAACAACAAGAACAGTCCCAGCTCTCTACACGAGGACTTTGTGCTCTATCCCGCCCCGCAGTCCCAGCCTCAATCCCGCGACTTGCGTGTGCCAGCAGCTCCGAGTACTGCCCCTAGAATCTCTGCATATAATCGACCCCTGGTCCGATCTAGGCACCTTCCACGTCGTCATTCTGTTACCTTGCAGCAACAGCAGCTTGCAGGTTCTCCAGTCCAAGTTCCTCGGGTGACCAGACTTGCTTCGCAGTCTACCGGGTATCCACTGTCCTCTACTTTTCGGTCTAGTCCTTCTAATCGGAAGCATCTCCTGCGCCTCTACGCAGCTTCGAATTCTGCTCCTGCAGCTCCGAATTCAACCTATCTTAATCGTCCACCTGTCCCACTATTTAATAACAGTCTCCAAAACTCGCCAATCCAGAACCAGTACGCACAAGTTCTTAACCACCGTCGTATAATGTCAACTCCAAACATCGCTCAAGGTGAGATTTTTGTCTCTTCCGCCGAATGTAACATCTGGATAACTAATTTTGAATCAGACACAGCCAACATGTTCGATTTCTCCGCTGACCACTTTGGTGAGGAGTTTGAGCACATCACCGAACCCACCATGCTCTCTCCAAACCTTATCCCAACCGGTCTCATGGGTTCCAAGGATTCGATGGATGCCCCTTCGGGCACCATCTCGCCTAAGGATCTGATGATGGATGCATCTGCACCTCCCTCGACCTCGTTCACAGACCTCAGCACGCCTTCATTCGAGTCTCCTGGCTATTTCAGCACAGATGCATCGCCCATGTTCGCTACCGACTTGGATCTCACCCCCGGTTATGAGGAGTGGGACTCGCTTTTCCCTCAAGACGGCCTGTCCGTGCCTTTTGATGCGGCAGCTGTTGATATTGCTGCCTCTCTCAACCACTCTAAGGCTGATGATACACCTGCTTCCCCTAACATCAACGATATCCCTTCTCCTTCGTCTCCTAACGCCTCCCGCAGCGCAACCATGAAGCATTCCACTGTTTCTGGTGTGAGCGCACGGCAACGAAAGCCCCTTCCCCCAATCAAATTTGACTCTGGCGATCCCGCTGCTTTGAAGCGAGCTCGCAATACCGAGGCCGCTCGTAAGTCGCGAGCTCGAAAGCTAGAGCGCCAGGGCGAGATGGAGCGCCGCATTGAGGAGCTCGAGAAGATGCTCGACGAAACAGAACAGCGTGAGCAATATTGGAAATCTCTTGCCCAAAACCGCGCTGGCAACGTCTAAAAGTTGATTGTTTCCTTTTTTTTTTTTTTTTTTTTTTCTCTCTCCGTTACGACCTGGTTATGCGATTGTGTACTCTTCTGATACTGTTATTTCCTGTTTTAATTTTCATGACAGGCGTCCTTCTGCGGACTCTGTGGTGGGCGGGGGCTTGAGCCTCTCGTCAACTTGGCGTCAGAAGTATCAGTCAGTTTCCTGGAATCGGTTACCTGACGATGACGCTTCTTGACGGGTTAAAAGTTTCTTTGTCACGGTGGTAAAACCCCGATTTTCGTATTTTTTTTTCTTATCTCTCATGCAATGTCATGATGAGCTTGCTTTAATTGCCATTATTATGTTCTTTCTGTTGTGGCCGGTTCTGATGTCTCCCAAACAGGGATTGACTCGTGGCCCTTGTGTCTTTAATTGTGCAACATATCTGTACTTGCTTATCATATCTATCTATTGTCACTCGTTAAAACCAACGTGCCTTTAAACCAATCAGTACGTAAGTCTAATAGTACTCGCAAGCCTTTCTCTCCGAGGAGCCTGCCGCCTCTTACGGGAAATCTTGTACATGGATCCCAAACGAAAATGCTCTCAATATATGATACATAATCACAGCTCAGACTTGCCTTTCGTGATATACCTCATAGATCCCTTGCAAAGCACTCCTTCCCAACCCAATCCAGTTAGTCCCCTTCCGCTCTGTCCCCAACACGAACAAAAAAAACCAACCCGTCCTTCGCTTCCCTCGCACCTGACAGAGCCACCAACCCCCGAAGCCCTCAGCGTCACCACGGCCACGCAATGCCTTGTGGGAAGTACCAGCTTCTTCTTTCTCCGCCTACCAAATTCTAGAAGGCAGAACCAGGAAGGAAAGAGAGAAGGCGGTTTCTATACCACCTGGAAAAGAACAGATAGCGATAATGGCTTGGACGAGGGAGACGGAGACGGAAGGCCCAAGGAAACGATAAGAAGCTGGGAGAGGATCAATTCCGTATCATGTTTTTAGCTCCTGTAGTGGAGAATTCAGGGAGAGGATAGACGGGTTTCCTGGAAATGGGCTGGAGATGGAGGAATCTCGGAAGTATCTGATCCGTAGTTTGTCATCATTGCTGATCATGGTTCTTGAAACTTTTGTGGATAATAGAAAGAAAAGGTATCGTTTCAAAGTCCATAGCCTTCATTAAAAAAAATTCGTGTGGAGGACTTGTGGGGGGTGTTAGGAAGGTATGTATATGGGTGAAGAGTTTCTTTTTTTTTCGCAACAAGGCATTACTGTGAAGAGGCATTGCTTGTTGATTTCAACTTAATGCATCTGTACCTTTGACTCTACCTTTTTCCATCTTTGCAGTCCTAGAGCCGAACTGGATAGCTCGTTTCTTCTCGCGGGCTACTGATGACATACCTAGATTGAGAGCTACAAGCCGTAATGCTTTCTTTTCAGAATCGATCCCGGCTTCTGCTGGTGGTGGCTCGGGAGCGCCGAAGCCGCATTTTTCCCAAACCGGCATCTGCAGTACCCAAGACACGAACTCCTCGTCCAGATATGGGTACCGGGCCTCGCGGCCCCAGTGCGCAAGCACCCGGTTATCCCGGCCGAGGTTTCGTTTACCAAGGCGACTCACGTCCAGGTCGATCTCTTTGATAAGGCCTTCAAAGCCACTGCGAGAAAATGCCACCCCGTGTCTTCCGTACCCCGCGAATAGTTCATCTGCGCCGAGGCCGGAAAGGAGAACCCTGGCAGATGTTGTATAAGGGGGTGGTTGGGCATTAGGCTGTTGGCTATCAAGCTTTGTGCCTTGCCCCCTAGACGCAAAATACAGGGCGCATGAAATGGAAAGGTCCATCTCGGTGTTGTGTGGCCTCATCAGTCGCATTACTGTCTCACGATGCGCAACCGTCTCCACATATGGGATATCGATCGCAATAAATCTCCAGTTACGGTTGGGACAGACTTTTTGAAGTTCTGCGAAGGCCGCTCGTCCCGTGATGCGGTCAGGGCAGCTTTCATAGGCCGAAGGTGGACTCCCTCCTTTAGCAGAAGCTGCCGCTGCTGCCACTACCCGGGGGTTCTCAAATGCGACGTTAAGAAGGTCGATGGTCTCCTCCTGCGGAAGAAGGTCGTGAGAAAGCCTTGCAAGTAAGGTGCAATCGAGACCTCCCGAAAACAGCACGGCGATTTTCACGTTGCTTTCAATCCCAGCTTCGGGAGGCTGTCGCACGTTCCGGATCCTCAGCGCGAGGGATTGGCGGAGCTTTTGTTCCAGCATTTTAACAGAAGTTGACACAGAGGTTAGTGATGAGGGTACACCTTGCGGGGTCGTCTTGTTCATAGAAGGAATAGGGTTTCTCTGGATTTTTCTTCATCAGTGACAGCAAGGAAAAGGAGACGGGATGCACAGCTGGTACCCACAAGATGAGCTATAGGGAGTTTTTCGTGGCTCCATGGCAGGTTCTGTATGCCTTCCATGTCGGAAAAGGGCGAGCCGGCCTCCGGGGAAATACGTTGAAGATCAATCAAGTATACACCGTTTGCGTCAACTTCTTCAAAATAGGTAGAAGACGTGCCATCACAAAGACTACATATTTTTAAAGTCCCCGTCTGATCAAGCCCCTGAAGAAGAGACCGCCTTCCAAGGCAATCCCTACCGAAATATATATGGCAGTTCACTGCGTCCCAGAAAACAAAGGCGAAAGGTCCGGAGATTTGGCTGATCACGTCTGCCACTCTCTGGATAGAATTTCCAGGCCCTGGGCGTTCAGTAACTGAAGATCGCTTTGCAGCCTGCAGGAGCTGATTGAAAATCCACTGTGTGTCGTTCCCTTGGATACATTCTCCATCCACCTTCCAGGCATCCCCGTTCCAGCAAAATACAGACTGAGTAGCGGCGTCCACCAGCGGCTGGGGGATAACAATACCCCCCCTCATTGACAGAACCGTAGAAGAAAACGTAAGGTGAATGGGGTTCGTGAGGTTTGCATCATGTTGAATAGACTGGACTTGGAAACTATCCGGTCCTCGTTTCCGTAATAAATCGCATGTATCCTCATTGGGAAGCACGGGTCCAGACGCACTCAATGAGAAAAAAATCCCACACATTGTATTATTCTTCCCGTGCCCTGACAGCGAACCAAATCGCTGGAGGGAAGAAAGTTGGGGGAGCTACAATATTTTGGAGAGCAAAGAGAACGATCCCGGAAGTCGGGGGAACAATGATCCCGGCACCAATTAATGCGGGCGAGACTGATACTCATCACTTCACTTCAGGAGCTCACAACGACCATCAGGGGCGCGTATCAGCTGGGACCCAGATTCTGAACCTTTCTAGGCTATTGTTCCCATCTAGCGGCTTATCGTTACTTAAATAGCTGTGCAGGCATTCATGGTCTATTCTGTGACAGTCCGCCTGTCTCGCTGGATAGTTCCCCTCATCATGCCCCGTATTTCCGTCTAACTCTACTCCTTCAGAAACGAATCTTTCCTTCTTATTTTTTTTACCCTTATAACGTACATGCAGATATCTTATGTCTGCCACAGGAACCTCGGATCTCCCGACTGCCAGCGGACAGGGGGAGATTCAACTGAAGGCACCCAATGAGGGGAATGAAAGCAAGCGGCAAGTGACGTCGCCCAGCTTCGAATCAGCAGCGCAGGCACAGAATGAATTCTCAACAGACCACAAAGAACTCCAAAGCACCCAGTTAAACAATACGGACGGTAAACCCCCGAGTAACCAAGACCCTTCCACGTTAGTCCCGACCGAAACCGAGACGTCACCTACTGTAGCTCCTTCACACATGGCAGCCTCCCAAGAAGCATCGCTCTCTCAGCGGGTTGGAGGACTTTCTTTATCGGCTAGCCATACAGTTCGGACACCTTCCCCGGATACAAATAAACCTCCAACACCCCCGGAAAAGGACAGTCCATATCTCAACAACACGGGGTCGGAATGGACCGAAAAAGAACTGCCGCGAGTTCCTAATGGGGATCAGAAAGGGAAAAACCCCAGTGGGAGGGATAGTGCTAGAGATGAAGACTCGCAGTCGGAGATCCAAAGTATCATGGGACAGTTCCAAGATACGACAGGGGCTGGTGTTCAGGATCAGGTGAGGTCGCCTCGGATGGAGCTAGCTGAACAGTTTCTTGGAGGACAAGGTCACTTCCCACCACGTCAATCAAGCTTGGATCATGGTAAAACTACGGAGGATATTCCGCAGGCTTCCAATCACAGTGCTATAATGCCGCCATCTCCCCTCGAAAAGCAAATCCCCTCAATTGCGGACAATATTCACAAAGTACCCATCACAGACGACGCAAAATTGGCCCGGCGTTCGTCTACATCGACAATCCCCCCGCCACCTGAGCCAGAGCCCGATCAGGCATTTGATTTCCATCGTTTTTTAGAGCAATTACGCCATCGCACAGCCGACCCCGTCGCCAAGTTTCTACGCTCATTCCTCAACGAATTCGGTAAGAGACAGTGGATGGTTCACGAACAAGTCAAGATTATTAGCGATTTTTTGGCTTTTATTACGAATAAAATGGCTCATTGTGAAGTTTGGCGAGATGTCTCCGACAGCGAGTTCGATAACGCGAAGGAGGGCATGGAGAAGTTGGTAATGAACAGGTTATATTCGCAAACATTTTCACCTGCTATACCCGGCCCTCCGTCAATCCCCAGAAGCACTAGCAGGAGCAAGCGACGTGAAATGGAAAGACTACATGGGCCATGGAGGAGAGGTCAACACCAAGAGGACATCGAGCGAGATGATGTGCTGGCACAAAAAATGCGAATATATAGTTGGGTAAAAGAGGAACACCTAGATATCGCCCCCGTTAGCTCTCAAGGTCGTCGATTCTTGAATCTTGCACAGCAGGGTAATTTAACACCCACACCCCTTTTATTCTTTCAATTTCTGACTGCGTGCAGAGCTGCTGAAGCTCAACGGCTACCGAGCGCCCCGCGATAAAGTCATATGTATCTTAAATTGTTGCAAAGTGATATTCGGTAAGCAAGCAAAAGTCCTCACTTGACGTTAATATCTAAGGTCAAGCGACTAAGAAATCTTTCATCTCCAAGGTTTATTGAGGAATGCGAAAAAGTCCGACACCTCCGCGGATTCATTTGTTCCCCTCCTAATATATGTGGTGCTCCAAGCCAACCCGGACCACCTTGTCTCTAACATCCAGTACATCCTTCGATTCCGTAATCAAGATAAACTTGGAGGGGAGGCAGGTTATTACTTGTCTTCACTGGTAAGGAGGTGCCCAGGGAACAAGCGCATTAAAATAAGTGGGCTGACCATGTATCCTACAGTCTGGAGCTATCCAGTTCATCGAAACACTGGACCGAACAAGTCTAACCGTAGGGGACGAAGAGTTTGAACGGAATGTCGAAGCTGCTGTCTCGGCTATAGCTGAGCAGAACCGTGCATCCGAGTCTCTGGAGAGAAAAACTTCATCGGAAGGTGCCCAACGTCCGTCACGGAAATCTGCCGATATACAACGTAACAATAACCGGAGAGAGGTTTTGCAATCCAATGATGAGGATAGCGCCCCTGTAGCTGGGCTACTCCGAACCATCCAGAAGCCTTTGACGACAATAGGAAGAATCTTTTCAGACGAGCCAGATTCGCCGCAAGAACGGCCGGTGCATCCCGCCACGACTCCGCAGCCTGGAGTTCCGCCCAGGCTCTCCCCTAATGTATATCAGCCTCCTCGTGCCAGTGGTGAGGAGCGCCGGTCAAGCGACAGGGCACGATCAAGCGATAGAGTCCGAACTACGCCGCAACCTTCCCCCTCCCGAGCACTCGATGCCCAGGACGCTGCAGCCCGTCAGGCCAGTGCCGAAGATGCAGAAGCCCGGCGAATCCAACATGCAGAGCACAACAATGTTGTTGAGACATTGTCGAATATGTTCCCCAACTTAGACCGCGATGTGATAGACGACGTGGTCAAAATAAAAGAGGGGAGGTAAGTTTTATTTTTTTTTTTCTGGGTCTATGGGCATACTTGGTTAACTTTCTAACTTGGTTTGCTGTTCAGGGTTGGTTTAGCAGTGGACGCATGTCTCGCCCTAAGCGGAGGGGAATGAAACACACAGGTTGCTTCAGAAATGATGTATTAGCGGGCCTACCAATAATCTTGCTAAATTTCTTTTACTCTTCTTTTCCATATAACTCCGTATACACGGCAACCATTCCTGCAACATCTTGTATGGCCTTAGCGAGGATATGCATATAATAATAAGATTGATTAAAGATGGACAATTCTTATAGATGAGCAGATATTGAATATCCGTTTACGCAGTCAATAGTCCACCGAGGTTTCAACGGAACTGTATACCACCATAAAAACGCAGTCAAGCCATGGAAAATAGTAGAATTTAAGCTGTAGCGGGAGTACGTGCTTCCAACATACCAGGGAGGACTCAAGCAGAGGGATGTTTACCAGGGCCGACTCACATGATCTCCCAGCCACCAATCAACGCAAGCTATTTTCTCGCTTATGACTAGCGCGCATCCCCCTGCCTCTTTTTCCCTATAAAAGCTACGCTTCCCCGGTCTTCTTTTACCTTTTTCTTCTTTCTTTTCTTCATACTTACCTTGTTTGGGTGGCTGCGATCATGAAGGCGGTCCACCACAGATTGGTCCCTGCATTGCACAGCGCGGCGGAACAGTTTGTTCAATGGCCTGCGGGTCATTGACAGGCGCATTCTTTGGCACTTTACTCTCTCCGAGAGACTCCTTTTCATCAGATCTTGGGCCAACGGCTCGAGGGTGGAGAAGAGGTTTAATGTAGTTTTTATAATGTGTAAAAATCTGTTGGAAGAAAACCCTTTCGGTTGGATTGTTGCTGTGCAATTGTGTGACCTACAACCAAGTCGGGGATGAGCCCCATATTCGTGAAGACTGGGGCGAAGCTTGGCATTGACTACCCATTAGGTACCGATATGAGGCTTTTCAGGAGTCGCTGCGCCGTGCAGGCCCCAATCTTAGTGTTGCGTTTTTCTCAGGTAACAAACAAAGGATAAGGCAACTGCTTGCCGCTCCTGCCTAGTATACGAACTTTAGGAAGATGAGGTTTTGGTTTTTCAAACCATTCGATATTCTCTGGACACGAGATGGCAGCGGATTAACTCTGCCATCTTCTTTGGTTGAACCGAAATTGCGACCGGTCCTTGAATAGGCTGTATACCGCGAACTCTATGGCACATGGCTCCATGTCGTATAATATAAACTCGGCTTATTCCTAGAATGTAACTATTCATACTAATCACCCCTGCCGGGATGGATTGATTCACAAAAGTCCTCCCATACACAAAACCTATTCCTAAGCCATGCCCAAGCCCAAGCCAACCCTAGGTGACCGTCTCTGCAACCTCATCAGCTCTCTTGAGAAGAATGATAACTTCGCCGTTTCGGGCTTGGTTGGCCCGCCCGCTACACAGGCGGAGATCGAGGCCGCCCGCAAAGCCGCAAAGGGCCACTTGCCCCCAGGGGTCGAGGAGTTCTATTCCTCCATCGGTTCCTTCAATCTGGAGTGGCAATTCACAGGTCGAATACCTCGATTACCCAACAAATACAGCAAAATACCAGAGCTAAAAGAATACTTCAGCACGCAGTTCAAAATCGGACGGATGGGGGCCATCAACATCCTCCCCATCACAGAAATATTCTCAAGTTGGACCGAAAGCACTTGGTTCCCGACGGAGTCGGATATCGCCCGTGGCTATGACGGTAGCGGGCCTGATGATGGGGACGGGGAGGAGTGGCGGTATATATATAGGCACGTCAAGCCCTTTGACAACTTTCAGCCTGAGGCGTGTTTTGCGTTTGTGCTTCAGATTGGGAAGGGGGAGGATTGTGGAAGGCCGTTGGATGAGGTTTGGTATCATTACTACGGGGAGGAGCTGGAGGAGACGCACTGGACCTTTAATGAGTACCTTGAGCGGCTGGCTGATAATCTCGCGGGGACTTTGGCTTTGGTATAGACCGCAGTACTTCCAAAACCGTAAACTACTTGATATCGCAGCTAGCGTGATCTTTAAGGAATGTCAACACGACCCGGACTACTGAGACCCAGAGGAGAGGGGGAATTTGACGTTGGCATTGTAGTTGGTCACGGTTTGCCTATGGATTATGTAGTGGATACGTACCGAGGGGACATAGCTACTATATCTCACAATGGCGCCACAGGTGCAATATCAGGGTCTCAATTTATTTGGCGAAAGTTAGTGATCATCTTCCTGCATGAAGTATATATAAACAACGTTGGAGAGTGATCGAGCAGTGATAGCAATAGTAGTCAAGCCAACAAGGCAGCAATGCTGAAAACTACTCGCTTGAAACGCTTACTATGCCCAATCCAGTTTGCCACCAAAACTACCGACTGCTGTTGATCAAGCACCAACCCGAGGAAGTTACCTCCTTCGTCATTGTTCCTCTGGATTACCGGGGCTGATCACATGACTGGGATTTAAGCATCAACGCTCCCGCCCAGACGCAACAGATATCGATCTCAAATCATCCCACCTTCTGAAGAACATCGAGCAGCTGCACCGTTCATTCCTGGGTTATAACTCCGGTCCACGTGTCCATTATCAACGCTGCGCTTCGCTATCTATATTCGAACAAGAGATACCACTATGCCTATTCCTCTCTACACGGAACCTACCAAGAATTCGGAGAATGCCACCGAATCTCAACCAGCTGCCCAAGCCTCTACTGGCTCCGAAAACAACCAGAGTAGCCATGGAATAAGTACCAACTCTGGATCTACCAGCTTCTACGGATACCCACCCGCTTTGAATAATGAAGGTCGAGTTTTGAGCAGGGAGGAGGCGGATCGACTGTATGAGGAGCGGATGGAGGAGGAGTATGCAAAGAGAGAGGGGGGGGCTTAGACTGGGCAAAAAGTGTACTATATGGACTCTTCTTTGAGAGAGATATGATGAATATTTTATTTGTATAGTGTAAATGGACGAGGAATTTGAGATAATTTGCCTTCGTCTAGTTTTATTAAGCTACCTCGTGTTGGTTGTTTTCAAAGGGAAAAGAAGAGGGGAAAAAAAAAAAAAAAAAAAGCCAACCCAGCGACTCCCTGTTTCGAACCGGAGACTAGCGCATGCTGAAATTCGTGCGTCAAGTGGCCAAAAATAGTCGCACCTCGAAAACAAACGTGTAAGTGAAAAAAAAAACTGGTAGCTTCTCTTTGATTGAGCGTGTCATCCTTAGTGCAGGGGCCATGCTAATCTTCTCTGTATCGTTTCAAATTGACCAAATGCCCAAAGGGCGAGAGAAACAACTTAAACATGAATTATATAGCAATTCGGGAGAAAATTTGGCGGTTCTGATTGGCAGAAGTCACAAGACCGAGGAAGGCGGTGGGAGAACACCAAAACTACCTAATTCTGCCGCACAATCAGGCTGGGCGGCAAAAAAGAGTGATGAAAGTTCAAGCCATTGGTTTGATGGTGCGGCTGAATGGAATACGAGCCTGGACAGTGCATGACGATTCACTCGCCCTTGCGCTTTTTGCCTCACCGTCGGTCCGCATCCAGGCCCTTCACATCTGACCCCCCATACCCTTCCTGAGGAAATTAGTTTCGGGAACGCAAACTGCGAAGGGTCCGTTCTTCCGTGGAAATAATCCTTGATAGTAAACACATTCGCATAGGATGGTCTATGAAAATCAAAAAAAGGAATATTGACCGAGTGAGACAGTCGCTGACCGCAGGGACAGTACTGGAAAATTGAGACTGACGTGAACAGAAGAGGAAATGACGAAGCTCAGAATGGAGTCAACCTCGTATTTTTCCAGCCCTGGATGGTCCCGCCAAGATATTGTGCCCTCAACACCTGAACTATAAAAAATTCCCGGCCTTGGCGGACTACATGTTCGAGGACTCGAGTTGGGTTTGACCCTTCTTCCACCCCTGAATCAAATCAAATGTTCTCGAGGGAAAGGCTCAAAGTTGCCCCCCAAATTTCATACACGAAAGTTTGGGTTAATTACAGGGCACTAACTTTTACAACATGATGTCGAACTTGGGGATCTCATCAACTTCCTTTTTTGAGCCGCAAACCATTTTGGCCATCTTTCAAGAAACTCTAAGGCTCGACAAGGGATGCCGTTAATATTAATACGAAGGTCAATCAGCAGGCATCAGCCCTATTGGGTGGGCTCGGCAATTCAAGTGCTCATCATTTCTTGGGAGCACCCGCTTTGCAGCATGACAAAGAGCCAAAGACCCTTGCCTCCTCGGATGAGGATGCCTGTTGCTAGAGATTTCGGGTTCTCCTCAGAGTTGGAGACCCTGGGAACTTACCAGAAGGGTCAATTGAATACGGGGCTTGAGACTTTGCAGGCACCTGGTTCGCAGAATCCTTCACTTTAACTTTGGGCGTCGATGAACGGTGGTATCAGGCGGAAATATGAAGGCGTGCTGCCTCACTCGTAGTAAGGGCTCTGCAGCAAGGCCTCTGGGGGGATATTTATATCTTTTCAGGTGGTCCTCTGTCCAAACCGGGGATTTCTTTCTTCTCCTTTCTTTAGCATACCCTTCTCTTTGTTTTCTTCCCATACAGTTCGAGATATAATAATAATCACTCTTCCGGACCCTATTTCATCAGCCTATCCGGAGACGACAAATTTTAATTTACTTTATAATAACTCAATTCTCACCTATTCCGGTTTTCACTCCTTCTTAGCGATCTTTCTCTCTCGTTTCATCATTCCTCAAAATGCATTCTAAGTTCCTTGTTGCACTCTCCCTCTCTTCCATGGCCCTGGGCCAGCTCGATGACCTCGAGGACTATCTCGGTGACTACGACCTGGGCGATTACGACCTCGGTGACTACTCATCTTATTACGAAGATCTGTACGTGAAGACCTCGCCTGACTGATTGAACAAACTGCTAACCATCCTAACAAATAGTATGAGCAGCTTGACTGATTTAGGCGACTTAACCTCCTACTCAGACTACTACACCGATTACTTACCCACTGGCACCAGCTTCGGCGCTGTCCCTACCGGATCTAGCGACGACATCCCGGACCTGTCTGATATTCCTAAGTCCGTGATTTCGGCCATCCAGAGCGTTGCCCCCGACTCCTACTTGGAGAACATGGAGAATCCCTCCTATGCTTCCTCCGTTTACCACGACCTCCAGAACGGCGAATTTCCTAGCTGGTTTGGCGACCTCCCTAGCGACGTGCAGAAATGGATCGAGGAAAACCTTGCCAACGTCACTAGTGGTGGCACCGCCCTGCCTACGTCTATTCCCACTGGCACCGGCGGCAACAGCCCCAGTTCCACTTCCGATACCGATCTCAGCGACCAGCCCGACGAGGAAACCGAGGACCTCCAGAACGGTGAGATCCCTGAAAGCTTGCGCCCTCCTGAGGATGCGGCTTCGACCCTCAGCGGCTCCATCGTGGGAAGTGTTCTGGCCGCTGCTGGTATCTTGGGTATCACGCTCCTCCTGTAAGGGGATGTTATTTTGATCCTTAGATACAGACATTCTCATTGTTTCCCTTCACTTTTTTTTTTATCTTCTATCCCACCATGTTGATCTTGCTGACTACTACGATTCTTGTGAATGCTTCTTCTATATTCTGTTCATGTGAAATATTTCTTACATATCAAACCATGATGCTCTGATTCAGTATAGTTTCTGGTAACTCTATCATAGATCTAGCTTAAGTTTATTTTACCCGAAAGTTCGCTTTAATGGACACTGTTTTGAAGTACTCTGGCGTCTATTGGTCAGATGGCTAGGTTAAATACTTTTTTATATCCCTGTTGGTTCGGAATGAAGGCTTTGGTGGTAGAAATTGCTTCGCAAGGCTCCACGGAGTTTAAACTCCTACAAAAAGCTAAATTCTCCTTCCCCGGAACATCATTCGTGGCATTTGATATCACATAATACGGTTTATCTCTTGGTGATCTAATCTTGGATAAATCTCAATGGTGAGCGTTGGGATATATAGAAATAGTCTACTACATCAGTGATAACGGGGGTATTAGCTCTCTGCGCAGGACATATACAGTCATAACTCAGGAAAGAGTGTAATCTGGTCTTAAGCAAGCACCTAGAATGGCCAGGACACATCTGCCCCAAAAAAAAGAGTACAAGCTTTGTCGGGGTTGCACTGCCTACCATCGTGGCAATAACTGTAACCCCGAAGCTTCTTCGGACTCGGATTTAACCAGGATAATTCCCCTGAAGCTTACACCGAGCCAATCCAAGGCTCTTCGGAGAAGCACAAGGTTAAATCATCGTGCATATCGATTCTCAGGTCGGGCTTGGGGCCTTTGAATGATGAGGAGGGGTAACACATCCACTCACGATCAAGATAATGGTAATCCCGACCTGACTGCAGCCAATCAGTTGGGATGAAAAACAGATCGATGGGGGTCGGTGTGCTTTAGAGGAGCTTTAAAGGAGTAGATCTCCGTTTGCTGACTATTACGTCGACGCTGATTGGTCGGGGAGCGGGTCCGGGCTTTGGGTGGAGGAAGCAAAACAAAGTAAGAATTCTGAGGGGAGAGGCAAAAGCAGAGGGAGAGTATAAATAGGCATGCTCAATTCATTAGTTTTATCGCTATCCATATTTGAGAGTGGCTCCCGTTCCAGTTCTTTCTTTTCTGCCATTCTTCCATGCCTACGTAGCAGTTGTGATTATCGATCCTTCACGGTCCACGTCCCAGATCTTCAGATCTTTTTAGTGCCCGTTCTCTGGGTCTAGATGCTGACGTCAGTCGAGTGGCGGCATTCTTGATTACTTTCTTCCTAATTTGGGCGGGTATATTTACCAGCATTGACATCGGATATTTTCCAAGGGTTGAATCAATTTCTTATCGCTTGACCATCCAAGAGAACAGCAATAGAAAGAGGGGAAGCAATGGCGTTTTTATTCCTCAAGATGAAACTCTTCCCTAGCAGGAACCCGCAAGTCCCACCCAACTTTAGTTCGTCTGCCCCAAACCGTTGATCTATATACATCCGCTAACGGTTCACAAAAGGAAAACCACTTCTCTCTTCCGAAGAGGACTGCAACGATAATGCTAACGAAGACCTCGAGGCCCAACGATCCTATCGCACATTCCGATCTCCCTCTCCCGGGTCAACAACCGACGTGGAGAGTACGGGAAGCAGTACACGGTCCCGGCTCAACCCCCGAATCGTCTCGGATGCCATTCTCGGCCTCTCAGATGGCTTGACTGTGCCATTCGCACTGAGTGCGGGGCTCTCAGCACTAGGGAACACCAAGGTCGTTGTTCTTGGTGGCCTGGCGGAGTTGGCTGCGGGCGCCATCTCTATGGGTTTAGGAGGATATGTCGGCGCAAAGAGTGAAGCGTAAGTACCCTGAAACCAAATTAAACGAGAGCTAGGCCCGGGATTAACTATCATTCTAGAGAATCATACGAAGCCACAGTCCGCGAAACACTATTACTCATCGAATCGTCCCCTGCCGAAACAACCTCCATCGTCTATGACATCTTCGCCTCTCACGGCGTCCCAGACGAAGCAATCGACCCCATCAATGCTTCCCTACATGCATCCCCCGACCGTCTCCGCGAGTTCCTCATGAGTTTCCATCACAAGGAATCCCAGCCGGACTGCAACCAGGCGTGGATCTCTGCCATCACTCTAGCCCTGGGTTACTTCGTTGGTGGGTTCATTCCGCTCATACCCTATTTCATCGCTTCCCAGGTCATGGTCGCGCTGTATGCGAGTGTCGCCGTCATGGCCGTCACACTGTTGGTATTTGGGTACATCAAGACCGGCGTGGTGCGTGGTTGGTCTGGCCGCGATAATATCCTCGCCGGTATCAAAGGTGGTATTCAGATGTGTTTTGTCGGAGGTGTTGCGGCGGGGGCAGCAATCGGTTTGGTACGATTGATTAATGGAGGGGAGTCTTCATAAAGGAAAAAAAAAGATCCATGAAAATAATGACCTTCACGACACACGACACATGACACACATTTCTTTCTTTTTTCTTTTTTCTTTTTTATTTCGGGGTTCACTGTACAATACCAACTGCAAAAGCATCGCCCTGGGGTTACGTCAAAACACTCATATAATATCATGAATATGTACATATTCTCAATAATAATAAAACCCAACCACCCATACAATAGAAGGGAAAAAGGGTTACTATACTTTAAATTGAAAAAAAAAGAAAATATATCGAGGACCTAAGAAAGGGCCATCGCCACCAAGGCCTTCGCCCTCTCCCCCAATTCCATCTGCAAGGCCAACTCCCTCCCCCTCTCCCCCATCTTCCCCCACGTCTTCCTCAAAATCCCCACCACCTTCTCCTCTTCATAACCCCCCTCAAAATCCTCCAACTGATCATCCAAAAACACCAAACAAGCTACATCCTCCAACGCCTGCGTCTCCTCATCCTTTTTTAGGTCTTCTTTCCGCACAAGTTTGCCCACCCGCTCCGCCGTCGCCGCATCATACCCAGCCTCCAAACACATCTCCTCCGTGAGCGCCGCCTGTCGCTTTGCGAGATATGTACGCCAGGCGTAGTAACCGGGTTTGGTGGCGGGGTAATCTGTGCGGGGTACTTCCCAGCGTTTGAGGTGTTGGGCGCGCACGGCGAGCTGGAGGGCTTCGGAGGCGGAGGGGGTGTGGAGGTGTAGGTATTTGGTCATTTTGTTGGCGTAGTGGAGTTCATAGGCGATGGGGGTAGAGGAGGTGGGAGGGGTGATTTGTTTGGGGTCTTGGGAGTGAGCGGCGTCGATGAGGGTGAGGGCTTTGGTGAATTGCGGTGTCATTTTGCGGTTCTTTTCTCTCTCTTCTTTCTTCTGTGTGTCTTGTTTGTTTGGATTGGAGGGAGAATTTGGGCCGTGGCTGCCTTTGGATCGTAAGGTGGGCGTGGAGGGGAGCTAAATAGTCTGGGAGGAGCTTTAGGTAGGTAGTAAGTAGTAGTACGGATCTTTTTCATCGTTTAAAGTTCTTTAGATGCGAGGTGCTTTCGAGAGGTTGAAATGGAGACTCGCGGATTGGTCAAACTAAGCTGGGATCCACTGATAAGCCCCACAATGGCTTTCAGGTAAATGGGATGGATGGTCACATGGGACAACTTTGGAGCTTGGGAAAAGCGAAGCTGATTTATGTTGGTTTATAGAAAAAAACATATTGATAGAGATCATGGGATTCCTATCTAGTGTATTGTACGTACGTAGTTTTGTACTGGATGCTGGTCACTATCAATCAGTCGGTCTTGCAGACCCTTGAAATACATGGTCCCTTGCCATTAGGAAAGGGAAGAAGAAAAAGATGTGTAAAAAAAGCCGTAGGGAAACAAAGAAAACAAGATCCTTACATAGGATTCAGGATCAGACAGGCACAAATAACACAGGACTAAACGGTAGAAAAAGAAAGGGGACAAACAAGACTCAAAATAAACATCGCCGTTACGGCATTTGTTGCCTCTGCCGCTGGAAAGAAGGCAAAGGAATTGCAGGTAAAGAAAGATAAAATAAAAACAGAGACAAACCCTTTCCGCAAATGACTATTGTCCCCCCAAACGCCGTCCGATTGAGTAAGCCGGGTATATCCAGCACCGTGATGCAAAAATGTACGGAGAATAAGTGGTTAGATCGAGATCGACATCATCGCCCTGGTTGCCAGTTGAGTGTATGGTTGCGATCAACCCCGGAAGTATGTTGAGTCCTCTTGTTCTAGAACTGGGACAAATCTGAAATCTGTGCACGAGGCATGGTAAAAAAAAAAAAAAAAAGAAAAAAAAAGGCAGATAACTGCTTTTTAACCTGGTAAAGCATTCCATCAAGTTTGCTCATCTAGCTCCAATTCCAAACATTCCGACTCCATAGCTTCCACTTCGCTCTGGTAGGGGAGTAGATATTTTCGTAACGTGTTCCTTTTGGAAGTTAAATATATTAGTACTACTTTCAAGAAAGATAATGACGGGAAAGCTTTACCTTCTTCCGTTTTTTCTTCCCAGCCCCTTCACTATTTGAGTAAAATGCCCCTTCATCATCATCGTCGGCAAAGCCTTCGCCATAGCCAACAAAACTATTGTCATCATAATGTCGTTTACGTCCCCGGCTCGGCCGGGATCTTTCTGGCTCTGCGGGAGTGGTAGACGTTCCATTGGGTTGAGTTGGCGCACGGGCACCATTTGGAGTTGCAGCAGCGACCTTTTTACCGGTATCTCCACTGGTCGTGTGCTTCGAGGGTTTTTCGTGGCCCAAAATATCCTCCCAGTAATCGCTGTTCGGCACGGTTCCCGGTTCCATTTTCAAAGCCTTCATTTGGAGGTTGTGCAATGCTGAATCTATATCAGCCACCTTGATTTCCTTGCCAAAAACTTTCTGGTTTTGCCACTCCTCATCCGGCCACAGCGTCATTTGCCTTAAACTCCCAGGTGTCGCGGGATCTTTCGCTGGTTTGTTTCTTCCTGCAAGCCCAAGGCCCTTTAATTTGCCCTCGTACGACTTCCTGAGCCGATTAATTTTCTCTCCCGTCACTGCATCCATCCTTGCAACTGATTTCGCCACCGGTCCCAACCCATAGAGTGAGATAAGGTCTAAGGAGGGGTCTGGGCCAGTAGCCAAATGGGCTGTAAGTTTTATAGATGAGGGTGTTAACAAACTAGTTTCAATCCAAGCAAATTTGGGACAGAGGACACTGGTGACTCCAATGTGGCAAAAAACACGGCAAGGGCTAGGGGGCTCTTACAGCTCTTGCAAAGATGGAAGGCCGATGTAAAATCCTTTTGCAAAGAATCTAGACTGGGCCAATTAGGGTTAGATGCGGCTGGAGCCTCTGTATCAACATCCATGGCGTCACCATGGCCTCGTAAACTCGAACTGCCCAAGTTTGCAAAATCGCGAACTCCTGTCTCGGTATGTATTCTATCAAAATTCCGGTCGTGATCTGTCCGCCTGTGCTCTGCCTGTTGCATAGTCGCCGCATTCATGCCGGCGAAAGACGTTGTTCCCGTCTCAGACGTCCCGGCGCCAAATGACTTGTCAGTATGATCGGGGTCAACGCTACTAGCGGGTGTAGGAAACGAATTCGTCATCCCTACTGCTGGTTGCTGAGAGGCTTGGGTAGACATTGGGGCTGATGATGGTGGAGAGGATAGGTTCGCGGGTTGGTATGTCGCCTGGCTAGGTGATGCTTGCAAGGATGCGAAAGTGGAGGCATTGTTCGGAGCGCTTACCGACATCAACGGAGGGGATGTCGGAGTCTGAGGGATTTGATCGGATGAGGAAGTCGGGCCTGGGTTCTCTTTGAGAGAAAAAGCGGCCGGAGACGATGGTGAAGGGGGTCCTGCTCGGAATGATGCCGAGGAGGCGCGATCAGACATGGGGGCCCGGGTGAGGGTTGAGGAAACGAAGGGGCGGCGAAAAGCCTAAGCAGCCTTATGCTGAGACCCTTTAGCAAGACCTTGATCAAAGATCTTCAACACCAGGGTGGATTATGGCAGGCTCAGACCACGAGAGGAGAGGGTGAAAAGCCGGGTCGAGATTCGCTCAAGCGACGTTGGACGACCGTCTAGAGGTCACACATTCCAAGAGTTTACTCTGAGCCCCAGCAGAGTGTCGGAGAGTTGACGGCACGACGATGTAGATCAAATGAGTGGAGAGTTGGAAGCTGGCGGGTTGGGGAGTGTTGAGAGATCGATGCCCTGGGATCCGCACTATTGGAGTGAAACAGACTTGGAACTTGAAAGAGATGTTGGATGACGGCAAGAGGCCGGAACACGTGATGGGACCCTTTTGGGGGGTCGCCCGCCCTTGTAACTTACGGTTATTTTTCAGTTTGCTGGCCCGTTAGTTTCAGCTGTGGCGTGTTCGGTAAAGGCGGATACGCCGTGAAATCATCCGAGCTCTCAACACCAACTGATAATGGACAAGCTACTTAAGTGAGCTCTACGTGAGCTGAGATCAATATCATTGAAAGCCGGAAAAATGGCTGAGGTATGTTTTATTGGTTGATCTTGATTTAGAAGAGGCGGACTCCTTGAACGAAGTAGGATTACCCCTTCAAACACCAGCCAAAAGCATCTCCCTACCAACCTGGCGTGAGCTCCCCCCCGCCGGAAATATGGTCCAAAGCTGGGTGACTAGCGATATCTCATCGCCACCAGTCCTGGGAATTTAACCCTCGCTTATTGCTCCCTCACTTTCAATCTAGGCATCGAAGTCTCCCAAGGGTCCTCTCCTGACCTAAGGAGGCTGATAGCCTGTCCCCTTTCCTATAATTCGGGCGTCAGGTACATGGACACCGCGAATTTATATCCGTAGCATCGTGTCTCTATAGGGAGATTCCTTCCTCGAACCCCTCTCAATCCATTTTCACTGTTTAAACATGGTTGCTCCCAGCCATCTAGAGGCATGTCATATTTCGTGGGGCTCAGGGATACCAGGACTCCTAGAGTTATATGGCGCTTTTTCTGGTGGGGGAAAGACCAGCGAGATAAGGTAATGCAGTTCGTCCAAAACAGTGTGTTACTATATCACACGATGTACTATAGCTTTACATTGGTCATACATGATGACGCTCATGTTGATAGAACATTAAAATGAAACCGGTAATTCTCCAAAAAAAAATATTCCTTGAGCTCCTTCCCAACAAAGTGGTATATATAATAGAAAATTCGCGGGTTCGAATATTGCGGGGCATTTAGCAAATCGTAAAAATGACCATGGTTTCTGTTTTGGGGATGTATACAAGCGGCCCGGGCCTTTACGGCTTAGGATTGATAATACGCGGTTGACGTCTGCATAGCAAGTTGGGGGGTAACGTCGGGGATGTGATCCGGTAATGTCTCCATCAGCTCGATCTGCTCTTGTTGACTTAGAGTTCTTCCCCGCCATGGGCCAGTCGGGTATTCTCCGTTGAAATATTGCGAATATTGGTCTCCAATTGAATCCACCCAACGCATTGGGTCCACGAGGGCATCGGAATAGGCTAGATGGCCGGCTGTTGTAGAGGCGAGAGAATAGTTGGGGTCCCAGCCTGGTAGGCCCGGAACAACTGAGGGGAAAGGGTTAAAAGGGGTCGCTGGGTCAAAGGAAAGATCGGAGCTGGGAACAGTGGTAGATTCGAGCGACGGGAGGTCGAAAGGAGCTTGGGTGGTGGGTGGTGTCGCGTGTGGCGGGACGCTAGCATCCCAGAGAGCTTCTGGTTGCATTGCTTTTATCGGCTCAAGGGCTGCGTTTGATGGTGCACAAACTGTTGTTGTTGTGGGGAAAGGGAAAGTTGGGTCTGCCGAGGGCCCTCTTGAGAATGTACCCGCCGACATGCTATCCGGTATTGAAGAGTTGCCTGCTCGGAATGTCTGTGATTGGACTGAGGTTGTAGTGCTGGCAGGGCTAGCCATAGACGGCGGGGTCGTGACGTCCTGAGAAGACGAGGGGGTTGCGTGGTTGGAAGGTGAATGAACGACAAACGATTCCTCGGTAGCGTATGCTCTCATGCATGCGGAGATGAGGCTCCGGTAAAGAAGTAGAGCGGATTCGACTCCAGGCCATCTTTGGGCAGCAAGCATGATGCCTTCTAGTGCAATATTAAGGTGAGAATTCACTTCCTCGATGGGGTGCTCCTTCCTGATATCTGGATACGAGAGTGACCAGAGGATGGTATTTAATGCCATGAACAGCGATTGCGTAAAAATCCAGGTCAGATCAACCGAACTCGTCGCGATTTGCTCTCTTTGCATAGCGACATTGAACGCAGATGCTTCGTAACATTTCCGTGCTGCCTCCACGGAGGGCTCTGGCACCTGTGGGGAAGGCCGGTACATAAAGACGATCATCGTGTTTCTACGGCCGTGAAACCTACACAAAAAAATGAGTGGTTGAACTCGATTGGAGATAAATGTAATCCTCACCATTTTTCGCTCAAGCCACTGCCGCCATCATGTTTAGGACAGGAATTCACCCAATTATCTAGTTTGTTAAGCATTTGTGTGAACCATGGGTCTTGGTCATCGAGCGGTGTTTCTCGTTTGTTGAGGTAGAGTGTTCGCCGTATCTCTAGCTGAAGTAGACGCATCTTGAAAAAGTGTATCGCGATACACTTGGGTAATATTGGCTTTGCCTCAGGGAGAAGGCCGCTTCGTGTAATGTACTGGTCATCCACAGGCTCGAAAAACTTAACGTCAATACGGTCATAGTTAACAGAGTAGCAGCTGGGGCGCCCCAGGCTATGTGAAAGTCCGAACTCCATAGATGTGACAATCCAAAATAACCTTCTCCGCATGTCAATCTCTAGCGGATCTAGCGGTTTCCCGGTATGTGACTTGCTAATTGTGGCTTCTTCCGTGAGACCCAAGTCTTGACATAGTTTGACAGCCATCCCGACCACCCAATACGCGGCGGTTCTAGTTGGAGTTAACAAGGAGTATTGTCCGATCAAGACTAAACACTGCAATGATGTTAAATCCATTCGCCTCAAGGATGCCTCCAGATATGGGAGCGCCGCCAAATAATAACTGTCGGCTAGCCCTGCGTAGCTAGTGCTCATTTTCTGCATGCTTATGGCAATCACCATTCGTAATTGGAAATTCTGGCAGGGGTCTTCGGAGCCGTCAAACACCTGCTCAATCTCCTGCAGGAAGGTTGGTATGTGCAAAGTGGGAAGCATGGCTTGCGCTGGATAGTGAGTGAGCGAGAGAAATATTTGTATACCAACCTAACGGGAGAATATAAACATACCCTTGACGACGAATACGTCGATAAGCCGATAAGTCAAAGACTTTAATGGCAGCTCAGGCTGCGCCAGTGAGCTAATCATAGGGTAAATTTTGGACGTTGGCTTCCCGCTCTCTTGTTCAAATGCCTCCTTGATTTCCTGCGCAGTGTATTCGGGGACCACATCTTTGATGCTCTTAGAGTCCGTGTTCAGCTTAGCCATTTCCATGACCAAGCGCGTGATTGCGATACCACTCGATGGTCCCAAATACCTAGACTCATCGTGCTCTTTAAAGCGAATGCGACCTGCACCGCGTACCATCAATTCCGCGTCTGCAGCTTGTTTAAAATCATTCTCGACCTCTGTAAGTTCTTGCTCTAGCATGCGGGCCTTCTCACGAAGTGAAACGATGTACGTCCTAGATATTGTACATTTTCGAGCGGAATCGTAATACACACATTTGGCATTGCTGCGTTCGCATGGCGCGCATCTTGGTATTCCAGGATCACATCTAGATTTGCGCTACACAGGAAATTTGATATCAGCATGATTTCAGAGGCAGTAAAGGGAAGGTCGAGAGGGTAAAACCTACCTGCCTACACCTAGTACAGGCCGTCAATGTGTGCGCAATTCGGCCATCCGGGGTATGATTAGACGGCTCGGGTGTTTTGGCTGATGGCTTTTTCCACGGGTTTGTGAAGTGCGGGCGGTCGAACAGCGTCGTCATGGTTGATTTTCGCGTATTAAACACAATCAATTGGGTATGAAATTGTTGGTATACGAAGTGGGTGCTATCACATCAACCTTGCCGTACGATTACCTGAATTGGTATTTCTGCTTCTTCTGACGCCTCTAGATTTTCAACCAGGATCTCAGATGCTTGCGATTGAGAAAAAGAGACTGCGCGGTTGACGAAACGGCGATTTCGACATATTCAGGGTTCCCCTTCAGTAAGAGCGGGTTGGAAGGTGGAGGTAACGGCGGTACCCGTCGGTAGTCATGAAGGTTGCACAGGCTGGAATGTTGGATTGACGCCTATAGCCAGATTCAGAAGATTGGATTCATTTAGACTCTCTATCATCAATATTTCGTCGTTGGTTTCAGGAACGAGGTGCTTGGGACTTGAAGAGGGACGGAGTGGCAGCCTCGGCCCACTTAGCCGCCGTTTAGATCGACACGTACGGAAGGCCACAGTGACCTCTAAAGAACAAATTGATTATCAACTTATGGATCTTTGGACTCCGGAATTTGGATGGACCGGAGAAACCATTCCTGGGATGTAGGGGATAGATGAGCCATTTTTTTGCAGCTTAGATAACAACTGACTACATGTACATTTTCTTATCTAAGTTGGTATTATTAAGGGTTCAATGAGTCTGACAGGTTAATAATGGGAAAGGGGGAAAGGGGGAAAGGGAAGGGAAAAAAACGATCGGGATTAGGCCGCCAACCACTAAAACAGAACACCGATTCATGTCGTAATTGGGGGAACAAACTCCGTTTTTTTTTTCTTTCCTTTTCTTACCTTTTTTTCAGCCTTTCTCTTTTCATGCAATGCGATTAATTCTAGGACGACCGACATACCCACCCCGATCAAGTAATGAACGTGTCGAAAAAGTATTAGTTAGCAGTTGATACGTAAAACTTGCCCGGTGTGGAATGCTCTGTAAGGTCGATGCGGGCAACCCAGATGATCTTGGCTGGTGGGGTGGCGGGGTTCAGTCGACCTTCGAATCTTGGTTGAGGGGGGAAAGACCCGTGGGAGAAAACGGTCGTGGTCGACCGTCGTGTGTCATGCAGTACCGCAATCCGGGAGAACCTGTCGTTGGGATATTCCTCCGAATATTCTTCCTTGAGAACCTCGAAAACCGTCCAGAAATTCAAACCATTTGAAAATCTCAACGTCGAATCACGTGTGGGTAGTTTTTGATGTCCGTGACCGCCTGAATCGGGATTAGTGCAGAAGTTTGATCCGCGGGGCTTTTTGATGTCCATGATTTGAGTTCCAGTTCAAGGTACGAGTTGCCTTACCTGCTCACTGGCACTACAAACGACCCTTCCCTGCCTTTGTGTGGTTACGAAGCCCCCTCCATGATCACCACTGCCCCTCTTCGTCGTTGTTCTCGCGATACGCACTACACGGCATTATAATCCAGCCGAAAATGTTCGTGCTTATCTAGTGTGTGTTTGCGACGGGACTTTTGACACCCTAACCTCTTTTTCCCCAACCCCCCAAGCATTTTGTTCGTTAATTCAGTCGGCCTCGTGTGCCGCCTTTTATGCCCGCAGCCCGAACCGAACTACTAGCAGCTCTCTAATAACCCCAGCTAATACTCATCTAGCCACACTCTCCAGCACCACCAATAGTTGATCGGCGATGGCACCTGGCTTTTACCCTTCCTGATAGCGGCTCTGTTTCTTGATCCTTCAGCATTCAAGAAACACCCATCCGACGCCCTGTTAATCCCCGCAAAGTTACCAATTCCCGGAGCCGTAGTTCGAGCGAACTTCTTCTTCTTCTTTTTTCATCTCAGCGGTAAGTGTCATGGCGTTTTCTCCCCTTCGCCCTTTTCCAATTTTGGGAATGGACTTGGACTGCCCCTTGCACAAGAATTCCGGCCCCTTCTCTGCTTGAATGTTGAATAACTGCCTTGTTCCATATACCCACCTCTCCCTTACAAACACCTGTGGAATACCGGCAAATATTTTGTATTTGTTGAACTTGATATCAGATTCTAATGATTGACCAGGCTTGTAGGGAATATGTGTAGCTAGGATGTCAACTGCTTTGTTTTTAGACAAGCCACTGCTCAAAGTCAGTCGGCCAGTCGCTGCTTGCTCAAGGTGTCGAACAGCAAAGATTAAATGCGACGGGAAGCTTCCTGCTTGCTCCGCATGCGAGAGAGTCGGGAAGGCCAGTACCTGCTCTGGAGCCAGTGATGAATTCGCCCGAGGAAAAGAGAGGAGCTATGTTGCCTCCTTGGAATCATATTGCGAGCGACTTGAAAAGAAGATTCAAGACCTCCGTGACCGTAAAGAGTCTTTATCTCTGGACGATAAAGTTATTATTCAAGAGAGCTCAATAACATCAGCCTCAAGTACAGGAACCGTTTCGCACTCCCACCGACGTGAGGTTTCGGATATAGATGACCTTGTTGGGGACTTTGGCTTTTTGTTAGTTATCCTTCTAACCTCCCAGTATTTATCTCACTAACATCAGCACTTAGATCTGTAAATGCTACCTCAAGGGACTTCCACGGAATAACGTCGAGCACGTCGTTTGCGAATCTTCTCCTGTCGCTCTCTATTGCCGAACCAATCTCAAAATCACCTCCTCGGCCTGTGCCACCACGCCATGAAATTACACCCCTCATACAGCATTACTTTGATGTCTTCTTTTCCCAGCTACCATTTCTGACCGAGACAAGCTTCTGGTCATCTGTCGATGCCGTATATCAAAATGGAGGCCGTTTCGCGAGGCCTTATGATAATTGGGTCCTACGAGTGGTGCTAGCTATCGCCTGCGCATCCATGTCTGGTAGCTCGGGTGACAGGAACCAGCGAAAGGCCCTGCAGCTTGTCTCAGAGGCACTATATTATGCCGAAGACGTACTCCGCCCAGGGTCCGTGGCTGGCATCCAAGCAATCATGCTCCTTGCCCAATATTCGTTGGTCGATCCAACCCATTTTCGCAGTTGGTATCTAGTAGGAATGGCTGTTCGGGCGATGGTTGACCTAGGGTTGCACCAAGCCCATCATGCGGAAGCCCAACCTAGCGCTGAACAGCAAGATGTTCGCCGTCGTGTGTTCCACTGCCTCTACTCTATGGATAGGTTTGTGGTCTGGTTTTACCATGCTCTGGTTGGGCGACAAATTGCTAATAGATTGAAACAGAGGAATTAGTTCTGCGATGGAGTTGACGTTTTCACTTTCTGATGCTTCGGTGAACGTGGCCTTACCGTCTTTGACGTCACCAACATCCTCGTCGGCGGATGAAAGTCATGTTTTCTTTCGCAGCTCAGAGCCCGCTTGGAGTATGGTGAAAATCAGACAGATTTTGTCGGCGGCTTATCAGAAAAAGTACTTCAATGAAGACGAATCGTCTTCTCTGACATCGACTTCGACCTGGACCTTGTGCTCACAAGCAAATGAATGGTTCAATAACACACCAACAAATGCGCCTCAGCCTTTCCCTACCTTGTACAGGCTCGAGTTTTTGTACACCACCATAATCATTCTAACACCTTCAGATCGCCTGTCTTCGCTATGCGATTATAGCAAGTTTCTACTATTCAATATCTGTCTAAAATATATTCACCTTCTTCACCAGGTCTTAGAGAATCCAAACTCTCAACCTTCCCTGACATACCTTGACCTACAACGAGCCTGTCAAGCTGGAAGACGCTTTATTGGCGTCTTGGCTGATGACTTTGACGTTCTCATGAGCCAGTGTGTGCCCGCGTTACCTCAAGTTCCTGACGATTGCCCTCAGCCACCTTTTTTGGACTGCGAGGATTGCTTGAACTGCTATTCACGGGCGGTTGATAGCCTGGCAGAATTAGACGACCTTCTTCAATATGGAGTAAGGAAATGGCAAGCACACAGTTTGTTAAACGATTTCCAGCGAGTTTCCGCCTCGATCCGAGGGCAACTATTGTCTCCCGTCATGTACGCTTCAGGCACAGAACCTTATATTACTGGGCAGTCCACCATAATCCCCCCTTCAGGTATTGGATATTCTGACTTCGATCTTGTACCATTCGATACCTCTCCCGAGGAATTTCGCTCGCATCAATAACCTTCCATTTTTGCCGTTACTCGACTCATCGTTTATGAGACGGAACCCAATTACTTTTCTCTCGAATATTTTTTAGTCTATAATCTGAGCGTTGAGGGGGGGGATCTTTCCCAAACCACTCTGTTAAATATAGAGTTTTATTTTTCTCTTCTCGTTTTCTTCAACCTCTTATATAGGCATGTTACCTCTGGGGTATTCATTATTTATATGACATCTAGAGTAATAGTATTTTGGATCATTCCAAGATGTTTTGTGGAAAACCAAAGGCGTTTCCTCCACATAGGTCAACATACGGAGGGGGGGCTCGAATTCCGCATATCTAGTCAATGGAAGTTTTGTACACGAGAGATCTACGGGGGCGGAGTATATATATCAAATAATATACAATATAGGGAGATATAGAGAATTTCTAGTAGTACAGTCCATGATATGCTCCTCAGCGTGCAACAACCTTACCCAAAACAATGTCTATATATAAATACGTCCTTCCCTTTCATGACGAGCCAACCACATTACAAACGCCGCAGGAATTCATTTTTCCTTGAAAAAACCAACTTCCAACATTTCTCCAAGGACGGTTTGATTCGAGACAACATCTATTCATCATACTCCCCATCGAAGTTACCGATAATGGGTTTCCTCTTGGCGACCTCCGGATCCTCGCCGTATCCGTACTTGATCCACATCCGTTGCCAGTAGGGGATAGGCTCGGGACGCTCCTCGCCAAGGATATACTCCACACCCTCATTAATGCGCTGCGACCGGGCCTCTTCATCGGGGTCGAGAATGTAGCGTTGCATGCGGCTGGCGATGCGGGAGTCGAGAACGATGTCGTCCAACCACTCTCGTTCCTTGTCCGGGTTGGACTCGTCTTTCTTGTGCACAGATTTATGCCATTCATTCTCTTCCGCTTTGAGTTGGGTTTGCTGTTCGTAGTTACCCCCCGTGATGCCGCCCGTTGCACCCTCACTAGCGAGTGGGGAATTGGAGTCGGAGGAGGCGAACGATCCATCATTGTAGGGCCGCGCAGATGAAGCAAGTACGATACTTGCGACGTCTCGTCCGACACTATCGGCGAGATGGCGCTGGTTTAGGTATCGGTAGAGTCTGATTGGGGTGTTCAGGAAGCCGAGGATGTGGGGGAAGGCAATGGGGATGGAGCCATCGAGGGTTTGCGGGAGAGAAGAGGGAAGAGGTTGTGATGAGTAGTCGACAGGTGCGATATATGCAGGTGTTGGTCCCTTGGGCTTCTTCTTTTCCTCCTCCTTCTTTTTCTCGTCAGCCGCTGTGTCTTTCTTCTCCGGCTCCTCTGCCGTGGAGGTGGCATCCGTAGAGGCGCTAGCTGAATCTGTTCCATCGGCCACCAGGGACTCTACAGAGACTACTTCCGGAGTCTCAACTTTGACCTCGACCTCGGCCTCGACCTCGGCCTCGACCGGAGTGGGTTGCGCTGGCGGGTCCAGCGGACCGAGCCAACCCTCGTGCAGACCCCGGATATACTCCTTCCAAGCGTGACGACCGATCACCAAGTCCCCCTTAGGACCCGGCTCTTCGGTCACACCGATGCTCTTCCTCGCTTGGTACACCACCTCATCGACACTCGACTCCTCTACCACGGTACTGGGCTCGCCGGCCCTCCGTCGCTCCTTACGAATCTGCTCTGCGAACGTGGCCCTCAGGTCACCTTCCCTTCTCCCCTCAATGACATTATAGTCCAGCGCAGCCGCAACCAAGATTGGTTTCACGTATTCCTTGAAATGCTCGCGGGCGACCCGGAGACCGTCACCAGGAGGAGCGGCGAGAAACACGGTCAGTTTCCGCCTCGTTTCCTCGATAGGGAGGGACTCTTTCGCTAGATGTGCTACCAGGTCGCACCACTTCTTCTGTGCTCGCTTCTTCTCTCTGCGATCGTAGACCAGCGCACCGGTGAAAGAGCCAGTGATTGTGAGAAAAATCATCCAGTTCCGGGACGGGAGTTTGAAGCGGATGTTGGGCATGCCTGGGCGGCGCGGCGGGTTAGTTGGTTCGGTCAATGCACAATTCCTGGAGCGGAGTAAGAGGCGAGAGTGGGAAGGCCTTACCCATCATTCTCATTGCGGGGTTTTGGGGTTTAGGTGCGCTTTTGGGCGCATTCGACTGTGGCTGGCTTGACGCCGGAGCGGAATTGGCGGTTTCCGCCATTGTGAAGAACGTGTGAGGGGAGGATGGGGAGGAGGAAGGGGGGACAGGGTATAATGTGTATCCAATTCTAAATGGGACAAGACAGAATGAAGATAATTAAAATAGAACAAATATGCAAAAATGAACAAGGGAATGCCGTTCCTCTTCCCCGGCGGTCTCGGTCAAAACTTGAGATTCCTTTGAAAAAAAGTTCGGAATCTCCAGACTGGATCGGCTCTGGGTTTTTCCGGGCTGGTCACCCTATAAATTAGGCCAATATAAAAGACCACAGATTCAACCGCAGATCAATGTTTATGTATTTCTAAGCCACGAACATTTCCGGCGCCATGATTCTAGATTCTTTAATGGCACGGAAAGTTCTGCCTAAGCCAACTAACTTCACCTAATAATTGGGTTGATCATTCCAATACAAAGTTCCATGGAGCACTTCCGGTCCAAGTGCACCCAGATCCCACCCGAACTTGATCTTCACCCACTGCATCAGATGGCTTGCAAGCTTGATATGCCCAACATCGGTGGGATGCCACTGTGGGGCGATATCGTTCACTTGCATGATTCCAGTTGTGTCGAAGTAGTGCACGAAGTTCTTCCCTTGCCTTCTGAAGTGTTGGTACACTGTTTGGACCTCCTCGGGCCAAGTCGGTCCTTGTACGTAAGTGTCGCCTGATAGACCCCAACCGCCCCAGAGCGACTATCCATTGGGAATTACCATGTCAATAATCATAACCCGGCTTGAAAGTGCGAGGTGGGTATGACATACCATTATGACAATCTGCGCTCTTGGGTACACGCGATGGACTCCATTTATGAGATCAATGTAGTCTTTGATATACATCTGGCTGGTTACATTGAATTGCTCATTAGAGTCGTTGGTCCCAATGTTAATGACCACCAAGTCAGCTGGTTGATGAGCTTTAAAATCCCATTTCGGGGGATTGTCGCCGTAGATTACGGAGGATCTGTACGACACGTCACTTGTTCGCCACCATTGGTATGTCTGCATCAATGTTAGGGTTCTTATACGCCATTCTCTGTCGAGAGCTGGGAGGTTACCTGGCCGTGGGGGTTACCCCAGCAGTCGCGGTCGTGCAGGCAGATACCGGGGTAGGCCTAAGCGCTAAAGGTTAATAAAAATTAATGTGTCGGAGAGGGAAAGGGAAGCCAACCGAGATTGTGTATTCCACATTTCCAAGGCCTGCTGCGAAGGCATATGACCAAGAGGAGAGTGCTTCATAGGAGGCGTATTGACCAGCGCTCAGCCTGGGACTTGTCAGTGATGCTAAAGCAGTTGGCAAGTCCTACTTACGAGTCTCCAATGATCTCAACCATCTTTGCATATTCTTTTACCTTGGAAATCTTAGCGTCTGCGTCAACCGAAACGCCTGCTAATTGAACTGTATGTGTGTGTCAGCATATGACTGTGAGCCCAAGGAGGGAGGGCGACGTATCCCAGAGACCAGTTTGTCACTGCAACAGTTAGCTTGATTTCTCCTTTCTTGTCCTCCTGGAGTCATTACCTCTCAATTCGAATGTTTTTTCGTCAGTTGCATTTTTATAGTCCACCCCAGTAGTCCATGGCCCAATGAATTGGTAGGTCGCGTTGGCTGTGACATTGGAGAATTGCCACTCAAGTCCTCCAAGTCTAGCCACATATTGTTAGTTCTTTATGGTATGGCCGTTGAAAAACAGCACATTAAGTTCACCATACCGGTATGCGACCAAGACGCCTTTGTCCGTCCATTGCCCAAAGCTCAATGCCAGCTATATTCTGATTAGGTCTGTGCTCTGGAAGGGATTGAGCTGCAAAGGATATCTGACCTTCTCTCCCGTGAAAGAAAACTTTAATCCAGGAGCACTATACGGAGAATATATTTAGAGAGGCAATACTTCCCCCTTCCTTTGTCAATGGGTAACTCACGACCACCCTGTAGTTAGCTAGTTAGTATCCGAGGTGTTTGATGTATGCTTTCAGAGCCTGAGCTGTAAACCTACAGGAAATATGCTGTTCATCCCACCTCCCCTTGTACGAAATCTGTGGCGCATCTGGCTTATATGTCTTCCATGCGCCACTATCTAGCGAAACGGGGTGGGCTTGGCCTGGGTATGGATTCTCTTTCACTTGTCCGTTCTGCAAAATTGTTGCAGAAGCACCCAGAAGCAATGACAGAAACGTGAAGACCCGCATCTTGTTCAGAAATTAGTGGTGACTGAAGCAATGGTATCCAAGGTCTGTCTCAATCTTGGCCTGCGACTCCATTCTTATATGGACGGGGACGGAAGTAGGGCCGAATATTCCACCATCCTTAACGCCGTCCTCGGGGGATGGGAAACCGAAGCGGGTTGCAGATAGCCTTCCAAATAGAGCTAGCACAAGCTAATCGCCATATTAACTGAATTGCTGATCCCATTATTTCGCCTGTTTTCCAGCTAACTTAAGTGCAATTGGCCAATCAGTGGGGCGAGAGAAAGTAATTTCGTGGAGAAACAATCTGGAGAATTGCCCCTGATTGCAGAATTACGGGGTGTTATCCCGCACTCAATCTAGCAAGGCCGCCTCCTTATGGTTAGCCTCCGAGGAGACTTCGAGTTTGCAACCGCTTCGAAATATTCTTAAGAAGGTGGCATTGCTATCTATCTTGCCCAAGTTTTAAAAATAATTGCCTTATGTGAGCTGGGATGCTGGGTTCTGGCATGCTTGGTTGTGGGAGTAGGCCAAAGCATCCAAGTGGTTTTGGGTTTCGATGCTAATATTTTATGCTTGGAATTTTTTTAAAGTAAGATGTTTAGTCTTGCAGAGAGAAAAACACAGAAGCTTACCCTGTGCCGTTCAAACAGCATGATGAATCCTCTGTTATATCTGGGAATCTTGCTAACATATGCTTCGTAAATTTTTTCAACAATAGGGTTATATTAGGAATCCCAAACAGCGTTGATTCATACATCTCTTTTGGGCTCCTTCTGTATATAAAGCATAAATACCTAAGCATGTTTGAGAAAAAAAAGTTCTTTCTTAAATCCACATCCCGTATCCCCATCGTGCTGAAAGGGGACTCATCCATAGCCCCAAATGTCCCGAGATCGATATCATTATTCATCTGCGTTTTGGGCGGCGAGATCAGCGCCGGGTTGACTAGTCACCTAATATCGAGGGGTTGTTGACTTGTTCCATATTGATTCGAACTGCATAGTCAATGACTACCTTATTATCTGGACCATGTATGGCCATATTTCATATATACCCAGATTCTGTTGGTAGCTAAGGGATCCACCGGCTGTAGAAAAGGATCCTACTCTATTTTCTGCTCCGGGGAACCTCGAAACTCATGTTTGCGCAACTTCTGGGAGTGAGTCACCTAGAGACAAAACTCCGGGTATACATGTCTACATGACGTCCATATATCAGCATAATTACACCCAAACTCTTCCCAAACTGGTCAATTTCACAAGTAACTTGGTAGACATATACCATTCACCATGATATCAAGAGGCAACAATGACACCTCAAGCTTCTAGCCGCAAATAGATTTTCATTTCGCTATAAACCTATTATAGCATCCAAATACTCGTCATGGTTGGCAGGACTTTAATATGCTGCACAATCTGTGGGGCAGGGATACAGGATTTCTAGCACAGGTTGAGGCCATCACTATGGTTTAGAAAATATTGAGTTGGTATGTCACCTGGTGAATCGGAGGGTTTGTGACACCAGAGAATGAAGACCAGAGAATGAAGTACTGTTTTAGCTAACCTGGAAATAGTTTATCAGGAAACAGGCGACTACTATCTTTCGGGTATTGGAGAAAGAAGAGACACGGATTGTGATTCATACTTCCGGGCCCCTGTTTCAGAAACTGAAGGAGAATAAGATAGAGAAGGGGTACAATGGATGCGGATCCCGGTGTTGTCAGAGGAAAATGGCCGGTTTGGGTCCGCTTTTCACGATGCCTGCTGGCGGACCCTGGAGAATGAATCTCCAAGAACGGCGTTGGGTATCGTTGAAGATCCTTTTTCCCGACCTGTGATTGAAAAGTTCCTGGAGGACCATTTTTTAGCCTCCGTGAGCCGTGAGGCTGCACCAGATGTAATTCCACAGTGGCTTGGTGGAGACTGTTTCTCCCGATTACCATTAGAGTTGGTGTTGTATATAGCGTCCTATTTGCCAACCACCACTGTCCTGGGTCTTGGCCGAATATCACGAAGCTTTTGGGCATTTAGATTTCGGGATAGCGGGGAATACGGCTATCTTTTTGAGGTTTGGGGGATGCAAGGGCAACGCAAATGGCATACCTTGTACAGCCTGGCCAAAAATCTCGCAGAAAAGCGCGAAATCCGGAACAGAAAGCGCATCTGGGACTTGACCGGATACCTCGCGGAAAAGCTTTCCCTCTGTTGGACTGATCCATTGGCGCGCCTCCAGTTCGGTCAATATTTGTCTGAGTGGACCACAAAGGAAGTTTGCGGGGATGTTAATGGGTTTTTGGACAAGGGTGCTGGGCTGTACATGTGCGATACCTTGCTACCCTGGAATCTTTTGAGAATTGGCGTTTCGATTATTCACGATGGCCTAACAACTTATATTGTGGGTCTTCAACTTGCTTGCGGCAGCGGTGGATGCACGTTCTCTCAGGGGTTCACGGCGCCTGCGATCACAACCTTCGTGGATGTTAGCTACGTAGGCGGCTTTGTAGCTTTACTTGGGCCAAGAGGCATCCACGCGCTGGAGGTCGTGGTTAGTAGGGATGGGACCCTTTCTCCATGGTTTGCGAGCCCGGAAAGAGGTTATAAGACACGCCGATTGGTCTTTCAAGATTATATTCTTGGTCTATCTGCCGGGTTTGATGTGTCAAAAGACTTTTCTTGTCCATGTGGTGCTGGAGTGTGCGCTGATAGAAAGGACAGGGATATAGAATGGCCGCTCTCGCAGTCTGGGGGAAAACGGGCTCGGCTCCTGCCGGGCAGATGTCTGACGAGTCGATCCTGAAGAACGGTTTATGGTTCACTGACATTCCACCTCCTAATGTGCATTTAAACGAGGTACCTATTTCTGGAATAGAGCCCAACAGCTTCCAACCGCTTTCCAGGGTCCATTTTGGAGGTATAGGGGGTAAGTTTCTTCGATGCTTGAGGGAAATACGATTTTAGGTGAAGGGTGGGAGGATGAGCGGCTTTGGGTTTTACTATAATGGCTCTGATAAGAGCCAGCATATATTTTCACGATAGAGCCCCGTGGAGCTACCTGAAATGGTTTTCTTCGATATTAATGGAGGGAGTGGAGAATTTATCCAGAAAATAGGTGTTTTCGGGCAGGCCTATGTGGAAGCCATCGAGGTTAGTTTTACTCCCTGCTGCTTTGTCCTCTGTGATGCTTACCTATCCTTCTCGTTTTACTTTATTTAGCTATCGACGAACTGGGGTCGAAAATGCCTCTGCAATCGTGAAGTTCTGAAAGCAAGTGGTTTCACCCCGTCCGTACTTAGGGAGATCGTGGTTGAACCTGGCACCATACCTACTGGGCTTTACGCATCTCAGGTAAGGATTAATTGGTTGGTAATGCGCGGAAATTATCAAAAATAACTAAACTTCTAGCTTCCGGAAGGCTTTGGCAGCCTGGGGACCATTTCGGAAGTGTATCACCCGAGTGGGAGGAGAGACGGGTGCAAAAGTGTAATTGATTGGGACAGCCACCACGTTTTGGGGTGAGAACTTTGGAAGTGGTTGTGAGCTGGTATTAATTTAAGCCTTTGGACCGTTATGGTTCTCTTTCTGTCTGTGTCTGACAGGCCCTTTTTTCAGATCATGTGTCTATAATTGGACTTTGAACAGCGAAGATGTTGGAAACGAAGGGATGAGGCTTTTGTTAAATTGACATAAAAGAGTCTAGGATGACCTAAATTTTGTGGTAGTAGAAATAAAGATTGTCCGCTCGAGATGATAATGTAGGTATTGAGGAGGATTTTGTTCATCAGTGTGCGACAACTGAATAGACTCTGGAGGAAGGCATGGAGCTAACCTGGTTTAACGCATGTCGTGAGGCAATCCATGGATCATGGATGGTGCTGTGACGATCCTACGGGATCTGCTTTTCTCGAAAGCTGTTCGTACTTACTAGGGAGGTGCTTATTTCTCAATGGGGCTTCCGAAGTCGTCCTCGGCGCATACTGCATCACTTGGCTCCAACTACAAAGTACTAGTAGTGTACCTCCCAGCCTACCCTGAGTACTTATTTACTAAGAAGTACTCAGTTAGGAAAATCCTCGATGTACAAGAGTGGACCTAGAGCGAGGGGATAATTCTTCCGCTATGGTGCTCCCAGGAATGCTGGTTACAGCTGGGTGCCTGAAATTTGGGCCAGGGTCGGTATTGGTATTATCCCACGTTATTGGTGACTGTCCGGCGAGGAAATACCCCTGTTCAGCACAGTTGGCTCAGCAGCCGACCGTAGCCACCCGCTTCGACCGCCAAAAGAAGGAAAACAGGAAAAACAAAAAAAATAGGGATTTTGAGTCTGGACTCTGACTTGACGGCCCTCCGTGATTACGCCTAACTGCCTCTTTTTGCTTTCGCTGGCGTACTTTTCTTTTTCGCTTGCCTTCCTTATCGCCCTTCACCTCTGTTTTGCTTCTTCTGGGTCAACGACGAGGACCGAAGCATATCCCGTAGTCTCATATCTTCTTCTGATTGATCTCTTTGCCCAAGCGGCTAGGGGACAGCCAGGTCTTTGCTTTGGCTCTGACCGTCGAGTCGGGAGCCTCCTCGCCCTCTCTCTCTCCACTAATCCCACTCAGCTCACTTCCCCTCAAACCACAGTCCACTCCTTCGTCTCCTGAGCCACCGCTCCTTTCGTCTGAACCTTCTTCCCCTCCCCCTTCTTGTCTCGACTCCTTTTTACTCTCCCCCTTCGTGTTCCATCCTACCCGCTCCCACCCCGTCTGTTTATCTCGGTTTTGCTTAGCCGGGAAGGCATTCTTTCGACGATGGATCCCAATAATAATCGCCTCCACCTGAATTTCGGGTACAATGATCGGGGCTTCAATGCGGCGGCCAACAACCGCGCGTATCCCACCACCCCCTCCGCGTTTCCTCAGCCGATATACCAGAACCAGGGACCCCAGGATTATATGGACGCTCAGAATGGTGCTTATGGCCAGGGATATTTTATGGCGAACCCGTATCCCCCGCAGCAGCAGGCGGCGTACGCCCAACAGCATTATGGCCAGCCCAACTTGCAGTCCCCCCAGCCCGCTTATCAATCCCGTATGGGATACAGTGCCAACGATGGTACCAATGGCCTCATCCAACAGTTTTCTAACCAGGACCTCAATTCGAACCGAACTGGGTTTTTTGGCCGCGCTGCATCCCCAGCCCAGAGACCCCGGACAGCTGGCTCCCCCGCCTCCGGACAGCAACAACCAGGCCACCTAGCCCCGCCAATGCCTCGGAGCCCCCGATCCCCTGCCGAGAATGAAGAGCTGCAGCGGTACCCTGAGCGATTTTCGGAGAATGTGCATAAGCGTGGCAAAGCTGCCAAAGAGCTGGTAAATGTGTTCTTCCATGAGAACATTGAGCGAGCGCGGGATCGCAATATGCGGTGAGTGTTATTGGTCACAATCGTTTTTTTTGTGCTGCTTCTTGACTGACGCTGTATCCCCCCCAATAGTTCTGCCGAGTTGGATAAAATGATTCGTGACCCTGGCGTTTCACAGGATAGCAAACTAAAGGAGGCGGAAGTGGTCGCGAAGAAAGAGTCGAACTTCCTTCGATTCCTCCGAACTCGGGAGTCCCCGTCTAATTTCCAAACTATTAAGGTTATCGGGAAGGGTGCTTTCGGTGAAGTCAAACTTGTGCAAAGAAAGACTGACGGCAAGATCTATGCGCTTAAGTCGCTGATTAAGAGCGAGATGTTCAAGAAGGATCAACTTGCCCACGTACGTGCGGAGCGTGACATCCTGGCTGACTCGAAGGACAACCCATGGCTCGTGAAGCTGCACGCTTCCTTCCAAGATACCGCATACTTGTATCTTCTGATGGAGTTTTTGCCCGGTGGTGACTTGATGACCATGCTGATTAAGTACGAAATCTTCTCCGAGGATATTACTCGGTTTTACATGGCGGAGATTGTTATGGCAATTGAAGCTGTCCATAAGCTTGGCTTCCTTCACCGGTATGTCCACCCTTCCCTCTGTTCCTGGTACGGCGAGAGAATTGCTTTTTGCTTGAATTTTTTCGCAAAGGATTTGGGATTTCGCGGGGATTTGTATTAATTTATTTTCAAACTCCAGAGATATCAAGCCTGATAACATTCTTCTTGACCGTGGCGGTCATGTTAAACTCACTGACTTTGGCCTCTCCACGGGTGGAAAGAAGACACACGACAACTCATACTACCAGAATCTCTTGAAGAACTCGACCTCGAAGGATAAGAACCGTAATTCGGGGTATTTCAATGACGCGATCAACCTGACGGTATCGAACCGTGGACAAATCAATACATGGAGAAAGTCTCGTCGTGCTATGGCTTATTCGACTGTCGGAACACCCGACTACATCGCTCCGGAGATTTTCAATGGTCAAGGATATACCTACCTTTGCGATTGGTGGTCTGTAGGAGCCATTATGTTCGAGTGTCTTGTGGGCTGGCCTCCGTTCTGTGCTGAGGACACAACCGATACCTACCGGAAAATTGTGAATTGGAGGGAATGCCTCTACTTCCCGGAGGAGTTGACGCTGTCGCGTGAATCTGAGTCGATGATTCGGAGGTAAGCGAAGCCTCCTGGACATTTCTCGAAGACTCTGGTGGCTAACTTTGTGACAGCTTTTTGTGTGATGCGGAACACCGAATTGGAAGTGAGGGTGGCCAGTACGGAGGTGCTATGCAAATCAAGAGTCATCCTTTCTTCCGTGGGGTGGTTTGGGAGCAGCTTCGGAGCATCCGCGCTCCGTTCGAGCCTAGGCTGAGCTCGAATATCGACGTTTCTTATTTCCCCATCGACGAAATCCCTCAAGAAGATACAAGCGCTATTCACCGCGCTCAGGCTCGTGCCATGCCGGAGGAGCAAGAGGCGGAGATGAGCCTCCCGTTCATCGGGTATACGTACAAAGCCTTCAATGCCTTCCAGGCAACTTGAATATAGATCTAGCGTCTTTGTGTTTACATATTGAGCCGATGATGAATGTCTTTGGAAAGTTTGAAAGCGGGCGGGCTTGCGTTAATGGCTTTTCAGTGGTTCATCCAGGTTCTAGCCCCGGTATAGACCCTGTTCATTGGTTTTCTTTTTTTTCTTTTCTTCATCAAGCATATAGCGCATCTATCATCTTCATGTTATTGGGACACATGAGCATCTTTGTTATTTCTTCGTCTTCCTTGCCTTTCTCATTCCTCTCCTTATAGCTTTGCATCCTTGTCGCGAGACGACATATGCTCGCCGCATAATTGTATCTAGCCTCAAAGTATTACACTTACGAGAGTGCATTGTCGATTGGAGGTTCAGAGTTTGATACACCGACGGATGCATATCATGAATGACTGACTCTCTTGACTTAACCTGAAAGCCGGTATGAAGCCTTTTTTTTACGGATTTAAGAATTTGATATTGCAGTTTCCTAGAGTGTATGCCTCGCTATGCAATTCTTGTAATGGCGAAATTTGAACCGCCGAACGAAAAGATTTCCCCCATTTAGACTAAAACAACAATACTTAATTCTAAGCTGAAGTTAAAAATAAGAGGAATCAACCACTCGCATTTAGCGACACCAGAATCTTGCTTCGAAATTGGAACCGTAAAACGCCGAGAGTATAATAGTCCTTTGAGGAAGGAAAAAGCACGCCATCCACTTTTGCCCATAAGCACACAAAAAAAAAAGAGTCAATGTAGACAAACAAGACGGGATCAAGGGTATTAATAAACATTAATTCATCCCCATCGGTGCCAAACCAGGCACGCCACTGAACCGCTCCTCACGCTCAGTCTTGAACATAATCTGGACCCAAAATTCCTTACTATCCTCATCGAACCAAGTCCAGAATCTCCCCTCGCGCCGGTCAATCTCCCTCGCCTGGAGCTTGAACCCACACGTCTGATACGGCTCCGCCGCAACCACCAGATACTGAAAATTCTTGTCCGGAGGCTCCTCCACCTTCTGCTCGAACGCCGACATGAACCGTACGCGTGGCTGCACCCCCGGCGTGATCTCCTGATACTGTAACTGGAATAGGAGGCCAAGCTGCCTTGTTAACGGATCCCGGATCTTCGTGATCTTGTATCCCGGCCGTCCAATCTTGATCGTCTGCTTCTTGACTTGCACGCCCATCGCACCGGGGAGCGACGATGGATCCTGGTTCTTCCCTTCCCGTTGCTCGCGGGCTGCGCGACGGGCAAGGTTCGTCTGATGCTTGCGGCCCTGGGTGTGAGCGAGATACGAGCCATCGTTTTGGTGCACGGTTAAACACAGGCGACATTCGAAACTTCCGACGTGGTTCTTGAAGAAGTAAGGGTCTTTGTCGAGGTCGATGGTCTCAAGGGCGAGCTTGCGGAGTCGTTCGCGACGGTCGGCGTTCGTCGCGGAGTGGGATGCGACTCCTCCTCCACCGAATTTGGAACCTGCTCGGTTCTGGGATGGTTGTTAGGATCTCGGGCTCGGATGTGGAATTGCACTGCCTGGGCGGGAGTTAAAGGATTATACTAACCTGGTAATCCATCTTGGGGGGTCAACGTCTCCCGTTGCCGTGTCTTTTCTCTTCCGTGGAGAAGGAGGGAAATGAGTGGAAGACGGAGCTTGATAAGGAAGTTCTGCGAAATTCAAGTTGATGATTACATAAGCCACCGGGGGTGGGCTGCGATTGGAGAGCTACCCAGATCAACAACGAGGAGCTACATAGATGATGAAAATTGATTAGAGAGCAGGGCGATGGAGCTGATGGATCTGTTCTTGTAAAAATATAAAATCTAAAGTACCATGGCTCCCCAAAGTTGGGTCAACCAACGGCGCTCTTACAACGGAAATTTGTGCACGATCCGGTATGTGGGCAAAGTCGACGGCACCACTGGCGACTGGTTGGGCGTTGAGTGGGATGATCCAACGCGGGGAAAGCACTCTGGAGAGCACGAAGGGGTGAGATATTTTGAATGTAAGCACTTCTTTTCTTTCCCTCTCTTAGGCAATTTGAACGATGGGTTGTTTGACTGCAATGCCATCATCTTACGAACCCCCCACTCATTCTCTCATTAGGTCTGAGAAATCATCCCACCGCTGGGTCTTTCGTGCGGCCATCGCGGCCAGCAGACCAGCCGCGGGGCTTTATTGAGGCTTTGCGTGAGAAATATGCGTCTGAGTTTGAACAGTCTCTTGCAAGACGGGCACTGGGTGTAGATCAAGACAAGTCTATCATGATTGGCAACAAAGTTGCTGAGGAAGTGGGATTCGATAAGATCCGCAAACAACTCGCTGAACTTGAGGAGCTGAGGATTGTGCTCCTAGACGGGTTTCTCGTGGCTGGGCTTCTTGGACACGAAGCTGGCGCGGAGGAGAGTGAGAGAGCACGGCATGAAATCGAGCAGACTTGTCCGAGAATAACGAATCTTGATCTTAGTAAGAACTTGTTGACATCCTGGGCGAGTGTTGTCGGCATATGTGACCGACTCAAAAACCTGAGGCTTTTGAAATTAAAGTACGTCCCGCGACTTTTGATTTAGGAAGGTCTCCCTATTGATTGTGATGTTGTATAGTTCGAATCGATTTGGCCCTGTTGTTGAGCGTTTGAAGTTTGGGGGGATTAAGGAGCTCCATTTGGACGATACCTTGCTTCCTTGGGATCAGGTGGGTGGGAGGAAACTTTTATTTGCCGTGGTTATTTTTTTGACCTGCGCAGATATCGGCCGTGTCGTCTCAATTTCCATCACTCGCTACTCTCTCCGCATCTGCAAATCAACTCTCGATGATACCAACACCTCTCTCCAGCTCCATTACCGCATTGTCGCTGGAAAATAATGAGATACCTACCCTATATTCGATTAAACCACTGGCTGCCCTAGATAATCTTCAGCGGTTGTCTCTTCGAGGGAATTGCATTGATGTGATATCATCCACAGAGGGTGACTCCTTCCAATTTTCACCTCGCCTCCAGTCCGTGGATCTCTCTAGGAATAAAATAAACTCATGGCTATTTGTAAACAAGCTCTCAGGGGTGTTTCCTGGTCTTCAGACTCTTCGATTATCGGGAAACCCACTTTACGACCAATCTGTGGGACCGACAGCAATCACCGGCTTGTCAGAAAAACTGATGACGGCGGACGAGGCGTACATGCTGACGCTATCCCGCCTTGCGACCCTACAGGTGCTCAACTACAGTACGATTACCGCCAAGGACCGAAATAACGGGGAGCTTTACTACCTGTCTCTCGTTGGGAAGGAGCTATCAGCGTCCCCAGAAACTGCAGAGCCCGATATACTCGAGAACCACCCCCGATATAAGGAGCTTTGCGAGACACACGGCGAACCTATAATCAAACGGGCTTCTCAATCTACCGGGCAGAGTGTTCACCCAAGATCTGTTGCTGCGCGTTTAGTGAAAATGGTATTTCACCTGCCCCCCGAAGGCACCAATGATGAAGGGAAAGTCCCCTTCGGAGAACAAGATATAGATCGGGTTAAAATAGAAGAAATCCCTCGATCTTTTGATACATACCAGGTCAAAGCTATCGTGTCTCGCCTTTTTAACCTCACTCCGTTCGAGTTCCGATTAATTTGGGAAACAGATGAGCTGGACCCGGTGAGTAAGAAAAATATGGACATGGAAGATGACTGGGACAGCGAAGATGAAGGGCCTCAATTGCATGGAGACCAGCTGAGTGGCGAACTTCAATTTGTGAAGCGAGAGGTTGAGCTTGTGGATACCACGAAAAATATTGGTTTCTGGTTCCAATCGGATCTGACCGAGGCGAGGATCAGGGTGGAGGCTATTTCGCATTCATAGGTGTCCCTACCGGGTGTTCGACAGGAATAGAGCGTCATGAAATTGGGCTACCGCTTTGTTTTCTGGCTGATGATGCCCCAAATGTTCATATCTCGGGAGTTTATTACCCTTGTTCTGCAGCCAAGTCATATCAGCAATCATTGGGGTAATGAGGGCTCTTTCGGTGCACAAGCTTGGATTTCATTCTAACTTTCTAGTTTTTAACCTATTAATATTGTTGGACGATATTATTCTTGTCTATTATTATTATTATTATTATCCTTGCCTAGCACCAGGCAAAAATGTGTCAGACAACCAAATTGGTTCTGGGTGGCCGTATATCTAGGTCAACACCTTCCTCTATTCCACCCCAAACCTTTTACCGTCCCCTAGGGAAGACTTTTTGGCCGGCTCAAAGTCCGGTACTTTTGATGCTCGAGAGGGAAGATAGGAGACTTGCATGCCATATTAACGCCCGAATGGCTGAGTAAATCCCTTCAAAGTCTTCCTCCCAAATCAACTTTTCGACTTCGTACACCTTTCCTCTGATTAGCAGCAGTTCGTGAAAGGCTCGTTACCACTGCAATACACAAGAAGAACCTACCTTGGAGTTCTCTGCAATCTTGATAATAAATTCTTTCCCATCTGCTGCGAACCCTCAAACGATGGATTAGCTCTTCTTCAACTTTTTGCGGAGTATGGGAACTACCCTGAGGTGGTCGTCAGTACAATCACGTTGTATATCATGACTGTTTAAACTTTACCCATATAGCCAATTCATTGCTTGACTTCCTTTCGGCATGCTTGGCCGATCCGCTCCGTTTTAACGGATACCAGATTGGTAGCCATTTCGGCCACAAGCTGTAGTCCGCTCGACCACCCAGCTTCACTATGTTCCCCTCCCGCGTAATTTGCTCGTTAATGGCAGCCCCATGGTAGCTCGTCTCATTGTGGAATTTGTTAAATGGTCTAACGAAGAATCATTGAATCAAATTGGTTTGAATCGAGACTTTTGAGATTCATGGAGGAAAGTAATGGTTGAAGACATTAATGAAGAGAAGAAGAACAGTTCTAGCGGTAGATGGCGAAAAGGTGAAGAGGGTGAGTGAATATTATTAGCAAGTCTTTTTTTAAAAAGTGAATTTCACTTAAACACCTTGAAATATCACATAAAAACAAAGTCCTTCTTATCAGCCTTAGAATCAAGATTCATAACCGTTGTAAGAGGATTCGGAGCCGCCGATATCCCGTCCTCAGTAATCAGCTTCAGGGTTGCCCTGTCCCGTATTCTCTTGAGAATCCGAGTCTGGCCAAGACACTACATGCCTAGGGTTCTCTAACTTCTCCCGCGCTTGCAAACTGGTCCAACCTTTTACATCCCCCCAAGGGATGGATTGTGAACAACAAGGACCGCCATCATGGCTACATTTATTGCCCTCCCCAACGAGCTCATCCTCTGGATTCTATGCTCTTGCAATACCTTCAGCCAAGTAGCTGCACTAAGCATGACTTGCAAGCGAGTCCACACGCTCTGGAAGGATAAATTACCGCTGATCATTTGGAATGTGGGAAGGACGAGTATTCTCGCATTTAATGATGCTCTGATGGCGGTATGCCCCACGGTATCGAAGGAGGGAAGGCTTGCTGTACTTGCGCTTCCCAGGCCCGCGCAACGCGGATCGTTTTGGATCATTTCGACAAGCCAGACCCTTTCCCCTTCAATTCGCTGAGTGGGAAATCTACCAAACCTAGCCTGGCGGAATTAAAAGCCGTGCTGGAATTTGAGCACCTGGTCAAATGCATTGAGGTCATATTCTTGGAGAGGAGTGAATGGGATAGAACGCATATAGATTTAATTGAGCCCGATAGTGAAGCCGCTTGGTTGAAGTGGAGAGAAGGCTTCCGCCGATCGATGTACAGGGTGTTTGTGGCTGGCCCTGCCCTGTGTCGTGCATATCAGGAGCCTCTCACCTATCCGGACCCAGACCGGCCCCCACACTTCCTTGAGGGATGTGCGCTCGGTGCTTCGACAGTCAGCAATTACCGAGGAGTTACGTTGGATGAGACGAGATACATGTTGAAGTATCCCGTGTTTAACTATGAAGCGTACGAGCAACATGAACCAATATATGGCCCACTTGCAGGCTTTCTCGTCCATGAGGCACAGGAAGGAGCATCTGGTGGTGATGACGTGCTTAAATTGCTGCCGGATGATGCAGAGCCCTGCGGCCAAGACGAGAGAGAGGCGAACTTACTTTTTGTGGAAGTAATTCAATTGTTGTTTGCGTTTCTGCAGTTCGACGGGCACAGATCGGATATTACTTACTTCGGCGACAACAAACAAGAAACTGATATGAAGGAATCTCTCAGCGCAATCAACATCATCCTGTCGGGCAGATTTTTCCCGGAACATATCAACATGCCAAAGGATGCAGAGAGGGCGGGTTTTAGTCCATATTTGATGAGGACGAGGATCGTTTGGTCCACCCAGGGAACGCCGATATCTGAGAAGCTTTACTCGCCCTTTGTCGGAACGCTGCTCGATACTACCCAATGTCGCTCCGGCCAGCCCAACTCCCACGGAGATGAGAACTTCACTCCAAATCCACCGTTGCAACTTTTTCAATTCATATGCCGGAAGTTCCTTCGTCTGCGCTTCGCGCGAGACGCCTTTAGTGACACGAGTCCCTGCAAGGTTGGCATGATTACACAACAGGCTGATGTCTTTCTACAACACCCACATTCTTGGCCGGAAGTAGCCTCTGAAATATTTCAAACTGTACAAAAGGATTATACGACTTGTTTCGAGTAGTGAATCTTGCGATATACTTTGAGTATTTTTAAACCATTAGAAGTATCCATTAGGGAATCTCGGCCGTCGTTCATGGATAAATTTGCCGTTGTTCGGGTGGTTGATAAAACTAAGGTGGTTCTACTGAGCTTGGATACGGTTGGGTGCGTTAAATATGGGTGGGTGAAGATCACGTGCGGCCTCCCGTCGCTGTTGCGTTGCCAGCTCACATTCGGACTTCTCAGTAGAAAAAAGATATAACGGAGTATATCCATAGGAGGGGTGTTTATTGAGATTTAGGAAGACCGAGTTTACAGAACCAGCTACCCAATATTGATACGGAATCCTTTCACCCTCCTCTCCAAGCTGTTTCCATCGATCAAATATTCGGTTTGCTTCACCATGGCCGAATACTGGAAATCCGCAGTGAGTCTTTCTTGCCCTACTCAATCTTGTGTGCACCCCGAAGTACTTTCGCTAACGATTGCCCTCAGCCCAAGTATTGGTGCAAACAGTGTAAGATATTCATTCGCGACACGGCATTTGAAAAGACCCAACACGAGGCAACAGGAAAGCACCAGTCAAACCTCAAGCGCTTCCTGCGGGACATTCATCGGGACAATGAACGACAGCAACGAGATTCGCAACGAGCCAAAGATGAGGTTGAGCGGCTACGGCAGACTATAGCGGGTTCCGCTGGCGGGAAAGAGGAAGGCCAACGTCCTTGGAAACGCGCCTCGTCTGCTGCAGTTGCGGCCCCAACACCCCAGACCAAACCAGTATCCGCCGAGGAAAGGAAAAGGCAGATGACACAACTCGCGGAGATGGGTGTTGCGATCCCCGAGGAGTTCCGAGGAGATATGGCTTTGGCTGGTGAATGGCAGACAGTCTCGGAGAGAGTGATACAGTCGGAAGACGGATCTGGGAGTACGGGAGCCACGCCTGGGGTGCGCAAACGGAAATTGGACGTCGATGAGGAAGAGGAAGAGGCGAAACGGGAAGCAGAGCGGTTTGTGAGCAAAGCTTGGGGTTCGAGGACTCGACGATACCCCGGCGCACAGGAGGACGTGGATCTCGACGCGCTTCTTGATTCTACGAAGGATGTGAAAAAGAAAAAGATTTCGGAGGTCCCGCAAGATATTCCTGTCACGAATGAGGAGGAAGATACGACGGCGAAGAGTGGCTTTGCACCAGTCAGGGCGGAAGCTGATGGGCCCTCGCAGGGGTCCGAAGAAGCCGCGCAAGTAAAGACAGAGGCACCTGCTGCTCCCAACACGGAGTCTACGCCAGAAGTGAAAGCTGGCCCCGAAGAGGCAGCTGGAGGGGTTGTTTTCAAAAAGCGCAAACCTAAAGTGATGCGGAGATAAACACTCGCAAGACTTACTTTTTAAATACCTGTGCTATTTTCGATGACCCCTACTTCTGTGTGGCCGAGTACACATAATAGCCGCGCTGAACTAAACGCTACTAAGTGTCTCTGGCATAGAGTGACTTTGTTTCCCTCGCTCCTTCTTATTTTGGGTTCAGCGATCGAGACGATTGTTACCTACCTAGGTAGGCTCGATTATCTAACTCGCAGCACGCACCTCGAGGAATTTTACTGCGGCTACGGGTAATGAATCCAATAGTTCGGGTGGTGCAACCATTGTTGCTGGGTATATCCCATATTCAGTGGGTCGATGATCTAGGTACTAAACTATGTATCTGACCTTGAACCGAACATGTGGTCGACAGAAACCAATCAAACGGTCTCAATACAGATCAAGTAGTTCGTCGGATGAGAGTTCACGTTGAGGCTCTCACGCTCAATATTGAAGGGCGGAGGTCAGGCAGGATATGTCGAGGCCTCGAGTCCTGAGTTGTGTCTTGGAAACTCCATTGCACCTTATTTTTATTTTTACTATTTTTTCTTTTTTCTTCGGAGATATTTGTTTCCCAAGATCTATTCTAAGAGTGGCGGCTCCAGGATGACGGGATTAATGAGATGGCCGTTGAAAATAACACGATGAATGATAAACTTTTTTTAGTTTAAATAAATGTAGTCGAATTGCGGGATTGAAGGGTATGGGGTTATTATATGGTGTTTTGAGCAGGAGCCCATGTGGTGGTGTTGACCTTGCCACTTACTGGCTTTTTTTTTTCTCCGTTGACTTTTTCCAACGTTGTCGAATTCCGGGGAGTTCGTTCTTCATCGGTCCCGAAAGCTCTCTCTTCTTTCTTGTCGCGCAACAACTTTTCGTCGCAACTACCCCCGCCTTTCTCCCAACCAAATGCGGAGCTTGTTTGGTGCCGAATTGAGAGTTCTGGTGGAATAGCATCCGGCTCGCTTCTTTTCGCTTATCTGGACCAGTGTATGGTGAGTAACAGAGCCTCGAACGTTCTTCATTGCTTTCCCCCGATCCCTCCTTCTCCCTCCCGAGACACGCCCCGTTCCTCCCCTCCCTCGCCCTTCGCTTAGCTGGGCTGGATGTTACCAGCCACTCGATTACAAGAGGAAAAGATTACCGGTTGAGCTCAGTCGAGATGTCACAAATGGACTCTACATCTCGATATGCGCAGTGGTAGTTTCGTGTTTTGCGGGAACGGGGAGGGCGGTTCAGACGGTCGCGTTTTCAATCACCCCGAGTCAGATGCATGTGATGACCGCCCTGATACTGGGACAGATGAGATTGTGGTCCATGGAAAGAAAAGAAAACGATTTCGAATATTCTTTTTTTCTCTTGGGTGCCAATGGTGATGGTGATTTGTCTATGCGCCAGCTGTGATGCGCTGATCACCGTTTTTGGCCTCACCATTCACGATCCTCGTTCAGACAATTCCCACAGGCGCAACATTCACCAGCCCGGCTCGAGAGATTTTGTTAAATTCCCGTTTGGAGAATTTTTTCCCTTCTGGTTTAAACCGGGATCGCCACATACATGGGCATTGTAGTTTATTGTGTTGCTGCAGGCTGGTGTCTCGTTACTAACGTGGTTTTCTGAGACGACGCAGAGCTTTGAACCCCCACGGCCATTATACCGGTGTAGAGCCTTGTGGAATACGAACCTACCCCTTCGACAGCTGACCGTATATATACTATCCTTATCGCCAACTGCGTCGCACATCAAAGGTTAATAAAGGGAACTAGAGTGACCCTTGTTACCTTTCCTGTGCGAATTCGACGGTTCCGAGTCAGATTTTGACGGTGATGGCGGACGCTACGGAACCAACCAACCCGTCTGGCGACCTGCCAAAGCAGGTTGCGGGCTCGAGTGATGTTCCTGCGACAGAGCCAAGCAGAACAGATACGGTAGATACCTTTGATACATCACTTCCTCACATCGATACTACTCTCCCGCCAATCGACCACACCTTGCCCGCTGGGGACACATCCCTCCCTAGTATAGATTCTACACTTCCACCGATCGACTCAACAATACCATCGCTACCTTCAATAGATACTTCGTTGCCGCCATTGGATACTACATTGCCCGCCCCAGACAGTCGACACCCTACAGAATCGAATTTTTCGTTCTCCGATACGAAGTTCGAAACGAATGATGGGCAGAGCAATGACACTACCAACTCCATAGCAGCGATACTTGGGAATGACACGACGGACCAGCCGCACCATTCGTCCACTCCAGGCCCACAGCCCCAAGCATCATCGAATGGTGCACCGGCGCAACAACCCCCCCAGCACCAACCGGCGCATTATCAACAGCCACAACATCCTCCCCACCAGCAGCAGTATTCTTCACCACAGCCGCCGCAACAACACCAGTATCAACACCAGCAGACACCTCCCCAAGGGACTCAACAAACGCAGCAGGCGCCGGAGGGGTATCAGAACCACCAGGGCGCTTCCACTCCAATGAATAATTCTTCAATGCAGGGACAGACCTCCCATATTCCCCAGGCCCCCATTGGGTCCCCCATGCCGTCAAATATGCCCCCAATGTCTACTGTTGGGCAGTACATGACGGGCTATCCAGCCAACGTGGGACAGATGGGAATGACCTCGAATGCACAGATGCGCTATCAGCTCCCAGGGGACCCCAATAAGATGCTGTCGGGAGGGAGGCATAAGAAGGAAGTGAAACGCCGGACGAAGACTGGGTGTTTGACGTGTCGAAAGCGACGGATCAAGGTACGTAAATTGAATTGGGGAGTTCGCGGGAGCTCCAATAGTCTCATCACCCCTGTGCCATCTTGATCGCATAAATTATTGCTTTATTTTTTTTATTGGGGATAACTCGGTCGCATTGACCAGACATCGGGCGGCCTGGAGGGATGAGAAGGTTTTGGTTGTGTCGCTTCGCTTGTGTTGCCAAAAATCTTCGGCTCGCGTCCAGCCCACCTTCGCCGCCTGTGCTGCAGAAACCCCGCCATTCCTTGTGTCGCTTGTTTGTCTTGCCCACACCCTGCTGTCCAATCCACCTTTTCTCTCTCTACCCTCCTATTTACTTATCTCTCATCTTTTTCTTGTTCTTTACTGTTTCTTCTTCCATGCTCGTCGTCCTTTAGTTTCTCCTTCCGACTTCCCTACTGACCTGGTCATGTCTTCCCATTAGTGTGACGAAGGACACCCCGTCTGCCGCAACTGCGTCAAGAGCAAGCGTGAATGCTTAGGCTACGATCCAGTGTTCAAGCAGCCGACTCCATCTGCTATACAACCAGCTCCTAACCCCCATCCTTCGTTGGTGGTTAACCCCCAGGAGCCCGCGCCTTCCCAACCTTCATATCCGCAAGCTCCCCCGGGCTACGTCCCTGCTGTATCTCAACCCTTCGCTCCTTCCCAGTCGCCCCCAAACTCTGCTGAGCCGCCACGCTACGAATACGGAGGGGGTGCGATTGACCCTGCACTTAACAACGGGAATAACTTGTCAAATATGGCCAGTGTCCAGAATGTCAATGAGGGAGGCTTGCAACCGACGGTCAATCCAGCTTCAACAACCCACAGCAGTAACCTGACCGAACCGGCCAGCTTCAGAAGTACGTCCTGATTGACGATTAATAACTGTTGGTACGTGTACTTACATTTTTGTCTTCTCTCTAGTGAAACGGGTCCAGATTAGCGATCTGCTTGCCCTCCGAGGCATCCCTCCTCCCCCACCTCACCCAATCACCGCTCTCCCTCCCAACCGTCTTGAAGAAATCCAAGCTGTGTTCCTTGCCACCTACGCTCCTGCCATTGACAAGTTCTTTGAAACCCGATGGTTCTCAGAGAAGGCTTTGAGCCATCTATTGGCTAATGCCCAGTTAATGGCTGAGTATTCCGCATTGATCGAGGCTTTCAACGACAGGAACCTAAGTGATCCCAATGTTGTCGCGCGCCTGGAGAGTTTCGAGGCGTCAGTGGTATGGAGCACCATGACGTTGTGTCGCCACGTGATGAATGTGTCGAATGGAAATCATCCGCAGGACTATGATCTATTAGCGTCGACCAAGCGACTGGATGTCATCGAGGCCTTGATTACTGGTGAGCATGTGGATTCGAACCCTCTTGCTCAGTTCCCGACTCGAGAGCCTGCTGCCAATCCCCCGTCCCTACCCGACCAGCTGACGCAGCGGACTTTGGATTTCTGGAGCGCGGTTGGCTACTTCCTGACACTTCATGACAATGAAGCCAGCTCCGCTAAAGAAATCGACGACACTTTGTCCCGTTGTCGGACGCTTCTAGACACTTATGAGAACCGAGATGTTATATATTCGATCTCTATCGCGCGTCACTTGGGCCAGCGATGGGCCGACTTCCCGCACAGTTTCCCTCAACCCATCACGACGAACGAGAAGGACGCCGGCGCAAAGCTATATGTTGCCCAGAAATTCCTTGAACAAGAAGCGGGCGGCAAAGGTACAACGCAGGTGATCAAACGCATATGTGGCATGGTCGTCCGATCCTGGTTTGTTTCCAGAGAGTAAGGAAAGGGAATTTCGATTTTCTTTCCCCGCCGTTTCGCATATTCGTTGCTGCCTCTCAACTTGTAATATGGAAAAACGTCCTGGCGATATTTTTTTGTTGTGCTACCATGTTTTAGCTAGACCCCGACACTTTCTTTTGCACAAGGCTCTATTTCCTCCCTTATCTTCCAGTTTTTTTTTTCTTTTTCTCATACTGGTGATTTTGGTTCACTTTATTCCCCATTTCTTATTTCGCCTTTATTTTGGCTACCTATTACGGGGAGATGTTTACGGCTCAGGAGTTTCTTTACTTCGATTCAACTTTGTCTGCAGCTGGACATGACAGCACATTGGCGTTACGGCGGCACTTATTTCCACACACATCTATTCAATTCTATTCACATATTTCCCGTTGCCTTTTGTTTACGCCTGTGTGGTGGCTTGCCTTATACGCCTGATGAGGATATCCGATGCTGACGAAGGACAAGTGAATCTAAGGTTGTCTTTGCAACTGAATGAACGGAATTCTATGTACATAAACCCACATGTTACAGACAACTACATCCAATAACTCTATCTGACATGCTATATTATAAATAAATCTTAAATGGTAAGCTCACTCCTGCAGATAAACTAGTGGACTAAGGCAATGTCATAGATCTGCCTGCTCAGGAACAGGGCTTTTCAGCTTGCCCGTCTCCAAGGCTAGCCTGACATTCTCAATAGCCCATTCTTCCATCCCGGTTTGCGTCTGTTTCGTGAGATGTTAGTCATAAAGTCAAAAAGATACATCCGAAAATGTAAGGAGAGACTTACCTCAACAGTCCACGTGCCCATATGGGGAACAAGCAGCACATTAGGGTTACGGACAAGACCGGGATGAATCTTAGGCTCCTCTTCGAAAACATCAAGACCAGCGGAGTAGACCTTCCCACTATCAAGGGCCTGGACGAGAGCATCTTCATCCATGACGGCACCACGGGCCGTATTTACAATGACCACACCCGTCTTCATCTTTTCGAATTCAGGCTTGCTGATAATATGTCGAGTGTTTTTCTTTTCATTGCCGTCCGTCAGCGACTTCCACAAATATCCCTTAAAGGAAGAAAAACAAGCTCCGGTTTTAAGGGAATAGCGGAAGGAACTTACATTTAACGGCAAATTCAGGCTAATCACATCACTCGTCGCCAGTAACTCATCGAACGAGACATACTGAGCCCCCGCCGAAAGCTCCTCACTCAATTCTCTCCGGTTGTGATAGATGACCTTCATCCCGAATGCCTCCGCCTTCTTCTTGAGGTTGCGGCCAATTCCACCCATACCGAGGATACCGAGGACCTTGCCCTCCGGGTCATGACCTAGGACGGGGTTCGGTTGGCCGCGCCACTTACCCTCACGGAGGGCCTGCATACCCGTGTTGAAATTGCGCAGAGCTCCGATGATGAGAAACATGTTCACGTCGGCTGTGGCGTCGTCAACGGCCGTGGGGACGTTAGAGACGCGGATTGGAGGATTACGGGCGCTGCATGCGTGCACGTCGACTTGGTCGTAGCCGGCCCCTATTTTTGGTTTTTTTGTTAGTTTAATTTTCACTCGCGCCGTTTTTCATTCTTTCTTTTCGCCTTAGGAGGGGAAAAGATTGATTGGGGCCAGGAAATTGGGACGTACCACAATGAGCAAAATACTTAAGAGAGCTTGGCAGAGCATTCACCAATTCCTCATCTATCAGGCCGGTGACGGTGACGGAGTCAAAGGTCCGGTATGCGACGACAACGCCGTCTAGCTTACCCGATTTGCATTCTTGGATGAACTCTGCGCGGTTTGTGGCGGTTGGTTGGACTAGCTCGGCGACATCGCTGAGGGCTTCCCATGTTTTATGAGCACTGGTTTGGTTGGTTAGCTTGGGGGTTAGAATCGGGGGGGATGTTTTTGGGGGGAGGGGGGGTAAAATACTGCACGATGTTTCCGAGGAGGAGGGCCTTGGGTTTAGATGCCATTGTGTTTTGTTCTTTCTTTCTTTTATTTATTTATTCGGTCTCAGTCTCTATTCTCCTGTAACGAGGTTAGAGAATGGCATTGGAGAGGGATTGACGTGAGTCACTATAGATAGGCTAGGAAGAAAAGGGTATATACCTTGGAATGTGAGGGCAAAAAAAAAAGGTTCAATTGATACCTGGATGAAACCAATGAGATGTGGAATATGAAAGGAGCAGAAGGAAATATGCCTGTCTAAGGACTAAATAAAGAGATGAGAGGAAGAAGAAAGGAATTGGAGAAGGAGAGACAGAGGAAGAGGAAGAAGATGATAGAAATGGAGAAACCCCCACGTGCCCCACCTGTTATCAGTCTCGCGATAAATTCCTCCGACGGCGTGGTTTGTCGCGACATCTTCGCCTTTCCTCTCCGAATATCAACTTTCCGCCATTTCCCTAGGGGAATTAGCCTATTCCCCGCATCCTCTTTTCTCGGCCGGGTGGGCTCCGAAAAGTAGAAACCCTCTTTGCGGCGAGCTCCGGGGAGTCTTCCGTCTAGGGTAAGAGGGGAGATGGGATATAGGCGTCGGAAGAATGCCGATGGGGCACAAGATATAGCTTTCGCAATTCATTACAATGAGAGGGTGTTCTTGAATGTGATCCAAGTTCCCCTGAATTTTCCAGAAGTTCGAATCTATTGTACATCATATCCATCTGAGACCTAGCGGATGTGAATCTAGTTATGTGAGAGAAAAGAGGGGTGTGGTCAGCCCTCCACAAGAACCCTGGTCCAATCGAACTTCTTCCACCGGGTTTGGAACGCGCCAACTCGCCGGTCACCTCCCCGGTTCCAGCGTCCTTGCCGCTTGATCACCTCTGGAGCCACATCCAACATCCCTCCAATCACTTCACGGGCAAAGAGATCGCCCCGCGGCCACCGATTCTCGTCCTCAACCACATGTCCCAGTCCGCCATCAAGCTCGAACCACACATGGAAATAGGGCATTTCCTTGGCAAGGGTCCTCCGAAAGGCACTTCGCCCCATTCCCTGCTTGGCCTTCGCCAGCGTATCGATCAGCTTCCGATGCTGGGTCCATTCCGCGTCCGCGGATAGGATAGCCTCTTTAAAGAACGCGGGGGATGTCTCCCCAAGACTGTAGGGTAGAGGAACCACCTCCATGGTAGCGTGTCGTTTTCGGTGGGGCTGAGCTGCATTCTCGTAGAAGATCACATCCCGACCTTGGTCATGGTACATGCGCGTGAGGCTCTTCATAAAATTTCGGATCTCTTCCCATTCATCGTCATCGCACTCTAGTAGGTTGGTTCGGTGTTGGATCGGCACTATTGTCGTACTTCCCGGACTGATCTCGGGCTCCGTGGGGAGCGTTAGGTAGACTCGCGTTGCAAGGGATACTATGGGTGCAATTGGCGGAGTGTTTGTATCTTCATGGTGGCAAAGAGGGCAGTTGTCCAAGATCTTATTCATTTTTTGCAGTTCGTGAATCGTGGAGTTCTTGATGTCGATCTCCGATCGATGCACACGCCGAGCCAGCTTGGTGGCGTTGTCATCCATGTACTCCAAGTCGTTCTTAGTGTAGCAGTTAGATTAGCGCCATAATTATGATAGAAATATTTGAAATGGAAATACTCACTTCAAACTTGGCGTCTTTAGCGATCCTTTGTGCTAATCGTCCTCCCTCTCCGCCGAATTGGCCGCGAGTCCGTCGCTCCTCCTGGACCATGTCTTCGATGGTCATGTCCTCATTTTCCTCCACTTTTCCTCGCTCCCGGCCGCGCCTTGTTTCGACCGCTTTGACCTCGTTTCGTTTTCCAGCCAACATCCTGTTGTCCTTCACCCCAAGAACTACAACATCAGATTCCTTGCGGTTTGCCATTGCTGCCGCGGCAGCGTTGTAACGTTCTTCGAGTTCAGCAGCATCCGGTGCACGCCTGAGCTTCGCTTTCATCATTTGCGCCTTCAGTCGGTTGAGTGCTGTGAGATCGAGTTGTTGGGTAGCTTCCGCCGGTTGCTCTGTATCTACTATTGTTCCCTGGCTGCGACCATCAAACTCCTTCTCGGGATTTCGAGTATGCTCTTGCGGCTTTCTGTAAATATTTTTTTGAAGTTTTCTCTCTTGAAAGAGCTCGCCCGAAGGCTTCTCCTTTCCTACATAGCCCTCACCGTACCGCTCACGACGATCTAACTCCGCTTCCTCCTCGCGTGCATCATCAAAAGAGCGGAGGTCTCCAAAACGCTCCGTGGCAATCTCCTCCACAGATCGTTTGCTTTCATCTGCTTCTCTGTAGACAGCCTTGAGTTTTGTCATTCTCCACTGCGACCCAACATCACCAAAGGTGTAATCGACCTCATGTGCTGCCGGTTCCTCCTCTAGTTCTTCTAGAACTTTCCCATCCTTCAGGTCCCGTAGATGAGTATTCAGTTCCCTGCTATGGATCTTGAGCTCGAAATCGGCCTGGAGCATTTTGGGTTTTGGCTCTTCTTCCAGGCGCGTCGTGTCTCGCCGATGAACATAATCAATGTCTAGGCCCGTGGGGCCCTCCATCCAAGCATCTCTCTTTAATACTATGGGCTCCTCCTGAGCAGCCTCAGGCGCTGGCGCGGTCTCGTGTTCCTCCTCATCCTTGCTTTCGCGTCGATGCCGGCGTTTCTGGTCCCGATCCTCACCATGATCCGTCGAGCGACGGGATCTTTTGTGTCGATGTCCATCATCATCCCTACTTCGCGACTCGTAATACCGATCGGACCCACGATCCCGAGATCTTGACGAATTGCGACGGTGAGAATGATGGTGATGGCGGTGATGCCTTGAGCGCTCTCGGCTGCGGTCGCGGTCGCGGTCGCGGTCTCGATCACGATGATGGTGTTTGTCTTTATCACCCCGCTCTCGTCGCCTCTCCCGATCCTTATCCTCCGCCAGGGATTTTTCAAAGTCCTCGAGGGTCATATTCTCGAGTAAAACGGGCGTGAATTGAACCAAGGGTAACGAGGTAGCTTGAGACGAACTGGATGACGTTTGGAGAAATGTTCCAGACCTTTTCGCTCACCGCCTTCCAGCACTTGGGTAAATTTCCCCTCATATTTTCCGCAACGAAGGAAAAAAAAGTCATTTGGTTCCCCACGATTTCTCATCATCCTTCCCCTATATTTCTAAGAGCCCTGGTTTTTCTTTGGCTCATCCAGGAATATAATTTCCCTTCTTTGACTTGTGATATTAATTTCTAAAGAAATAAAAGAGAAATTTACATCTTCTCCTCCCCCGCTATGGCGACAACACCTGTTGCCGTCGTCTGCGTCGGCATGGCCGGTATGTTATTGATATCTCGATTTTGGATGCAATTACTATATTGCCTGGAAATCCTTTTAATATGATACAGGCTCTGGAAAGACGACTTTCATGCAGCGCATTAACTCATACCTCCATTCAAAGAAAGAACCCCCATATGTTCTCAACCTTGACCCCGCAGTGCATTCCGTACCTTTCGAGAGCAACATCGACATCCGCGACTCCATCAATTATAAAGAGGTCATGAAGCAGTATAACCTTGGGCCGAACGGAGGGATCTTAACATCATTGAATCTTTTCGCCACTAAAGTCGATCAGATCATTTCGCTTCTCGAAAAGCGCACTGGCCCGAACCCCTCCAACCCATCCGCGAAACCGATTAAACATATCCTAGTCGACACCCCAGGTCAGATTGAGGTCTTTGTATGGAGTGCATCCGGCAGTATTCTACTTGAGACATTGGCTACCTCATTCCCCACCGTCATTGCCTATGTTATCGATACTCCCCGCACTAGCTCAACAAGCACCTTCATGAGCAACATGCTCTACGCCTGCAGTATTCTTTACAAGACGAAGCTGCCGATGATCCTCGTGTTCAACAAGACAGACGTTCAGGATGCTGAGTTCGCCAAGGAATGGATGACTGACTTTGATGCCTTCCAGCAGGCTCTACGCGGGGAAGAGGAGTCAGGTGCCTTCGGAACTGAGGGTGGAGCGGGTGGCTTTGGGGCCGGAAGCGGGTATATGGGCTCTCTACTTAACAGCATGAGTTTGATGCTGGAGGAGTTTTACCGACACTTGAATGTTGTGGGTGTGAGCGCAATGACTGGAGATGGTATCGACGAGTTCTTCCAGGCAGTTGAAGAGAAGCGGCAGGAGTTCGAGCGCGACTACAAGCCCGAGTTGGAGCGTAAGAAGAAGGAGCGTGAGGAAACCAAGGCTGCGCAGCGGGAGCTAGAACTTGGGAAGTTAATGAAGGATATGAACGTCTCCGGCTCTCAGCAGAAGAAGGGCAAGGGGGCCGAGGTGGAGACGGTCAGCGATGCCGAAGAGGAAGAGGAAGCAAAGCTAGCAGCAGCAAGGATAGGAGAGCCGGAATCGGAAGTGGATGATACCGACGATGAGGAGTCGGAAGCTCCTCGCGGCGCTGGAGACAATGAAGGGCTCAGTCAAAGATATCAAGACGCACTTGCGGATTCCGCCGCGGGACCGTCCGATCAGGACTTTAGTTTTGCAAGATATTTGCGCTCAAGCAATCTCAACGGGTGATGGTATCCACGATGCCTTGGCTATCTGCGGCGGTTTGTTTTCAAATTTGCACTTCTGGTGTTTATAAGGCGTTTACTTTTTTTTGGTCATTAAAATTAAGCACATAAATAATTGAACGTGAAATGAGAAATAAATAAATAAGAAGAATTTACCTGAGTTTAGATCCAGTGCTTTGGAGGGAAACAAATCCCGCACGGTCCAACATCTTGTGGCAACCGAAATTCGGGGAATTTACGCTCGCCGCATTCCGTGACATCATACCTAGGCACCATCTTCATTTCATCAACCACCCGATCTTTGAGCTCCTCATCATTTAATATTGTATATGATTTATTAATATCATTCGCTGACCATGGATGTAGGTTTATTTCTTTTATTGTTTTACAGTTGAGTTAACTCGCCAGCCAGGTATTCTACACCTACACATATTCCACCGCAGGATGGCTCTCATTGCAGAGCCTTGCCCTCATTGGAGCTCCAAAAATAATTACAGCCATGCTCCTCGATGAAACCCGGCCTCCAACGTGTGAGTCACATCGTACCCAGGGAAATACAAAAACATTGAGATAAACAATTGAAATTTTTGAAAATTAAACTAATCCAAGCCTGGCGCTCTTCTCTCCGCTAGCAATCGAAATCTACTTTGCCCGCTGCCTGGGCTTCGGTCTCCTCACCATTGCCGTGCTAACAATCATGCTAACGGGGTCAATTCCCCTAACTTCGAGCGCCTTTGAACCGGTAACAGCTGAAGAATCCGACCCTCGGGCTCCGTATGCCGTGCCCACGCTGATCGTTACGTCTGTTTTCCACGCCATGTCGGCCTGTTACGCTTACACGCGGTATATGACAAGCAGCCAGAGCGGGTTTGTGCTTGGGGTAGGGGGTTACTCTGCGCTTGCGGCCGTGGGCTTATGGTGTGTTCTATTCGCAAGCAGCAATGGGAGGATTAGTCGGAAGACAGGTGCGGACAAGCGAACGGCTGGGTTTCCATTTGCGAATACCGAAGCGGCAAAAAAACATGCGGGGAGGAAGAGGATATGAGTTTTTATGTCCTTGGGGGTTGAGATAAAGGGTGTTGCGTGTGTAATAATTGTGGTCCGTCGATAAATTGCTTGTTTGGTGGCTGGGTTTTAAGGCTTCCCCTCTTGTTTGGGAGTGGGCCTCCCGTTTTCCGGGCCAATTCGCAACAATAGGAACTCTCAGGGGGGAGTGATCGGAGTCCAGACCCAGGTCAAATATTTGGCCTAAAAAATGAGAGGCACTCCCATATATGATGTGGCTTTACCAATCATTCACCACAGGCTTGGTAGCTTGATTGCGACGCTGATGGAAACTCTCATGCACAAGTCACTCAAAAAATGGTTCTGAGGGTGGGTTTCACGTCGATTGTGTGTGCTCTAGTAACGTATTTCCCCACCGAGTCGTCCATGGCCGTATTCCATATAAAATAGCACATTTTATACCATTATTATCTCAACATCTACATACTAAGAGGGCCTGGGAGAAAGGATATAGATTATAATATTAGTATTCTATAATATAAAGAATTTTTAGTAGGAAAAAAGAAGTATTTCCCCTTGTATTGTATATTACATGTGTATCTTTTGTAATTTTGAATATCTTAAGCTTATAATCTATTAAAATTTTTTTATTTTTTTTTTCTTGCATTAAAGGCTCTTCTTGTTATTAATATATTAATATAAGGCATAAAATAACCTCTAATACCTCTTGATTTTGAGATAATGGAGGTATAAAATGTGCTATTTTATATGGAATACGGTCATGGACGACTCGGTGGGTTGGACGACTCGGTGGGGAATTACGTTATTCAATTGCCATTAGGAAATAACTATTATTATGAATATTCTGATGACATTTTGAGTTTGAGGCCGAGGTTGTGATGATCAAGCGCACCCGAACCACCCGTGCACAATCTCTATTGGGTGAATATTAAGGCTCCACGTTTCCTGGGGGACTGACTCACTTGATAATATTGGAGATATTTAGGAGACTCTGTGTGGTACCCTGGTTTTAGACCAAAGTAAGCGTGAGCGAGGTTTCCCAAGGTTCAACCAATCGTTTGAAAAAGAGCCCGATTCTACCAGATGTTTTTCTTTTTGGGTTATCGCTTTTCTTGCCGTTCGACCTTCATTTAGAGGACCGACATTGGCGGTACCTCAACGCCATAGAATTATTTGGCGTTCTGCACTTTCCTTCGTATTGCGTATTGCGTATCGACGTATTGCTTATAGACTAGTGTCAGTGAAGGCGTTTGAAGTATAGAGAATCTTGGGGGGTACGTTCTTGAGAAGACCATAGACCCTGTGATTTAATTTAATTGCATTCTACCATAGATCATGTCGTAGAGAATTGGCCTTATGTTGAAACCGTAAGGGAGGAATTTCCAAGTGAGAAAATGAAGTGTGAGCTGGATAGCTTCATAATCAAACATCCGCATCCTCCGTATGCCTTACCTGCTTAATTCCTGCAATAGACCTTCCCCTGAATAAACCGGACCAAGAGACCAAGCAGGCTTGCATGGTATTCCCTTCTGAGTAAAGATGACTTACGAGTTTCCGCGAGTGAGGGGTTCTATCCACACAATCCCTGTCCAGTCTCGTTTCTTCCTCTTCACGCCAAGGGACCCATTGCCGATCTCGACTGAAGAATAAATAGCCCCGGCCCTCGAAGACTGGGTGCTCCAACAAGCACGCACACGGCTTTCCTCAGCAGAAGCACGCCGCGATGATTCTCCTCCGAGCTTTATTCCTAGCCCAATTGGGTCTCACTTCAATCATCCCACGTCAGGATATACCACCCGAGCTAGTTGTCGAAACCACCAGTGGAATGGTTCGCGGGTTCTACAATACATCTTCGGAGGCAGTTCGCGCATTTCTTGGGATTCAATATGCTGAAAACCCCACTGGTGAACGTCGATTCGCACCACCAGTTCCCAGATCACCAGGAGGGGGGGTTGCCGATGCCACGATTCCGTCGCGTCCGTGTCCCGGGCTATATTCGTACAGCAATGAATCGATTTGGTCCGTTCTCCCGTATGACCCGTGGAATGTCGACGAAATGACCGAGGATTGCCTGAGGATCAACGTCTGGGCCCCGGCAGCGAAGCACAAACAACGCCGGAGGGATTCGCGTGGAGCCGCTGTGATGCTGTATATTCATGGCGGTGGATTTATGCAGGGGGGTTCGACCGTATCATTCTACGATGGCAATAATCTAGTCGAGGACAACGAGGATATTATTGTGGTGACATTCAAGTATGTTTCATATGTGTCTCAACAGACAGAGGACGGTCTAACGGTATAGTTATCGCGTATCCGTGTTTGGATTTCCCAACTCCCCTGACCTCCCATTGCATGAGGAGAATGTCGGCCTGCTCGACCAGGTGAGACCCATCAGCTACACGCCCATGTGCGTTCAAGAGGGTAACCGGATTCTAGAGGCTAGCAGTTGAATGGGTCCACGATAATATCGCCAAATTTGGCGGCGATCCATCTCGAATCATGCTTTTCGGGCAATCCGCTGGCGCTGGGTCGGTGGATATTTATTCCTACGCGGTGCGCTTTCCTTCTCTTCCTCTTCCTGGTAACACCGACGTAGAATCCGCTCTAATGGAAGTATCAGTACCCGAAAAACCCCCTCGTGAACGCCCTGATTATGCAATCAGGTGCAGCCACTATGATCACCAATAATGATACGTCACATGAATCTTTCAAGGATCTCTCTACTGCACTGGGCTGCGGTCTGGGGCAAGACAGTTTGGCATGTATGCGGGAGAAGTCCACCGAAGAGATTATGAATGAAGTCTCAGCGGGGTCATACAATTTCTTCCCTCTCATCGAGAACCACACAGTTTTCGCCGACTACCCTTCCAGAGCGGCGCAAGGGAAACTTGCTCGGTTGGTAAGTTTGCTCCATGAATTGCCTTTTTGGCTAGCTCTGTATCTTCGAATAAGGAATGCTAATTAATGGTAATTGCAAAGCCTACTCTGATAGGAACAACTGACCGAGAGGGATCAGCGAACGCTAAGTTGAGCTCTCCATCCATTGATGAGGCGGCCATGACCGCATTTACGCAGAGCATTTTCAATTGTCCCGTTCATCAGTCCACATTGTATGTGTCCTGGATCTTTCTTAGTTCTAAAAGGGAAAGAGATGATCTTGTCTAACTAATAATCAAGGCTCCGACTCGACCAAGAGGTTCCTGTCTGGCGATACCTCTACCACGGTAATTGGACGAATCTAAGTCCCGTCTCCTGGCTCGGTGCATATCATTCTAGTTTGTAATATCCGTCCCGTTATATTGGTTAAACCTAACCGCTGATGTGTCTCCAGGCGACATTCCAATCGTATTCGGGACGTATAATATGACAAATGTGCCTGTTCCGTCTTCTCCTCGAGAGATTCAAGCGAGTCATTATATCCAAGGTATGCAAACGCTTAAAATAATAGTCCACATGAGTGCCCGAGCAGTGTTGACATGAACTAGGTGCTTGGGTGGCGTTCGCCCGTGATCCGAAGAACGGACTACGGAAGTATGGATGGCCGCAATTTGATCCAGAGAGTATGTCTATTTTTTTTATGTCTTTAGCTTCATTTTCGTCGCTTTTCCTTATTTTACTTGTAAATGGGGGTAGGAGGACTAATGTCGTTCTAGGGAACACTTTAATAAACCTTGCACTGAATAACTCGATCGCTCCTGTGTTCGGACCCTCTGCCGTGCTGGATAGTCATTGCGATGGGGCTGTCTATGTTCCTTGATCATGCCAGTAATATCGAGATATAATAACTCTACATACAGTGCTCTATCACTCAGCAAATCGATTTTATTCTACCTTACGATACCAGCTTAATCCTAAAACCCATTATTCCACGACCCTATTGATGCATTACCTCCGATTTAAATAATGTAAATGATATCCCCCACTGAAGAAATAGCCCCGATTGGCCATATTTTGATGTATCTAGTTATCGCGTACTAGGATTTATATAATAGCCCGATTAAGTTTTAACTTTCCTCTAGCCTAATTACAGTCCCCTCACCCGAAGCCAAAAGCTTTGGGGGCATTTTAATAATACTCGTTTCCCAAATCGATTCCACATTGTTCAAATAGAGAGCCCAGGGATGGTAATATTCAGCTAATGCTCTTTAGGGCGATATCTAGATCCTTTTTGGACCAAATAATCTTGTTCTGGTGGGGTAAAGGCATCAAGCATGAGCCAAACTATTGGCCTCAACAAATAAATCACCATTATTATAGGCTCTTTCATCTCCTATAGACGCGTGATTAAACCTCTTCCTAAGAATACCATCCCTTTCTATCCAGGCATTGTGGGGGTTTGATCTTGAGGCACCGGGGGCCTTCACTCTCTACAGTTCTAGGGCTTCAACCCACTTAGATGGATTTGAGATCATTCACCTTGGATATTTCTACACTAATTATCTGGGATACTCCTGTAGCGTATACACAAAGCCGCGATTTTCGCCCTTTGGACCCCGGTAGCTTCTTCAATCTCTTTTAACCGCAGAGCAACCCATTCGCGCTCGCTCGGTGTAGTTGCAGAAGTAGTTCCAGCAAGCAAAAGAGGCCATATCAGTGCCACGCAAAAACTAGCCCTAACCTTATCTCTTCTCGGTTGCCCGTCCCCAGGATCCCCAAGTATAAATGAAACACTCGAGAAAATAGTTTCGATACATTTTCTAGTGGCAGTATAAGAAGCAGCAAGAATACTATTGTGATGCAACGACGGTAGAGAACCTGAGGGACACTTGCTGAGTTCGAGGCCGAGTGTTTCGTGGAGGATTAAACGAGCACAGCAGCATAAATTGTGGGTTTTGGCGGTCGAAAGGCAGGAGTGATTGTGATGTACTTCAAAATAGGTGTCCTTGGTATCCCCTAACCCCGTTGTCGCCGTATGTTTGTCCTCATACTTCACAGACCATACCTCCAAGTCTTCATCAATAGACAAGGTATCCAAAACATATCCTAGGGATATAGCTGCATCCCGGGTGTCTTCTTTGGTGGAGGCTATTAGAGCGCAGATTCTAATAATAATGTCCGCTAGCTCACTAGAGGGTTTGTCGTGTGCAGTCTCCAATTCTTGTGCCTCAGCTATCCATCTAACCATCGCATCGGGTACAGGTTTCCACTGTTGGAGACAACTAATAAGCTGCTATATTGTTAGAACATTTAATATTCTAGCTATAGGGAATCGGACCTACAATATCAGTGCGCAGCTGGAAAAAAATACTCCGCCCTATCGAGGTGTGTAGCTGATTGACGCCCCGGAGCTGTACTAACGTCAACGCGCCTTCCGCATGCCGGTTCCATGAGCTCAGGTCAAGAGCATCACAGGTCACTGTCTGAATTTAGATGTTTAGTTACCAGATTCACGGGAATCTACGGCATAAATTACTGACTTCGTATAAGTTTAAGAGCATGACAGTGACCAATATTTGATCAGACATTACGTGATCAGGTTCCGCAAGTGCCAACCTCATTTCACGAAGTACCAGGGAGTATTTCTCACATGCTGCGTGTCTAAGATGCCTTGTATTGTTCAGGTTCGCCAAGCTTGCCATCGCTACAGCATCAACGGCATTAGCCAAGTACCCATACGCTGGTGCGCGGGAATATATGGTCGTAAAACAGCCAGTGTGACCGCAAGAGAGTGGAGTATCGTTGACGAGATAATGGTGGGCAAAAAATTGCATCGCCTGGTCTCTGAAGTCTATTGAAATACTGGAGTATGGTCCGAGTATTGGTTGTCCCATAAAGGAGGAAATCAATCCTTCTTGGCCCTGTCTGGGACTCTTAAATACCAGGCTGGCGCCACCAGCCGTGGGGATCGACATAACATTGGGTTGAACCTTGCGAGCCCTGCGCATGACCTACACACTCTGATCACGGAAGAGAAGAGAAGGGAGATCGCGAAACCCAGTACATTTTTTGCCTGCTCTGAGACATTGACCACATGATGGCTTGGACAAATCACACTACTCCAGATAAGTCCCGCATTAGGTATGCCCGACATTATCACAAGTTCACCGAGTGGATCGGGGCAGTGAACATACTCTTCGTCTCTTAACTCTGCATTCTAAGCAGGCTTTACTTGGCTTCCCACAATAGACCATACTAGAGCCAGATAAGGCACATCCCAATGCAATCACATTTTATAAATAATCACCACTAGTGAAGTAGAAAAATATCTTTAGAGCTTAGCATGTAGTAGTCGAGGAAGCAAGTTGGCACCGAAATCAATGAAATGGGATACAGGAGAAGGAGCAATGGTTTGTAGATGAAAAAGATTGAGAGGGCTAAGATAGTGACTTTTGGTCTTCTCCTAGAGACCACTTATTAATAAGCAAGATTCCGGGCTTTTCCGGCCTCGAGCTGCATACCATTTTAGGCAAGGGGGGCATTTCGTAGTACTCTCTACAGGACTGCTAGTATGTCTTGTCCTGAGGTCTACCACTAAGCGGGCTAACCCACCAGCCAAACCCTGTTCCCCCCAAGTGGAGGTAACCCAGAAACTACAATTATTTGGCGTAATGTTTCAATCATACATTAATCATGACGAGCTCTCGAATTGTTTGCTTGATGTGGCATGCATTTCGAGACCCGGATACTAGTTGAGATGAGACCTCTCGCCGCCGATTGGCTTCAGGGGAAAGAAATGTTCTAGCCACATGGCTCGTGGGTAAGGACTATAAAAGCTTGCATGTTACCCATTCCCCAGTACTTTCTTCTCCCAACTCCCCTTTGCCAAAGAACTTTTCTTATTATCATTTCACCATCTCAACTCGAGTTATCTAGTTCTCCTGGATAATCATTATGACACCGGACTCTATAATCGCATTTGTGGCCGGAGCCACCGGCCATCAAGGCGGTGCTACTGCCCGCCAACTTTTGGATGCTGGGGTTCAGGTTCATGCTCTCGCCCGGGACACATCTTCGAAAGCTGCCATCGATCTCCAGGCTCGGGGAGCCCGATTGTTCTCAGGAGACCTCGATGACGTACCATCTTTAAACGCTGCTATATCGGGCGCAACTGCAATATTCCTTAATGTGGCGCCGAATCCGCCTGCCACCAGCCGCGAGATCACTCAGCCATAGTTAATGTGAAAATGATACTAGAAGTAAAGATTAAGTTTCGAATTCAGAACCATATGTATGGGGTATCAGTAAATAAACACTGGATAATGAATCGTACGAATCCTGCAGGCCAGGCTCTCGTAGCGAAGACATAAAAGAAACAAGGTATTATAATAATACAGTGTAAATGTTCATAACCACATAATCTCACATTATTAAGCCACATAGAAACTAAAAACGTAACACAAGCAGAGTTACCCCCTCTCATGCCTACGGCGGAGGTGGAGGGGGCGGTGGATCTCGAGAATAGGGCGGTGGCGGATCAAACTCACTATCCTGGCCCGTCCTACTCCTCCCTGAAGAAGGAATTAACTGGTGCGGCTGCATTTGCTGACTTCCGGCCCTGTTGGCAAGCTCCGCTCCGCCCTGGACGGCGGCCATCTTCCTCTTCTTTGCCTGGGACATTCTTCGACGTACGACGCAAATCCCTATGAGTGCCACACAACCCCCGAGGATACCGAATACTATAATCGCGCTCCTGGCTTCCTTAGATAGGCTTGGATGGTCATCATTGTCGTCGTTGTCGTCGTCGACCTCACACCAATCCGGGTCTTCCGAGCCGTATTCAGCTTCATATAGGTCCACGAGAGACGGGGTGCAGGGGAATTCGAGTTCAGAGTAGATATCCACCATCCCAACGTCGTAGAGATAGGGAAATCTGACGCTGAATTTTTCTTATAATTTAGCTTTTGTATGGTAGAAATAGCAGGAGATTTTCTTTTAGGTAAAATCAGGGACTGGCCTTTGGATTTGACCCCGTAGAACGAGTGATTTGGCGGTTCTGATATCAGAATAAATATCGATGGGTACATCGGCGTCCACCCTTATCTCCGCATCGGTTACGCCCAAAGCACCCAAACTTAACCGGGATATGGGGCTTGCCACCGTGAAGTGGCCGTCGGGGAGGTCGACTTCTATTGGCAATACACCGGTCACCGTTAAATTGAAGTTGGGCTGGTCTGAGAGAGCATCACTCTCTAACCTCTCTACCTTGTGAAGATGAGTATGGATAAGCTGGAGGCAAAAGACTCATTAATTAGCATACAATCCCGTCGATTTCACCCCTAAAGAAGAGATAAGAGAGGTCATTTATATTTTACCTTGACACGCTCCCCTTAATATCGATGCGATTCGCAGATTCTAAGGAAGGCAGGTCAATGGGTGTTGGTATTTCTGGGCCACTGGTGCATATTTCTGAGTTACACAACAAGAGGCCGTAGGCAACCGTTTTTAGGGAGTCTGAATTCACACTATTGAATATATCTCCGTCAAAAACAAAAACTATCGAATGATATGAATGTAATGAATAAAGCCCATGCTTACCTTTCCCAGGTCCCGAACATCGTTAGCGAATTCGTGTATTCCAGCGATTCTAGATTAATATCGGTGATATTAGGGCTCCTATTCCTCTGCAAGAATATATTGCCCATCTGCTTGAACTTGGGTAGGTATATACTAGAAACGTGCGGCAGGTATAGTTCGCCGACATATAACGCTTCCGGCATCTGGATGGAAGGTAGCCAATCGTGGTAATCAGCATCCGTAAAGATCCGCCCAGTGAAGTTCTTGACTTCATTTAGCATAAAGTTTCCGGTGTAGCCGCTTTCAATCTTGATGCTGCCGATGAGAGTGGTGCAGTTTTCATCCCCGAACGTGTGCAGTTGCTCCGGTTTCGTGAGGTACAGGATCCGATCATGATCAGGCTCTCCGGTTGAATTATTGTTAGTAAAGCATTCCTTAGATCCCTGGGCCAGGATGCCTAAGAAAATATCGCGATCAATAAGGCTTGAGACTCAGCCTTTTGAGCGGAGGTCCAAAGTATCCATACCGATCGATAGTCTCCCGAGCACCAGCGCAATGGCTGGCCAGATATTGGAAAATTTCATCTTTATGCTTGGTTTTCATTCCGCATGGTAGAAACCCTCGAGATAACCAATATTGCTGGTGTTGAAAAATGGGATGAAGATTTAAAAATAATAATAAAAATAAAAGTCGTTGGAGAGGGGAAATTAACTCCTTTTTATGCAAGTGCGGCTGAGTGGCTGGGCTCTCCAAAATCAGCTCATGTCACGCTCCCATGTACTCAGAGGACAGGTACAGAGTACGAGGAGAGCCATCTTGGCTCTCGGGTCTGCCGCAAAGTTACAGGTAAAGGCGACCAGTCGATCACTTTCATGCCCAAGGCAATCCCCGGAGCGCCGTCAAGAGCAGGAGGCCAAGGACTAATAATGGGGTCTGGGCACCGGGCTTGAGTGTGCCAAGCAGATCTTCGGGCAATCATGGATGCGTTTGATAGGCTGTGAGGATGCATATGTTGCCACGATTCTCAGGATACGAGAGCAAGCACAGCCACTCTATGTCTTTGAATGACATTATCAAAGGTAATATAGGCTCTTCTTGGGCAATCATACTTTCTGCTATTCCATTAGCCTTACTCCCCTCGTTACCATTAGAGGGAAGAACTCGGAGTACGGAGTTCGCGACTTTCTCTGCTCACCAATGACGCATAATGCTTAAGACCCCAAACAACTCGCATTTTTGGGGGTCTATAGCAGAAGATGTAGTAGCCCCGCAGATTGAGAGATCCACTCGCTATGACAGATATCTTGTCCAAAATTATCGAAATCTTCGTCCGCTGCAGCCTCATACCACTGCTGCTTCTCCTCCGCATTCCATAGAGGGTCATTCCGCGGCATCGGGAATTCCAGATCCCTGGCCCTCATAATATCCGCGCTAGTATATCCATCACGATCTCCTTGGTTCCGGCTAGTTGCCCTGCAGATTTTGAATAAAGCAATATTGAACCGTTTGATCTCCTCAACACAGATCCATCTAAATGTAACGGTACCGGAGTCCGCCTCGAATTGCGCAAGGATATTCGGGAAGCGGAACATACCCAGTTTTCGACAACTTCTTACCAAAGCTTCGAGCAACTCTTCATCCGCTGCTCGTAAAGAGGGTTTTAGGTCGGGGGCTAGTGGATTCTGAGGCCAGCGGTGCATCAATGCGAGAATGATGTGTAATAAAATAGCCTGGTACATGGTGATAGGCCACACGCAGGAGCTGCATACCTCCTCGTTCTGTGAGACGTCCCATCTGTCCTGCATTTTCCTTTCATTAGCAAGCAAATACATGTGCCTTCCAAAGGCAATTTAATCAGCCACTAATAAAACCCACCCTTTGCAGGCGTAAGTTTCGGTCGAGTAGGCCATGCAATTCAATTGCAGCAGACCGAGCGGACGGGTTTCCGGTTAACCATAAACCAATGGCTGTCGTGGCCGGCCTCAGCAAGGGATCATCAATTTTTGTCTCGAATGAAGGTTTATGGATAAATGGCCACTGAGGATGAAAGAGTTTAAAGTACGTGTCTATATATTTCGCATTTGGCTCAGGCTCCTGTGACCGGATGGGTGAACGGGGAGATTCCCCGGGGGTACTGGACTGGAAACCTGCTGGACCTGTATTTCCAGGAGAACTTGTATTTGACGGTCCTCGGCTATCGTAAACACAATCTATGGCGCGATTTCGGCATTCATTACACGGCGATTGGCCTTGGCATCTCAACTTCATTGCTCGGCAGTTCACACAAGCTTTTCGTGGCCGACGTCCGGGCTCGATTGGGCAGTGGTGCTCTCGGCGGACATGTCGTCGCAGCGTGTCACTGGTATAACTCAGTATCACCTGATAAGAGGACCTAAAATAAAACTCTCCCTACCTCCGACCGAACTCCTTGCCACACTCCGAACATCTCAAAGGCTCCTGAGGGAGATGCTGTGCTTGATGACGTCTGAGATGTGCTTTGCGTCGGTAGTGAGCCTGACAGCCCGGGTAGGGGCATGTAAATCGGGAGTCTGAGAGGTCACTGCCAATATTTGGACTCTCCATGATGCTAAAGCTAAATAACCCAACGAAATGATAGAGGGAGACTGAGTGTTGATAGATGATGGTGGGTAGGAAAAGTGGGAAATTCTAGGGTGGTTTTCCCTTTTGGTGGGTACCTCCGGTGGGTACCTCCGGTGGGTTTCTCCGCTGGGATGATCCGAGGGGATTTTAGTGTGGGTAGTCTCATACTCGCCCACCTGCACGCTTCCGTTTATTTTACAGCCGACTTCCGGATTACATATTATTTGAACATAACCTACCTACCTAGTAGGTATAGAAATGGTCTCCTGCATAAAGAGACTTATGCTGTAGTTTAATGGTATTATTCTGCTTTAGCGGGTGGTGATCTACATACTCTCTCAAATTTGCAAGGGGTGGAGACACATGACATGCGTGGTATAAGAACTTCGTGCCCCCTTCAAATCCCTGGCTCTTCCCTCCGTAGGTGAATTAATATTTTCTTAGCTAATATAACCACCAAATATGAAGGAAGTTATCAACCTCCTTGGGCCTAAGGCCACCATTGTGGAGAGCCCAATTCCAACCCCAAATGAAGACCAAGTCTTGATTAAAGTCATTGTGTCGGGATCCAATCCCAAAGACTGGAAAGTTCCCGAGTTCGCAGTTTCCATGCTACACAAATTCAAAGTTCTTGAGAAAGCGGCCAATGGATTGAACCAGGGAGATGACATCGCTGGTATTGTAGAGCAGGTTGGCTCCAACGTGACAGAATTCAAGGTGAGCAATTGTATTTCAGTCTCAATACTCTTTTAATCAACTTTTACTATTGAGCGCTCACACTTTATGCCACGGGTACTTACGCAGCCCGGAGATCGCGTCGCAGCATTCCATGAAATGCTGGCTCCCGGAGGTTCCTACGCTGAGTATGCGCTAGCTTGGGGCCATACCACTTTCCACTTACCCAAACATATATCGTTCGAAGGTACAGTCCCATTATCGATAATTTCGGTCTTTTTTCTTAAAACCAAGCTGACTACTAGTGTTTGTGTAGAGGCTGCCACTCTTCCTCTTGCTGCTTTGACCGCAGTGGTGGCCCTCTACGGACACCACAAACTACCGCCCCCATGGACCCCTGCCGAGGCACCTATACCACTTATCATCTACGGCGCCAGTGCCGCAGTTGGGTCATTTGCCATTAAGTTAGCCCGAAACAGTAATATTCACCCTATCATTGCTGTCGCTGGCAAGGGGGCCCATTACGTGGAAACTCTCATCGACCGAAGCAAAGGAGATACAATCGTCGATTATCGACACGGCGTGGAGGAAACAATTCAAGGCATAAAACAGGGTTTGCAGGCATCTGGACAAGAAAAAGCCAGATACGCGCTTGATGCTGCCATTGTACCTCAAAGCGTTGAGGTGTTGCGAAGATCCGTTGCCCCGGGAGGTTATATCAACATGGTCCTCCCGAATGACGATGACACGTCTCCGGTCAACAAAACAATCACCAATGTAGGATCCGTTCATGGTCATGAGGGCTTCGCGGAGCTCAAGTTGTTGGGATATGTTTTCTCGCGGTATTTTACGCGGGCGTTGCAGCTAGGGGAGCTGTCAGGCCACCCGTACCAGGTCCGGCCTGGTGGGCTTGAAGGGGTGGAGGCGGCATTGAAAGATCTAAAGGCTGGTAAGGCAAGTGCTGTGAAATATGTGTTTCGTATAGCGGACACGCCAGGAGTCGCATCTCCTTAGACGGAATAATCATGCGAAAGTGATCTTCTCGATTATTTGTTCGGAAAAAACGAACCTAGCGCTTGAGTGATGCTCTCCAATTCTCATGACGGATAAAAAGTTTTTATGTTTAGCTTAAGTATAGGCAATTATACGGCTCGCTAATCAATCACGATATCAGGCTTCTACGGCTTAGCCATATTCAATTATCCGCCCTTTATTTGAGTCTTTGAATCCTCACTAATGCAAATGTGTTATATCTTGTATGCTTTAGGGCTTCGGCAGTCGCCTGAACTCAATGTGCTGCCCCACATCCCGCATTGGCATTGGGGGGGAAATAAAACAAGCCAATAAAACTTCTTTACGAAGCTGCGAAGCCTTCACCATGGCTTCACCCCTTAAAGGCGGGCCTGAGGCTCGAGTTCCATCCTGAAAATACCCAAACCCGTTGAACAAATATACACTCATCAACAACAGAGAGAACTATACTAGGATGGCCTTATCCGGTCTGACGCCTCTCTGCTTCTTCTCGAGCACCTTTTTTTTCCCGTTTATCTTTGACAAAATCCCACCGACTGGGTTCTAAGTCCGCCAGAGAAGCATGACCTATCAAGTCTCTGAAAATCCAACGTGCTCGTTGGGGGCTTGGACGATTCCTTGCATGCTTTCTCAAACGGTGCAGTCTTTGTCATACATGATTTATGGCGCAGTGTCACTCATTTCCCCTTTCGTTAAGCTTTGATCCTCCTCGTATTCCTCCGCGGCTCTGAATCTTGTGATTCGTATCCCAAGGGCAAAGTCTCCCCTTTCCCATTCATTGGCGTCCTCTTCGATTTCGTTTTCTCCTCTTTTTTTCTTCAGGCAGAACCTTTGAACTCCAGATATCCATCTCCGGCAGAATGTACTTTATTCTTTCTCTCCTCAGTCTACCAAAACCAACCCTATCATTATGGCTCCAAGCACCTGCGGCAAGGACAAATATTCCCGACGCGATGGCGGTTGATCCTGATCTCGCCCCGCGCCCAACAGATGCGCCGCTGCAAAAAAGACAGTCAATGGAGACAATTCCCGACAGTGTTTGTGGATGGTACGAGGGGGGGGATTATTGTATGTATAGGTTTAGCCATTCGAAGTTATAGAGAACTAGAGCACTTATTAATGAATATAAATAACCGATAGCGGACACCTACGCCCTCTCCACCACCTGCTACTGGAACAGCGACAAGAAAATTGTCGGCGATGATCGCTATACCAACTGTCTTGGCTTTTACGTCGCGACGGCATCACTTCCTTCCGATGTCCTTACATGGTACGCTATCTATCCCCATTTTTGCGATTTACGCGACCTATAAAGATATCCTTAGGACTAATACCGCGCGTGAGGCAGTTCCAATTCCGATGAGGGTTATTGCGTATCTTACATCTACCCCTCCGGGTATTCCGGCTTTGGCTGTACGACTTCAGGCGGTGATTACACCCAAACAATGGAAATAACATGGAGTGGGATGGATACCCCAATCGCCTTTCCAGTCTACACAGGCAGGAACGGCGCTTCGACGGACTTTCAGTTACCTATGGGGACTGCGACCGAAACAGACTTTGGTTCATTCTCATTCCCCCATATCACATCATCCTATACATGGACATTCTCTGAGTGGCCAACATCATCATCTACTTCAAGCAGCCAGACTTCTGGTTCAAGCTCCGGCTCCGGTTCTGGATCGTCCACCCCAGTCGGCGCCATTGTTGGGGGAGTGATCGGCGGACTTGCCTTGGTTGGTATCATCGTAGGCGCCATAATATTCATGTTTATTCGCTCCTCCCGACGGAAACGAAACAACAACCCCGCTGAACCTTCCCACGATGCACAACCACCACCCATAGTTGAACAGCAAAAGCCACCCCTCGATCCAGAGGACGGCAAAGGGGCTGAAGATCCCCCCTCTCCTCTTCCTCCACAGCCAAACCTCCATACCAAGCCAGTTCCCTCAGAACTGCATGACCACTATTCCCCATCAGAGATAGCTGCCGCTGCCCTAGGGAACGGATCTCCACCGCCGCCGCACGGTTACGAGATGTGGGCACCTACGCCAGGTCCCAATTCCGGGCAGCAAAATGCTCATATGGTCGAAAATACCGCTATCTACGAAGCACCGCAGTCAAACTTCCCTCCAGCGCAAACACACCCATCACAACTACAGCAACAGCAACAACAATTTATCCCACCCGGTCTAATTGCCGGACAACAGCAACCTCAAGAGCTGGGGAATACGGTACAGCAGCCAACCGCTACTCATGCACAACATCAGCAGCGACAACAACAAGAATTCACCCCATCGAGTCTGACTGCCGGGCATGCCAATATTTATGAAGCGCCATAAAAACAGGGGGGATATTGTACTCATAGGGATGTGGAGATTGGATATATAATCAAAGTTATCGAGAGCACGACACGCTCTATATACCCAATGATCTTGACTTATTATCTAGCGTTGTGGCTGGGTGTGTTCCACGGATTCTGCACATATAGCTAATTTTAGTAGATATTTTTCTCCTTTTTTTAACTTGAACTCGCTTCAAGCTTTCTATCGCAGCTAATTATGGGTCGTTTGTGCTCAATTTGGTTGTATATGACCTACGTTAAAAGGACCGCTCTCCTGCTACATACACTACACCCTTAGTATAGCTTCCACACTACTAAGTAGTCTTCAGGTATTGCGAGGGGTTAAAGCTATATTCTATCACTTGACATACTCTAAGATGCAATAGAATAGACGATCTACCGTGGAACTTGACATAATATTAAAAAAATTTCCATCAATAACAACGCTTCGCTCGATATCAGTGGAGGCAGTCTGCTCAAGATACGTCTCAATCCAACCCAGTCTCAGCTTTAGGGGTGATATCTCCATCATACACTTTTCCCCAACCATATATCCAAGGCCTCGCCTTAATATCAAGAATCTCGACGTGTTGCACTCATACAGCGGGGGAGGTGAGACTTGCTGCGGAAATTAGACCCGAGTTTAAGGACAGCCATCGAATACCGGTTGAGAACGCGTCCGTTCCATTCGCCCAGTTACCCAATACTGTCGAAAGTAAGGTACGAGGAGCAAATCCATTGAGGACGAAAGACACCCAGGATCCTCTCATAAGACCCCTAAGGGCTTCTTCAAATAGCTGATTGATAAACAGGCTTTTGTAATGCCATATTGATTGTAAGGGGCTCGGCCAAAAAGTCGACCAGTGTTTAGGCTCTCTTCAAGGACCATAACGAAAGCTGACATACTCGTGATACCTAAGGGTTGGGGGAAAGGAGGGATCCATCATGGGCACCTCCCCACCACAACGATCTCTGAGATGGAGGTGAAGAGCCTGAATGAAAAAAAAATTCAAAGTGTTAGTGCATGAGCAAGTGTTCAACTAGTAGGGGACTTATGGAGATTTTTATCTTATATATCAAATACCTTTTCTTCCCCAACAAACAGGTATATAGAAAAATGCTAGAGATCGCAATGACGAATGAAAACCATCGTGGGACTTTGCATTCATTGCCCATTCTTTGGCCTGCATATCTGGTATTTTAAACCAACGTCCATGTCAATTGGGGACTTCATAGGTGCTACCCCGGTCTTTGGGGTTGTAGGCTTTGATCGCATTCCAAGTTACAGTGTCTCTATAGTCAGCTGCGCATGGTGTATGATCCGTTGCCAGGGTATTCTCTGAATGAAGTAAATTTAGAACGAGAACATTCGACCAAGGAGACCATTCAACTTTCAAAAGCCGGTTTACGATATTTATTCCCGGAGTCTGCCTTGCGCTTTCCTTTGTAGGCGGTTCCGGGCCGGCTCCAGGGCGATTTCGGCTGCTGACAACACGTGTGGATAGCCTTCCATGGGTTCAGACCAGGGACCTAGGCACCTAAGGTACCTCTAGCTAGGGTATGTTGGAAACAACTAATTGAAAGGGTCTATTAATGGAATCTACCACATTCTCACCCGCAAATCCCCATAGGATGCGAATATGACAGACCGGCTTTTTGCTTTACCAGCTCCCCATATATCAACCAAAGGCACAATGGAAGATCAACGGGTTTTCCAACAGACCTCCTGTGTAGATGAAACGAGTCTTAGGCTGACAAGCACTCCTTTCCCTCAAAGAGTGGCTGGGGTTGAGGAAGCGCAGTGGCTAGTAAATTTTCTAAGTGAAATTCCATGGATTGTTGTTCATCATGCACCTAAGCCATAGACACCCTTCAAATCCACATGCACACCACTGGCTTTTCATCTCCACTTGAGAGTTCAGGGTTTGTGGTCACTAGTGCGACTGCAGAGGGCTATACCCTTCTATTCCACAAGGCATCGTTGGCTGGGTTTTACCTAGCCAAGAAGACTGCAGTCCTGTCATATCAGGGCCGGATTGGTGACGCAAGCAAGCTCTAGAACCCCTGACACTCTGACACTCTGGGCTCGTACAGTTGCATATCAGCCTATGAAAATTAAATAATCCAGGAGCAGCAGGAGAATTTCCGTAATCGATGGTGTCGGAGAGTAACTTGTGCTGGTTCGAGTGGCTTTGTCGATTCATTGTTGTGGGGTCGCAAGGCTGACAGCATCCAAAAGCTTGACATACACGAATCATTCTCACAAAATACAAGGAAACCGTTGAGACATCAGGGAATTGGAAATGCAGAATGCCGAAAAAGGTTACCGTGGGTAGAGTTCAGCTGGTGTTGCAAAGGCCGTCTCTTCCTCGAGGAATGAAACGTCCCACTTAAGATGCCGCTCTCCATCAAGCCCCTACTCTTGGCGGGCTTGACCCCAATGCCAATTTCTAACCGAGAGGAGATCCTCAATGTCATAGTTGAGGAGTGGCATAATTCACGAATAAGACCCAGGCTTGGCAGGTTTGGCCCCCAATCGGGGCGTTGGGAGCCACAGTTTCCCCTGACACTCCTGTCGATCATTCCTTGGACAGGCAAAATAGTGGCAGGGCAGATTTCACAGCCTCGCCAAGGACCCATCGCATGTACAGAACAACAAGAAATTTTCCAGTATTGTTTGGAAGCAGAGGTAAGTAAGTATGGCATCAAAATCCCGCTGTAGCTATTACCAGAATATAAAGGGGACCATCAATCCAGCCATGCCTCCATCAATCATCCAGAGTACAACTCATCGTCACTCATTTACACACATTCATTAATTCATCTGTTTCATCTCAATATCTCAAGCATCCACCATGATTTTCTCCAAGACACTCTCTGTTTTCATGGCCATGGTAGCCACGGGAGCCATTGCGACAGTCCCAGCCAACCCCGACTTCCTCGTGGAAATCAGAACCGGAGGAAAGGACAGTTTCATCCCCATTGCGCAGCTCGAGCCTGTTTTCCAGGCCCAACTATTCAACGAACACGACTGTGCTATTTCTGTCGGATACCTCAATCCACTGTTCAATATCAGCGGTGGAATCCGCCCCGGTGAAGTACGTCCCTGTGCTGTTGGCTCGGCGGTGTCTACCGATGTGGCTGGCTTTGGCCGGTTCGGTCGTTTCAGCATCAGCTTCATGCCCAACAACGAAACCTGCGATACTGTCACAGACAGCTGCCGTCCTGTTCTTCGGTACGTAGATGACTTGGCCACCCAATTCATCGCATAATTCTCTCCGCTATTGAGCTTGACTGACCCGATCATGACACCCATAGTTTCGGCCAAGAAACTCATAACATGTGGGAGGCAGATGGAAACTGCGAATACACACCAGTCCCTGACGAGCCTCCTTACGATTTGTATAGGTATGTCTGTCTCTTATCTAAGCGGAGTCAGTCCATTCCGTTCTACACAGTGGATTGCTAATTTTGTGGCAGCTGTGGCTTCAAGAATACCTTTCAGGACTTCCAGGGCTAAATTGGTTGTGGATTAAGGCGAATGTGTCCGTTGAGCCTGTTAATCTTGCTAGATTTTCTCAGGGGATGTTTCTTTCTTTCTTTCTTTCTTTCTTTTTTGAAGATGTTAGCCATCCTCCAAGTTTCCTGCACTCATTCGTCAGGTCCTCTGGTTTATGCTAATGCCCTTTGTATCCTGGAAATTTTGTATCAACCGATAAATAGTAAATCTGACCCTTCCTGGCTAAATCCATTCATTTGCTCGTATACTCGAGACATGAGGTCTTTGATGTTCAGAAATACAGAGGTAGAAAATACCAGTGGAATACAGCAAAGTACAAGGTAAATGAAGACTATATGTAACAGTACAGGCTACAGAACATTGATGTACATGAATTTCAAGTTATGTATGTTTCTTACACTTTTCTTCCAGAGAGCTGTAAGTCTACTTATGCGCAAAGTATAAAAGCCATGTACAGTTTCATACCGGTTGCTCACCAGCTGACACTCCGTAATTCCATACTTGTCCAACATCCTCCAGTGACATCTGTCAATTCAGCCAATATTGTCTCGTCGCCGCAGCTTAATTGCTCGGCTAAAGGAGTAACCTAATCATTTTACCCTAAAACCTAAAGGCTCTATCTACAGCACCAAAGAGAGCAAGCCCGAGACAAAAAAAGTAATACTAGAAAAACAACTCCACCGGCACCGACTCCGCCAAAGTCCGGTACGCACCCACATTCGGATGCAAATGATCCCCCGAATCAAACTCCGCCTTCAACACCGACCCATCCTCTTCATCCCTCAATACCGCATCAAAGTCCAACACCGCATCGAACCACCCACTCTCCCGAATAAACTTATTCACGCGCTGCCGGGTCTTCTCCCGCTCCGGGTCTGAGTATGGCTGCACATAGTCCGAGTCCGTGGGGGTCCCAAAGGGGGTGATCGTGGCCCCGTACACGGGGATTTCGGCCGCGTGCAACCGGGTGACTATTTGCTTGTAAGCAGCGATAATACGGTCGCCGATTTGAGATTGGGCAGTTGGGTCGGTGGTTGCAACGCCAATGTCATTGACGCCTTCGAAGAGGATGGCGGAGGAGACGGCGGAGTGGGAGAGAACATCGCGGTCGAGGCGGCTGAGGACGTTAGGGCCGAGACCATCGGCGAGGATGCGGTTTCCGCCAGCGGCTTGGTTGAGGAGGGCGGTTGAGGTGTGGTTTTGGAGAAGGAGTTGGAGGGCGTCGGGCCAGCTGGTTTTTGTTTCTTAGTTTTATTTTCTTTTATTTTATTTTTTTTTTAGAACTTTATAGGGAGGGATGGGGGAATACCGGTTGTTTTGATTGGTGTCGCTTCCTCGTCCGTCGGTGATGCTGTCACCGATTATGGCGCAACTTTGGGATTGTTTGGGGAGGAGAGCCTCTACTGCGCTGAGGAAGTACCTGCATAAATTGTATTAGCTTAAACCACAATAAAAAAGGGTAAAGAGGTGGCCGAACCAATGGTCTACGCTAGCCAGCGAAGGATCGGTGAGGTTACTAGCTCCAACCCAATTGCCAAATGCCATCCAGGATGTTGTTCGACTGCCTGGGTGCGAGGTGATGGCGTTGCCCTGCTGCCCGGACTGCAAGTAGATGTCGACTGTGAGGGTCTGCTGCACCTTCACGGGAAATTTGATGGGATCGGAGACTGCCAGCGCGCCATTGGGAATGACGATATCAGGGCTTCCGCTAAAAAGGACTTTCTTCACTGTTTCCTGGCGGATTGCGCTGCTCCCTAGCTGGTGGTTTAGGGTTACGGCCACGGTGACATCAGTGACGGGAAGGTCAGTGAGACCGAATGCATTGGACAGACGGAGACGGATGGTGTCCGTCGCGAGGGGAAGGCGAATTGTCTGACGTAGAGTAGTGTTGTAGAAGACAGATTCACTAGTGTTCTATAATTTTTGGGGTCAGACTAGCTTTTTATTTATGGGGAGGGGAAATGAGGCCATTCATACAAAAGGTGGTAGAGGCAGATTGGCTGGTTCCGTTAATTGCGGCATTGCCGTCCAGACATCCACCCAGTGGGCCTTTGGGTCATGTTTATCAGCCCAGACAGGGCAATGGACAATGAATAGTAGAGAAAGAAGAATCCGTTGGAGGGCAGAGAATGCCATGGTGAATGAAGCCAAAGGGCAGTGCTGGCGGGTTGGCTGGGTCAGAAAATCAAAAGCTGTCAAGCTGGCGCTGAGGGGCCTTTTTATCCATTCTGCAGGAACCCATGTTCCCGGGAAATAATTCATTCCAATATAAGGAAAAGAAGGAAACACCTCAAATTTCCCCGGATTCTGTAGGAATTGGCTAAAAACGGTTAAATGGAAACGCGGATCGTCATCAAGTTGCGGTTATATTGGTCCCTCCCCAGACAAGCTTTAGCCTGGGAATCCGTGACCGATCGAGATTCTTGCCATAATTCCGTCGATCCCTTCATCCGGATCAAATACCGACCGTGATTCCAGTGTGTCAAAGGAGGTGTGTACTTTTTGCTTTGCTGCACCTTGGATCCCTCCATTTCATAGTGATTGACTGGGTACCTATGGCCCCTCGCGAAAGTAGCGCAAATTGTAATAAAGAGCATAGGTGCTCACAACATTGTATCCCTCCACACTAAAATGATGGCCGACGTCCAACAATTTGGGGACCCCGCTTGCAACTAATGGGGATATTCTCATTATTTCACCAACATAATCCTTTTATATACTCCAGGAGCACACCTCAAGGGGAAAGTTACTACAGAGAATGTCATGGGAGTTATATAATACCCTTTTCAGGAGAGCTTGATATTTTTATTTTCCTTCATCGCTCCCAATTGGTGTACATGAGGGGCTACCCCAATTGTCAGGCTAGTCGCTTCGGACAGAAGCTCGGAGCAACTTACTCAAGCTCCCGGTGTCTCACAGTCCACAGTGTTTTTACTTTTGCTTCTATCATGAATCATGATGCAAACGAGCTGGAGACCGTTGGCTAGAGCGGGGGTAGTTATCAACTACCTATCAACGCTATCCAGGATGGATGATGTGACAAATCTTGTATAAACATCCCCCCACTGGTTTCTATTTCTGCTCAGGTATTTGGTATTTGTGCTACTCCAAGATCAATAGTTCATGCAGCTTATGAAGATGGATGATGAATCACGCAACCATTCATATCGCCCACAGAAATCTAACATCTTGGGTCAAGCTAGGTCACAATCCTCCATACTCAGTTGCAATTCTCCCAAAAATTGGATGGATTAATGGGGCTCGGGCCTTTAACCCCTCTAGCAACCCACCCTTCCTAAATCATACTAGGCGCAACTTGACTCGGGATATTCCACATTCCCTTCGCTACCAGCATTGATTAACAATATGGGTGTGCTCTCAGTGATATCCACATTAGAAAGCTCTCTCGGTTTACTCTGGATTCCAATTGTGGTACGTGCTAGGCTCAGTATCTAGGTTATTATTATTATTACTAACGAACGACTTCTTGCTAGCTCGCTACCATCCCAATCTGGAGGATCATTTGCAATGTGTTCTTCCATCCTCTTCACAACTATCCCGGCCCCATGCTTGCAGCGGCGTCTGGCTTTTATTATGCGTATTGGACTTCTTCCGGCAAGATTCACAGCAAAACTAAGGAACTCCATGATCAATACGGCGACGTCGTAAGAATCGGTCCAAACATGCTCGTATACCGGAATGCGACGGCATGGGAAGACATTTACGGTACTCGAAAACATGCCGCAGCTTCCTTTCCAAAACACCCAGCACACTACACTGACGGCCGGGATTCCGGTGCACTTTTAACGGCGGACGATCAAACCCATGCTAGACAGAGGAAAGTCTTAGCGAATATGTTTTCAGGGGCGTCGCTCAGGGAGCAAGAACCAATTCTCCATAATAATATTGATAGACTAGTCAATGAGCTTCACCAAAAGGCGGAAACAGGTATCGCACCCGACATGATCAAATGGTACAATTATACGATGCTTGATATCATTGGGGATTTGACTTTTGGAGAATCTTTTGGCTGCCTTCAAGGCAGTCAGCATCAAACATGGATCGAGTCTGTTGTTCAAAACGTGAAGGCCGATGTTTCCATTCGACCATTGTTGAGCCTTCTCCCGGGCCCTCTTATAAAAGCTCTGGTACCAAAAAAACTCATACAACTTAGGGAGCGAAACCATTCGATATTCACGCAGAAGCTGAATAATCGCCTCAGACAACAAAGGGTTGATCGGCCGGATTTAGTAACGTATGTCCTCAAACGTCGCAGTGAAAACGACCCTAAATTCACCGAGGAAGAAATGCAGTCCAATGCAAGGCTACTTACAATTGTGGGGAGTGAAACAGTAGCCACTCAACTCTCTGGTTGTACTTTCCTCTTCCTCACACACCCACCAGTATATAAACGTCTAGTTGAGGAGATCAGAACCGCGTTTCGCAGTCAACATGATATTACACTATCTTCGGTAGCAAAGCTCTCTTACATGCAATATGTTATTTACAAAAGCTAGCGAATGTACCCAGCTGTCCCGGGTGTACTTCCCAGAATAGTTCCACACGAAGGTGCTTCCATTGATGGCCGATTTGTCCCTGGTGGTGTGAGTATCGGCACCTCAACCTAGGGGTTATCGTTGGGGTATAAATCCCACTCTCGGACCTCAAACTACAGTCTTAGACTCCAATAACGTTTTAAGCAGCTCACCGGTCCTATATAAATATACTATAGAATGACGATAAATTTTTTTTTTAACTACGGTAGCCTGGTTACTGGGCCTCCACTCAGCATCCAGTCGGGTCGAGGCCGCCTAGACCGACTCTAAATGAGTATATATTGGCTGGTAGTGGAGGCCGTATTCCTGTGGCAACCATGGAGCAAATGGCGGTCGATACTCAACAACAAAGCTCTAGGTATATAAAACATCGCATGCTTCGATTCAAACAGCTCTGCAGCTCGATGGGCGAAATAATTACAGCTTTTGACACGAATTTATGGCCCAATCGAAGCTCGTGAAGGTTGAAAAGAGGGGTTTCTTTGGTGTAGTCAAATAAGGCCCGTTTGTTCACATCACATCCCCGATGGTCTAACGGTCATGATTTCCGCTTGTCATACCTAACAGGTAACGAGCGCGGGAGACCAGGGTTCGACTCCCTGTCGAGGAGATTTTTTTGTTTCTTCATCTTGAGACCACTTGGTGGTATATTTCCCATCAATGCTACTTGACAGGATGTATTGAACTTTTTCCCTCGCTTCCTTTTAAATTCAATTTTTTTACTAACATTTTAGCATTGAAGGTCAAACGCATAATTTTCCCTCTGAAGGTAAACTGGGTTCTGTGGACAACCCGCCATTCTTTGATGTGCACGATCGGGTCACCCTGGATCATAAAGCATAAAAAGGAAAAATTTTCCATGTTCTATCCCCGATGGTCTAACGGTCATGATTTCCGCTTGTCATTTCAAAAGAATACGAGCGCGGGAGACCAGGGTTCGACTCCCTGTCGAGGAGAATATTTTTTTCGTCTTACTTCCCGTTTGCCTGTTCTTCAAGGCTCCAGCCACCCCTAGGAAAATATAGGGGTGGGGACCGGAAATGATATTATTCTTGCCATGTACAGCTCGCCATGGAAGTTATCATCGTGGTCCTGCACGTGGAAAAAGTGCTCGTATCCCATCATTTATTAAGCTCAAAGCCGTTTACCAGTGTGGTTATCAGAAAGGAACAAAAAGGGGGCCGCAGTATAGATATATGGTGGTGTTTTAACTCACCATAGTGCCAATTAACCACATGTCAGACTTAGAATCCCAATCCATGACCAACATCACTTCAGGTGCTCTATAAAAGCCAAGCATGTTGTCACCCTTGTGCTTTTGGATTCCAATTCTAGCTCCCCGTAAATTCGATAGAATAGGCAACCCGGGACAGGAGGGTATCCATCGAGAGAGGTATGGGGCGATGATTTAAAATCCTCCGAGCAATCGGTTGCTGCTACTGCTCTTAAGACGAGTTAAATATTCCGCTGAACAAGCTCTGATTTGGTCAGGAGGTGGACGCAGTTGGTCGAAGTTCTTTCCCAGCGGCTGATAAACCAAGCACTTGTGTTTGCCATGCGGCCTATCAACATCAAACAAGTCTAGAACTAGGCGGGATAGCCTTTTCCCAAAATAATTTTTTGGCATTGCGTAAATGCCTAGAGATGGTGATCTCACGGAGAGACCAATGTTTCATAAGGCGCCTCCAGTGAAGAACCAGGTACCTCTAGCATTCAATTAAGTACGAGCGATGAAAAACCGGAAATGAATTCTTACTGGAGCTCCTGACATAGCCAGGTGGTGCCATAATGATGGTTGCATTTGAGCATAGAAACGACTTCGTATTTAGACGCCAAAACCTCGCCGATATAGACAGAATAATAATTTTCTTTAGCGTAAAAGATATCCAATTCCTCCATCCTACGCGGGTTGGTTATTATAGTGGATCCTGATGTTGGAAATCGCCGTGGAGGAAGTGAAGCAGAAGCTAGGGTTATAGAAAGAACTTGACGTGGAGGAATTAATACCATGATGGTACGAAGATGAGAGGAATAGAATAGACATTCCTCGTCCCAGCGCAACGATAGCATGATGAGCCATCCAGGAGGATTATTACGAAGCGGAATAAAAGTGAGAGAATAGCAGAACTAAGGGAGTCATGGGGCTGGGGAATTCATATTCGGGGCCAAAATAACCACTGGGCCGAAGAGGCCTCAGCCCAGACAACAAAATTGGTCCTCGATGTCATAGTGACTCATATCTAGGTCGACATATACTTCGGTTTTTTTTTAGGACAGTCCGGGGAAGCCGGTACATGGTGCCTCAGGTCTTCGTTGAATACACTAGTTTTGAATTTTCTCCATTGTCAGCAGCTTCTCAAGTATCATCCATAGTAAATGAATGATAGAACATCCATCAATTGAATTCTGGGTAGAAGTCTTTCAGAAGCTTGGCTGATTATGTGTGATTACCCAGCTTCTTGCTTGCTGTACTCCGTACTTGCGACGGAATAGCATTAGGGTTCGGAGACAAAGCTTGCAGGCCTAGGATTCCCATGGCTGGTGAATGTTGTTGGCTCTGGACCGGAAAGTCAGCCCCCGAAGTTCTTTCTGGAGGGAGTACTGGAGACGACCATAACAAACGAGGAATAGAGGGGGGTGAGTTGAATATGGATTCTTTATTGATCCATTGAAAGAGCTTTGAAGAGAACATGAATTAGTGGTTCATATTTTCGATGATCACCCTGCTATATGCTGACCCTCTCCATGTACTCCGCCCCACAATCTCCGTTAATTCCGTCTCCCCGCTTTGGATCCCCAAGAGAACAATAATAAATGAAGAAAGTCACCCCTCAAAGAAGGGTTTCTCTTGTATTTTTTTTTTACCTAACTTCTTGCCAAAATGACTGCCGTTCTCCAATCTCACAAAACAGCTCTGATCACCGGTGCGGCGTCTGGTGTTGGCTTTGCGGTCGCCAAACTCTGCCGCAGCAGGGGCATGCACCTGGCTCTTCTCGACATCGATGCTGTGAGCCTTCCCAAAGCTAAAGAGGTGTTGGCTTCGATAGACTCATCCCTCAAAACGGAAGCATATGTCATCGACGTTGGGGATAAGTCACAATGGGACAGCGTGATGACACAGATCCAGTCGACGTTTTCAACGCTGGATCTTGTCCTTTTGAATGCGGGGAAAGGGACTAAACCTCGGGATTCAAGCCCATGGGTCAACAACATCGACTACTGGAAGCAGGTTAGCCAATCCAATCAAAGGAATTATATGAGTGCTTTGGTGCCAAATATGCTAACCCTTGATGGCGGAATATTAGATCTTCGATACGAATCTCTTCGGTCCTGTCAATGGCATCAGTGCCGTTCTTCCTCTCCTCCAGAAAGAATCCGCCTCTCCCAAATCCATAGTCATTACCGGATCAAAGCAAGGCATCACTAACCCCCCGGGTTCCGGAAACCCAGCCTACAACGCGTCTAAGGCTGCAATTAAGAATCTAGCAGAAGGTCTCTCCCACAGCCTACGGTCGGACCCTTCGACCGCGCATATCTCGGCACACTTACTCGTGCCCGGATGGACCTGGACGGGGCTCATGGGTAATGTCGGTCCCACGTCTGAGAGCGAGATCACAAAGATGAAAGGGGCATGGTTTCCCAGCCAAGTAGCAGAGGAACTGGAGCGGGGCTTGCAAAAGGGCTCGTTCTACATTATCTGCCCGGATGACGAAACAGATCCGGCCCTGGACCAGGCTCGGATGCAGTGGGGAAGTGATGATGTGATTGCGGACCGACCTGCATTGTCGCGGTGGGAGAAAAACTGGAAGGAGAAGGCGGAGCAGGCGATTAAACAGGACGCTGCTCGGCGGAGGGGCGCATAAACGAAACGACTACTAGTAGTTGGTCCATTGCTTACTTTTGAGTTTTCTCAATGTATCAAGTTTGCTGCTGAATTAACTTCCTACCCATGGGGAAACCCAAATTTTCCTGTCGTAAGCCAGATTAACTAGCACGTCTTAGGCAATATACAGCCGGCTGGACTCGGATATGCATGATGAGCATTAGCCCTAGAAGTCTTGGACTCCTTCTAGGGTAGCATTCGGTCAGGTACTGAGTTTAGATTGCGCCTATCCTTCTTTTTCGATTTGCTTTTATTTTATTTTTCGGCTCAAGGGAAAATGACAGCATATTTTCACATTCCTCTATCCTCATGCAGATGCAGCATATCTGCTGTAGAAACCTTGAACTTGAGATGCTTCCATTTCGCTCGGTCGTTTTTGCTTCATCATTCTCAAACAGTGGTCCCAATTTTAAATGCCACCTAAATATCCAGAAAATAACTCGATCGGTAAAGTCCCAATTTTCGAGAGGCTTTCTCCAAGTTTTCGTTCCCAGGCGTTTGATGAAACCACGATGTCAGGAACCAGAATGAGTTTCCATCGGCGTCCACGAAACATCGGGATGCAAATCAGGGCCGACTCCATTCAAAATTCGGTAGGGTTTACTGGAGTCGTACTAGTGAAAAAAAAAGAAGGAGTCTAAGAGTCTGAGGAGCCAGTGACACGACTCAAAATCTAAATATATCGCTGATGTTGGTGATTTTATTGGATCTGCCCAGCACTATCTCGCATCTCTTGTCGAGGCTAAAAGTGCCTAACACCATCGCCAAGTGGGAGGGATCTGCGCTTCCACAGGCACTTCTGTCTGCTAAGAGCCTAACGCCGCTTTCCCCTCCTCTCCTCTTTAACTTCCTCCTCTCTCAACCTAATGCAACGGCTTTTCCCCGTTGATCATCTGAGGAATGTCATCTTCAATTCCTCGCGACTCGTGGTTACTCTCGGAGCTTTCTTCCCCACCATATCGATTTCTATATTAACTTTCCTATAGTATCTTTATTATTACCGGTCTTCCCCTGTTAATGGCGACATTCTTGTTTGATGCCAAGATCCCAAGCCTTGTCGGACTTCCCCGCGGTGGGTACAAGGTTACAGTCTCAAAAAATTGATTATCTCTGAGGCACAGGTTCCTGTCCTCCCATTCCATCCTCAGCTGCTGGCTCGACCAACTACTGCCCGCTTGATTCGCCCGCCGCCATCCTCCGTCAAATATCGCTATCTCCTAGGTGTTCTTGGGTGATGCGGATGGGCGACACCCACTGGTGTTTTCCAATCTCTTGGCTATCTTGGCCACTTGACCTAACCTACGTGCCGCATCTGCATAGTCGAGGAAAATAATAATACATCGATTTATGAAATTCAAGGCGGGCAAACACCATGATAAGGATGCAAGCGAGAGGGAAATTAAAAATGACCAGAAGAATATTAAGTCGTGCGGTCTTGCGGGTGGCATCAGAAGACCCTTTTCGAGGCACATGCGAATTTGATGTCGCACTGGAGCTTTCTCTATGAGGGGCTCCCCGAAAATGCTTATCACAAGCATTTCAGTCCCTGTAAATTCCCATCCGCATCGGCATAAAGTGGTCTGGGATGCTCTAGCTGGGCAGCCTCTAGCTTTGGAGATATCAACGAGAGATCGACGCTTTTATCATTGGGGACTGCAACCCTGCATACGAACCAAACCCCACCCCCGTCGGGCTTTGTTCTAGAATGATCCTAGATGCCGTCATTGCTCTACATCCAATCAACCCCTCTCCAATACTGCTATGGATCAAAAAGTACGGCCAGCGGCACATGTCGCGTGAGGTTGCCAAGCATCGTGAAGGGGTCACACCGAATTTCCCTATGACGAATCGTGAGGGATTCCCGCCTCTTCAAGGCTCGTTTGCACTACATAAGTTTCGGCTGGGAAGATCGGGAGTGTACCACCTTCCCGATGAGGATGTAGGGCAGACAGGAGAAACGGGAGATGTGTTTGTGTGGATCGCTAAGAGCGCATAGGGAGAAAAGCAGTTGTAGTATTTTTGCCCAAGTCTGCTTTTCATTTGCGATAACACACGGCTGGGGTGCTGTCGCCCGATGACCCATCCAGCTCTCATTGTACTCTTGGAGAAGATGGATGCTGCGACGATCACCGCAACCTTTCGCATCCCCCTCCTCCCCACTGAGGGTATTTGCCCGATGGAGTACAATGAACGTTGTCTGAAGACGCAATGTCACCCTGTGAGTTTCAACTACGCTGGTATCCTTGTCGTTCAGGGAGGAGAGAAGTTACATGACCCAAAAAGGGAATTGGGATAGTCTTCGCGAGAGCTATAAGTATAGAGGGCACCTCCGTTGCTCTTTCCTATCCAACATCAATCAAAAAAAGCCAAAAAACCGGGAAGAAAACAAAGGAGGAAAACTTTCTCCTTCCAAATTCCTATCAAGTATTTTTTATCCCTAAGATCGGACCAAGAATCTTTATTATGCACTCAGTTAAGCGCACTTTGTTGCTCCTTGGAGCTCTTCTCCCCGCCGCTTTTGGCGCTCCTATCGTTGAACCCCGCCGAACCATAGAGACTGTTCCTGGAAAGTATATCGTTACGTTCAAATCTGGCCTTGACAGCTCCCAGATTAGTGCCCATACTTCTTGGGCCTCGGATATCCACAAGCGCAACCTTGAGCGCCGTGGTCTCGCTGAGCGTGACTACACTGGCATTGAGAAAAACTTCCACATCAACAAGTTTGCCGCCTACTCCGGCTCTTTTGATGATGTTACCATCGAGGAGATCCGCAACAGCGCAGATGTTCGTGTCTTTCGACTGATTTATACTTCATGGCAGGGGAATTACTGACTTGTTGTGTAGGTCGCTTATGTTGAGGAGGACCAGATCTGGTATCTTGATTCTCTGACTACCCAGAGTGGCGCTCCTTGGGGCCTTGGTGCTATCTCTCACAAGGGGAAGTCCAGCACTGACTATATTTACGACACGAGCGCCGGATCTGGCACTTTCGCCTACGTTGTGGACACCGGCATTAATGTTGACCATGAGGAATTTGGTGGACGTGCTAGAATTGCATACAACGCCGCTGGCGGTCAGCACGTCGATGCTGTGGGCCATGGTACCCATGTTGCTGGAACCATTGGTGGTAAGACTTACGGTATCTCGAAGGAAGCCAGCCTTCTGTCCGTCAAGGTATTCCAGGGCGAATCGAGCAGCACTTCGATTATTCTCGACGGCTTCAACTGGGCCGCAAATGATATTGTCACCAAGAACCGCACTAGCAAAGCCGCAATTAACATGAGCTTGGGTGGGCACACGCTTCTTATGACCGAAAGTAAAATTTTGCTAACGAATGATGATAGGTGGTGGGTATTCCTATGCTTTCAACAATGCCGTTGAGGACGCTTTTGACGAGGGTGTTCTCTCCGTCGTCGCTGCTGGTAACGAGAATGTAAGTTTTCCTAGTCATATAACAAAAAATCTAGCTTTCGACTCATATAATCTAGACCGATGCCTCAGACACCAGCCCCGCCTCTGCTCCTAACGCTCTGACCGTTGCTGCAAGCAATAATGCAAACGCCCGTGCTGAATTCTCGAACTACGGTACTGTGGTTGATGTATTTGCTCCAGGTGAGGATATCCTTTCCGCTTGGATTGGATCCAGCACTGCTACCAACACCATCTCCGGTACCTCGATGGCCACTCCTCACATTGTGGGGTTGTCGATCTACCTGATGGCTCTAGAGGGGTTCTCTACCCCTGCTGCTGTGACTGCCCGTATCAAGGAGTTGGCCACTAAGGATGTTCTCTCGGACGTCTCTGGAAGCCCCAACCTGCTTGCGTACAATGGCAATGCTTAGATGGAGCTATGACATAACTTGAATATCGGTGGTCAACTAGGGCCCCACGGAGGGAGAGTTGGATTGAGCACATGAAACAGTGAATAGTTAGGTTGTTTCGCTCCGAATGCACATATTTATTTTAAATCTATATAAGGACTCTGATTCGTAGACATGACCAAACTACTCAATTAGGCATCCGTCGTTGGTATCAATAGACATCACCGGACAAGTATGCATTTTAGATAGGGCAGTTTGGAGCTCTGGGGAGCTCTCATATAGGGAATTCCTTGATTTCTTGTAAGGGAGCAATGCAAGCTGAGCTGACGTACTGCCTCCTCCACCTGATGTCAACGAGGAATGGAGTGGCCGGCGCGGATGCTGATAGTCGGCGAAGCGGACCAGTCAGTGGGCGCTTTTTACATTTCTCAACCCCTGGACTCGCGGCAGAGTCAGTGATGCATAGTAGTTCGGGGAAATAAAAATACCCGATTGTACAGACGCTCAATGATAGGTTGTGATATCTCTTCTCCAAGGTCTGGAAAAAGCGAGTGGGTAGATGAGAAATATCCTAGGCTGTTATCTCTGAGGGTGCAGGGCATTTTTAAAAAAGCTTCTTTTTAAAAGAATCTCCCCGGTTGTTTACCTTTATTTCCAATCCTCTACCCTGGAAGTTATCGTTCCGTCGCTCCGTGCTGCAAATACCCCGGTACATGTCATCAACTGGAATGCAGGAACCCAGAGGATCGATCCAGAATGCCCCTAAGTCTGAGGAAAATATTATCATTGATGGAGAGAATGGGCTTTACACCAAGGCTTCGGGTGCGACAGTCAGTATGTCCTTCGCATCACAGTTGCATCCCTTGCTTCCATTCGTTCATTTAGTTCTTTGAATTATTTTTTAATTCCCTATCTTGCTGCCCCCCTTGTCTGCAGATACTGATTGCCTGGGGTTCTTTTCCAGTCTATTTAGAACCTAAAATGAGGTGCAAGTCCCGTCCAGATTCCCATTTTCTTTTTGTTGATTACTTCGAGTGAGACAACTTGCGGCCCTAAATTCTCGAATCAAAAGGTGATCCGTGTGAAATGTCTCAGCTAGACTCTGACAAGGATATCCTCCAACCATATCTGGCTGAGTATGGCCTCAAAGTGGCTGCGGACGGCTTCCACATCCAATGGGCTTTGGGGAATCAAAGACATCCTCGAAATTGGCACATTGCTCGGAAAATGTACAATGTCTCACTCTTAATCTTCCTGGAGTTTTTCACGTACGGTCTTTTGCTTTTTTATGCCTCTTCCTTTGTATTTGATGATAGCAACAGTGAGCTAACGGTTCCTGCATGATGTCGCGTATAGAACTTCAATTAGCACTGCTGGCGTGCGTCCAGCCCCCCCCTCCCCTTGCATCTGGCACCCCGCACTAACTTAGCTTCGTTGTATCTTCAAGTCTACCGCTGCAAATGCTGCTGCTGATGAGTTCGGCATGTCGAGTGAGCTATCCATCTTTGTCTTCGTGTCGCTGTACGCTATGCCCTCTCGTGACATCCCCAATCACCGCCATATCCAACGTGAGGCGGCCGAAAAACAAGGGGCATTTGATGTTCTGACCCCATGATGCATCTTCCACAGTTATCTACTAGGTCAAGCCCTCGGAGGCATCGTCCTGCCTCCATACTCTGAAGCATTTGGGCGCAAGAAGCTCTATGTCATTAGCACCGCACTGTACAGCTTAGCTTGCGTCCTAGTCGCCGCTGTGCCTTCCCTAATCGGCGTTGTTGTCGGTCGATTCCTTAGTGGATTTCTCTCTGCCATCCCTAGCACGATCGTCGTGGGGAGCATCGAAGATATGTTCAACTCTCGAGATCGGGTCTGGATGATCTGGTTCTGGGCCCTGGTGGCTAATCTTGGTCTGGTCGTTGGACCTATCTTGGGTACTTTTACCACGACTGATCTCAACTGGTACGCTGGGAGCAGGCAGGAAAGAAAGAATTATATCCGCTATCCTTCTTGCTTGCTTATCTCTGGGGGACCGTAACCCAATGGCTAACGTCGAGGTTTTCAGGAGATGGCTTTTTTATATCGCCGCCATCGTGACCGCACTTCTGACGTTTCTCCTGCTGGGTATCAATGAATCCCGCCCGGCCCTCTTATTAGAGCGAGAGGTTGCCAAGCTTCGAAAAGTAACCGGAATCGACTCTCTCGAGAGCCTAAACCCGGATAACGCACCGGACTGGCGAACCTTTGTGCGTGTCGCTTTGGGCCGCCCAATTCGCCTATTCTTTTCCGAACTCATAGTCTTCACTGTCTCCGTGATGAGCGCTATAGCAACAGCCCTTGTTTACCTCTTCACGCAAGCCTTACCCCCAATATACGAAGGTCTCGGCTTCACGACCAAGCAGGCTTGCCTCCCATTCATCGCGATCGGGGTCGGACTGAGTCTAGGGCTGTTGACGCGCTACTTGGATATCCACATGATTGAGCGACGCCGCAAGCATGGCCGCACACTTCAGCCAGAGCACAAGCTAACCGGCTTTTGGATTGGGTCTGGAGTGCTTGCTGGTGCGCTCTGGGTTTTCGCATGGACGATCCCCCCAGGCGTTCGTGATCTGCACTGGATGGTGTCCGTGCTGGCCCTGGTGCTGATCGGATACTCGTTAAACGAAATTGACTACGTGTTGGGTGGGTACCTGGCTGATAGCTACCTTAGCTATGCGGCCAGTGGCCTCGCGGCCCTCAGCCTCGTGCGGGCGCTTTTATCGGCCATTCTCCCCCTTGTGTCAGCTCCGATGTTCGTACGCCTCGGTGCAAACGTGGCCGTCTCCATACTTGCTGGTGTGGCTACTTTGTTCTGCCTGGTGCCACCGCTATTCTCGCGATTTGGTGAGACAATCCGCGCCCGCAGCAAGTTCGCCAAATACAGTCTGAATATGTACCATGAGCTTAGTGTGGATGAAGATGGGTATTAGGGTCTTGACTATTGAACAGTGTGGGGTAGCGATTGGCAGATCGACAGACAACATGGCGACATGAAGTTATGAACCCCAAATAGCCTCTTTTCCTTCATCTTATGTGTCACAGACATTCACAGGTGACTCGTCAACTTTTGCTTTGCCTTCCTTTTCCTTTTGGCTCCCTCCCCCTTCCGTCTTGTTTTGCTTGCTTGCATTAGTTGTATTTCGAACGAATAGAGAAATAAGAGGAGGCAGCTATTGATATACTCCGCCGTTCTCTTATTATTACAAATTGAGAAAATAAAAATCCCTTGTAGGTGTCGTGGTTATGATCACTCTTCTGAGTTGTCCAGTTTTGGCTCTGCAGAAAGCTGAATAAGCCACGCCGCTTCAACCCCCGCCTTTTCTCTTCCACCCCTGCCTTAAAAGCAGCGTCCAGATCCTGTCCTTCAACTAACTATTTGCTCCGATCTACCATGGACGATACAGCCTTACGAGCTCCAAATCCTCCCCGTCCTATGCAGCCTTTACTCTCCTCCGTTGCGGAAGACGCGTCGAGCCTAGATTCCGCCCAGAAACACGAGCGTGATGCTCACCACCGTCCACCTCTCCTACCACAACACTATGGCCAACGTCACCACCCGGATATCGACCATGACGCTCAATCCCTACAACCGCTACAGTCTGCGGTGGAGGCCTTTGATCAGTATGCCCTCCAGCAGCAGCAGCAACACACAGTGGTGCGGCCGCTCCGTCAGGGCGATCCGTATTCTACCATAATGGTATAAAACAATTCCGTCCCTTTCTTGCGTGTAGAGATATCGATTTGTCTACACCAAAAAATAACAAAACTAATATTTTGCGCATTCACAAAAGCCCCATGAGCATCCCTCTCCGACGCAAACCCAATCATACAACCCAAACGAGTCTATTTTCTCATCCAAGGGCGACGGATACCTTCGAGATCTGGCCTCTATTCTGGACCCTCCCGACCTCGAAGCTTGGAGAGAGCGCTTATTCAACGCGGATGAGACAATTGTTCTCAGTGAAGAGCAGTAATGCCCCCTATTTAGCTTTTTTCTCAACCCCAAGGCGCACAATTGACACCTCACACCCATGATTTAGATTCCGAACCTACTTCCCACACATCGATAATGTCTACTCTCACCGCTCAACACAACACTACAAGCGCAAGCCCCTCGTGTCACATTATTGGGACTGTCGCCTCAAGGGCCGGCCGCCGGGCACGCCTAAATCCGAGGACCCCAACAAAAAGAAACGAAAACGGACAGCTAGGCAGCGAGATCTTTGTGATGTCAAGATCAAAATCACCGAGTATTTTCCGGGCCATGCGACGGGTATTATGACAAATGCGATGGGTGCGGAGTCAGACCATTATGCACTGTCGACTTCGCCTGGCTTCAATGATGGTGCAGATACGCCTCTGTCGTCGGAGTCATTGCCGGGTGTGAATACACTGCTCCAGTGTCCTGCTGCTACTGCTGCCGCCGCGGTTGCTGTGGGGGGGGTTGGTCCGGGAGAGAATCAGCCGTTTGGGGTGTTGACGCCTAACCCGCCGTTGCCGGAAGGTCATCCAGGGGCAAATGGACAGCGGTATTTTACTATCCAGCGTGTCAATGGGAATGGGGCAAATGGGAAGAATGATGGCGTAAGTGGGGGCCATCGACATACACTGGAGGAGAGCGACCGGGTCAAGAAGAATAGTGTCCAACGGTACCTGTTGAAGGAGGCTAGGGAGAAGAAGAAGTCAGTATCTGTAAGTCTTTCTCCTTTGAAAGTATTTCTCTCTCTTCTCCTTTGGCTCCCATACCCTAATCCGAATGGTTTCCCTGATGTTGTTACGTCACGTTATGGTCAGGCACTTGGCAACAGACCCAAAACACCAACCAAGTCGTTCTTTCCCCGCTTCTCCTCCTCTTCCTGCACACCACACCACCTGCAGATGTGAAATGCAAATATTTCAATCTCGTTCACTTTATTCTTAAGCTCTAACCCACCTCTACAATAGTCTAGGACAATGTCCGTTCAAAACCAGCCGGTCCAAAAAACATACCATACCAAAGCCACTGGCCTGGCCGCGGTGACCGCACTAAACCATTCCAAAGAATCGGATTTAAAGCTATATGGTAGTTGTTTCTGGTGGGTTCCTGCACCCTTATATTGAAACCAATTGTTGCCGGCTTTGTCAACTAATTCAGCACCAGCCCATTTGTGCAGCGTGTTTGGATAGCCTTGGAGCTCAAGGGCATCCCATATCAATACATTGAAGTGGATCCCTATCAAAAACCTCAATCTCTCCTCGAGGTGAATCCAAGAGGCCTAGTCCCAGCTATACGACATGGGGACTGGGGTTCATACGAGAGCTCAGTTTTGCTCGAATATGTAAGGATAACGAGCTGTCTCTCAAGGTACTTTAAACGAAGCATGTCTAACTTAGGTTTTGCAGCTTGAGGATTTGACAGCCAATCCCCCTTTACTTCCACGGGGAGACCCCAAATTGCGGGCCCACTGCCGGTTGTGGACAGATTTTGTGAGTCACCATTGTCGCCCCGCGCGTTGCTCCTTTGTAGATCGAATCATTCCTAATATGGGTAGATCAATCGTCATATCGTGCCCAACTTTTACCGTGTTCTCCAAGAGCAAAATGAGCAAAAGCAGATCTCGAACGCGCAAGAACTCCGCGATGCATTCAACACTCTAGTTGCGGCTGCTGATCCCAATGGGCCATTCTTCCTGGGGCCTAATATCTCCTTTGTGGATATCCAGGCGGCCCCTTGGATAATTCGACTGGGCCGCGTCTTGAAACCTTATCGGGGCTGGCCGGATTCGGAGCCAGGTAGTCGATGGGGTGCCTGGGTGGACGCAATTGAAACCAATGAGCAAGTCAAAGCGACGACCAGCACGGACGATCTCTACCTTGACAGTTACGAAAGATACGCTCGTAAGGCATCGTTCCATCATATCATGTCACCGCTGGTGTGAAACTAATTTGTGCCAGAAAATCGTCCTAACACATCCCAACTCGCAAACGCAATAAACTCGGGAAGAGGTCTCCCCTGAATGCATAGTAGAACAACTCGAGTGTTTTGTTTTCACCTTTGTAGCGATAGGCCTCTGAGGAGTTAGAGCAACATTGCATCGCTTCGACAGGGGCCATCGACATAGATGAAAGCTGGAAACCGATGCCACTGAGTAACCGAAGATCTGATGGTGGACAGACCATGTCAATGTTTTTTTTTCTGCGAGTGGTTGCGCCTAATATACCACGAATACGTTTTTGCGTGTAGCCTAGCTTGCTCTAGCCTGCTCTTGCGCCTCTATTTCCAGCTCTGAAACCGCCACGTCCACTGGCGTCTGGGCCCCGAGGACTTCGGATTGGCTGACGTGGAGATTGTGATTGGTCGTTTTGGCTCCTATCGCCGCTCTGCTGTCGGTCTCTTCTTTGAATATGGGGAGGGTTCTGTTTGGCAGGCGAGTCTGGATCGTAGAGCTGTCTCGATTTCCCTGAGGCAGCTGAATGGTCCCGCCTTTCTCTGTTATTGTCTCTTCCATTTCCTCGACCCCTTCCTTTCCCCCGTCCCTCGTGCTGCTTCGGAGGAGTGGCGCTGCGTGGCGACGAGGCACCCGATGTGTTGGCGGAAGGGCTACCGAAAAGCCTTTCCCGGGCTTCTTCATACTTGCGCTGCTTCTCTTCTCGATTCCGCAGGGCAATAGCGTGGCGTTCTTCGGGCGTAGGGTCCCGTGTTTTATCGTCATCCGAATCACCTTCCCCCTCACCGTTCAAATCCAAACGTCCGAAACCTGCGGCGGTGGAGTTGATGGCGGCTGATGACGATTGTCGAGTAGCTATCTGGGGGTTGCGACTAAGGACAGTCACTGTTGGCTTGAAGTCTTGCTTGAGAGGAACATCGGAGTGGGTTTCTAAAAAGTGGAATGTCTGCGGCGATTCACTATATAATAATCAAAAATCAAGTTAGAAACGTGCGCCGATTTTCAGATAAGTGAAAAATAAATAAATCGGAAAAGCGCAAACATACGCTTCAGCCCATAATTGCCGATTAAATTCTGCCTGCTGGGCTCTGCGTTGCGCTTTGGTAACCTTGGAGGATACCTTTTTCTCCGGTGGAGGCGGGGTGGGTTCGGTGTCTAGTTTCTGTAGGCGAAAAAAAGTCAGGACCAAAGTGTTCCGGCTCGACAATGATCTTACAGGGGACGGGCAAGGGGTGGTTTTGGTATGGGATTGAGAGGGGGAGATAGACATACATCAGCTTGAGACTCCCAATCATCTTCCCAAGCGTCCGGGCCCATTGTAGATTTCGTACTCATCCCGGAAAGTGGATGTGGAATAAGAGGGCGAGGGGGTTAAAAAAAAGGAACAGCCCAACTTGGTCGGATATATGCTGGTTGAAAAAAAAATCCAAAGGAATGAAATGAAACCAGGAATATCTACAACCAAAATGATTATAAAATTTAAATGAAAACAGGGTCTATAAAGATGGGTATAATAGATCCTTTTTTGCTTTGATATTGAGGAGGACAAGGGGAGGAGAGAGAAAGGTGATCGGGGAGGGGAGGGAGGCTTGGAGTTGAATTCCGGTAGGGCAACTTTTTTTTCGGGGTCGTTTTATTTGCTGGGTTTGCTTAGTTAAGATTCTGATGGTCTTCGTCAAACCACAATTGTTGTTGATCATCATACATATCTCCATCATCTCTTTTAGTTTTAGTTTTTATATATGAGAATATTATCTTTGTTCTTCTCCATTGAGGAGAAAACGTTACCGTGTCCAGTTGAATTTAGTTTGTACTTATCCGTTTGTCATGGTTCCTAGCCTGCCTCTTTCCCTCACTATTTGTGCTAGCAAGGGGGATCGTGGTTTAAAATGATTTGGGTGGTGCCATCTCTTTTCTACAAACATGTTTTACCTTCTTTATTTCTTCTCAAAAAAAGGAATGAATGAAGAATAATTTTATTAAAACGTGCTGTTAGATAATAATCCTGCATGGCCATGCAATGCTTCCAGGTCCCAATCATAGAAACCATCAACCCGATGCAGTAACGCCTCAACAGTTGTCAATTCGCATCATTGATCAAGATGGTTTCAATGAGCAGTCTATATCCCTGCTAAAACCAATAGGGTAAAAAAGGTGGCCCAACTCCGCCTTAAACGCGATAACCCGTTGCAGCACTTGCCTCTCATCGGTAGTCTGCATATTCCGCCAGACAAAGTGAGCCTTTGTCTGTCATGGAGTCTTGGACCATCTCAACTTTCGATTTCTTGTGTTCTCGCTATTCCTTCCACTGAGACAGTTCCCTCTCGTCGGCGGTAGTAGGGGCTCCAGCTACGCTGTGAGCCCTTGCTCACAGTGACTAGAGCTGTCGGTGTACACTCAGCAGCCTTTTCGGAGTAGCTGATTCGATCACAGCCAATGCATTTGATGTCCTCGAGGCTGATTCTCTCCACAATTTATGCCCCGATGTCTGTCTAAAATGGGGGACTCCTTATCTAATTCCTTGCATAGGAATATGTTTGGGATATCATAATATGCTGGATTCATTATCTCGACTTTAACGTCTTTCGTCTTTTGGAATAATAGGTAGTGGTATATGTCGCGGGCAATCTCAATCCAATTGCCACTGTCTGAATTTTCACGGTGTGCCCAAAGAATAACAGTCGGGGTGGGGAGTACTGTCGTCCTTCGGCCGTCACCAGACTAGTTGAGAAAGTCGAGGTTCCAATTTTTTGCTATCCCTCGTATTTCTCTCCATATTGGTGAGAAGAGACTTAGTTGTTTATCCTGTGGGTGGTCTTGAGAAAGAGAATGAGAACTTGTAGGGGATGCGCAGAGGGAGGCAAATCTCCACGATGAAGCTGTCACTTTCGGGGGCATTGGTTTCGTTGTATGATCTGTTCGTTCGACGGGAAAGTCTGTTTGCCAGGTTGGCCCCTCCGGGAGTACCACCGCGGGAGGCGTACGACACTTATGTTGACCACATCACTGAGGTTTTAAGGATGTAGTCACCAAGAAGATTTGCTAGTCGACTTCAATGTCACGAAGAATATTGGTATAAGGAAGCGCTGTTGATCAACGTCAGCGTCACGCAGCATGTTATCGATACGGTCCTCGGTCGTGGAGTTTAAAACTTAATGAGGGATATTTTCGCTTCGTTAACAGTATCAGGGGTTGGTACAGAACGAAGTGTCAAAAACTGAGTGCCGGGTTGAGGAGTAGCTGAGTAGAGGAAGAGGAAAGAACGTAAACGAAGACGGCTCACATTGCATTCAGGCTGTTTAATGAACATGCTCCATTCCGCTTGCAAATGGTAGCTTGGCTGGCATCTTACAGCCGTACCAGCCTTCTTTATAAATCCGAGTGAGGGTGGAAACTCGTGTCATTGAAGCCCAGGCTGAATGCTCTCGCGAGCGGATTCGAATTGAGTGGGGAAGCCCTGCTTGCAAACACCGCCTGGGATATTCACAACGCTTTGCGGTGGGTGAAATAAAATAGCCTGAGGCCGTGTGTTGTATAAGTTGTAAAGCACTCAGGCACGGACGAAATTCCGGTGGGATTCTCCCCGCTTCCTCCGCTCCACTCCGATTTGATTTATTGGCAGATCACAATATCTTTAACAATACCGACGGATTCTGCTGTGGAGAGTCCGTTTGTTCCGCTGACCATGGCTTACGCATTACCTTTTGTATCAGGTATATAAATAAAGTCTTGCCTAAGTCTCTGACCATACCACCAACCCAACCCAGACTATCGACTAGGGACCATACACTCACGGTTTCTCATACCACTGGCAAACGTTGGAATGTCTAAAACAGTTTTGATCACCGGATGCAGTGATGGAGGACTAGGGGCGGCAATGGCAAAGGCCTACCACAGGAAAGGCTTCCGGGTCTTCGCGACACTACGCAATCAGGCTAAGGCCGGATCTCTGGCTGAAATCGATGGTATAGAGCTTGTCGAGCTTGAAGTCACATCACTCGAATCTATTCGTCAATGTGTAAATGTTATTGCGAAACATACAGGGGGGAGGCTCGATGTCCTTGTCAACAACGCTGGCGTCAGCGCCATAGTGCCGCTTCTAGACGCATGCCTCGACGACGCGAAGAAGGTATATGACACAAATGTTTGGAGTATCCTTGCGATGGCACAAGCATTTGCACCAATTCTCATCAAGACCAAAGGGATCATGTGCAACATCAGTTCTGTGTCTAGCGAAATGGTTTTTGCATGGGCTGGTACGTCCTGGCTCTTATCTCTATGAATTCCCCAGCCCCAAAACTTACTCGGATGCAGGTGTGTATAGCAGCTCCAGGAGTGCTCAAACGAGAATTTCAGAGACGCTACGTCTCGAGATGGCACCCCTTGGTGTGCGAGTTATCACAGTCATCCTTGGTGGCGTTCAGACAAGCGGAAACGACCCTGCCAATATCGCGGACCTTGAGCTGCCCCCGAATTCGCACTACCGGAGAATAATTGCGGCCATAGATCGCCACAAGAAGACTATCGTACACCCCAACAAACAAAATGTCGACATAGCAGCGAAGAACATAGTCAACGACGTTCTTAGTGGTGGCAGTATTTTCATTCGGCGCGGGCAAGCTTCCACTCTTAGTTGGTTCTGCAACACATTTCTTCCCTACGGACTCTTCACTTCGATGATCAATCGGGATTCGGCTCTTGACGAAATTGATTTTCGTGAAGATGCCACATGACTCTTAAAAGCCATTGAAAATACTATCTTGTGCCATATATCATTATTCGGTGTATGGAAATGTTGTGCTATTCGAGATAACTGTCTGGGGGACCTACTTCATACAAATGTGGAAACCAGTCGGCTCCCGCTATTTTAAGACTCTCAGTCACTTCCTTACATCTCTCTCTTCCTAGCGGGGGCTGTTAGATCCGATCGTATACTTGAGCATTATATTATTAATATAGCGGATGATACATGGGACTTCATGGAAAACTTCACTATTATTTCCGGTAACCCCAGGGGAGTACACGGACTTCGGGGGCCTAAATCCGACGGATTCGGCCCCCCGAAGTAAGCCCGGCGGTGTTCCCTCCATTCGATGAGCAAAGAAAAAAGAATGCCAGATCATCAACTGAGGCATCCAGATTTTTGCATAGTTTATCCCGCCAGTCAACATTATGGCAAGATCGAAACCGACCCTCAGTCAATCTAGCACTTATGGCCAAGCCTGCATGCAGTGCTATAAGGCAAAGTGCCGGTGTGTGCGTTCCCCAAGTAGCGGTGATTGTGAAAGGTCAACTAGTGATACAAACCCCTGTTAGTAATAATGCCCGGCTAATGATTTCTCAGATGCCTCCGTCTCAAGAAAAGGTGCCAGCCATCAGAGTCGATTCGCAGGCGTAATGGTCAGACAGCCGAAGAGGCCGATATGCGGATCGCTCGACTAGAAGACAAAATGGAGAGCTTGTTATCCACAATGCAATCTTTCATCAGTTCCCAGGGTCTGGGGGCTTCTGGGCCTTCTGTAAACGTCTTTCAACCTCTTCAACTCCTCAACGGCGGCAGCATCTCGTCATCCACATCTTATTCGAATGGCACTCTAGGAAACACCACGAGCGCTACCCTAGGCTTCAATGAGGTGTCGGGATATGCGACGGATTCGATTACCACAGTATCCCCGAATCCTAGTCCATTGCTTCTATCCGCAAATCAAGCAGATGAACGGCTCAATTTCTTCCGAGCACGAATGCTGCCGCATTTTCCTTTCATCGACCTTACCCCACACACGACAAGCCAGTATCTGCGCCAAAACAGGCCATTCTTGTTTCAAGCTATCTACACCGTTACCATATTCTCGACACAGGAAAGGCTGACTCAAGTTGAGCAGCTGAAGCGTCAACTGTTCACATCTGCCTTGCTCGAGGTCCAGTCAAATATCGACTTGCTGCTTGGGTTACTGACGTATCTAGCATGGAGTACTGACGCTTTTCTTGGAAGGGCAGACCTTCTCTCTCGCCTTATGATGCTCGCTCTTTCGCTAGTATACGATTTGCGGTTGTTCAAACCATCCTCACTAGATGTGCAAGTCATGATGAATATGACCCAGGGGCGGGTTGACGAAACTAGTGAGGACCCCAATAATGAAATGTCCTATGACTTTTTAGAAAGGCAGCGGGCAGTACTCGCATGTTTCATTCTGAGCTCTAAGTACGCTTGACCTCCCCGATTCTCTATTAAACTTCGTTATTATGCTTATACTGGGGCACAAAAGATACTAATGTATGGCTATCCCTAGTATTTCATCACACCTTGGACGGCAAGATGCTATAAGATGGACGCCTCAGATGGAAGAGGCGCTTCGAGTCATCAGACTTCACAAGTCATGTCCTGATGATGAGTTATTTGTCGCCCAGGTACGGTTGCAGGTCTTGAAGCAAAAAGCGGATTACGTCCGACAACAGGATGAATCAGGATGCACTCTCACAGGAACAGCTCCTGCGGCGGCCTCGGCTCCTCGTTTATTGTATCTTAAGACTTTACGAAGGCAGCTGCAAGAGCTAAGATCTTCGTTTCCCCCAGAGCTCCATCAGATAGGTAAGTAGGTTCTCCAGTGAATAACCTACCTCCGCTCTGGGATTGCTGAAACCCTCACCTGGGGAAATCCTTGCTTATGTACTTTGTAGACATTCTTAATACGCACGCGCAATATGTCGAGTTCTATATAAACCAACTGGCCTATTCCATAAGTCGAGACCCGCCTCCCCTAGATCTATCTGGTCAAAAGGGAGAAGGTGGTATCTTACTGGGATTCGAACGCCTTGAGTGTCTGTGGCAGTCGGTGGAGAGCATCAAGTCTTGGATGGATGATTTCTACGGAATTCATTGCGTAAAACTTGTCGGCCAGCCCTTTCATTTTTGGTCACAGATGATTCTAAGTATCACGCTTTTGAAATATCTATCAACACTTCAAGACCCAGACTGGGATTGCCAAGCGGTGCGGAACACAGTTGACCTAATATCGACGATGGACCGTATACTTCAGAAGCTTGAGTTGAGCAGCAAGGAACCGGAACTTCAGTGCGACGACCATTTACTCAAATATTTATCCAAGCTTTTGACCAAATGTCGAATATGGGCCGAAGCGAGGTGGAACACGACGTCTCAGATACAAGAGGCTTCCCAGGTACAAGACTTGGACACTAGCGCCAACCCTGACACAGTCTGTGACAGTCACCATATCCCAGATCTAGATCAAATGGTTTGGATGCAGTCGATGGATTTGGGAGATGATCAGTGGTTTGAAAATGTACTGGGTATACCCACTCCCAGCCTTTGACGAAATCTACCGCTTTTTCCACCCGCTTCTGGAAATCTTCCTCGCTTTCATTCTGTTCATCGTACTCATTCGTGGGCACCGGTTTTTTAAAAATAAAGAACATGATAAAGACTAAGAGGTCCGAATGTACCTTGGCTCTGTCTATATCACCCGCCGACTTTCCAAGAAGATACTTGAGTAAGGACAGCAGATATTTAGTGGGCTTAGGTGTTAATATCTGGCAGTGATTGTTGAATGTAGACCGAACTTGAATGGTATCTTGCAATTGGAGGCCAACGACAGATAGGGGATATAAGTGAATATATCGCTTCCGAAGTTGGTGATTTTCTATAATCTCGTGGTCGAGGCCCGTTGTGTCCCATTCCCCATATCTATTCGGATTGCCCCCTGTAAAAGGCATACCATTTTCGGCAAGAATCTGGGACCGAGCAATAGTTTGTCATCTGGGACGGCCCATTCCACTCTCTGTCTAAAGTTAGAATCAGGGTTCTCATAAGAAGCAAGTATAATGGGAGATTCCTGCAAGAAGTACGATAGGGTGTCCGCATCGTGCATGAATTTGTTGGCTATACTCAACCATCGGGATTCCTCTCCGCTGCAACGCCTTTGCCGCTGAAGTTATAGAGACACTCTCTTGACAGCAGGGGACATTATCTTTCTGGTTTGATACATCCATGGCGTAATCCAAGATGTAAGTTTAAAGGAGGATTTTCTGATGTCTTAAAAGAGGAAAAAGAGGAAAGGGAGGAGAGATGAGAGTATAAACAGTTAGTTAGATGTGTTGGTTCAGGAAGCTTATTAAACATAGGCAACCTCAACCACGATGACTCAAAAAAAGGGTCTTTAAGCATATTTTATAAAGTTATTCTTGCCGTTGTATAATATCAATGGAATGTATTCCACTCGGTTGGGGTGTGTTGTGAACCGCAAATGACTTGAGCATTACATTCATATTCACAGATTAATCAAGATTGTGATAATGGTTAGGTCCCACAGTATGACCTAAACTCCCAGAGTTTTAATTGCAGAAGAGCAAGACCTAGCAGTTCAAGATTTCACTTGGTAGTCGAGTTCAACCATCAAGTGAGGTGAGCTTCATTTGATTATCAGCTGGTAGGTAGCTGGGGCCCAATCCCAGGATGTATACGTTTCATCAAAAGCCTAGTATTAATACAATGATACTTGAACCCTCTCTCTCTCTTTTTTTTTTTTAAGTTATAAAGCAGTAATGTAGGAATAGGAGTAGAAGTTGGGAAGAAAAAAAACAGAGGGCCTTCTGAATATCAGGGCGGTAGTCAACAGCAGAACACCCCTTTTGGAACGTACCTGAAACCCCCGCATTGCTCCTATAGCTCCCACCTCCTTCACCTAACCCACACTTTCACAAAACTTCAATAAGCCACACTCAACACAACAGCAAAAAGGCAAAAACGACAAATAATAGGGGCAGATAATCCAATCATGAACAAAACAGACCCAGACGGGGACTCCCAAATGGCTTCCTCCCCCGAATCCAGCCACGCCACCTCCGACGTCGATGACTGGCAACAAGCAGGCACCCGCACTCCCACCCGACCCTCGCAAAACTCACATTCGCAGTTCGCAGGTGTCTCTGAGCTCTCACCTCCAGGATCCCAGACCCAAAGTACGGCCGTCGATATGGGTGGTGTCGCGAATATGGGGGAGATCCCGCTGGGGGCGGGTATCCCCGGCATTGGGGCGGATGGCGAGCCAGGGCAGGAACAACCAGGGGCATCGTGGATGAATAAACGCGCCAAGGAGGAGTACCAGAGGGCGATGGAGAGTGTGGTTGATCAAGATTTCAATCTAGGTAGGTTTCCCTTCCTTTTCTTCTCTCCTTATGTTTCATTGTGTGCTTCTCTGGGAGTAACGAGTAGGGGATGATATTGGATGTAGAACGAGGATCCTGGATATTGGACTACAGCGGCTAATTTACTTTGAAGATGAGTTTGGGGATCCTTTTGACGAAAGGGATATGAAGGAAAAGCTCTTTTAATTTGACGGCTAGGGCATCACATGGTGTTTGGTGTTTTCTTTCATGTTTCTCCTTTCATACCTTGTTTCTGGTGCCAGGTAGAGAGGTTGCTATTCAAGATGATATGATTATTTATGAGATATGAACATAGCCTTTTTTTGGCATTGCGCTGGTCGGAAGATTTTTTTTTTTTCTTTTTAATGAAAGATGGAAGATGGTGTGTTTGGGGCGTAGTCCTCATCCGGAGGCTCTGGGGTTGCATGCACCACCAAACATGAGAAACGCCCAACTCAATTTACTAGACAAAACTAAGCGTTTTCTTTTAATAAAAATAATCTGCAAGATAAGTGGAACAACGATCTGAGGAGGCTTTAAAACGGTGGAGCGAAAGTGTCAAAAAAGGTTGGCACAGCAACCGTCCCGCAAAGACGCCGAGGCCAGCACCAAAAACAACATCCATCAGAATAATCTTCCATCTCGTGCACGCGCAACATCATCCATTTCGAAATATCCAGATTTCGCTTACTCTGTATTCAATTCCGCTATTATTTTTTAAGAGCAAATAATTGTATTATCCTATCATCAGAAGAACTACTCAACTATTACCTCTGGAACCGTCACATCCATTCTTCTTTCCGCGAGTGAGGTAAACATTCCTCGCGTCTCGCCCAAGATGAACATCGATAATTCGACTGCTTCAGCACGCCTCCCCCCACAAGCATGGTGAGTGGGACAGAATTTATTTCATTTCTCCTGTCTTGAAGCATTCCTCAGCGCAAATCAGTGCCTAGATATGTGGCACAAATGCAGACTTTCTAGCAGAAGGGCAAGGGAAATAGATGCGCGACCCCTTTTCACTTACCTTATTCTTACGTCCACGAAAAATTTTTATCAACAATAAAGTTTCTGCATTGAAAATTTTGATGAACGATGCCAAACGTCGCAATTCCTGACCCATACTGACGGAAAATTTTTTTTTCCCAGTGAACGTCATTTCGACGACGATAGGGTACATTTCACCCCCATAAAATCATCCAACCCAATCGCCCCCCGTGCCTGGGACCGCAAACCCTCAAATTCGTATCTGTCGCGCTCGAAATCGCGTAAAGTCTGGAAACGTTTTCGTTCATCGTTCAACAGCTTAAAGGCCCTACACCAGTTAACAGGAACGGAATCCGGGATGGTCGAAGAACGCGAACTCATGTTAGAAATCAACATGGGCCGAAACCCGTGGAATTCTCGAGGTATCAAGCGACAGCGTCTAGCTCTTTCTGGGCAAGAAACTGGTGTGGTGGCGAATGAGGAATATAGTGCCGAACTAGGTGCTGCAAGACGTTCATTTCTTGAGACGAAGTGGGAGTCTGAGGCTACGAGAAAAAAACGTGAATTTTCCTTTCCATTTTTTGGTAATGACATCATTTTTGGGAGTGAGGGCTAATGTGATGTTTTTGATGGTTAGGCAAGCTTCCTGCGGGTCAGTTCACCACCCTGGATGCTGATTCGGATGAATCTATGAGTAGCGTCGATGACTTGCAGTCCGAAGAGAACTTAGATAACGACATGGTCGATAACGGGGACGTTCTGGGTATGTCCACGTCGAAGGTTGATAGCTCCATGCAGGATCCCCTGGAATGGGACAAGTCCTCGGTGCTTACCCCGGGCGACCCCGCGAGATTGGCTATGGCGGCAGCCTATCCGCATGCGCTACCTGGCAAACATGGTCACCTCTTAGATGGCGTGCGTGGGGTGGTCCCCAACATAAAACCCTTTGAAACCGTCAACGAGCCTGAGGTTCATTTATCTGCTTCTACTATCTGTGGCGCTCGTGACGGTGCAACGGCGGCCAACAGCGATGCAATTCTGGATATCGTGATGACGGGTGATCCACAGCTACGACAGCCAGGAGTGGCTACGACGAACGAGAAAGACCAGGCGACTACGATTAAAACAAAGACTACGGCGCTAACCACGGAGCAAGAGTCGACCCTGGTTCGATCGGCTCTACGCAGCTCACTAGGTGGGGAGGATACTGAGCTGCTAAACAATTTCTTATCCAAGGCCAAAGCGAAACGGGAGGCGAAAGCGGCTGCGGAGGCCGAGGCAGCAGCAGCAGCATCCGCACCAGTTATGATCGCACAAGATGCGGAGGAAGAAGCGAAGTCGGAGCGGATGCCTCAGGTGCTTGTCGAGATCCCGACTCCGGATCGCCGGGCGTTGGAGGATCTTGACGCCAATTCACCGTCTCCCATGAAAACGTCAGTGTCTCTATCTAAACCAGGGAGCCAGGATGGCGAAAATATGGGGGATAAGGGTTCGGTGCCTGCCAGTCCAGTTGGTCGCCGAAGTACCCGGCCCCGCGCCGCAAAGTCAGTCGTCCAGCGAACAACCGCGCCAACCGGTGTCCGGAGCGCCTTCTCGCTACGCCGCGCAAAGGGGACCGAATTTGTCTTCCTTCAGCGGACAGAAGCGCAGGAGTTGGCCTTGCTCACTCGACGCAATACACGGCAGAATAAGGGCGATTCCCTATTACCGAAGTACACGCTGCAAGGGTTGGCTCGACGCACCCCAGAGACAAGTCCAACGGACCTCTCTCACGAGAATGAACATCCCACCGAGGAAGATCAGAAGGCGAAGAAACACGTCTGCTGGAATGATGAGCAGCTGGTCGAATTCGAGGGAGAGAGTGGGGATGACCAAACCGCCGAGGACATCGACCAGGGGGGAAAGGCCACGACACGAAGCCCCGGTAAAAGAAGGGCGGCCAGTAGCCGCAGTTCCCGATCTCAAACTTCATCAAAGACTGGCGGTGACAAAGATGCAGGTGCAGCCGCTACTGCAGCCGCTACTGCACCACCTCGGGCGCGGCGTGTGCGGCGGTTGGGGCCATCCAAACCGGACCCCGCCGCTCTTGCAGCAATCACCACCACTGGCAGCCCCAGCAGCGGATCCGGCAGTCCGACACCGTCACCACCGTCTCCCAGTGCAAGCCCTGCGCCAAAGCGTAAGAAGCTGACACCCAAGTCACCCAAAGCATCACTGCTGCGAACGCCGTCGAAGGTGTCATCCAGTTCTGGTTCGAGCAGTGATGACAAGCCTCTGCTGGGGGGAAGTCGCTCCGTTAAAACAAGTCTTCTCAAGGTCAATGCTGGATCAACCCCAATGCCCCGCCGTGTTCGGTCGCGGTCTTGAGTTTTTTTTTTTTTTTTTCGTTCCTCTTATTTCCTCCTTTCGATTCTTACCTCTTCGCTTTCCATGTTTTTCAATTCTTATGATCGTGCCTTGATTCTCATGCGTCACTTATCATCCAACTTCATTTCCGTGAATGGGGAAGACTGTATGACAGGGTTTGTAAATATACGTTGAGACGATCGGTATTGCCTTTTCCGCCTTTACTTTTTTCTCTTTTTTCCCCTTCTTCTTTCGTTTTTATCTTGCTGTCTGGGTTTTATGAACGGAAATGGCTTAAGCTTGGGATACGCTGGCGCAGCCGGCGTTCATCATTTTTCTCGTTTCTCTTTTTCAGCTTGTTTGTTTGAGTGATTCATGGCTAGCCTTTATTCATACGAATATTGCCTCAATTTTCATTCCTCTTAGAGAGCGCTTTGCCTAGTCCGTACTCCATATATCCAGGTCTCTCCGCAGACTGTATCACTGAACGACAAATTATCGACGTCCGCCAGTCGTTAGTATATTCCGTTCAGAGAAAACGAACCACTTACTACATAAGTATGAGATCAACCTCGTACACTGCATGCACGTAAAGCACGGATCACCCCCAGTCTGTATCTTTCCCGTACAAAATAGTAGGGGGGATCTCGAAGCCCATGTTGAGTTATGCAGGGAGAAGAGAGAAACCAATTCTTCACCACTTTTTTCAAGTTGGAATGTTCATTGTACGGCCTAACGCTCGGTTCGTCTGGTGGCCGGCCAAGATCTACACTACCGTTGAACAGAAGAAAAAAAGGTTTCCCTGATTAACAGTGGAGACTTTTTTTTTCAGTTTACTGTAGTTTTCTTTTCTTTTCTTCCTCCCCCCCTCCCTCCCTCCTCTTATGCCAAATCGATGAATGGAGAAAGAAACCTGCTCCAAAGGGAATTATTTAGTCATAGTATACTCCGTAGTACAGGAGTAAGCAGAAGCATATCCACTTTTCCCTAATACCCCATACTAGACACCCCTGATATTCGGCAGTATCACAAGCAGGAGCGCACTTAAAAATGCACAATGATATCAGCGCGTCAAAACAAGGGTTTTGGCTCTCGAGCCACATTCCCATTCTATCTTCACGGGGGCATTTACTTTACAGCTAAGAAGCCTAATTCTCAGTAGCATGGATCGACAGTAACACCAAGTTCCAGATGGGCAGTTCTCCTCACGACCTTGGTTGGGGTATCAAATAGGGAAGGTTTGCGCGGTTTATATTTTAATTGATCTGAAGAGTAATTTACATTTGTCGGTATATACAGATTTGAGTTTTTTTTTTTAATAGTGCTTGATACTAAGGTAGTATGTGTATAGTATAGTTTAATTCAATTTATTTATTCCAAATCCTTGATATCCGATATCCGGCCTACGGGTTAAATATATACATTGAGCCATTTGATCACTGTTCGCATAAATGTGATAGTAAACAGGACATTCCCTGGGTTTTTTCAGTATTAAAAAGGTCATATTTACTTTTCAAAGGACGAAACCATGGATATAATACAGAGAGACTAAACGTATGATATGGAAGGGAGAGGTCCCCAACATACACCACAAATTCGTCCATAGTAAAACCCCCTCATCAGGCCAAGCGAGAGGAACGAGAACAACCTGGGGGCCAGAAATGTAAAGAGGAAACTTGGTGATAAGTGTAAGAAGCTATGGGGATGTGTGGAACAAAAAAAGAGATGAAATTCAAGGACTGGATGACCTGTTAAATCCTTGTTTTGAGCTTGCTAAAGAAGTGAGATAGGTTCTGGGTTGAAAAAGGAAAAAAAAGAAAATCTCCTCGACAGGGAGTCGAACCCTGGTCTCCCGCGCTCGTTTCCTAGTTTGGAATGACAAGCGGAAATCATGACCGTTAGACCATCGGGGATTGAACATGGCCGAATTCGAGAGTTTTTACCTCATGAACTTACTAAGCATTGCCCGCATTCCAGCCCTATTTTCCAACATAGTTCTGCACATGTGGTGCTACGAAGACAGTAATTCGGTAGGATTTCACGCATAGCATCAGCTATTGCTAATATCATACTGCTAAAGGCCTATTATACTTATGATTATCAACATCTAATCCCCTTGTCAAATTATTTCTTCCAAATAAGACATCTAACCTCCACTTGTACCATCACGTTCTCCCTTCTAGCTCCCAGCGCCCACTGCCTTCTAGATGCATTTGAAGTGGCTCAGCCTCCATTCACTGGCATTCATCCAAGGCGGTACTTGAGCATGGCACCTCTTTAGTGAATATCACAGTGCTAGTCTTTCTCATAAGAGTACCATCCCAACGAACTGAGAATCCCCCGTGTTCAAAGAAGAACCACATGCAAGTTGTCACTACCACAGTGAAAGGTCCAACTAGATACCTAATGAATATAAGGTAGTGACGCCTGCATTCACCACAACCTCCACGGGCGTAAAAATACCTAAAAATGGGCATTTTTTCATCTCTACAGAGTATCCCATTCCTACAAGCCCTCAGAATCTGAACCCTTCCTAATCTCCCCCACGGGAAAATCCACAGTACGTAGTCTTATCCACGGCAGGACACGTAAACGATTTTCGTTTTCTCAACACCCTGTTCATAACTATAAAACGGCACTTCTCATCCCCGATGGTCTAACGGTCATGATTTCCGCTTGTCATTCTCACCAAGAGAAACGAGCGCGGGAGACCAGGGTTCGACTCCCTGTCGAGGAGAGTTTCTTTTTTTTATACCTTTTTTAGATTATCCCGACCCCCTCCTATCTCTTTATATCATAAAAAGATAATACACAAATGAATAAAAGGAACCAAGTGTAGGTAGTTATTATGGTTACCCACGGAATAACGAGAAGAAAGAAAGGTACCTAATGAAAAAATTCGCCACCAAAGACCCGAACTTCACCCGAGCCGGGAGCTTTCATATGAATATTTAATAAACACTCTTTATCTCGGCATGTATTTCATTCCCGAGCCCGGGTTGGCTCTTGACTCCGAGTGAGAACTCTCGTCCGGGCTTAACCGAGCTCATTTTGTTCTAGTATCTGAGTCCCGAGATGACAGATGATGGTCAGGATGTGCTCGGGAATTAGTACGGACGGTGGGGGCACTAGCAGGCATCAGGCATTGGGCGGTAGGTTATCCTGTCTGAGAGAATGATGTTGAATGATTCGTGAATGCGCGAGGTTAAAGCTAGGCGCTACCTGACTTGGCTATTTCCCAGTGAGGAAATCATATTTGGTTTGGGGTTCGGGCTCGGGCTTGGATTGACGGCGTTATGAAGTGGAAATTCAAGGGATGAGCTAACTGCATTGGTGCTGGGGGGAAGGGAACAGTGGCTGACTCCAGGGATCTGTATGGATGGGGGAGTTATGGAGGGCGTGGGGGGGGGGGTTGACGTCAGTATCTTCGAGGGCTATACTTTCATCCACTGGGAGATGCTAAGGTCCTAAGGAGTGCTTTCCTGCGGCTGATCGAGTGGAGACTTTATATGGAATTTAGACATGGATAATGTTACCTAGGTATAGATCTTGGGGCGTTGCATGTGGGAAAGCTATCTATATGCAGTGTTCGAGCTACCCATGATGCATGAACAGGAGCATGAGCTACGGTCACGGAGCCACATAGTACTAATCAACTGTTGGAACATTGTAATACAGATACAAAACACCTAGTTGAACCTACCTATAGGAGCCAAGTAGAAATAATCCTTAATTTATCTGAATGATCCCGTCCCATCTAAGAATCTAAGAGAGAAGATCCACCCGTAGCTTCAAGACAAGACTTTACCCGGTAAGTTCCGGGCATGGATTAGCCACAGCATGGCTTGCCACGGATAGAATGCTATTCGAACCTTCGAAACATTGAGAGTTTGCTTGCTGTAATCTTATTCTCCTGGGCGGGGGTGGTTGGTGGAAGCGAGAAATTAGGTCCCAAGCATTTGGGGCCGGGAATGGCGTCATGATTCGGAAGATGGGGGGAAATGGACGAGGATGCAATTTTTCCGTTTCATAATATTGAGTTATTATTTTCTTCTATTTCTTTAGTCATAGAAAAAAGAGGTTATTGGAAGAAAAACAAATCAGAGATGAAATATGAACTTGGAGAATTGTGGTAGTTAAAAAAGATAATAACAGGATTGCTGTCGTTGATGTCCTTGCATCATCCATCGTGATGGAAAATAACCCAAATACGTACTCTAAAAAGAAAAGAAAAGAAAAAGTAAAAAGAAAACAATGATCAAACAGAACCCGTTTTTACATTAGCTCATAGGCATTGATAATCCCATGGCTAAACGGATGATGGATATCAGTAGTCCAAACCCTAAACTCATGTACCAGATGCAAACCCGTCTAACATCGGAAATGTAAAGAAAGATGTCGTAAAATGTGTTCCCAGAACGCCAAAAGGTTTTTTCCTTGGGTCTTTTCTCCGTCTCTTTTCTGTTGGCTTGACTTTTTTTTTTATCGTGAGAGTCATTTATTCAATGGCAGCAGAGGAGCTATCACCGTGGAGAACAGGGTTCACCTTGGGGTTCCACTTCATCTTGAATTCATGGCCGAGTTCCTTACGGACGGCAGCCTTGACAGCCTCGAGGACGTTCTTGAAGACACCGAAGTTGGCTGGGTTGTTCTCGTCGTTCTCATCAAGACCACCCTGGTAGACACCAGTCTGGACCAAGCAAGTGTTCCATCCGTACATGTTACCACCGCAGATGTCGGAGGCTGGATTGTCACCAACCATGTAGATGTTCTTGGGGAGGCGGTTTTCGTTGTGGATCTGCTCCATCCACGAACGGAGGACCTCATCGGCGTAGGTGTAGGTAGCGCGCTCGGGCTTACCGTAGACAACACGCTCGAGATCGACACCGGTGAGAGCCTTGTACTGAGCTTCGATGCCAATGCGGAAAGCACCCTGAGTGAGACGGGGAGGGCCCTTGTGGTCGGTAGGGAAGACCAAGTCACCCTGAGAGAAGTAGACGGGGATGCGAGAAGCAACAGGGTCCTTAGCGCGGGTGAGCATCTTGCCGTCCTCAGCCAGGAGGAGATCGATGATCAGCTGCATGTCGGTGGCGTAGTCGCGAGAGTCGGCAAAGACAAGGATGGCGTCGAACTTGATCTTGGAGAAATCACGGGGCTTGGCCTCGGCACGCTCCTCATCGGTGAAAGTCCTCCAGGGAGACACGGTAGGATCCCAAGAGAGGATATCCTTGGGGTGCACAACGTTCTTGAAGCCGTAGTTCTCTGCAACCTCACGGATCTTCTGGCCCTCACCACCGCACACCAGAACGGTATCGTAGTACTCAGCCAATGCCTGCATTGGGGTGTGTGATTGGATGAACTGGTCGGTAGAGATGGGAGCGTCGAGAATTTCAGAGAGCTGCTGGCAGCGGGCAGCCTCAGTCTTACCACCACCGTTGGTGAGAAGGATGTAAGGAATCTTGATTCCGAGTTCGTTGTCGCCGTTGAGCATGCGCAGAGCTTCCTTGGCCTCTTCGATAGGTTCGTTACCGTGGGCGAGCACACCATCAATGTCGAAGGCGAAAGCCATGTTCTTGGCAGCCTCGACCTTCTCCTTGGACATGTCCTGGACCTGAGAAGCAAGGATGTCGCGGGAGACTGACGTCCCATCCGCCGTCACGACAGACGCCAGGCGGGAGATACGGGGAGAACGAGGAATGGGAAGGGAAGTGCCGAAAGAGTTGCGAGAACCACGACGATCTCGTGTGGAGGGAGAGATGCTCAGGTTGTGCATGTACTGAGCAGCATCGCTGATAGAGCTTCTGGTCGCAGGAATCTCAATGGTGGCGCCAGCATCATTGGGGATGGGAAGAGATCCAGCGAAGCTGCCGGGGGCGCGAGGAGAGTGGGTGCCGGCCGCCGCAGGAGCAGGCTCGACACCGAAATCAGCATCTTCAAAGCGAGGCATTGTGTTGATGAATTCTTCGATTGAATGAGCTGGAAGAAAGTTTCTGTTTTTATCTCCTGTGAAGGGCTGGAGGAGAGGATATGTGAAGAAAGCTGGAGGAGGATGATAAAAGATCGATGATATCACTGAAGGGTAGTAGATAAGAGCTTCCCCTTCGAGAAGTCACCGGATAAGAGATGGTAAAGGAGGAGAGGAGGAGAAAGTCTGGGATAGGAGGAGAGAAAAGTTTCCAAGACAAAGCTCTCAATGACCAGAGGGCTGTAGATATAAATATAGCTGGCAAACTCTGACACGGGCAGTGGCGGTCAAATCACCAAAGAAGTCGCCAAAGGTGATTATTTTCCCTGCGTGCAGTCATTATTCACGACAGGCTCCACTCAAGGGGGGAGGCGTATCATCATCCCTACGAATTATCGTCATGATTGACTGGCATTTGATTAGCCCAGATAGCCATCCACACCCAATCCACAGAGCGGGTCAGTCACTTTTCGCTGGCTCCGACGACACAATCCAGCAGTGGGCGACAGGTTTCTGGTGGATATTTGGTAATTTTACGATGGACCCTGTTTTTGCTGCGGGTATTTTTGAGCTTGAATCTGAAAAATTCCTCCTCTCCCATGAAGATATCATCTATCCTTGAATTTTTACAGCTGACATGAGAAACTAAATAACATTTATTTTTTTTTTATAAAAAAAACACCCCTTATCTTCCCACCCCTGCATGAACTTGTAGTCACTGCCACAGGGAAGTTAAAGGTCTAGGTCGAGCCCTAAAATCTAAAAAAGTGAAAAATTTTTTTGATAGCGGGGCGGAAGGGATGAATGGGTGGTATCACAAGCATGCCTGGCCCCCCTGATTGGTTCCTGGGACTTTTCCTCTCATTTTATTTTTCCTTTTTCATTATTTTCATTATTATTAATTTCTTTTTCTTTCTCTCTGTCTCTTTTTTTTCAACCAGCTTGGGACGAACCACCAAGAAATGATCCTCTGGGCCCAGCATGGTCCCGGCGTGTGCGATAATTGGATAGGACGACCGGCAGCGGAGCCTTGTCTCGCATTCTATTGGACAATGAGCCATTTCCTCCCAAGGGCCAGCATGAGATCGGTGGAGCCGATGACGATCGAGCGGGCGGCGGCGGGTCAAACGCTCGCGCCGTTTCGAGGCGTTGCTGCAGAGGCAGAGGGCCGGTGATGTCATCGCCGCTCTTGCCTGGTTTTTTTTTTTTTTCTGAGATGATGTTCGGAGTAAGGCCTGTCGCTGTATGCGCGCTCAGTTTGAATGCAGCTGGGTATTTTATTTCACTCTTTCTCTTGCTTCTGGACCGACAGAGGATACAAGGCTGTGTGGGCCCAGTTTATCACTGCAACAGATCAGTTTGTTTGGATGGTGTCATGGCTGGCACTTTTTTATTTGTACAAGGTATTTATGTTTTTGAATGATTACTGTTGCCTTGTTACATTTTATTTGGCTTTCTTGTGGTAAATAATAGAATTATGTTTTAGGTTTCTTATGTATACGGAGTACCGGTTGCAGGAAGAAGAGCCAATAAAACATATTAATTGCAGGGAATTTGCTTCTTTATTTGTGCTTAACTCCCCAACTGGAAGGAATTTACAGAGTAGAAGAGGTGAAATCAGGCGGAAAGGGAAATACTAAAAAAAGGCCATTACTGATAACGGCACGCCTCCACCCCACCAAGCTACCCCTCATCATAGCACTTCCTCTATTTGAAGCTCACAACCTTTGCTTCCCTCTTCTCTTCTCCTTCTCCTCATCCTCTCCCATTCTCCATCTCCATCAATTGACTCTAGATTTATTTCTTTTTAATATATCTACTCCATCTACACACAAAGATGTCGTCCGGACTGAGCTTCAAACTGAGCAATGGCGTCACTATCCCCGGCGTGGGGTTTGGCACCTTCGCCAACGAAGGCGCAAAGGGTGAGACCTACAAGGCCGTCATGAAGGCTCTCGAAGTTGGATACCGACACTTGGACTGCGCTTGGTATTATCTGAACGAGGATGAGGTTGGTAATGCCTTGAGCGACTTCCTCAAGCAGAACCCCTCCGTCAAGCGAGAGGACATCTTCATCACCACCAAAGTCTGGAACCACCTTCACCGTCCCGAAGATGTTGCTTGGTCGATCGAAAGTTCCTTGCAGAGACTCCAGGTTGATTACATCGATCTCTTCCTGATCCATTGGCCCATTGCCGCTGAGAAGAACGGTCAGGAGGAGCCCAAGATTGGTGCTGATGGCAGGGTATGCCCCCTTTTTATTTTTAAATATTTCTTCCCCCCTGCTTTCCCCGCCAACCTTATCTTCCCCGCATGAAGCAATCTTTCTGAATATTGCTGATCTAAATGCCAAATCGAACAGTACGTCATCCTCAAGGATCTCACTGAGAACCCCGAGCCCACATGGCGGGCAATGGAGAAGCTCAACAAGGAGGGCAAGGCACGCTCGATTGGTGTATCCAACTGGACCATTGAGGGTCTGGAGAAGCTCCTTAAGTACGCTGAGATCAAGCCACACGTCAACCAAATTGAGATCCACCCCTTCCTGCCCAACACCGAGTTGGTGGACTACTGCTTCAAGCACGGCATCATGCCCGAAGCCTACTCCCCGCTCGGCTCGCAGAACCAGGTCCCCACCACAGGCGAGCGTGTGAGCGAAAACGCCACTCTGAAGGCCATCGCAGAGAAGGGCGGCAACACCCTGGCGCAGGTTCTCATCGCCTGGGGTCTGCGCCGTGGATATGTCGTTCTCCCCAAGAGCTCGAACCCCGCCCGTATCGAGTCCAACTTCAAGAGCATCAACCTCACCGATGCCGAATTTGAGGCTGTTAACAAGGTCGCCGAGGGTCGCCATTTCCGCTTTGTCAACATGAAGGATACTTTTGGCTACGATGTTTGGCCCGAGGAGTCTGCTAAGCAGATGTCTGTCTGAGCCAAAACACAATACGACAATTGTAAAAAGATAAAAAAGTAAATATTTGAAAAAAATGAACAATCTTGGTTGGATACTATTGTTTTTTTTTTCTTCTATGCTTTTTGATACCGGAGTATTGCAAAACGAGTTCTTTTCTTTTCCACTTATGCAGGTCATAAGAGACACTCGTTGAGTGAGGCGTGGTACAGGCTTACCGCTCAGCCACCTCGGGTATCCTAAATTACCAATGCAGCAGGAGAGCATGTGCCGGGAAAGGCTAGCAAATAACGACACATCTTGGTTGGAATGTTCTTAGCCAAAAACAATCAAATAACATCAAAGAAAAACGAAATTTCCAGGGCCAAGTGGATAGGAAAACGAAATTAACAATTGGATATTTGACCCTGTAAAGAAACTTACACTAACTCACCATACCAAGAAACCATCCATCCTTATTATTATTTCTTTCTTTCTATTATTTTCCAATGGCCGCACCGCCAAGTCCGTGTCGAATCCCAAGGAACCAATCGCCGCATCGAAAATCCCCGACGCAAAAGCTCAGCTCAGCGGTTCGTTGCTGTCTTTCTGTTGTGGGAATAATCAAAGTAACCACAGCGTCCCCACGATACTACAGTACTTTACCTCCTGTGTTCCTGAACATTGACGAGAACTAGGCTACAGACTCTGGACGGTGTGGATTCGGAGGACTGTCCTCCACGAAAAAGCGGCTTGTGGGCCCTGTCCTGTAGGATGACGTAGGGGCATATCACTGTCAGACACTCTCTCCACTGTCAAGCCTCAACATGTTCATCGCTACCTTACTTCACTTAAAGTCCACCACTTCTCGACTCAAAGTGACTGATTTGTACCTGGCCGAGGTGAGGTGCGGTATCTAAAGTATCATTGAGTTTGTATGAGATAGATCAACAACCAATCAAGCGAGACGGCCCCCCTGATAAACCTGGTCTCGTATCTCCGACTATCCATCCCTATCCATAATATTCTACCTTACCTATATCATCACAGTCAAAGTACTACTCCAATCCAAAGTAATGAGTTTACATACTAGCGCATAAACAAAGACATCAGGCAATAAACTCCAAAGAATAATTAATGCACACCCGCCCACTCGGAAAAACCCGGAACCCTGCCTCCCCGGTGGGCAAATCCGGAAGGAAAAGAAGCCCTAACTCGACGATGCCCTGAAACGGAGAAACGCGGTGGATCCATCCTCGGACTTTTATTCCACGGCGCCACGAACCAATCCTCTTTGAGATGGTGGAATTTGTATGGATTATGGAGTCTTGGATGATGGTTCTTTATTATTCTTGTTATTTCCCGGGTTGCGATTGGACTTTGGAGGGTTGGAAGTGGATGATGTAATTTTCGGGTATTAAGAGGTTGGATGGAGATGAGGGATATTATATCGTTTTCATTCATGACATAGAGTAATAGAGAGTATTCGTGAGAATTTATGTTTTGTTACTTGAGAGGGAGGGGCGGATATAATTAATATCAACTTGAAGTGGTGGTAAAGTACAGTGATGGCACAAACTTACTCCAAAATGTGTACTCCGTTCGTACTGAGTCGAGTCGTCCCTCCAAGCAAAATAAAGTAGTCCACACACCTAATCTTCCAAATCCCTCCCTCTCACTCTTTAATAATAACATCCATCGTTATAATCGTCGGATCCTGAAAATAACCCTGACAAGAGTTAAAAAGAACCAGGCAAACCTTCCCTGTCTAGTATCCCAACCAGGATCACGAACGGAACTGCCTATCTGGGACTTAGTAGCAATGTAGATCCGCGCGTTGTTTAGACCTCTTAGCTCCAAAGTCAGACCTCCTAGTAAGATGGGCCCGAGAACGTGGCTTCAGAAAGTTCAGACTCTTAATTCAACGCGCTGATATCATCGTGCATTTTTTTTTTTTTTGTTTTTAGGTATGTACCACCATGCAGACGCACTACTGCTTGAGACTGCTACCTACTTACTAGTCTACTGCACTATGACTAAATGATATCTTTTGTGGCTTTCCTTCTCTTCTCAGGCGTGTCGAGTAATATTTCCGTAGAATTAAAAAGAGATGGGGAGAGAAAAAAAAAGCAGGATTGTGGAAAGAGTCAATGCGTACATGCATCATGCAGTGTCGCTGAGGAGAAAAAGGAATCAAGAGTCTAGACTAGTTCAAGCCTTCAAGCCACAGCCGGGATTAGGCTGGTGAAAAGAGTTTGGCCAAGGTGGAGGATTTGAGGGCAACATTGGCCTTCATAATTACAAGTACTCGACTGTAAATAGAGTTAATGATTTATTTCTCTGACCTTTTTCTAAGTTATATTTGCCTTGGATGACGGGTGTTTTGGTGTCTGATTTGCCCTCCAAGGGAAGCTCCCATTCACAGGCAGCAATGTGGTTTTCTAAAACAGAAGAAGATACAGAGTTTCTCTGGTGCGATATGTGATGCTTTTTAAGAATCCAAAAAGATTTTCTTCAGTTCGCCGAAAGTATGCTCAGGGAAAGAGGCTTCTTAGCACTTATTCAAAGTTAACAGCACAGCAACGTGCTATTTATGAAAAATTTAAATCTTTAGAGCTTATATAAGAGCTAAGAAAGTTAAAGATACATTGTATCAAAAGTACCGTCTCTTGCGAGCATCAAAGAAACTTCTTCAAGAAAAGACTATTATAATACATTCACGCTTATAGATAGTGGAGAGATTAAGAGCCTTCTTTGTCAGATTAACAATATACGTGGCTTGTGAAGAGAAGGACTTTAAGAAGAATAGGCTGCTCGCATCATTAAATCTAAGTTCCTACCTAAGAGGATGCAGTGAACAAGCATGTGTACAACATCAGTATAAAACTACATGCCCTCCCTCCCTGGCAAGCCTGGACTTACATGCGATAATATAGGTATTCATCGCTAGCATAGGCTCAGATAATACAATGTTCAATTTACCTGCGATACGCTAAGAAACGATGGCCTGTCTATATTTTAAGTCGCTGGTGCTTCTGAATCTACTGGATGTTCTTGAAGACCAGTCTATTTAATCAACTCAAACTGGATATGTAGCCCTGATACTTAGGCTGACTATACCACCGTTCGCAAAGAACCTTTCGAGAAAACAGGACTGAGAGGAGTAATGTTTGTATCCTCATCCATGAGCGATGGGATATTCTCATGTCTAAGTTCCGCAATTCTTCCCATTCTAAGGGTTGAGGCTGCTTTCTAACAGTCGCAACACCGTCTCATTCCCCTTCTCAGCCGCATAGAAGCGCGGCTTCCTCTTAAATCTATCGACGGCATGGATATCCGCCCCGTTTTCAATAAGGAGGCACACCATTGCTTCATCCCCATCCCGCGCCGCACAATGCAACACTGACTGATTATTGAGTCTCCGAGCGAGAATATCTGAACCAGTCTTGAGGAGTAGACTTACAACTTCTTGACGCCGATTCGCCACTGCCAGATGCAGGGCTATATCCTGATCACTATTCTTTGTCGTAACGTCTACTCCATGTGCCAGAAGCAGCTCCACCACCGCAAGCTGTCCAGTTCTGGCAGCGCAGTGGAGTGGTGTTTGGGAACGAAAACATTGCACCGAAGCATCTGCTCCATGATCTAGAAGGAGTTTCATAATTGCAGCATGCCGTTGTTCAACAGCATGATACAATGCTGTCCCCTTCATTTGATCTTTTGCATCGATATCCACTTTTTTTATTGAGCAAAAGCTGTACAATATTCAAGTGCCCACTTTTTGCTCCGGCATGCAGTGGTGTTTCATTTGCGTAATCTTCGGGCATGAAGACATCGGCACCATTATCCAGCAACACCTGGACCACAGCCTCATGCCCTAGCCTTGCGGCATGACGAAGTGCGTTGAACCCATCCTGGGTAACACTGGCCCCATTATCAAGCAAGAGTTGCATTATGCCCTCATGGCCAGACTCGGCAGCTGGTTCTAATGGGCTGTTGTCAGGATCTTCTGACGAAAGATGAACCCCATTACTTAGTAGCAGCCGCACGGCCGATTCTTGATGGGCATCTATTGCCCAACAGAGGACTGAAATACCCTGCACCGTAGCATCAGCCCCATTCTCCAACATGAGCTTTATCGGGGGTTCATGTTTACTCTGAACAGATATGTGGATAGACGAGTCCCGATAATCACAGGATGTCAAAATGTCGGTTCTCAACCCTATTAGCTCCCGAACTACCGCTTCATCCTGGCGGCCGACTGCCAGCTTGAATGGTGTGCCGTCCCAGCGAGGGGATGTGATCTCCGCCCCTCTATTAAGGAGCAGGTGTGCCACTCCAACATGGCCTGCGGCAACTGCATCATGCAACGCTGTCCGGTTATCTCGTTCATACCGGATATCCGCCCCATAGTCCAACAGTAGTTGTACCACTTTTTCATGCCCTTTTCTAGCGGCCTCATGCAGCGGTATTATCTCGTATCCATCACCGTTCTCTGTATCTGGATCAGGGCTAGCGCCTTTCTCCAAGAGCAGCCGCACAACTTCCTCGTGGCCACGACACACTGCGTCGTACAGAACTTCATCAAGATCTATGGTGCCTACGTCGAGCTTGCCCAGATGATTAAGGATGAATGTTTGAGAGCCATGTGCGGCTAAATTGTAAATCGCTTCTGGGTCACTCACTACTACGTTGTCGAGTAGTGTTTTCCAGGACTCTGGATGACTGGTCAGCGAAGGAAGAGAACAAGAAAGCCACCTGGGAAACTGACTGCAAACTCGTCTCCGGTTACAGAAGTCTTGGCGTAACTGTGAATCAGACGGCCAATCTTCAAACTGCTCAGGACGTAGAATAAAATTTAGTATTTCTGGTGGGATTAATACTTGGGACATGATGGGCATTCGTCTGAGGAGGGGCAACTGACAAGGTTTGGTGAGGCACTTGAAGTTGTACATCCACTATCACATGACACCACTCGTATGCATCTGAGTTATTTCCTGAAGAGATATTTGTTTGAACACAGCTTCAAGTTTCGGCTACGAGGCATCTATGACGGTAGGATATATTTTGTCTAATCTCTTGCCAATCATCTCCCTCGCCCCAGAAGGATCCCCATATGCAGCCCAGATGTCACGAAGTAAAGGAGCGTCTAATCCCAACACTAATCAACATCAATACCAAAGGATAGTATTCGTTGTATTTTGTCTTTTCCCACAATGTCGGCTAAGCCAACTGCTCCCCTAGCCATTGGGCGCTCCTTTCTTTGTCCTTATCATCCGCAAAGTGCTTCCCGCATGGCTTTTGCAGGTTACAAGGTTTTCCGGCCATCTCTTCCATAAGGATATAGCTCATGCCCGCCTTGTTATTCTTTTTGCCCGTGATTTTATAATAAAACACTCGAGGAGCTGGTACTTTGGGTTTTTCAAAGAACCTAAAGGTGGCATATTCGCTGCGAATGGGGTAGTCGACAAGTGACCGAGGAAGACCGTTGTTCAACGGAGGCGCTCGAATGACCCAAAAAGAGCCATTATCGGGAAATCTAATGCTATTTGGCGCAGCCCATGAGGGGCCCTCGCCCCCACGCGGAGGCAGAGATGACGAAATAGTCTTAGTAAGGGATCAAAAATAGGTTTGTTATTATTTGCGAAGAGGCGCTCGGAGTGTCCTCATCCTAGAGAATGCCAGAAACAAGGAGTTTGACGATAAAAAAAAATGAGATGAAGCGGTTTCAGTCCTACATGGAATGAGTTAATCTTACTCCCGCTGTAGTCGCCGTTGGTTGAGAGGGTTGATATAGTTTCATTTATTTTTCTCATGGCATAACCCGTCCTGCTTAAGAATACTCTAACTGACCAGATATTTACCAATGAAAAAAAAAAAAAAAGAAGGGTAACAGCAATGGAAGTACCTGACTATTGATGATAATGAACGTTCATGTAGGTAGGTCTCTACTTCTATCCCAAAGCTAGCAGCCTTTCGATGCCACTGGGGAAGGAGGCTCCGAATCCAATTACTGGAAATCTAGGACCACGTAGAGCCGTGTATGTGTAAAGGAACCAACAGATATCTACTCTATCCCTTGCGTATATTTCCGAGGAGAAGTATTGAAGTAAATAATGGGTTTATATGGCTAAGTTCTCCCGATCTAGGGCTTCAACAACCATGTGATATAGGTGCAAATCTTTACCAAGATAGTCCAAAAATAGTTCTAGTTCATGATGTCAAATTTCTCAAATTCTAAAATATCTCATCCTTGATGGTCTAACGGTCATGATTTCCGCTTGTCATTTCATCAGAAAACGAGCGCGGGAGACCAGGGTTCGACTCCCTGTCAGGGAGATTTTTTTCTTGCTTTACCTACCGTGTATGAAAAAATATTACATTTTTTGCACGCACTCTCCCTATTATGGAGGACTACCATAGTAGTTCCAAGTTGTTTACTAGGAGCGACATTGCCTTTGCTCTGCTACTTGTGGTATCACTTGGCTAGTGTCTGAGCAGCATACCTTTCTTTTTTCGAGGAAGAGCCCCGATCAATGAAGGAATTGTAACCGTTTACGATCTCGAAACAACTAGCTCTATCTATGGGAACTAACTACTGGTATTTGTGGCACTTCAATTATTCCCTGGGAGAATCCTGGTGGCTTTATACCTGGGCAAAGACAAATATTTGATCAAGGTAGGATTGTCTTGCGAAGAGCATCTTCATGCCCTAACAACCATTGAATATGTCGTGTGTGGCCTTTCTACCCTCCTACTGAAGTCCCTTCGGTAAGAAAACTATATTAATGGCTATATGATACTGATAAATTCGCGCTAAATAATCCCTTGTAGGACCTATAATCGCACTCAAGCGTACGAAACTACCTCGATTCCCGGAAATGACTACACCAAGCTGAAAATAAAGTTTAGATATGGTTACATAGCATTGTGCGGAAGTAAAGGAATTATCCAGAGTTTTACCCAAAACCTGGTCAAGATCAGGAAGTGATGCCAAAGTAGAACCTTAGTAAGGAGATGATGTCTCTCTGATGTGTTTCCCCCTGCTGAAGGAACAAAGTCCCCGGAGAACTTTTATCTTTTCCCAATCCTTTCCTTGGACGCAATATTAAGACGACCGAATACCAGTTGGCTTTTGTGATAAATGAGAGTTTCATAACATGTTGATCCTATTTTCCCTAACTTTCTTAACTACACTCTTCCATTTCCCCTAAAGTTCCGACACCAGGCTATTCATCCTTACCTATCCTCACCAAACACGACATCTTTCAGCACCATGCAGCGCCTCATCCACTGTTTACGTAAAACAGTCGCGCAGTTTAAGCTAGCAAGAAAAGAAGAAGATGATTGGAAGACTCGTCAGGAGAATGCTCGCTGGAGCTACTTAATTAGTCTACACGCGCTCTGGAAAGCGGTTAAAAAGAAGCATCAAAAACAGCTTGATGTCGACTTTCTGAACCAGATCGGCGTCAAGGCTCATCTTTCAATAATTGACGACTTTAATGCAGTGAGCCACGCTTCACCGTTCTTTCTCCCTTGCTCAGTCGATGTTATTAGAGCTCATCCCGTTGACTTGACTCACGAGGAGACTGCAAACGAAGTACTGTTGGATGACTGTATATGGCTTAGTGATGGGGAGGAGGGTGATGATCGTGATCCCATTGGGCAAGCGGAGGCTGTTGGATTTATGATGGAGTCTGCATTTTACAACTACGAGAGGAATACCGGGGATGGCTGGACCACGACCCTTGCCGAAATGGCTGGTTTAAAGGAAGTGTAAGTTATTATCAAAGCACCATCTTGGGAACTACAGCTGATAAAACCTCCCTTCCCATAGTCCTTTTGGCCCCGAAGTGTTTCACGAAAAATTCCACCGCAAGTTATTTAGCACAAATAAATGGAATCCACAAACGGCCTGGCAATTTTTGGGGGAAGAGGAAAAGCCACATATTATTATATCAATGGTTCATAAGGTGGTAGGAGAAAACGACACGCTTTTGAAGGCCGAGATTCTCACAATCATCGCTACAATGATGACAAGACTCGGGAGTGATGTTTTTGAGAAGCATAACATTGTTCCCGTGAGTTTGATGCCCCTTATAGCTCCAAATTTAAGATTCTCATGCTTTACAGGTTATGCTACTTTCATTTACAGGCCCTAAAAAGGGTCGCATCGTACTTGCCCATTTCGACCAAGAAGGGCTTGACGTCCGGACATCCAAGGTGTACAGCTTCCCTACTAAGGTGGAAGCCGAGAGAACCATAGAATTTTTTCTGCAATTTATGTCCTGTGGTATGATCGGCAATACCGTCTCGGAGGTTTCATACCCGTTGACATAGTTTGGAGAGTCACCCGGGACGCCTTAGAGTTCCTACATCTAAACGTTCGATTGTGCAACATATGTGATTTCTTGTTATGGTTTTGGCGCCTACATCCAGGCGAGGTGAGTTGGATCTGACGAGGAAGGGAAGCTTGACTCGAATGGCGCAATCGAAAGATCTCCCATGGTGCCTAGTGCAAATCCACAAAGACGGAGAGTGCTTCTTCTCTGTATATAGTGACAGCTGTGCGTTAAAATGCCCTAATTGGCAAGGCTCCAAAGACTACCTGTTTCACACCAACAAGGAGTACAGCCTAGGACAAAGCGAGCAAGTGGAAGGAAGCGCGGAGTAGCTTGAGTCAGATTTGATACTCTCCCTCTTTTGACAAGCGGAGCTACAAAAGAAAATTAAACCAAAATAAAAAGTAAAATATGAAGTTGCCCGGCTAACGCAGGAAAGAAGGAAAACCATTAGCTCTATTATTTCCCACGATACTACTAGTACTTCCTGTCCGTTGTATTCAACTCCATCTTCCGCCAGCGCTCGCTACCGCTGACTTCCAGTCCTCTTTTTAGTAGGACCAAGGGACAAAAACCAATCCCATTTAGCATAGGCTCATAATGTCAAAGAAAAAAGGAAGCTTCGCATCTCATCCTTGATGGTCTAACGGTCATGATTTCCGCTTGTCATTCTCACGAAGAGAAACGAGCGCGGGAGACCAGGGTTCGACTCCCTGTCAGGGAGGATTTTTTTCTTTTTGCTCGCATTAATATGCACATTTGCTGTCCATTCGGTCCGTCCGGTTTTTTTACCCCTTAAAGGTATGTATGCTTCCATCCGGTAACGACTTAATCCCATATCTGCATGGTTTGGAAGAATTTGGGAAATGAAGCGTGAAGCTGCGCGATACTTTTGGCTTGCATCATCTTGGCTAAGTGGAAACTCCGTTGGCAACAAATGACCGCACCTTCTTTCGATCAAAAGTTGGTGACTCGGCGAATTTTGGGCCCTGGTAAAGCCATGCTGCTAAAGGGTCTGTCTTTTAGTATGATTCTTTAAGGCTTTCTAAATGCCCGGAGAATTTAACCCCTGTAGGGGATCCAGAATTTTGTTAGCTCGAAATGGAAGCCTGTGGACTGAATGTAGATAAAGTACTCATCAAGCCCAAGGAGTATCGGACAACTAAATTGGCCCTAAAGTGTCGTATATCTATGTTGTCTTTTGTACGAATATAAGGCGTTCCGTTTTCTTGAAAACGTGTGGGAGTGCATTTTGAATTAGCTGAGAAGATGTAAGATAGTTGTAGATGTGAGAGGGGGAGGTTGTGGGTGGAGCTGAAAATGTGCTTTATATACTCCTCTAGGGTAATTGAAGAAAGGGAGGCATGGGATGATGAAATACAAAACTGTACAAGGGAAAATGAGGAGACAAAAAGTTGAAAACAGTTACAACAAATAGTCTATACTTCAGCTTAGGTACTAGGGTGATAATAAGAAGGTGATGAAACGCCGAGGGAGAGAGGGGAAAGGGCACGCACATGGGAGTATAGATACCCGTGCGGCTAGGTAGGAAGTCAAGGGAGTACTATTGTAGGGTCTATTTGAAAGTATTGGGTGCGTTTTCCATTAAAATAATCTCAATTGCTAAGAGGCAGGGGTCATTTCTAGCCCCGCTCTCGAACTAATGCAACAACCACTTTCGGTTCTTCGATCTCTGTTGTTTTGTTGAATAAAGAAGCTATAAAAATATTCCAGTAAAAAGATACAGAGGGGTAAAAAAGATCCTCCCTGACAGGGAGTCGAACCCTGGTCTCCCGCGCTCGTTTCTCTTTATGAGAATGACAAGCGGAAATCATGACCGTTAGACCATCAAGGATTGGATAAAAGTTCTATTGTGCAGAATGCCTACATGAATCTTCTCGAAATGATGAAGAAAGCGGCAGATACGATAGTGATAGTGAAGCAAATTGCCTCACAATCTCTACATAACTACAAAAGTTCAAATCTCCAGTGTTGCCCGAAGGTGCATGACTCATAAACATAAGAATTCAAATATCTTCGTAACCAAAGAAACACAAAATAAGGGAAAATAAATAAATCTACCCCTCCGTTTTATACCGTTTCCTTTTCTTTTTTCTCTATCCTACCAGCCTATCCATCAGATTTACTCCATCTCAATGGTACCAGGAGGCTTGCTTGTGTAATCATAAGCAACACGGCAAACACCTGCTACCTCGTTGACAATGCGGGTGGAAACCTTGGTCAGGAACTCATATGGGAACGGGTACGGAGTGGCGGTCATGAAGTCTTTGGTGGAAATGGCACGGAGGAGAATGATGTTAGCGTACACACGCTTGTCACCCATCACACCAACGGCGCGGGAGGGGTCGAGAGCAGCGTAGGCTTGGCCAATTTCGTCGTAGAGACCGGCTTCGCGGATCATAGAGATGAAGATGTGGTCTGCTTGGCGGGCCATTTCGACCTTCTCCTTTGTCACTTCGCCGAGAACACGGATGGCGATACCGGGGCCTTTGGGAGAGGAAAAGATTGTGTCAGATTTTGGGAACCATGAATGTGGAAACAAAGGGAGATATCAAGGGAGAGTAAAAATCTTACCAGGGAATGGATGGCGGCCAACCAATTCGGGGGAGATTCCAAGTTGGCGTCCGAGTTCGCGGACCTCATCCTTGAAAAGCTCGCGCAAGGGCTCGATCAGCTTGAGGCCATGACCGCGCATAAGACGCTCGGCGATACCACCGACGTTGTGATGAGTTTTGATGGTCTGAGAGGGACCCTTGAAAGAGATACTCTCGATGACATCTGGAGGGTGATTAGCCAAGGTAGGGACAAAAACGACATGCGTAGGTCCGGGACCAAAAACTCACCTGGGTAAAGAGTTCCCTGAAGAAACCATTCAACCTTTCCGGCATTCTGAGCTTCAATCTTCCTGGCCTCATCCTCGAAGACATCGATGAACTTTCCTCCAATGAACTTGCGTTTCTTCTCGGGGTCATCCACACCCTTCAGGCCTGCTAAGAAGTCCTCACTAGCATCAACGACAGTGAGGTTGATACCCAACTGTTCCTGGAGAACCTCCCTAACCTTGGCACACTCGTTGAGCCGCATGCAGCCGTTATCGACCAAAACAGCGTGGAAACGGTCTCCAATGGCCTCCTTCATCAGCTTGGCGGCCACAGTGGAGTCAACACCACCGCTGACAGCTCCCAGGACCTGGCCCTCTGAGCCGACCAGGGCACGAATCCTTGTGATTTCCTGACCGATGAACTCGGACATTGTCCATTTCTGGCTGGCACCGCAAATACCAACGGCAAAGTTCTGCAAGAGCCGTCCACCTTGGGGAGTGTCTAAGCAAAGAAAGAAGAAAACTCGGGTTAGCATACGGAATATTTTTATAGTCTGGGTGAACTCACGAGTGACTTCGGGGTGAAACTGAATTCCATAGATGGGTTCAGTTTGGTGAGCAATGGCGGCGTATTCAGAGTTCCTAGTTGTCCCAATGGTGTGGAAACCGTCGGGGAGGTTTCGGAGCTTGTCGCCGTGGGACATCCAAACGGTCATATCGTCCTCGAGACCCTCGAAAAGCTTATCCACGTGGCCTCCAAACCGAGTGGCCTTCAGATCAGCATGACCGTATTCTCTGGAAACACCGGCAACGACGTTGTCCGCATGCAGGCGATGGGCGATTTCCTGGAGGCCATAGCAGATACCAAGAATCGGGACTCCAAGTTCGAAGAAAGCGGGGTCAACGTGGGGAGCATCCTTCTCATAGACAGAGTAAGGGCCGCCGGACAGGATAATACCCTTGGGTTTCCATCCGAGGTCGGCGAGCTTTTGGGTGCAGGGGAGCATCTCGGAGTAGACATTGATCTCACGCAGACGACGGGTGATAAGGTGAGTACTGTCCCATAATTTGTTAATCACCATAAACAAGGGGGCTCCTATCAATTCTGAAAAAATATGGTAGCGTACTATTGAGACCCGAAGTCCAACGTGAGGATCGTGTCGAACGAGTTGTGGGGGAGTGCCTCAGTCGCCATGGTGGGGTTAGGAATGAAGTGTCTCTAGAAAAAAGGTGGTATTGGCCTGGGTGGCGGTACAAGAGTCAGATAGAGAATTGATAAGATGAACGGAGAAAAGTTAAGTTAAGGGCAATGGAAGAAATATGCGTTTCCCCGTGAGACTGAAGCCCAACTTGACTCACAACCTCTTGATAAAGCAGAAAAGAAAAAAAAAAGATGAGTAACAAATTCTGCCGCAGCACTAAGCCGTTATTGGTGAACCCGACTCTCCGCCCACCTGACCTGATGAGGGGGTCTACGATCTTATCTGATAAGATCGAGATCCACCCAGGTCTTTCCCAAAGCGGTAGCCACCCAAGATTTCAACATTCAGCCAAGTTCAATCAAGAAGCTTGTTTGAGGTGGGATTCCGACCTTTAATGTTGGGTTTTGTAGGATGCCGTGTGTCTATCTTATGTTATTAAGACTACACTAGAGTATGAGGGTTTATCTTTGGATCACCAACTGGCACAACCGCTTTTCTCGGTTTCTCCCTCGTCGTATCGGCGTTCTTTCGAAAAAAGGTGCAACTTCAGCTTAACTAAACTAAACTACGAAAGGCTAAACCTGTCCAGATCCGATTTTGGGCTCAGTGTTCAAAGCCACGTACTTCGAGAAAAGATCCGGCTTTATTCCAGGCAACATTCTGTAATCTTTTTTAGCAGTAATATTGAAGGTTGAAATTAGTAGTGCTCTCATAGCAATTAAGAATAAAACTATTCTTGCCTGCAACATAATTTTATAAGAAAATACCCCTTTCTATCCCCTACATCAAAATATTCCTTCTCCCAGACCATAATCCGTGCGAAGTAGAGCGATAAAATATATCCAAGTTCTACCATTTCCCTCCAACCAAGAGCATTTTTAGAGCTTTGCAGATTCCGGAGGCAATATCTCCCGGAGCCGCAAAAAGCATACCTTCAATACCTTTCAGGCTACAGCCCAATCAATTCGCCGAAGATGGCGACATGGGTGCCTTGCAGGCACTAAGATTAACACCGACCACCGGCTCCGTACTCCGAAGTAATTCCTGAAAATAAATCCCAATCTCACCTCTGAAAAACTCAAGCATCTTCTGTCATCACCCACGGAATACAAAAAAACAAAAATACATAATAAAATATAACAAAACTGTTCTCTTTTTGTAGCACTCCACCCTAAAAGCAACATAAACCAAGAAAAAATGCCCCCCAACCCAGTAACCCAGCACCAAGCTTACGACCCTCTCAAGGTCGAAATCATCTCAACCCGCCTTCAGAAGCCCATCGAGATCGTCGACCCCAACCCCGCTTGGCCCGCTACCTTCCAAACAATCTCACAGCGCATCCAAGCCGCTCTCGGCGACACGGCCCTCTGTATCTCCCACGTCGGCTCGACAAGCGTCTCCGGCCTCCCTGCAAAAGACATAATCGACGTGGATGTGACAGTGCGCGACCCCACCGCAGAGGAAAAGTACGTCCCCGCGCTTGAGAGGGCTGGCTTCCAGTTTATATTACGTGAGCCTGAGTGGCACCAGCATCGATTCTTTGGGTTGGCGGAGCCGTATGCGAATGTTCATGTCTTTGGGCCGGATTGTCCAGAGGCGATACGGCATTTACTTTTTCGGGATTGGTTGAGGGAGCATGAGGAGGATCGGGATCGGTATGTTGAGGTGAAACGGATGGCGGCGAGGGAGAGTCGGAGGCAGGGGGAGACGACGATGATGTATACCGATCGGAAGGACGGGGTGATTAGGGATATTCTGAAGAGGGCGTTTGAGGCGCATGGACTTTTGTAGTAGATTACCCTTTTTTGCGTTTTCTTTTCGTTTTGGTGAGTGGGATTATTTGAATTAAAGTCAAGGTGAACTTGACCTTATGTGTCTTGAATGGAAGTGTAGAATAAATAAAATGCTTTTGTGGAATGAGAAATTGAGGGAGTCTCATGTCCTGTGCCGAGTTGGCATTGAGAGGCATACACATCTTGATTAAACATCGTGGGAAAGTTTGTATACCTTCATATTAGGTAAGGAGTATCAAAATTTTACCATGATGCTGCTATGATGCTAAATTGACACCAACGCAAAACTTGCCAAAACCCCCTCATTTGTTCCACCATACACTCGAAATCAAATGGTTGCCAGGTTATCTGCTCATCCCATTCCCAATGGCGGGTTCAAATTCACCTAAACTTCTGAAGCTGGTCAAAAAGAGCTGGCGTACTCTATCAACAAGGGCAAAACCAAAAGTATCCAAGGTATTATTGGTTCCGGGGATTCTTGAAATGATCCTTCTGCACCTAGATATGTGTACCCTCTTGCTTTCTGCTCGAGTGTGTCACCTGTGGAACGATCTTATCAAAACTTCTAAAAGGATTCAAGAGGCACTATTTTTCATTCCGGCTGGAAAGATACCACTGGGCCAGTTAGGTATAAAGAACCCGCTCGTCGAGGACAAGATTTGGCAAGACTTTCTCCGCGAGAGATTAGCCATGCGTTTTAAATTCGGAGGTTTGCAAGGAATGCCACCCCGCACTACATTCTCTAGAAGAGAAGAGGCGTATCTTCGCCCAGAGGCGAGTTGGAGAAAAATGCTGCTTCACCAGCCCCCAGCCTGGTATGTTCGCGAGCTTCGCAGTGAATCTCCCCCAAGTGGCGATTTTGGAGGCAGTTACTATGATAAAAGCCGTGCCAAAAAGCACCTTTATGGTAAACATATCCTCATGGAGGATCTGGAAATGCTGGTGAACGATGGGAGCATGCGTTTTGGCGAACACACCTTCTTGCGTTGGGTGTCTGGCGACCTCGTGGGGATAGTCAGTCGCGGCGATCCGATAAGGCACATAAATCTCAATTGGGACTACCATCCTAGGTGTGGTTTCACTGTCAATGTTGAAATCCGCGGAACCTCACCTTGTGGGGTGATAGACACCATTATAACGATATCACAGGCCCATATCATGCCTGAATCGAATCAGGCAAGGTGAACCTACTACCTTGCCCAGAATATCAGAGGGTGTCGGGTCAGTATAGACCTGATATATGGTCCCGTGCGTAGAATAAATGCAGTTCCAGACAGTATTAATGGTGAAGAGAGGTGGAGATGAGAGATTCCTCTCATCATTCGCAATTTGTGGGCAGAATTTAAAAGAACTATATGGTTAACAGGCAAAGCCCAGGGGCTAAGGATTTGAGCTGCTTTGGTTATTTCTGTTGCAATTCTGAGGATATTTCTCGTTTGTTTTCTTTTTCTTGTTGTTAGGTCTTTAGGTACATAGTCAGTTCGTCGTTTTTTCAAGACAGGTTTTCGAAGCTCTCCAATCCGCTAGCAGCCACAAACAACAAGAGTAAGATTGATTAACTTTAGCCCAGCTGTATCTTCTTTTCCCAATTTATTTTTGTCTCGGTTAATCTGGTATGAGTATTGAAGATGATGTTTGATTTGAGTAGCCTCGCGATAAGAAGAAAAAGCCTGGGCCCGTCACGTGCCAATCCACTGGTGTCAAGAGATCTCCAGCTCCCCAGAAATCTTTCCTCAGCTCTCATCTTCTGTCCTCCCCAACGAAACACGTCCACCTACTGTCGTGAAGGGTTCTTACCTTCTAAATCCATCTTCTGGATTCTCCGCTGGGGTTTCTTCCCTCCCCGATGGGTGGATCTCTCTGCGCCGCTCAGGATAGTGGACGCCATCGAGTTCGACAACGATGGCACCTCCGAGCGGGTCGGCGGCGTACAAGAAGAAAGATGGCACCCTGACCATGTCGCAGGATCGCCAGTCGATATCCTGGATCCCAGCGGCGGGCGGTGCATCGGGAACAATCACGCTTCCCGTGTCGCAGGTTACCAGTGCGTTTTCCTTTTTTTTTTTTTTTTCGGTTTATTTGCTTTTGGAGGTGTACAGGCAAACAAGAGGTTTCTTAGTCTGTACATTCGGAGCTTGGATATAGCAGCTTCTCCTTCTTAATCTCTTACTAAATAATTATTTGTGCGTTCTAGATCTACAACAGACGCCTGCCACAAGTGCCAAAGTTATGCTGAAAATCTTCGCTGTACCTCCCAACGCTCCGTCGTCTGCCTCTTCCGAACAGTACATATTCTCGTTTACGGCCGGCGCAAATGCACGGGCTGAAGCCGATGCCATAAAAGATGCTCTTAGCACAGCAATCCAGGCAACCAAGTCTACCCAGTCTGTCGCTACTCCCACGGTTGCCACCCCTACTCCTACTGCAGGCACTCCGGGCTCCGGGGAGGGTGTGTCGGCGGCAATGGCGATGGCTAGCGCAGTATCGTCGATGGGATCCGGAAAGAACCCGTGGGATGATGATAAAAGGCTCAAAGGGGACGTGGAGCTGCAGCAATCCCTACTTAAGGCGGATCCGAACCTCCAACGGATGTTCATGGAGTCCTTACACACAAAGCCCGATACCCTGACGGCAGGACAGTTCATGTCGCAGTTCTGGTCGACGCGGCTGCACTTACTGCGTGCCCATGCCATCGAACGCTCACAGATGAGAGGCTCATATAATGTACTGTCGAGTTTGAAACCACGAGTGGAGGACAACGTGACAAAGCTGAATATCAGCAAGGAGCAAATCCAACTAATCTTTGGCCAGCATCCGCTTGTGAAGCGAGTCTACGATGAGAACGTTCCCAAGCTGAGCGAGCAGCAGTTCTGGTCCCGGTTCTTCCAGAGCCGGCTGTTTAAGAAACTGAGAGGCGAACGTATCTCCGAGACGGATGCTACGGACGCCATTTTAGATAAATATCTCAAAGCCGACGAGTACACGAATCCGCAGCGGGAAGCGCATGTGCCGAATTTCCTCGATTTGGAAGGAAATGAGGAAAACAACAGCCAGCGCCGGGGAAACCGCCCGGATATCGATATGAGGCCGTCCGCGGTAAACAAGGTGCCCATTATTCGCACCCTGAACACGCTTAGCGAGAAGATCATGGCAAATGTCGCCCCCGCGGATCGTGATCCATCGGCGCCCGTAGGTAACATAGACGACGGCACTTACGACGAGCTGCAGCTGCGAGATCTACGTGGGGACGAGGAGCAAAACCGCATCCTGTTGAACATAGCAGACCAAAGCCGTTTCTTCTCAGCGCATTCGAAATCCTCGGAAGACGAACAAACGCGGTTACTACAACAACAAGACCCAGAGAAGATCCTGAAAGATATCCGCACGGATCTCGAACGAAATCTTCGCGACGATGGATCTGCGCCACTAGGAAACCTTGTCGATCCGGAAGAGGATAGCGGCGACGAAAATGAAACAAAGAAGACAGTGGTCGGCTCACGTGCACAAAGACATCAAGCTTCCAAGCAGATCTTCGACGTCATTCGAGACCGTCGGACTCAGACCCAGGTAGCCTCAAGCTCCGACACTTACGGACTCGCACCAGCGCTATACGACCGTCTCACGCTCACACACGCCACAACGACCGAGTTCCTGCACCAGTTCTGGCAGGCGTTCCTGTCTGGTAACCCGGACCGCGCAGGCGAAGTGGCGTCGCTCGTCGAGTCGCTGAACCGGGCGATGGAGCGGATCAACGCTGTGGCACAGGACGCAGAGGCAGAGCGACAGGTAGAGGTGGGTAAGATCAAGCGTAATGCGCGGGAAGTGCTTCAGGCGACGGGTAAAAAAATCCGACTCAATCTGGATAGCGTTCCTGGAGGAGAGCAGGCCGTGAAGCGGTTGCTCGGACCAACGATCCGAGCATTGGAAACGGCGTTGACCAAATATAAGGAGGCACTAGCCGAGGAGACGAAGAATACGATAGATCCGAATTAAGCAGCTTGTTTAAATTTCTCCCTCTTCATGTAACGTAATTTAGATATACATACTCTATTAAATAATGGACCATTAGGAAGATTTCTCGGGATGCCGATATCTCCACCCCCGGGTTGTGTTTGACGCTATTGAATCATAATCACAGGGACCGCCTCGGCCGTCTGCAACGTGTCCCTCACTCTCTCTTCTCAACCTTTTCCCCTCACCAAACCACAAGACACAAACACTCAGAACAACAGCCCCAGATAAACATATACAGAGGAGGAGAGAAGAAGCAAAGAAAAAGGATGCAGACATCCGGCCTCACAAACGCCCCCATCTCCAAACTCCTCCTCATCTACACCATCGCCTCCTCCATCGCCCTCGCCATCTTCGACCTCAAACATGTCCCAAGCATCCATGTCTCTCCGCATATCTTTCCTTACGGCCAATATTGGCGCATACTGATCTGGCAGATCGCCGGCTTCACCAATTCCACCGAGGCCCTGTTCGCCGCGATGTTAGCATATCATCTCCGGGTTGTTGAGCGCGCATGGGGGAAGAGAAAACTAGCCGTACTCGCTCCTTTTCTTTCCTTCCTTCTTACTTTAAAGCACTATTTATTAGGGAGAAGAAGCTAATTCAATATGTGCAGACCTTCCTCATCTCAACCCTCCCATATACAACTCTCCTGCCACCACTCCTTCTCACCCTGCTCCTCCGACCCCTCACACTAACTAAACTCAATTACCTCCCCTCCGGTCCAACCGCAACCCTCTTCGCCTTACTAGCCCAGTACTACGCTTCAATCCCTTCTACATTCCAATACCGTGTTTCCACCACCACCTCTACACCCACACCTACATCTACCTCGGCAACGGCAACAGCAACAACAACAACGACAACAGACCCCCCCACCCAACCCTCCAGCAAAAAATCCCTCACCCTCTTCCTCTCCGATAAATCAACTACCTACCTTGTCGCCGCACAGCTAGCCCTCTCCCAGTTCCCGGCTATGGTTCTCCCTGCCGTCGTGGGGTGGATGGTTGGTTTGGCGTGGAGGGCGGATATGCTTCCAGGTTCCATGGGGGGGGTGTGGAGGGTTCCGGCTTGGGTGGTTGGGGAGAAGGATTTGCGTCCCTCTTCCCATTCCTCTCCCTCAGCTTCTGGCTCTGGTGCTGCATCTGGCTCTTCGTCATCGAGGAGGGGGAATTGGACGGCGACGAGTACGGAGGGTGGAGGGGAGAGGTTTGAGGATCTACGAAGGAGGTTGGAGAGTGAAGCTGCTGGGAGAGCGCGATGATCTTCACTCTTATTTTTATTTCCCCCACCATCCTTTCGGGGGAAACTACAATCTATAACAGAAATGAAGAATATATGTACACCACTTTTACTGAGATCTAAAAAAAGTTCCAAAGAGGTATAAGGCTGGAATTGATAGACTAGCGTCAGGATAGATGAAAAACTCAATAATTTGTATTCATAGGCCTGCAGGTTGCAAATTGAATGTGAGCCAGTGTAAGCAGCCCAAACCTGATGTGAAGGAGAGGAACCCAGGGAAGATCATCATTCACACCTCTTAGTGACAGCTACATGATATGAGTGTAGTATCAGTGATATTCTTTATGTGCTCTATTCATTATATTCAAGTAGAAAAATACAAGTACCTGGTTGAAAAGAATTTATAGATCTTATTTACATAGATTCACTCGTCACGGCACCTACTTACTGTAAAAGAGGACAGGTTCTGACCAGTTCATAGGGCATAATTAATTATACACACAGAAGATTATGGTATGTTATCTCTTTAATCTCCTTTTATTGTCCGATATATAGACTCTTCTAATCCTTCGAGGCAAAAATCGACAACGAGGAAGAAAGAGAAAATGAAGCTCTATCGCACTATGCACTGCATAGAAAACCAGAACCAAACCCAGCCCAACCCAACCCAAACTCCGAACAAAAACAAGTGTCGCAAATATTATCGTCCACTACGGCTGCGGCGCATACTTTCCTTGCATTCGTTGCAATACCATTTGACTACATAATCCCCACGTTAGCATGTGAAATGTATAAGATGTAAGATTTGAAAAAAAACAAAAAAAAAAACCCTTACCATTCCGCCCAGGAGGCTTTGTCAGACCAACACATGACAAGTGGAACCATTCTCGGGGGCATGCATCGTTGTCACACGCAACCATCTCGCCAAAGCTGATTTCGTTGCAATAGCAATACCGGGGTTCGCCCTCTTCGTCTTCATCGTCGCCTTCGTGAATAGACTCCTCTGCATCTGAGACTACCCTCTGTTGCATAGCGGGCACGCTGCTGCCGTTCTTCTTTTGCGATCGTTTCGGCGCAGGATCCGTACTGCGTGTCGGTCGCACACGTTGCTGAACCGGCTCCAATGTAGCCAGTACCGGGGTCGAGTTTTTAGATGACCTGCTTTTTGGTGCGGACGTAGGGGCGGGAGGAGCCGGAGGCTCACTGGGTTCGATAGATTGGGCTGGTTTCGCCTCTGGATCTTCGCGTTGAATACCCGCTGGGACTGGAGCTTTCGAGGCCTCGGGCGTTTCAATCTCCATTTCCCGTTTAGCAGCAGGGTTTAGAGAAGCAGTCTCCATCTTAGGCGTCTCCTTTGCGGGAGCTTTAGTTTCTGTGACTTTACCTGCAGCAAATACACATTAGAGAAAAAACTCGCAACTAGAGAGTAGAAATCTTACCGGAACTAGGTACGCGATTCGATGCCGATGACGACGGTCGTTGGCGGCCATTACTCTGCCCGGAAGCCTGCTGTGACCGGGAAGATTGTGGTCGAGCCACTACCCCAGGACCAGGGCTGGGAGCACTTCGTGGAATTGTGACAGCGGTAGCAGCGCCCACAACAGGAGACGGAGCTAGAACAGGCGAGTCGGTAGCTGAGACCCCAGTGTTGTTCCTATTTTATGTTTGTTAGTTGAATTTGATCCGGGTGCCCACGCCAAATAGGAATAGAGTAGCATACCTTTTACGAGCGGCAACAGTGCCCGCATTAGGCGCCCGTGATCGTTTCTTGGTCGCATCGGTAGTCTCTTTGGACCCGGCTCTGGCGGAGGCGTTTCCGGCACCACTAGCTGACCGTTCCATCGGCGCGCCTGCCTCGGCGGCTGGTGGCCGCTCGACCTTGCGGCGCTTTGGCTGAGCCGTGGGACCTGCTGTAGTCCCCTGGGCGTGGCCCATCGATGATTGATCACTCACAGTCGCACCGGCACCTCCACCGCGAGCCTTATTGCTGTGTCCCTTACGGGCACCAGAAGCCCGCGCTTCTTCCAAGTCTGAGTCCGCGTGAGCTCGACGCTGTCGACGGGCCAGCACCGCTTCCCGTCTCGCCTCACTGCGAGAGGCAGCCTCGGCTTCCTGCAGGGCATGAACGAGATCCTTGTTAGAGGCAGCCTCACGGCGCGGTCGCTCGTTGGTGGCAGGCTTCGGGGCATTCCGATTCGAGTAGGCCCAGTGACTAAGACTACCTAAGCGGGCCTCATCGCTAATCTCGCCAGCAATGAATGGGTATATGGTATCAAGGCGCATCAACTGGCGATCAAGCTCATCGTTGGCGTTGGAAATGACATGGTTCTTCTCGTCCGCGGTCATCATAAGGTCGGAGAGGGTATGTCGTACACGATCAAAGAGGACGCGGCGATTTCTGCTCTCCTGAGATTCAGGTACTTGGGCAAGATCCTAGACACGACAAAGTAAAATTCATTAACATCCTCCCCCACAATTAAAAAAAAAAAGATGAAAAGAAAGAAAGAAAAGGCAAAAATGCAAAAAAATGTGTCAAAGTCAACCCACCATAGGCAAAAGATCCTCACGGACAACCCCCGCGATCACAGGCGCAGGATTCGACGGATAAGGCACAGATTGAGATTCCGACGAGACCTTCAGTAGTTGTAATAAATTATCCTCAAGAGCCCAGGCTTTCGCATCGACCTCCTTCAAGAGCGAATTATGCCGTCGAAACTCCCGTGGGAGCGCAGTGATGGCGTCCGTGAAATGTGTGAGAGCAGGGTAGAATCCATGAGGCACGGGAGGCGTAGAGGGCGTATCTACCATTGATAAATGGCCATAAGCAAAGGAAGAGCGTCCGAGAGTTTTGGATGTGCGTGATGGGTTTGTTCTCGTCTGGCGTGTCGACTGACGGCCACTGGGGCCCTGAGCGTTGACGGCGGCCGACGACGATACGGCGGACGACATGGCGATAGGGAAGGGGAAAACGGAAATGATTTTTTTTCAATCAATCAATCGGGGAAGAAGATAGTATAGCGGCCGACTAACGCCTCCGCAGCAAGGTACATCGACGATAACCGCCCAAAACACCAGAAAAGTGACGCTGAAGATAGAAGCCAAATGGGGAGGAAAACCAGGAAGCGGGAATGAAACGAGGTGCGGAGAAGGCCTGATTGTGGGACTGAGGCACCCACTCTTTCCCGTTTGGGCCACATCAGGTGATTGGTGCCGGATCTTTCAGGCATGAAGCTCTGCTGACTCAGGTCATCAGGGTCTGACGTCATATGTCATCAAACGAATAACTCACCAAACACTGGGTTAACTAACTAACTAGCTCAAAGTTATCAAATCCAGTCCGCAAAATACGAGACGCGGAGAGAGCAATGGAAAGGGAAAGCATTCTGAATATTATACCAATGTTCTTTAATTTACATGTATGAAAGACACTTTCTAGGTATAGACAGGCCAGTCAACCTAAATATACGAAAGCCCCGGTGTCAACCAGGACCCATGCAGACAGACGACAAAAGGAAAAGAAAAAAAAAGAAAAGAAAAACAAGATCTGATCAAAAGTCATACAGTCGAGACCAAAATGAATTAGACGCTAAGCCAGCTCCCATCTGAAACAAAGCACCTAGGAACAAAAGAAATCGAAACACTGTCCATCTTCGGCGGTTATGGTCTACTCGCCTTTTAGACGCTCCTGGTGGACGGAGAAAGCTTCCGCGAGAAGCTCCTGCTCCTCCTTCAAGTGGACGGCCTTCATACCGGTAGCCACAGAGGCACTGGGGGCGCGACCAGCGTAGAGAACGTGGCGGCGGTTGTGGTGCTCAGTCTCGTTCAAGAGGGTCTCAATACGAGGCTGGACGAAGCTCCAGGAGCCTGCGTTCAGAGGCTCCTCCTGGGCCCACACGATGTTACGGGCGTTGGGGTAGCTATCCAGGTTCTCCTTAAGCTGGGCCCAAGGGAATGGGTGCAGCTGCTCAACACGGGTGATAGCTGTGTTGCGGATGTTGTTGGTCTCGCGGTGCTTGACAAGGGCGGCGTAAACCTGGCCAGAACAGAGGATAACGCGCTCAATCTTCTCGGGCTCATCAATGGTCTTGCCATGAGCATCATCGGGGATGATCCATTGGAAGTGAGACTCGCCGGTGAACTCCTCCAGGGAGGAACGGGCAATGGGGTGGCGGAGAAGAGACTTGGAGAAGAATATCACGAGGGCTAGGTGAAGAAACAGTTAGCTTATCACCCTACATCGTTTTGAAAAGGGGGATGGAAAGGAAAGAGAGAAAGTCGGTAAACATACGTTTGCGGAATTGACGGTGGATCTGGCGACGCAGGATATGGAACAGGTTAGATGGGCTCGTCATGTAAACAATCTGCATGTTGCAGTCCTGGTGCTGGCGATCAAGCTTATCCTGGGAGGGGAAAACGCGAGGCTCCTCATTACAAAGCTGGAGGTAACGTTCCATACGTCCAGAAGAATGCTCAGGGCCCTGGCCGTCGTAACCGTGAGGAAGAGACAGAACAAGGCCAGATCGTTGCAGCCACTTGGACTCCCCGGATGCAACGAATTGATCGACAATACACTGAGCGTTGTTGGCGAAGTCACCAAACTGAGCCTCCCACATAACGAGGGCGTTAGGGGAGGTCAAGGAGTATCCGTATTCGAAACCAAGACTAGTGAAAACCAATTAGTATATGTTTGTGGACTTGCAGCCATGAAAATGAAGGTGGGCAAAACTTACACTCCGAACTCGCTGAGAGAAGAGTTGGAAATCACAAAGCTACCCTGCCCTTCGTTGATGTTCTGCAGAGGGGTGTAAGTAGCCTCATTCTCCTGGTCGTGCAGGACAGCATGGCGCTGAGAGAAGGTACCACGCTCGACATCCTGACCGGAAACACGGACGTGGTAGCCCTCGGCAACGAGAGAACCGAAGGCAAGAGCCTCAGCGGTGGCCCAGTCGATATTCTGGCCCTCATCGACGGTCTTCTTGCGGTTGGCGAGGATACGCTTGAGGTTACGGTGCAGGGTGAAGCCATCCGGAGCACCGCTGATCTTATCGGCGACGTGGTTGAGGAGAGGGGAGTCCACTGCAGTGGGGAGATGAGGGAGGACCTCCGTGGCCAACTCCTTGGGAGACTTGAAACCGTTCCAGGCGGAAGTCAACCATTCTTTACCAGTGGGCTGGTAGTCCTTGCTGCGGTCGAAGCTGTCGTTGAGCATACCCCAGACCCACTTCTTGTGTTCATCAATGTCCTCCTTGGTGAAGGTACCCTCGGTAATGAGCTTCTCAACGTACTTGTCGAGCTGAGCCTTCTGCTCAGCAATACGCTTGTACATCAAGGGCTGGGTGAACGAAGGTTGATCGGTCTCGTTGTGGCCCTGCTTACGGTAGCAGACAATGTCGATGACGACATCACTCTTGAACTCGGCACGCCAGTCAGCGGCAACCTGGCAAACGTGGTTAACAGCCTCAACGTCGTCGCCGTTCACGTGGAACACGGGAGCATCGATCGACTTGGCGATATCCGAGCAGTAAGGAGTGGAACGAGAATAACGGGGGTCGGTGGTGAAACCAATCTGGTTGTTCACAACGATGTGGATAGTTCCACCAGTGGAGTAAGCGGGGAGAGAGTGGAAGCCCATAGTCTCGTAGACAACACCCTGGCCGGCGAAAGCAGCATCACCGTGCAACAGAACACCCATGGCGGAGTCGAAGTTCTTCTCGTCGGCGTTGTAGTGCTGGATGGCGCGGGTCTTTCCAAGCACGACGGGGTCTTCGGCTTCAAGATGGGAAGGGTTGGCGACAAGGGAGAGCTGGACACGCTTCCCGGAAGGAGTCGGGCGCTCAAAGTTCATACCCAAGTGGTATTTCACGTCACCTGAACCCTCATCAGAGGGTTCGGTGGAACCGGCGAATTCGCTGAAAATGGACTCGTTGGGCTTACGAACGACGTTGGAGAGGACGTTCAGGCGACCACGATGGGGCATACCAATGACGATATCCTTAATACCGTAATCGACGCTACGGTCGATCAGAGCCTTCATACCGGGGACAAGAGATTCACAACCCTCAAGGCCGAAACGCTTGTCATTGGGGAATTTCGTGGCAAGGAAGGACTCGAAGCTGTGACTCCAGATCAGACGGTCGAGAATACGGCGCTTGTCATCAACGGAGTACTTGTAAGGCTCGGGGACTTCGAAGCGGTCGCGAATCCAGTCACAAGGCTTGCGGTCGGGGATGTGAATATATTCGACACCATAGGAGCCGCAGTAGATCTTCTCGCAGGCGGCGATAATCTCACGCAGAGTCATCTTCTTGCGACTCTCAGTGGCGAAACGAGGCAGGATACCGGGACCAAGGTCGAATTCCTCATCCAGATCACGCTCGGTAAAGCCGTAATGATCCAGCTCAAGCTCCTTGGGCTTGTTGTAGCCGAAAGCCTCCGCCTCGCCACGGATACCGAGAGGATCAATCTTTGCCTTGTGGTGACCACGGGCCTGGTAAGCGCGAACGAGCAGCTGAACCTTCAGGTGTTTCGTGACATCGGTTCCGGCAGAGAGACCCAGGCCAGCGCCGGGCATATTCTGGGGGACACCGCCCGTGGGGGTGGGGACGAGAGTGGGAGGGGGTTGGAAGGCTTGGGAGATGGGCATCTTGCCCTCTTCCATATTCCGGAAATACGTTTGCCAGGAGATATGGACGCTGGAAGGGTCCTGCTTCCAAGCAATGTACATCTCGTCGATATAGTTGGCGGTGTTACCCTGGAGGAAGGAGTCGCCGGAGTCCTATAGCGCGCGTATCCATGTCAGTTCACTATTTTGACCAATTGCTTTCGACTACTAGAAATCACTTACCACACCGACGTCCGGCGCGGAGGTAGCATAGTGCCTCTGGATGTTGGGGACGATGGCGAGAGGTCGTCGGGCGGCAAGGCTGAATTTTGAGCTGGAGCCGGACGTAGCACGTCGGACAGTAGAGGCAAGAGACATTGATCGCCTACAAGCAGAGCAGGCAGGACCGCGCAGCATACCACTGCTGGTCGCCTTCACAGCGGTAGAACGAAACATGGCGGATTTTTTTCCGTGTTCGAGGGTGTACAAAGAGAAAAAAAAATCAAATGCGGAAGGCGAAGGTTTTTTTTTGGTTCTATTCTCTCAGTGGCGTCGCAGGGACGACGAGGGTAGTAGAGAAATAAGAAAGGAATCAAGAGAGAAAAGAGTTAAGAAAGCACCACCTGGAGAGTCATTAGGAATTGCAGGTCAGCCGACAACGAAGTTTGTATGAGGTAAATTTGTTGCGGATGAAAGGAAAAAAGCGCAGGACACGGGGAAGACGGGGGTTAGTACGGACCAGTAAAAACAGGTGTCGACTAGAACTGCCGCAGCACCTGTGTAGAAACGGGACTCATCAGAGAGAGTTACACTCTCCAACAGTAATGCAGCTAAAAGACAGAAGGAGGGGAGAGCGGGAAAAATCCGGTGTTGTTGTACAAGGAAAAAGAAAAGAGGAAAGAGGAGAGGAGATGGTTTTGCAGGAGGGCGACGATGGGAAATGGGCGTGACGGGGTTGGGCCCAGGGAGGCTACTGGTAATATGGATGGGGGCGCAACCAGCGAGAGGTACCGTAAGATTGGCTGTAATAGAGAGGTTGCCGAGATCTACGGCTATGACGGACGGCCAGCTGTGGCTGAGCTGCCGGGCTGCACTGCTTACGTACGCACTGCAGGTCTTCTCTCAGTTAGGAAATTAGAGTAGACTTATGAACGCGAACAGGGGCATGAGGCGCCACAGATGACTCAGCCCGACTTTCCTAGCCGACCTCTCGTGACGGGCCGAGTGTCCCGGCGCTGGTGCACCGCCACTGCCGGCTATGACCATTTCCCGCTGCGGGTTTTTGCGGATGAGCGGATATAAAGATTCCAGAAGGTCCTTGATTGCAGCAGTGCAGGAACCGCCATGCAAGGAGTTGGTGTCTTGTAGGTACCTGATGTATTAAATTGCTCCGGTACAGAAGCAAAGACAGATTCATTATGATTATCCCGGTCATGTGCAATTATGTGTACAAAATTTCAGATTACCAACAGACTCCCACCAACCCTCGTCAGTTCATAGACATACAACAAAACGCTCAAAAGAAAAGGGCGTATATCACTTCATAAAACCAAAGGTGGCAAACGTAGATTGGACAACAAAAAGAACCCCCCCAATATATATATTCGATTCGCCAGATCCAACCCTATTTGGAAGCGGCATTAGAAAGAGAGAGAGAGAAGACAAAAAGTACCTAAGTCTGGATCTGAGAATCCCCATCTTCGCCAGTTGATCGTTCGATGCGTTGCTGCGAAAGATAGGAAGGCCAGCCACCGCCCTTGTCAGACTCCCGGATCGGAGAATCAACAGCGCTAGTTCCCCCTAGGAAGTCGGGAGGCATGGCATGCACTGTCGGACTGATATCGGAAAGAGTGAAGCTACCTCGATTTGACGTGGGCTGAGGATGCGGAGGTGGGCTTCCGCTACCGCTGCGAAGGCTTCCGTTGCTTCCGCCCCAGGCGCCACGTCGAAGCCTCATGAGCGCGCCCAACGTCATCTCATCGTCCAGATCGCCCATACCCACCAGCTGGGCTAACCCTGGGCTCGATACGCCTTGACCAGAATGGGCGGCGCCGTGCGCACTGACGGAGATAATCGAGTTGCGCGTACTCCACTCGCTTCGTTCAGTGATAGGAGTCAGACTAGGTTCTCTGAACTTGCCTCGGCCACTATGGCTTCTGGAGACGCCTTCAACCCCCCGGGGGCCGAAATACCCACCATTGGTGAGCTCTGAGCCAGCCCCGTTGGAGCATGCGTAGAATCCAAACTCCTGCCCGTAGAACCCCTCATCATCGTTTTCCAAGGCTTCAGCATTGGCTGCCGCAATGATGGGATCGTCATAGAGCGGGTCATAATTGTCGTCGTAATTAAAGTCGTCAAACACTTCCTCAAATGCAACAATTTCCACCCCTTGGCTCAGGCGGCTATCGTCCGAAACAAGTCCCGGGTGGGAGTCCACAGTTTTTGAGGTGGTGCTTTCCTGGGCAATGGATCGTTCGCTCACACTTGTCGTATGCCCAAACCGGCCTTTGCTAGCGGCTTGGCTGGCAGCGTCCGCGAGGGCGTTGTGAAGAGCCTCCAAATTGTGTTCAGATAGGACTCCGCCATGGGATTTAGCCGACACGGGGTTAGGTACATCTTCAGCAATGCTCCCGTATCTCCTCAAGGAGCTTATTTCTGGATAATCACTGGCCATACTTGGAACATGTTTTAGACCACCATTGACCCCGGGTTCGGTGTCGATCTCATCGTACTCCGAAATGCTATCTCTAAAAGTCGTTAGGTGCTCGTCCCCATCAAGCTGAGCAGACGCACTAGAGTCCGTAACCCGTTTCCGATCGTAAAGATGGCTCGTTTCGTCATCAAAGATAGACTCATCGAACTTCTCGCCCGCGTCTTCAGCACTAAGCTCACCAAACTCCCCATCATCAAAGTATAAGTCATCCTCATCCTCTTCCTCAATTAACCTAGACAAACCGGTAGATACACCCGGGGGTGTCTGTGGGGGGTCGTATGAAGGCAGTGTAGCTCTCCCCTGAATTGAAGGATCATCCAAAACTGGCAACGCTGTGGAATAGTCCAGAGGAGACCCTCCAGCCTCCTCAGCTCCAGAAGAGGGAAGCTGGGTATCCTGTAGCCCAGAAACATCCGGGTTCACAGGACTGGCGACGACCGGAGACAGGTCGGGGGCAAGCCAGGATTTATTTAGAATGTGTCCGGGTCCTGAAAAGCCACTGAACTCATCCTCCTCGTCTGCCTCAACGTTTACACCAGGAATCCTTTCTTCGAAATCATCCATGTCGTCCAGGAGTTCGTTGTCGTAGTCATCATCGACATCGCTGAAATCCTTGTCCTCCAGGCGCGCTTGAGCTCTTCTAGCAGCTTCCTTTTCTTTGTGTTTCTCTTCCAAAAGCTTCTCCTGTTGTGAGGACTCGACACCATTCATATCAAAGCTAAATCGGGAAGCGTTGCTCTTGAAATGCTTTGGTAGCCCAGACGGTTGGTGTGGCACTATTTCAATTGTATCCGGGTCCTGTACGTTTTCTGGCGCCTTGTCACCCTCTGGACTAAACTGAGGGTCCTGAATGGGATCGGCGCATCCATCGGTCGGTTGATTCGCTTGGCCCGAAATAGTGGAGGGAAGCTTTCTAGCAAACACAGGAATAGCATGCGGGTTATTATCCCGCTGAGACGGATCCGTCAATAACGACGATTGCAGATAGGCTTTGTTTTCAATTTGTAGGACTTTCTCATCATCTTCGAAGTGCTCTTTGAACACAGGCGAATAATCACTCTGTTTTCTCTTCTGCTCAGGCGCCTGGAGCGTCTGACCCCCCGAATCACTACCACGTACATTGGCTTCATTTCCCTGAGATGCATGTTGGGGCGAATCGGATGGATTCTGCTGGTTATCCGACGCATGCAGCAGCACGGGTGCCCCGGATAAGTGGCGACGAGGGCGGGGGGCAGAAAAATCGTGGACGATGTTCCCACGGATGCGAGGGTCGTAGTCGTCCGGGATCGCGGGAACCAGGTTACGAGCACCAATATTCATGTCTTCTGCTCGCAAGCCTGCAATCTGAGAAGAGCGTCTCTTGGCCAAGAGCGACATAGGATTCAGCAGGTGTAGCATAGCCTTCCCCGACTTATGAGGGACATGCTCCACCGGTGCATCACGATCACCATATCGACGATTATGAAGACTATCATACCTGTACTCTTTCTGTGCGGCGGACGTCTTATCGGCGGGGGATTGCTCGGGGGAGGGTCGGAAGCGGAGGTTGCTGGACGGTGCCATCCCGGGTGCAGATAAGCGTTTGGAGGAATTGTCTGTTTGTTGAGGGGTCAAAAGTCCCTTCCCGAAGGACCGTCGGAACGGCGAACTGGGTTTGGAGGAGTCTCCGCTAGTCTGGTCCGGTTGCAACGGGGAGAGGGACAGCTGGGAGGAATTTGATTGTGCAGTGAGGCTTAATTCTCTTTCGCGCTCTTCTGGGCTAGAATGCGGCCTTGCTTTGCTTTCCGAGGAAGATGGTGGAGGCACCGTAAGCGTGGTAGTGGAAGATGAGGCCGCATCGACGGTCGATACCGCGACAGCTGCTTTGCCTCCGTCGAAGTCGGGGAAATAGTGGGTCGGGGTGTGGGCAGCAGATCCGTCTCGGATGGTAAAGGATTCATCGAAGGTGGTCGTCAGCGTTGTTGAGTCGTTTATCACGGGGAGCTGAGGAGGGTTGTTGCTGGATGCAACTGTTTTGGAGGTGGGCTGCACGGCGGGAAAAACAGGAGCACTCGACCGGCGGTGCTCCCGGCGCCAGTAAGAGAACACGGTGGAGGGCGGCATAATGTGTTTGCGCTCAAGGCACGTACAGTTTTCTCCGTATGGACGGAGTATTATTTCCGATCAGGGAGTACAGAAATGGCCCATGGTGTGTTGCAATTGTTCGTCAGTAGCTCGCCAGAGAGCTCTGCGGAGAGGTCAACTAGTAGGAGCGAGGCGTGGGGCAAGGATAAACCTGGGCCAAGGCGGCGCAGGAATTGGAAACCGAAGCTGTAATTGGATTCGTATTCTCGTGTTTCTTTAAATATACAAACCCAAAAAAAAAAAAAAAAATAAATAAGATAATTCAAAGGAAATGAGAAAAAGCGAGATGTCAGTTGTAAGGGGGCAGGAGAAGTAAGTTTGAGCCACCTTCTCTCCGCACGAGGGCTGGTCGTTAAAGTTCAGGGGGGGAAGAAAAAAAAAAAAAAACAGAGGAAGTCATGAAACGGACGCTTTGGGGGAAAGCCAAAATCGGTGTCCGGAAACGGCCAATGTGTAGTAGGAAGATACGGGAGGATAAGTCATGGGCGAAACAGGTGCCATATGAATTGTAGAAAAGTAAGGGGATTTGATCATAAAATTCCGGAAGCGCATTTGTGTTTTGTGGAATGGAGAATAATCTGCTCTGTACTTTTTAGGATGTACGCCAGTGCTGGGGATAATGATATGGCCATTTCATGACACCACACTCTTTCTCCTGCCTATATTAATTACATGAATGCGCTCAAAAGTAAAGTTTAAAGATTCAAAAAAATTTTACAAAACATTTCATCACTGGATTATCTGAAGTATACTATACAAGAGAAAGTAATCGCTAATCTACAGGAGTATCACCGCCGGGCAATAAACGATTTATGCTCCCCATCCCATAACGATATGCGCTGAAAGAAACTCTGACGAACCCTAATGCACTAACACGAGGAATAATACTAAAGCAAAGTTGCAAAAAGAGAAAGAGAAAAGAGAGGTGAAAATGAATGGGAAAAAACAGGCATCAGCAAACTCTACATGATACCCTGTCTCCAACGATCAATGAGTTCCCGTTGCCCGGGATCTACCACCGGTCTCATGCTACCCGGGGGCATCGCATAACTCAAATGGCCCATCCCTAAGATAGCATCGCTGTAGAATGTGTTGGGGTGGGCAACCCCGTAACCATAAGGATTCACCACGTTAGCAGGTTGGTACTGCGCGTATCCTTCGCTCGTCTTGGGAGGTCCATATGGTGGAGGGTTAAGCGGAAGTTGCTGCATAGACATTCGACCGTCAAAGGAGCGTTGATTGATAAGGCCACCAGGAGTGGGAGCGTCCTGAGGTGGCTGGTATCCAGCAGTCGTTGGGCGTCGGGCGTGGAGGATATCCGCCATACTCCTTCGATATCGCGGCGCCCTTGGGGTAGAAGCCTTCTGGATATCCGCTTCTTTCTTAAGACGGGCTCGCCTTTGGCCCAAAGTTTCCTCCTCCTGTGCCGCACCTTCGTCATTGCCCTTTTTCTCCTCGGGATGTAAATTACTCAGCTCAGCTAGAATCTCGGTCGTGAAATCGGTATCCGCCTTCGAGATTGGGCGGTCTTGCAGCTCTTGAGCCTTCAAGCGTCGTAGGCGTTGTCCCAGTGTCTCCCCCTCATCGCCACTCTCTTCTTGAACAAGTTCCTGAACACCCTGCGAATACATGGTCATGGGACGCTTTTCCGGTGTTCGCGGTAGGACCTCACCCCGTAGTCGAGCACGGCGCCTGCTCAAAGGTTCGCTTTCCTCCATTTCCCTCTTCTCCATGAGGCCCAGGGGCCGGGTCTCATCGGGGGCATTCGTTTTGTCAGGAAAGAGCATACCGAGTGGGACATCCTCGTCCTCATCTTCGTCGTTATTCGCAGCTTCGGGGTTTTCCCACGCCAGGGCAACGGGCTTCTGTCTCCTGTGCTCACTTTGCTTCTGCGCTACCGCCTCAAGCTGAAGTAGTGTAGATTGCAGGCCGCCTGTATTTGCCGCAGTCCGCCTCCTTTGCCTCAGATCATGCTTTCTTTTTTCAAGCTCCGCAAGTAGGGTGGCTGGTGGCCCCGTAAACTGGTATTCTGATTCGCTGCTTTCCGACTCTCCACCAGATTCTCCCTCGGAATCCGAATCAGAGCTCCTATTGTTTTCGCGTAAGGATCTAGATTCATGCGTATCGGCAGCGTCGACCTCTGCGGTCGGGTACAATGAATTTCTTCCAGCAACGCTTGCTCGGATATCCGGGTTGGAAGCTTGATTATCAAGCCCGAAGGCGCTCTTGGGTCGATGCTTCTTCTTTGGCTTCGAGCTCCCATACACCTCCGAGCCCATCGGGCCCGCGAAGGGGTGGTCGGTGAAAGCAGTGACAGGGGCGGTGGTCGACGCATCGAGAATACTATCCAATGTCGCTACCGCAGAGGATTGTGTAGGGTCGATCTCGAGCGATGCCGCGGGGGGTTCGAAGAAGACGCTGGCGCGGAGCTGAGGAGGTAAGTCTGATAGTTGCTTAGTACGCCTACGATCTCCATTTCCGGCTCCGGCTCCGGCTCCGGCTCCAGCATTCTGATCCTGGTCGGGAAGCCAGGGGGCTGATTTCCTATTCTCCGGGGGAACCGCCCCAAGAAGCTGCGTACGGCGCTTCTCCCTGTCAGATGTCGAAGTCGGTCGCTGGGATAGTCGGGGAGGAAGATTGAGCATCATCGGCACAGGGGCAGGATAGTAAACCATATTCTCACCCGTCTGCGGTTGCTTGTATGGTTCCGGGCGGCTAGCCAGGGGTGGTCTCGTCAAGGACACACGTCTCCCAAGTTCCGAATACTTCTCAGGAACAAAATGCACGCCATCAAAGTCCGTAAACAGAGCCCTCGCCTGCTGGTATGTATCCCCCGATGCCGCCGTACCTGGTCGATGCATCTCATCAATGTCCAATCCTCCATTGTATTCGCCATGTGGGTGGGGGTGTAGTTCGGTGCGAGCGACTGGTTCAGGGGGCGGAGGAAGGTAAGGCTGTACGGGAGCTTGATTTATCTGCCCGTTATGCAAATCATCGAGAACATGCTCTGAAACAAGCGCGAGGCGGGTTACGGATTGGATCGATCCTTGACGAGAGCCAGGTACGTTGGAGCCATGATTGCTGGCTGGAACCGAATTCGCGACAGAGCCGCTCGAGCGCCTCTTCTGCTCGAGATCCATCTTGCGGATCTCACTCCCGATGTCCGCTGAACTCGAGCTCAAGCGTTCAGCAGTTTTCTCCAGCCTTTCGACATTATTCAAATAAGCACCTTGGAGTGACTGAAGTCCAGGAGTCGGATGGCTGAGAGGGACAGAGTGGTCAGAAGTTGGAGTTCGGAGGTCAGCGCCATGGTTGTGAACCGTTGCATCCAGTGGAGGCAGCCGATGGGGGCTATTGTTGGCACTACTGGGACTATTGGACTTCTGCGCCGCTGAAGGATCGGCAACCTCGTAGTCATCTTCCTCAACCATATCATAACTGGCACTTGTCATTGAACGAATCATGGAACCCAGACCTCTTAACCCAGTGTCTTCTTCAGTTCTGGCGGCCTGCATGTATCGTCCGGCTCCGATGTGATCGGTATCCAAAGGCAGCTGCTCAAACGAACCAGGGTGTTGTGGCTGCGGCGAAGGAGCACGGGAGTCGTCAGAATCCGTCGCATTAGAGGCCAGCTCAAGGTCGGCCTGGGAGACGACGTTGTACGCCATTTTCTAGAAAAATCGTGGCTACAGAGGTACCACCTAAGCCATCAAAGAAGGTTTTTGTCGTGTGACCCGAGGGAGAGGGGGCCGGCGGACGAGGCAATGAAAGTTTGCTGATCCAGCGGGTTTCTGGCTGATAAGGCGTCCAGGCAAGACGTCGATCTAATCGAAAACACCTGGAAATCAACGAACGCGGCTGTCGAGTTGTTCGAAAGGAATGGAGGATGAAAGAAATGTGGGAAGGGTTAGGATAACGAGAGACGAGAAGAGAAGAGAGGCAAAGTTAGGCCAGAAGACCGCTCACAAGCCCGTGGAGTGAGGATAAGACATTTATTATTATCGTAATAATAATAGCCAGTATGGTTGAGGGTCCCGATGGCTTTTTCTATATTAAATCCACCCTGTTCCTTTTGGCCTCAGGAAATTAATTAATTCGGTACAGACCCTGCACGCAACAAGGTAAATTTCATGTGTGGTATGTATGGGGCCCGTATGCACGCTGCTGCCGGGTGGTTGTGTTTTTTTCTTTTCGTTTTTGTCTCTGGAACACAGTGCTAATTTTGGATGAGGGGGAGGCAAAGAACCAGAAAATTCCGCTCTGGTCCAGATGCGATCCGCCTTTGGGGAGGGATCCGCTTGTCACCTCCCAAGAGAGTGATGTGTCTTATTGGTACTATTGTTACTATTCCTATTCTGCACATTGACTATGAATATGTGTTGTAGATATACTTGAGGTGGAGGTGTGATTCCTGTTGTGTCATTGCTGAGAAGAACAAGGGACTCAATTTCAAAGGAAGGGGGGCAAAAAGCAATCCCTCTCTACCCCATACTGGAAGCCTTGTTACAACACACACCTATAGCATATTACGTCTTCAACCAGGACATCTAATCCCTGATAGGCTGTGGATGTCACCGTTTTGAAGAGCTAGTCGCTGTTCGGACGCAGTGCCAAGGGAACAAATCCTGATCAACGAATTCCCACCTACCCACAGGCTTCGATTCGAGTGCAGTTAGATGCAGCAGTAGTGTTGTGATTCCAGGGCCAGAAGCAGATGCCTTCAAGGCCTAGAGCTGAGTGCTAAATTCCTTGATTTTTCCAAGGCAGCAAAAGAAAGAAAAAGAAAAAAATATAATGGAGAAAAAGACTGGCTATCATCCTCAAACATTGGCTGAAGGACTTCAAGTCCAGACAAAAAAGCCCACAATTCCTTGAAGCGTCTCTGGGGACACAGTACTGGGCCCCGCCGAATAAAGAACCCCGAGGAAACGACGACAAAAATGACGACAGTGGTTCGACGTTTCAACTTTGCACTGAAGAACATTCAAGGGCTGGTCCGCTTTGCCCAATCAATACTTGCAAAGATGCCGGGGTAACTGGGAAAAGACCGAGGCCAAGTTTGATGTTCGTGTTCGAGTTCGTTCGAAGTTCGAATATCTTTCTGGATTCTTGGTGGAGTCGCTGCCATGACGAAAAGAGTTCCACCCATGCAAATCAACCCAATAATACTTGATTCTTCGGAGCGATTAGTTTCGAGCAGAAACAAGTGTTCCCCTCCGCCGCCTCGTGCCTCATTTCCATTCAGGGTCATCAATCAATACTCATCAGTGCCCCTCTTAGTAACAAGGCCATACAGGTGTTAATTCAACCCCTGTGCCATGGCTCCGTGTTTTATATTACCAAATTTCACTTTGTTGGGGAGGTGCAGTGAACCCCTGGTAAGTCCCTAACACTAAAGTTTTTGTCCACCAATTTATCATTGTTGAACCTAAGTAATCTGCACAGTCTGTGTGCTGTTGATTGACAACTCGGCCCGCTGTTGCTTGCCAGCAGCCAGTGTTTTTCCTTTGAGCAGGGGTCATGATTATCTCAGCGGGGAATCAACCGTTGAGCGTATATTATATACTTCTCGTCATGTTCAAAGGCACTATCCTACCAATAAATTTTTTGTTTACACTTTGACTAGCAAATTGGCAATGTGCTTTCATTTGCCATATCTTACAAATACCTCGCTTCAATATATGCTAGTAGTACCTAGGATAGTCCATTCTGGTTATATATATCCCGCAAGCATTCTGTAGGTCAAGTCAGCAACTTAAAACCATCTTTAATATTCCAAATCATCGATTCTTTTTTACTTTTCCCATCTTGCTATCAACTCAAACCGACCACATATAACCCACCCTCCAGAATAAACTTTGGGAACCAGCGAAGAATTGAACTTAACACTGCCTAACCCCATCTGGATGCAGCACATGCTCTAAAAAGAAAGGAATTTGACGTGGTTTCCTTCATGCTAAATAATATTTGAAGAAAAAGGTACTTGAGTGAGTATGCAAAGCAAAATAATGTTTCCCTCCACAGCATGTTTCCATCCCTTAAGCTAGGGGGTAGACAATATTGCATTCTGAGCTGTAAATCTCCTCAAGCCAGTTCAGCATGCAACTATCCATTTTCCTTTGTTGAAAAGAACAAAGCAAAGATTACTGCAGCTTCATAATAATCGGGGGAAATAAAAATAAGCCTGTTGTTGAATGAAGCCAAATACGAATGGTTTGTTCTAGCTTACAGGTAACAGGATGCAGCATTGAGACTCGGAAAGTAAAGGTAGAATCCCTGACAAAATGGTCACATTTTGATGAACCTCCTAGAATCATCTACCGAGCGAGCCACTATTTTGAGTTCGAATTCGGCTGATTCAGTTTCGGCCCGTCATGGTGAATACGAGGAAAGCGTGTGTTTTGATTGGCCAACACAGATATAATAACCGTCATAACACGTGATACCGCGCCAGACGGTACGCGGTTGGTGAAGAGACAAGATTGGAAACTTGGAAGTTCCGCGCTGAAAAAGCATGTGGGTTTGATCTTCAACTTATTGCTTAACTCTGGGAATATTGGTGCCATCCATTGGAGCGGAGTAGAAATGTCTTACTATGACATCGACTCAATTTTAACTGACGCCCAGGTGCGGTATTCTTCCCAGCTCGTTTATTATTCCATTAGCACGCCCTGATTAGATAAATCTCTAGAAACTGCCATGTACGTTTGAGCTCGAGGTTCCGGGCCTGGGGATTCTGGAGGGGAACCCAGGAGAAAACGTGAGTTTATTCCACACGGGGGGAGGAGAAGAAGAAATCAGAGAAAACAAATGGATTGCCGGATTGACAACAACCAGATTAAAGCCGGAACTCGAATTGACCTTCCACTATGGCTAGGTGAAATGCTCTCGATCGGGTGAGAACCCCCCTCAGAAGCACATACTCTGATTGATGAGAAGCTTAGTTGACTTGATATTAGAGCCCGACTGGGGACCTCCCGACTGGTCACGCTCGATCTCCCATCCGCACTCTCGGAGCGGGTTATGAATGCCTTGAAAGCGGACCCACGAACCGTGGACTTGCGCGCTTTGGCGCCAAGCTACTACAGCTTGAGCGAGCGGGTTTTGGAACTTTTCGAGGAAGAGGAGATGGTTGATGTCTTGAGTAATGTATGCCTAGGCAAGCGGCTCTGGACGGAGTTCCATTTTCCGATACAGGTTACTAACACATGATATTTTTCAGACATTCAAGAAGCGGGCAGCTGAGATTGCTGACCATGCACATAACCCGAAAGGGGCTCTCGGCGAGGGCGTAGAGTTTCTGCAAGGGTTGGACGAAACTGAAAGACAGTGTATGTTGACTCCAAAGGAAAGGAAAAAGGAGAAGAAAAAATTACTCCCTTTGATCTTCCTTCCCCTGATTTAGTTCCTGACAATTCGAAACTTAGTGTTCCGAGCTGCCCATGATAGTGCCAAAGAAACACGCATCTGGGCTGGAGAGGCAAAAAAGAGATAAACTCGGGAGGTTTAAATGGGAGTCGGAAATGGACGGAGCTGTGCTCGTCTTGTGATGAATTGGGGATGAAGCAAACTGACTAGAGCGGAAATTTATATGAACACCATGTTGGTTTTCTGGCGGAGTTATGGATCAAATATTGTACGTGGTTTGGTTTTGGGATGACTAATTGTTTATGAGGGGTTGAGTTTTATACTGCGAAGGGCATTATTGATAAATGGATGGTTAAGGCATTCCCCCCCCTTTTTTTTTTTTAAAAAAAAATATCATGGCCCATATTTTAAAGCTCTTGCTTCTCCAGTCGGTAAAGCCATCCCTATTATTATGAACATCCTTTTCATTGGCGAAATCCTTAGGACTTCAAAATAGGGAACTCAGGAAATGAGCCTAGGGAGCTGAGCGCTCAACTGCGTATTCATCGCACAGGACAGGAGAGGCATTTCTCCAACAGGCCGGCCCATCTTTCAGGCCACTCGCTGTGTAGATAGATGCCCAGACTTCCAACTATTATTGGGAACCTTTATGCGAAGAAGAGTTCCGTATTTCGGCCATTGAATGATTTAACAGGCGGAATTGGTCCTACTTGGGGAATATAAAGCGAGACACCATTGGACCAGGATGCCATGCATATGAATCGATAACAAACATCTCAATTCTTTCCGTGTGGAGGTGAACATAGATCAGATAGAAGGGAGGGGAGATTCCAATAACCAGGCAGGACATTTCCACGTTGGAAACACTAGTGCCGAAGGAGGATGAACGATGGGGCCGCCTCCTTGTTTGACACGCGCTGACAAGACCAGGAATGCCAATGCGGAGAGGAAGATTTTTGTGTTATGCTTCTAAAGTTCTAAGAGTAACCTTGATCTTTGATTGATGGTGTGCCAGAAAGTTGGCCCACTGAAAGTTGAGGAACCATGGATTGATAATGAATGGATGGGCCCGCTGAGGAGGGGTGGGGCGGGGTGTGTTTAAATTTGGGAGATGATGGATCACAAAGTGTTTTTTTGACTTTTGATCAGACGGACTTCCTGTCCCTGAAATCTGAATTATTTATTCTGATTAGTTATATGGATACCTAGGAGAATGATTAATAGCTTTGGAGTTTGGAGTCGAATGGATCCATATTAATTTTGATAAAAATGACATCACCTGCAGTCTTCCTGATAGGGGACTGGATCTACGCTCTGGGGTTCAAAGCCTTCCATAATGCGTTAGCAATTGAAGGAGAACGACAATAATAATGGGCACGGGTCTAGGAGAATTACCCCTCTACGGTGTGACGGTTTACTGGAAGGAGAATAACATGCTGGTTAAGGTAAAGTCTGCCTCTGCAGTTTGCATCACAGTGCGTGGTCAATACTTAAGAAACATCATTCCTGTTGGAGTACTGGCGGCGAGTCGATCGCAAGCACACAATTCTAAGGATACCAGCTTTTCCGCCTACTTATTTAAATTAACAGTCAAGAGAGGAACATTTCTACTGCAGGGGAAGAAAATCCAGAGGAGATGCAGAGTCCGATTCATAAAGCTAACCGAGGAAACACGAAGCGAATAGATTCTTCTTGGGTATGCCTAAGAGTTGGTCGTTGTTGACGGAGAGTTGAGGGGTAATAATATGTCAAGCTTGGAATGGATCTCGCCACTCTAGATATCAAGAACGATCGAATTAGACTATTAAAGTGGGCAATAATGTTTATTTTCAATTATTCGACAAAGCGTAATCGGGTTTAAACATCCGTAATGGTAATTTTTGCAATAATAGTCCTGCTGAAGCTTTATGAATAAAGGTAGGAGTATGGAGAATCACCTGCGAAGGGCGAGCCTGGATAGAGGGTGCGGTCATCCTCACGAGTCAGCGGACAAATCGTGGAATGGAAGACTTTGAGCATTTGAAAGACATGCCAGAATAACTCTATTTGCTCGATACATATCCTCAACATGATGGTTTATGATAAGAATCCTCAATAATAGTTGTTTGAACTTTGAAATGATTTAAAAGAGCCACGCTTTCTGACCTAAAGGACACGCGCAACTCTGTTGACGCTCTCCCAAGCTTACCACATGGGATGAGCAAAAAAGGAAAAACGGTGGGCGATGAAGGGGAGGGAAAAAAAAAAGAAAGACCCAAAACTCTAACTGTGAACCAACCTCCCAGCCCCTGCTGATTGCATATCCGCTGATTGTCGCTGCATCCTTCATTGGCAACTTGGCAAGGGATGAAACCTCCTTCAATGTGATTTCTCTTCCGATTGGGCGAAGAAGTGTGAAGTCCAACAGCAAGCACACAAACCAAAGTCCTGGCTAGAATCCTTCGAGACTCCCCATCTATTTCCTGGCATCCCGTAGGCTGAGGCTGGCTTTGAATCGGTGACGCACTGGTCACAGGAGACAAGGAGCACTTGCCAGGGAGAGACTAAGGACGGCACTAAACTGAGGTACCTGACTTTAGCTGCCTGTTAGTCCCAGCGGCATGAACTCTTGTTGGTGCTAGATACCTTAGCTTCGCTCCGACCCCTGGAATGGTGGGAACATTGGAAATTGGGCTGGATTCAATGTTCTTGAAAGCCAAGATACTGGATGGGGAATGCTTGACTTCTACAAAGTGAATGAAGAGTAGACAGTGGAATGCAATCACATATTCTGAGCAAGAATTTTGCATTCACTTCATCCCCACTCCACTTTCAGTGGCATGGTAACCGTCATAAACTTATTGAGTATTCTGATTATTTTGATGGAAAATTAATGAGTTGTGAAAGCGTGCAGTGTGGGGATCAAGTTTCTGTCATCTCCCTTTTCTCTTAGCCACCCTCCAAGATCCAACCATCGACTCGTCACAATCGCGCGTCACAACGCCTTCTCTTCTCTCCCCTCACTTCTGGGCCATTCTCCTTAGGTGTCTCCTCGCAACCTCAGCCTGAACTTTATCCTAGCCCACCGATCCCGGCTCCCCCTTCCTCAAGAATAATCTCATCCTTCCAGGGTTCGTTTCCCCCGCCGTCGAAGAACGTCGGTCAGACATACAGTCGACCGATCTTTGGGATCCTTTTTAGCTTTGCAAGCTCCTCGCATCATAATTCCCCATTATCGAGACAAAACATTGCTTTTTTCCTTGCGCGATCTGTCGTCTTATTGCCCGATCCATATGAGAGACCTGCAGTAGGTGGATACGGCCCTGTCGTCCTGCTGCATTCTGGCTGGTGTCGTGCGTCTTGTCAGCGATGCGCATTAGTTAGGTTAGGTTTGTATTTTTTTCATCGATCCACCCAACATGGAGAAGAATCCACAACGACGAAGCACCGTGCCGGGGCAATCTTCCACTCCGTCCTCCTTGCGCCATTGTTTATATCCCTCGCCGGCTACAACAATTCAGAGTGGGAGCAAGTCCCTCAGGCGCAGCTCGAAATCGAAAAGTACGTCCTGCATTCAATTCTCCTCCACGGTGCGAGTTGCACAAGGGGTTGGAGCATTCAAGCTGACCTGATCATCTTTCACAGACAAATCTGACCCTCCTCGACCTGCTGCACTCACCCGGGTTAAGGGAGGAATCGCCATGGAGACCCCAACACGAATGGGCAGTGGTATGGGTGCATACATACCCGAGCGTGACGTGCAGAACAATCCTAACCGTTTTACAGAAATGTCATGGTTAAATGATGCGTCCCCAATGGGTGGCACACCTCGAACACCTCAGCGATCAAGATCAGGTAAGAAGAGTTTCCTTCTCGTATAGAATCTACAAGGTGTTCGCAGAAGCTGATTATGCATGGATTGGGCAGAGACTCCGGGTCCGAACGCGACCTCAATCGTAAACCCATCATCCGCACTACTGCAAGATCTGTTGAAGGAACAGCGAGCAACTCGAGGAGCGAGGGCAACGGGGGCTGATAACCTGGAGGATAATTCGCCGCGCACGCCAGAATGGTGTCAAACTCAATCACACAGCCAGTCCCAGTCCCAGTCCCAGTCCCGATCCCAATCCCGGTCTCAATCTCAGGAGGAGACGGGCTCCGAGAAACAACGGAAAGCGATGGCTGCGAGCCTCCGACAACCGCGGGAGATGGGAGTAAGAGAAATGGACCAGGTGAGTGACGCCCTTGAGCTGGCCCATCTGAGGCTACATACCAACTCACCGAGTTATAGTATATTTCGAAAATTAACAAGCAAAACTTTGACCTGAAACTGGAAATCTTCCACCGAGTTCAGCAAATGGCAGCGTTAGAGAAGAAGTTGGAGAGGATGCATGAACTGGAAGCGCAGCTTGAACGCATGAATGGCCTGGAAGATGAACTAGAGGAGCTCCAGGCAGCTGAGGAAGACAACCAGAGGTTACGAGAATCTAACGAGCAACTGCGACAGGAGATTGATAAGCGGGATCAGGCTGTAACGGAAGCGGTGGAATTGATCTGCCACCTCGAGGCGAGGGTGGATGAGCTGGGAGGGGGGGCAGATCCCTCACGACCTTCGACTGCTCGCGGCCCAGCTCCCGACGATGATTTAGATGTTGCAACGCCGAAGAACCTATCCACGGTTGATATTCCTGAGAGAACGTCTTCTAAGCGGGCCACTATACTTGCTGAGCGCCGGAGAGTGTCGTCGGGATCCCGCCATCTCCAGCGTGCGCCCTCGTTCCTGCTTGAGGAGAATAAGAGTACTGCAGTTCTGCGCAGTCTCTATGTTCCTACAGACGACCAACCCGCCGCCCCAAGTGTCATTGCGAAATCTGAGAGCATGAAATCCATGACGGAAACCGCGGAGCCAGAGTCACCAAGACTCAGCGCCTTAAGTGAATGCAGTGAACTTAATATTTATGACAGTCCGGTCAGCCATGACGGATTCGACGAGATTGAAATCCCAGTCCGGAAAAGAGAAGCTAGCGCAGAAACCACGGGTCTTTCTGCAGCAACGATTGAGGGCTCTGACCGGGACCTGGTCCGCATCGATCGATGGATCCCCTCTCCATTAAACGAAGCAGTACCGGCGGCTATTCCAAAGCAGACGAACCGACGAGTTTCGGACGTCTTTAAGGACACCGGAAAGCCAAGCCTAGAGAGTGTGTCCTTCAATAGTTCCGGCCACAAGACAAAGTTGGACAGTCTGTTCAGTAGCGCTCGTCTTCCCCCAACCCCGGACACAATGAGCACGGCTTACGCCGGGGGCACCAACCGCTCTTCTACCAGCACCGTCGCGGATAAGAGCCAGCTAGATCTCAAGCGCGGCCTGATCCGGGCCCGCTCTGCTGACGAGCTTACCACGAGGCGGAGCTCAATCAATAGTGGGCTAATGGAGAGTATGGATGCGAACCTTAGCGACACCACGCTGCCGCGGGTGAGTTTAGATGAGCGAGATGAAGAGCCTGCGATCTTCCCCTTGAACGCTCTTCATTACGGTCACGCTAGTGGTTATGGGTTATTCCATGGAGACGGCTTCGACAGGTTTCTTTCTAAAATGGACAAGGAATACTACTCCCCGTCCGGGAACACCTACCGTGGGGAGTCATCCACGCCAGGGTCCTCTCGCCCATCCTTGACAGCAGACGACTGGATCGAGGCGGCCCGATCCGGGACCCGTTCCGGCACCGAGCGAACCCGCACTGGGCCTCTTCCCACAAACTCTCGGCTTGTCGGTTCACGCGCGCCAAGCCAGTCATCTTTCCTGGGTCGCCGGCATAGTATTGATTCCGCTGTACGCGAGCCCGATCTGCCAATCATCCAAACGCTCAACATGCGTTCCCTAGGGGCGGACTCGCCGGTGGACCAACAACCTGAACCAGAGCCCCGGAGGAAGATCAGCCTTCTGCCCCCGTTCTTCAGTCGTTCTGCCACCTCGCGACGCCTGCAACCCTCGCCCATGTCTGATCCTGTGGACAACGATGACGGAGCCCCGGCTCCAATCATCCGCAAGACGAGAAACCAGGCGTCCAGAGTCCCACGGCCTTTATCAGGCTGTGACGATTTTGCGGCGTCTGGACCTACCGACGCCGATGCTAGAGAAGATGCTATGTCCCGCTCCTTTACTGAAGCCAACCTGAGTAGCCGGCCCTCTACCTCCAATGGCAAGGACCACCATAAGCGTCGCGGCTCCTTGGGCATTTTTGGCTGGATGAAAGGTGCCACGCTAAAGAAATCGGACGCTAATACTTGTGATACCCCCGTCACCCCGAACTCCGCTTCGTTTAGCACTACCGGCCGCGCGTCGTCTCGTCTCGCCACGCATGAAAACGCAACTCTCACCCCGGAGACTGTCAAATCTATAGATCCAACAGTTGACGATTTTGCAACCAGAACTAGGCATCCAATCCGGACCGATGAGACTGCCGATGAGCAGGGACGGCGTCCACGATACATGGAACGGCGTCGTCGGGGTTGATATTATCTAAACAAAATTCGATTCATCCATTGTCTTTTTATTTCCCCTATTTTTCCAACTTCATTCCACCTCCTGTCGTTTGAATATCGTTTTATTTCTCTCCTTCTCTATGTGAAATGATTTATTGGACTTGGTCATGTGTCACGATACCCTATGAGTTAACTCGCCGTCTTTTGGACATGTCCTGATGCTGACACGTCTTGCCATTCCCTAGTTCTCTTTTGTCTGTATAACCATGTAGGAAGTCAAAAAATCTATGCACACTCGCTAAGCGTGATTCAATTCTTGATTTTCTCTCTTTCTCTCTGTCAATTTTTTTTAAAATTATTTTCTTGAGTAATGAAAAATATTATCCAATTTTTTGTGTCATCACATTCTATATCAGATTCAGTAGTATACAATTTTGACCAAACCAGTAACCCCCAGGACACCCCGATTTTCCCTTGAATAAACCCAAACCGTAGCACATGTTAATACATAGTAGATAGCACATTATAGAAAAAAAATTTTTGTTAAAAAAAAAGAGACGGTGGACAGAAACGAAGTAAGAGAGGAAGAAAGGAACTAATACCAATCAGTTCCCTCCTCTCCCAACCGCTTCCCCGTCGGATTCATCGAAATAATCCTCTGGCCGGGTAACGTATCACCCGTAAAGGCCGCCTCGAATGTCCCCGAGATTGCCCTCTTCCCCAACACCGCAAACGAATCATACCGGTCCTTCTCCCCGTTACAAGCGGCCCACTCGGCCGAGCGTCGTGGCGACGACCCATCCCCCAGGTCACACCAGCGGGTGACGACGATGGCATGCCGGAAGCGACGATTCTGGAGTTTGGGTGGACCTGACGGGTCTCGTTCCTCGGTCAGCTTCACCTCGACCAAGTACTCGGAGGGGCAGTCCGGGCAGCGGCGCATGGGGCGGCAGTGGCTGCAGAGGGTGGTGAGGGCATTGGGGTCGTGGCCGCGCTGGTGGAGGACATCCTTGGCGCGGTTCTCGAGGCCCTGCAGGCCGGCTGTTGGGCGGGAGGTGGGGATGTGGCCGAGGGCGCATTTGCAGATGGACATCAGGTCGCCGTCGCGCCAGTGGGCGCAGGCGGAGAAGTAGGGCCAGTAGTCGTCGCGGGAGTAGAGGAGGAGACGTTGGGAGGAGGCTGGGAGGCCTGGATCGGCGTAGGTGGAGCTGGTGACTCGCATGAGGAGGCGGCCCTGGTGGACGAGGTAGCGGGTTTGGTGTGTCCAGCCGTCGCGGCGCCAGTGGCGGGATAGGGAGTCGGCGTCAGGGATACCGTAGATGGGAGATCTGTAGCGGTTGGGACGCAGGGTGAGCTGGACGAAGGTGAAGGGGATGGTGCGGCCGTGGGTGATGCGGTGTCGCGGCGGAGGCCGGAGGTTGTTGTAGTGATTGGGACAGTTGAAGAGGGAGTTGACGGCGGTGGTGGGTTGGAGTTTCTCGTGGCCCTCTTGCGTGCGACGGTGGAAGCGACCGCAGGGGAAGCAGAGGAGATGGTGTGGGTAGCACCTATCCTGGGTGACCAGGAAGTCACCGCGCTCGTCGACACTGTCCGGGTCGTTGAGCGCGGCGAAGGGGGAGACGGAGGAGGAGGTGGAGAGCCGGGAGTAGAGGGTCTTGCTCGCGAAGGCGAGACTGGCGACGTCTGCGGGGGAGAGGAAGTCGGCAATCAGCGTCCAGAGGTGGTCGGGGAGGCTGGCAATGAGTGGCTCGCCGGGGGGACGGTCGTCGAAGCGGCTGTTGAAGTTATCGGCGTCGCTGTCTGTGTCAAAGGTTTGCGCGCCGATGGAGTGCAAGATGGCCGTGTGGTCCCGGAGTTCTCCTAACTGAGCGTCCTGCTGCGCGTGGACGTGGCGGTACTTGAGGCGATGGGCCTCGAGTGGCGCCAGCGACGGCATAGGAGGGATGCCATCATCGTCCTTGGTGGTGGTGATGGTGGTGGTAGCGGAGGCAAGGCTGGGCGACGAGCCGCTAAAGTTTTTACGTAGCACCTGCCGGGATTTCTTGGGGCGGAGGGCATGGGAGATGAAGGCACGGAAACCGTGTTTTTCTTCCGGCATGGTTTGGCAGGAATAGTTCGAAAAGGAATGAACACGCCGGAGGAGAAGTAGAGGGAGAAACAGAAGGGAGGGAGAGATAATCTCGCAGCTGGGAATTACCTATGAGGCCGAAGAAGAAAGAATGACGATGACACGCGTGGATCGCACCAGGGTTTCGATACACCCACATCTGCGCTTATCTTCTGACGGATTTGTCCTTTGAATACCCTTGTACGAACCCTAGATAGTTTGATTGAGTGGTCTACGCTCCCTTTAAACTCGAAGTTTCTGGTTGTCGGCTCTGGATGAAGCTTTGGTTTGGCTTCCGGGCTTCCGAAGCCGTCGAATCCGAGGATGTCCAGCAGCGGAACCACCACGCAGAGCGGTATAAGGGTGCCGGGGGACCGGTAGGTATACTCAATTATCATGCCACGATTCGGGCAAAAGTGTCATATTCTACTCATCTGGCAGAAACGACGCTCAATCGTTGATTTCGGCGTAGGTCACCTGACCGGATGGTATAAACAATGAAAAAAAAAAAAAAAAAAAAAAAAAAAAACAATCAACCGAAAAGGAGGCTTTTTAATTGGTAAATTCATTCAAATCTACAATATTGCATTAGACACATAGACAAGTCACTATATACGCGGTGTTATCTACGCGAATCGCTTCTCCACGGCCTTCCAGTTGATCACATCCCAGATTGCCTTGAAGTATTCGGCCTTGCGGTTCTGGTATTGCAAGCTACATTTCCTCAATCAGAAGAGCCCCGTCAAAATGTCAAGTGAAGGAAAGGACTTACTAGTAAGCGTGCTCCCAGGCATCAATACCCAGCAGGGGCTTGAACTGGCCCACCACGGGATCCTGGTTCTATTTTCCATCGCATGTTAGCCCGCTCATAACAAGAGCAACCACCACCATAGAAAGAACTCGACTTACAGCGTAGGTTTTGATGCCAACGTTGCCGGTCTGCTTATCCTGCACCAACCAAGCCCATCCACTGCCCTGGATGCCTGCGAGAGCAGTGTTAAATTGGCCCTGGAACTGCTCGAGACTGCCGAAGCTATCGTTGATTGCCTTGGACAGAGCACCCGAGGGAGGCTCGCCACCACCAGCGCTCTTGGGGGCCAGGTTCTCCCAGAAGAGAGTGTGGTTAATGTGGCCACCACCGTGAAAGTTGATCAGAGGCTTGAGGGCGATCTGGGCGGCAATGTTGTTGCTGGCCTGGGCTTCCTGGAGCTGCTCAATGGCAGTGTTGTAGCTGTTGACATAGGTCTGATGGTGGTTCTTGTGGTGCAGTTCCATGATCTTTCCAGAAATGGACGGTTCCAAAGCGCCATAGTCGTCTACCTAACGGTCAATCCATGCATCCCGATGTGAGGGAATTGTTTCAGGGCGACATACAAGCCAGGTCGGGCAAAGTAGCTTTGCCGCGGGTGAAGGTCAAGGGAGCCGCCGACGAGGAGCTGGCACGCAGCGAAGTGCGCAGGGAGGAGCGGACGAGGGCAGCCATAATTTACAGGGAAAGGATGGTTATTATGATTATAATTACAATGGAGAGAGGAGATGGAAAAAGGGAAAACGAAGGAGGAGGAGAGAATGAAAGACGAGGGGACAACGTCATTTTATTCAATCCCGTCATTCCCCGTCGGAACCCGCATTTCGCCGCCCCGAGCTTCTTTCTGTCTTGGGATGATTTCTGAAGCTCTCCATCAACGACGCACGCCTTCTCTCCTCCCCCAACATCCCTCTTGACCCGCTTCCCTGTCGTTTTTTCGATAGGCCCCGTTTACAGTAGGGCCCACCAGAATGGACTCCGGCCACAAACGGAAATTCACCGACATGAGCTCCGACGACGATGACGACGCCTCGTCTCCTCGCGCGACATTTCGCCAGTTCAACCGCGCCTCGTCACGGTCAGAATCCCCACCCGCGACGGGTCTGGGGATGGGTATGGGTGGTGGTCGGGGTTTGGGTCAGGGTCGCAGCCCATGGAATAACAACCCCATGAAGTTTTCTGGGTCGTCTACGGGTAATGGTGCGGGAGGTAGCTCGTTCGGTGCCCGCATGATGGCCAAGATGGGCTATGTCCATGGTCAAGGTCTTGGGGCAACTGGACAGGGTATTATAAACCCCGTTGAGGCCCAGGCGCGTCCGCAGGGTGCAGGTCTAGGAGCCGTGCGGGAGAAGAGCAAGCAAGCCCGTACCGAAGAAAAACGCGCTGCCGTCTTGCGGGGCGAGTCCGTTGACGAAAGCTCCGATGAGGAATTTAGGAGGAAGAAAAAGAAGCAGGGCCGGAAAGATGGGGAGCGTAGCCCAGCAGAGGAGCGGCCTCTGGCGAAAAAGAAGCCCCAGTTCCGTACCGCCCGTGAAATGGAAGCAGACATGGTTGGTCTTGAAGTGCCTAACGTCTTGAAATCGTTGATCGATGCTACTGGCAAAGAGCAAAGGCTTTTGACCTCTACGGCTGGCTTGATGACCCCCCTTGAATTTGTGAACTCCGACCAAACCGAGGCCCACAAGATCGCACGGCGCGCACGGCAAGACCTGGAAGCTTTTGCAGACGAATGGAAGGGACTGACAGAGAGAAAAGAGTATATTGAAAGGGAGGAAACTCAAATTGTGGATCAGCTAGACATGCATCAGCGCCAAATAGACCAGTTGACAGATTTAGTCGCTGCTATTGGAGCTCTCGAGTTGATCCCCGAAGAAAGCAATACCGGTCCCCAGGCGAAGTTCAACTACGTAACCGACAGGCTAGAGTCCTTGGAGATCCAGTATCGCGCTGAGATCGACGAATATCGACTCCCTGAGACTGCGGTCGCTGCCCTGCATCCTCTCTTCCGGGAGGCCATGGAGGACTGGGACCCACTGGTGTCACCGACCTTCCTCGTCTCCAACCTCCGCCGTCTCCAGCCCCTTCTGTCCCGTAAAAGTGTGGACGGGCAACCAGCACAGCGCCAGTCAACCTCCCCTTATGAGACTATGATCTATACCCTTTGGCTCCCCCGCGTGCGATCTGCTCTTCTCAATGACTGGGACGTATTTGACCCGTCACCCGCTACAACCCTAATTGTCTCCTGGAAGGACCTTCTCCCACCTTTCGTCTACGCAAACGTTCTTGACCAACTCGTCGTCCCTAAGCTCACAGCTGGCCTCAAGTCATGGAAACCCACCAGCAGACGCGCTACCTCCTCTTCTTCTCAACATAGTTCCAAATTTCCCTGGTGGCTCTTCACCTGGCTTCAATACCTCGACGAGCGCCACACGAATCCGAAGCAGCCCACAGGCCTCCTTGCCGACGCAAAACGCAAGTTCCGCAGCGTCCTCGACGCATGGAACCTCAGCACTAGTCTGATTCGTGGCCTGGACCTTTGGCGTGATGCGCTTGGCTCCGAATTCGACGTGTGCCTCCGCAACCACCTCCTCCCCCGCCTCGCCCGCCATCTCCGTAATGATTTCGATGTCAACCCCCAGGACCAGGACCTCACCACCTTTGAGGATGTCCTTAGGTGGAAAGATTGGTTTAAGCCCAATGTCCTCGGCCTGCTTCTTGTTGCCGAGTTCTTTCCCAAATGGCACCAAATCCTTTACATCTGGCTCACCAACGACCCCAATTACGACGAGGTCGCCCAGTGGTTTTCCTGGTGGCGGTCTCAGGTCCCAGACGACATCAACGATCTAACTATTGTTGATGAAGAATGGAACAAAGCTCTCCAGTCTATGGATCTCGCTGTCCAATTAGGTGACCGCGCCACCGACGAACTTCCTCCGCCTACCTCCTCAACCACCACAAAACCAAGCCACCCAAATCTGCAACCACAGTCGCAGAAGCCCGTCGTGCCTACTCCAGGTACAGAACCACCACGCAAGCCCAAAGTTATCGAGGAGGTCGCCTTCAAGGATATTCTCGAGTCCTGGTGTGCGGATGAAGGACTCATCATGTTGCCCTTGCGAGAAGCGCATCCGCAGAACGGTCAGCCCCTCTTCCGGATCACGGCTAGTGCGACGGGCAAGGGTGGCGTCGTGGCATTTATCCGGGGCGATGTGGTGTGGGTTCAAAATAGGAAGTCAAAGGAAGTTTGGGAGCCCATGGGGCTCGAGGAGCAGTTAGTCAACCGGGCAGAAGGCCGATGATCATGGATAATGAGTTGATTAATTGCGCACTTCTTTTCTGTAACGGCTTAACTTGAAATAAAGACTGAACGTAAACAAATAGATACGATACCCCAATAATTGAAAATTTATTCTTACATTATTTATAAAAGAGAATGATTAAGAGGAATGGATTCATTAAACTACCGACTGAAGGGCAATATGTATCTATATACATAAGACATTAAAAAGATACAAAGTAGGAGTATAAATAACTATGTACTTTGTCTGGGTTTGTAATTAAGACAAACAAAAAGCTTATCGCTCACAGTCTCAAATGGCCAAATTTTCGTTTCCCCCTTACCACCACGTTTTTCTCCCAACTAGGCATAATGTCATGTTAAAGGCGTAATAGGTCATGCTCTGTTATTATACTTCTCATTGAAGGCATTGACAGCTGGAATAAAAAAAAAAAAGAAACGTTAATTGTGTCTTACAACTTCTTGAGAGATGGAGACTCACCAATTGCAATTTGTCGATATAGCCAGTTCCTCGCGCTCTCATCTTGGACTGGGATAAACGGTCCATTGGCTCCTCCTTTCAGCATGATACTCATACCCGTGCGTTCCTTGGAGATGGTTTGAATGTCTGTTAATCGGATGTCCCATTCGGTCTCGAGTTTCTTGCTGCGCACGAGCATAATCCGGTCATAGGTCAACATAACCAGGATATCGCGGCCAGGAAGTTCCAGGTGCGCAATATAATCCTCGTTAAAGTACTTTCCGTCGTCAGCTGTTTTTAGCCAAAACTGGCCGAGAGCTTCACGCTGAGAATATGGCCGCACGATGCCATCCATCCCGATGAATCGAGTAAGTCGGACACGGTCAAGGCCCTCCGCGTCAAATACCGTCGTGGTATTTCGGACACCTTCAGCGAGATCTAAAATATTGTCAGTATGGCTGAATTTATTTTAAGAGGGCCGTTTGGTTGAGAAACATACTAGAAGCGAGGTCAAAGGCACCGATGGCAGGTTTCGTGGCCAGACCCAAAACACCCTTTCCTACACCCTTAAAAAATCCCTGTATTCCCTCTTTTTCAGCACCTTGTAGCGGATGACGAGCAAGACCACCAATTCCACTAGCTAAGCTTGTTCCAAAGGCTTTCCCACCGGCAGTAATACCGTACAATGCATGTTTTGGCCGATTTCGGGACTTTGACATTCGTCGCTGGTCCTGGAATTCCTTGTCAAGAGTGGCAGCAGCAAGTCCTTTAGACATACTGCCCGTGAGTTTCGCCATGCTATCCGAGAAGCCGAAAACAGATTTCTTCAAAAAGCTACCGGCCCCTTTGGCAATGCCATAACCTAATTCTTGAGGCCGGTCCGTCATTACCAGTCCTTGGTATGGCTCGTAGAATATGTCTGTAACACCGGAGCTTAGATTGTTGAAAAGACCAACAGGATTGCCAAGGAAGTCCGCAGACCCAAGAACAACGTGTATCTGGCTGATGAATTCTTGAGTATAATGTCTCTGGATGTTGCTGACAAGCACACCGAAAGAGACTCGAGCATTCTCAATCAAAAGGGCGTTCAGTCTAACAGGTGCATCGTTGACATTACCCATTGACATTGTCATCACGTCGACAACAAACATCAGTGGATTGGACGGCTGAAGGGTGTCTTCAACATTCACGCGCTCAGTGCGCATAAAAGACATGTCAAGCTGCATGGGCTGGAGGTGGAGTAGCTCGAAATACACATCTTGTCCAGCACTCTCATTCCGGGGTTCTGGAATATTGAGTTCTTCCTCGCAGAGTTTTCCATCTTGCTTTTCAGACCAGGAAGCGCCAGATACCTTGGTGAAATCAAGCATCGCGAAAATAAAATCTTCGTCGAGCTCCAATGTCATCTGCTGGAGGAGCAAGGTAGCATATTTGATATAGAGCACACCGTATGAGTCATCTTTCACGCGCGTTATCATGGCATGAAAGATAGGGTGAGCCTCCATTTCCTTCCCAGTTTTTGGAACCACGCTGGGATATAGCAGCATCGGAAAAATGCCCCCATACAACTGATTGTCGATTTGAATCCACTTGATAGTAGTATTCAAGGTTTGATAAATCCTCGTCTCTCGGAACTTTACTTCGATGTCGCGGAATGTCATGTACAGAAGCTCCTTCATCTTTTGGTTGATGAGGGAGATACCAACCCCGCCGAGACGAAGCTGAGCTTTGAAGGTGACATCAGAGTCCAATTCTTTCACCTCAAACCCAGTGCTAACACTTGTTTGCGAGGCTTGTCCAGTTCTCTGGCGATACATGCTCTTTGATGCCTTATAATTAGACAGAACAAGTGTCTGTGTGGGGCCATCCGCAACTATGTTGATATCAATGATCTTCTGGGGCTCCCCATACTGTGTTGGAGGAATTCTCATAGGTATCAAGTTGCCAATCTCGGCAAGCTTAATGCGCCTTTCCTTGCCCTTGCAGGTTAATACCAGAGACTTATTTTTTGTCGCGGGGTAGTCCCAGGCATAAGGCATAATGCTCCTGGGCGGAAGACGGTAACGAATTGGTCGCCATGTATTTGTTCTATCCTCCTCGTCATCTTCTAGGTTTGGGTTCTGGATCATTTTCATTAGTATAAGTCATATATCGGCATGAACGAAAACTTCTGGGGCACTCACGGCTTGATAAAACATGAAATCCATATCACTCTCATTCCGCATAGAAAACGGCCAATTGCGAGGTTCCAGTTTGAAATGTACGAAAAGAGTTGCATCTTCCAGAATGACGTCGATCTTAATCAGTCTCTGCCGTTGGTTTTCCTTAGCCAGCTTGACATATACTGTCCCAAGATCGGCAATGTTGAAGGGCGACGACCACTGGTTGTTGACTCCCGGGAAGCAAAGGCAAAGCTGCTTTTCTCCGAGCTGGCGCAGGAAATAGAGAGGCACAAGATCACCACTCTTGATGCTAGTAACATTCGACGAGCCAGGCTCTCTGACCAAGATGTCTTCACTTAATTTATTTTTCAAAACAAAGCGGGGGGCGATTGTAATGACCTTAGTCATTTTGTATTTGCCTTCCCCCTCAGCGACAGACACCCCAGAAAGGAGCTCGGACCTTCCTTCCCTATCAGGAAGGGTGACCTCGAACGTGCTCCCAATCGCTTCGAAACTCTGTGGCTTGCTCCAAGCGGAACCGCCAATTCGTAGAATTGAGCGATTCTTTTGGTCATCAGCAGGGTAGGAATACATGTATGGAAGGGTCCGTCCTCGGTGTCTTGGGTCGGATTCCGGTCTAATCCCCTGGCCCGCTGCCGATCGCGCGGACTGTAAAAAGGCCTTGCTTTGTATCTCCATCGGAAGCCCCGTCTTGTTCAAGACAAGATAAGGACTATAGACGGAGACCTTGAACGCGCCTCCACTATCGGGCACATTGAAGTAATGGAGCTTCAATTTCAACTGCAGACCGCGTTCATCCTTCAGCGTCAAGGTATGTTCTCTTCTAAAATCTTGCTGCGCGTTACCATTGACAATAGAAAAGTCACTCTGCCTAAAAACAGAATCCTCTAGGTCAATGCTGAGCAAAAGTAGGTGAGATAGTTCAACAACATGAACCGGGCTCACGCCACCCTTTCGTAGGAAATTCGTCCAGTCCTTCTTTGTGTTCTTATCGTATATCCGATATTTGAAGTCATAAGGGAGGAGATTCTGAATTTCAACAGGCGCAAATATGCGGATCCGCATGTACGGGTAGACTTTGGTAAGAGAATCTCGCGCATTGAAGGTTGCGTTGGTCTGAAAGTAGAATGGAGGTGCGTTCTGCCCAGTCTCGCTCAAACATCGGATTGTTCGCGTTGGTCGACGCAGGAGGTCCTTCCAATATAGCTGCTCGTTGGACCAGTCGTACCCAAAGCCCTGGTCTGGACGGATAACGATCGAGTGCATAAATGCGGCACCGACAGGCGCGGGGCGAGCGTCTCCGGGGAGTATCTTCTCGATTTTCAGGAGATGGCCTTCATCCGGGTTATAAATACCAAGTTCAACCGGTATTTGCGTGTTGTTCTCGATAATAAGAGGGGAGCGGAGGGTGATGTACTTCACATTATCGGCTCCTAATTTGACCTCGACTAGAAGTCGGTGAAGAATACCATCCTTCTTTGGTTTCAGGCTGTATAAAATCTCACCTTCTCGGGCAACAGGAATACGTGTAACACTTTCAAAGCCGCTACCTTCAAGTTTCACTCCAATAAGGCCAGCATGGCCCTCCGGTGCAAGTGTTTCACGCATGGCAGTTGAGTCTTCGAATCGCCAAGGGTACTCCTCGCCGTCGCCCAATTTAGCAGCCGGCCCATCCTCTCCCTCCGCAACATCTGCCCATACATGAATGTCAAAGCCAGAATGGTTGCGGATGCGATAAGGTGCATCAGCACCTCTTGGTTTCGAAAGCACATCTTCGTCAGTGGAAAGGAATTTAAATGATTTGGACGCCAGAGCAATTGTGGCCGAGGTAACAGTGAGTTCCATCGTTTTATGAGAATAGACGTCAACCGAGAGAGCTTCTGGATGCGTTTCCTTGGCCATATGGAACCCCAGCTGCCAGGGCTCTATAAGTGGCTCCCAAGCTGATTTGGAGAAATTGTATACGTTGATGAAAGTATCGAAAGTGGTGTCCGCATTTAGGGTTGAAGACCAATCACGAGCGTCAATATTAAATTTCTTAACGCTCCAATCAAGTAGCGGAAGATCATGTAGATCTCCAATTAGGATGACTCTGACACCATCAATTTGGGCCTTCAGCTCCTCCCGCTTGAGGATAGCCGAACGTTGTGGAACTAGCTTGGGGTTGGAAGACTCGGCTGCGCCTCTTGACCCTCGGTGGGATCTTTGTGCGACTGCAGTTGATGTTGGTCGACCGATAGACTTTCTTCTCGGCCTAGGCCCAGAGCTTTTGCCATCCGAGATCCCCTTTGTCTCACCCCCATCGGGAGGGATGGATCTTCGGGCCCTCATCTCAGAAGCCTTGTTCACAATTTGAATTGCCATCAAGATGTCTCGAAGCGAAAGTCGGAGTACGAGAGGCTCCACATGGAGGTTAATCGACGTTAGCGACGCACCCCGCTCCTGCGAACGACTATCCATGGACATTTCGAGAGTGAAATCATCCAAAATACGCAGCCTGCTAGTTTCGAACTTGTCCATACGGCACAAGAACATACCAACTTTGTTCACGTGTAAGGTTGAAACATTCTGGTGGGAAAACAGGACCTCTTTCGTCCCAAGGACTATTGCTTCGGTATGCGTGATGGCAGGATTGGCAATAGTGATGATTTGAGCGTCGACGAGACTAACCCTGAAAGAGACTGTCATTTGCTGGGTGGTGGTAGTCACGGATGTCTCACCGGGGGAGGGCGTAAGGGATGTTTCGGTGCTCTCAGCTGTGCTTGACCTAGGCTCATCCTCATCAGGGGATTCGTCACCATCTTCTTCCTCTTCAACCACCTCGTTCGTTGCGAATACAGAATTAGCAAAGGACTGCAGGGCAGACAAGTAATCCAATGCGAGTATGATCCGCGGGCTATCAATGGTCAGCATCGCTATGAGGTGCTTTTCCGGCCCCGGTGATATGGAGACGCTGGCCATAAATTGCTGCTTGACATCATTATTGATCAATGACATAATCTTCCTGAACTTATTTGTGTCCTGATTTCGACTGTCACGAATAGAAAGCGAATGGATCAAAAGCTCGGACTCCAGAGAGCCATCTGTTAGCATTCGCAACTTAACCCGGGAGTCATTGAGTGAAAATTTGGATAGGCTCGAGTCCTCAATGTTACCGATTGGCACGTCATCTTGTGCAAGAACGAGTTCCAGTCCAACACTGTCGGCCTTGAAGATCATATCTAATCGCACCCAGGTTACTTCATTAGGCTTTGTGTCTGTGGGTGAGCCGTCTAAAAGGCTTGGACCTTGAGACACATTCGAATCGCTCTCCTTTCCGAACTCGGTGATAGAAGGGGGAAGCGCTTCAATAGCCTCGAGCTCTTGTTGTTCAGGATCAGTAACGAAAGCACCAGGAACCGTTTTTGATAGTTCCAACAAAAATTTGAGTTGCTTCTGGGAAACCCGAAGATTAATTGGGGACATTGTCCCTTCGATTTCCATATCTGGGCGTGGGCTGTCTTGTTGATGTTCAAGGTAACATATACTAAAGTCGAGATTGACTTTCTGGATCATTTCGAGTTCTTCCACCGCGCCTCCATCAAAGTGAAACTTTGATGTAAGTCGAATGTTACGGATCCCGGACGATATCAAATTTACAGCAGGGCTATCCTTTGCATCTTCGAGAGGAACAAACGTGTTTTTAGCATAAATTTCACCAAGATGAGCCGTCACGGTATCGTAAGGGCGATCCTCTTTCATGGACCCCGGAAACACCAAAATTGGGGTCATCACAACCACGTCAAATCGCATTCTCGACGCATTTTCTTGGAGTTGATTGGCTTGGTTCGCTGCAGCTCGCCGGGCAGCGTTGAAAATGGCCTGCATCTTGCCGAATTTAACCAAGAAATTGATTATTTTCCGATATGGTTCTTCTAGAAAGTTAATCTTGATGGAGCCCGATCTGAGGAAGACTTCGGAGTCATATCCAGGGTAGTTGGGTCCATCGGGGTCGAAAGTCTCGTACTTGAAATCCGCGAAATTCTCGCCCTCGATTGTTAAGAGTCTCCGGAGGTCGGAAGTTTCTGATGCTCCTGTATTAACGTCGTCTACCAGCGTCAAGCTTCCAATCCGAGACTGTATGACCATCGAGCGACCAACTAGGAAGATTCCCACATCGGCCGTGTTAAGGCTGAGTGTCGCAAGCCTAACACCGTCGTTGTTGAGAATGAGCGCAATACTCTTCAGATCAGCCTTGATACGAAGTTTCCCAGCTGGTTGTTCAATTTGATCGGTAGCTTGAGAGTCTTGGATTGCCGTATCTGACTGAGGTTCTTGGTTGCTTGGGTGTTGGGGGTTTGTGAAGGTTAGAAGGATAAAATCCAAGAGTGTAAGAAGTGTCTTCCTCGTAACAATAAGGTTAATTGTCGAGACAGATATATCAAGATTCATTGATACGCCGTCATAAGTAGAATGCAGCTCAGGGGATTCGGGCTTCACTCGAACCATCTTCAGCTGGAAAAGGTCTTTATCCTCATCCGCATCGAAACCTTTAGATGATACGATCCTCTTGAACTCCGGGACCGGATTTTCTTCTATGTAATCATCCACACTCAGCGATTTCAATATAACTTCAGCAACCATATCGAAAGGCCGCATATAGAAATCTAGTACAAACCCCTCAGCGACGAGTTCGGCAAGCAGGTGGTCACGCAGAGGGTCGACCGAATCAGAGCGAAAGAGAGAGCCGCGAAGACGCCCAACGGTAAACTTGAATTCAAAGTCTCTACGGTGGATGTCAGGCAATTTCTCCACACTTTTTCTAGGTTGTTCATCGTCCGCCTCGGTGTCCGAATCTTCGTCAGCAACTGGAAGCTCCCTCAATCCTACGGGTTGGAAAGACAACGACCTTGCCCGAGTAGCAACAACATCCACTGCCTCTGATTTATCTTCACGAGCTTTATTCTCGGTGTGGCCGTCATCAAAGCGAGGAATGGCGATATCAATCAATTTCATCAATCCCTTGTATTTAGTGTCTGAGATTGACGCATGCAACTCGGGAAGATGACCTGATATTCGAGTCCTAGTAAGCTCAGTGACTTTCGGGACGATGCACATCTCCAGAACGAAATCCACATTGATGCGGTCAATGATATGGAGGTTTTTCGAATCGACGTCGGAGCTCAGCTGTGCCATGGTCACATCCATTCCAGGGCCAATAAGCACCTGTGTGGAGTCAAGTTTGAGAAGGAACCGATCGTACAACAAATGTTCGAGCTCTTTATAATCGCCCATCTCATATTGTCGCTTCTGCTTAGCCTGAAGGTTTTTCATGGTTTCTCTATCGACGAGCTCACTGTTGACACTGATATGACCAGCATCAAGAATCAAGCAGAGAGAACGCTCCTGAGTAATGCTTTCGGGGACAATGAAAAGAGGTGCGTGGATATCAAACTGGGCATCGACCTTCTTGTGCTCCTGTAAGGCAAACTCCAAGCCTGCTCGGGTTTGCTGCCGGATACCCTTCACAGTGGCACCGGCTGTGTCTAAGATCGCACCAATTGATTCCATATGTCGCTGTGGGGGGGTGAAAAATTTCACAATTTCCACGATGAATTTAGGGTTGTAGATTACCTCAATACTCTTTAGCTTGACCTTGACTACCGAATCGGCGTCACTTTCAAGAGGGTTCTTTTCAAGCTGCATATGGAACAAGCTATCCTCTTCATCAAGATCATTGTCCACCTCCGGTTCCAGCTCTCCATCACCAGAGGCATATGATAGGCGATTCTTTGGAACTGGGAGTGAGTCCTTGACCTTGACTATCTGTGGGAAAAGACTCCCTTCCGTTGTACCATCGTAAACTCGTAGTCCTCCGAGGCCCACATCTAAGAAGATGGAATCTGGGCGCTGGAGTGCCTTGGCCCGAAAGTTATCGAATACCAGCCGCATAATCTCATTCGCATCGCCGTGTGGGCTCCGCACCAGGGTCAAACTGCCAGCTCTGAGGCCAGAGTTAACCTGCAGCTTAACCCACTCCCTTGGAACATCAACGCTTTCAGCAATTGCCTTCTTCTCGTCCCAATCGATCGCACTGTAGAGCTCTTTACGTTGTTCTTCTGTCATGGCTGTCTCTCCGGGCTCCTCCTTTTTGGCCCCCCATATCCACTCAGACCAAGTCTGCTGTCGTGCAGGCTTCTGGATCCCAACATTTTCCTTGCGCAACTGATTCCTAGCCAGTGATCTCCAGAATCGAATGTCTTCGTAGCCGATTTTTCGTTCTAGCCGGTCAAATTCTTCAGCGTCCTGTCCAGATAACGTCTCCTCACGCTTCTTTTTCTTGAATAGGCTGATATAAGCGATGCGATCATCTCTTCTTTCTCGAATATAATCCCAGGTCCAGCGTCTATTCCGGTCATGAATCTTGCTCAATACAGCATTCCCAGCGTACTTAAACCAAGCTCGAGGATCATCCTGCGGTCGGCATTCGGGTCGGAATTTCTTATACTCCTGTTGACGGATAAAACAGTGGAAGAGATCAACCAGCATCAATGCATCCCGGTACTGCTCATCATCTAAAACAAATCCAATTTCGTCAAACAGGAGTCGCGCGTTGATGGCTGGTTTTTCATGATTGCCGGATTTGTCCAACTCCAAGCCCGCACGCCCACTAACAGGGCGAAGCATGAACTGATTACCCTCTTCTGAATCGATACCAGACCTGAGTTTCTCCATGAGCTCAGCGTGGTCAATGCCTTGTGCCTCTGCTCCCAAGTCGGAACCTCGACCCGTGCCAAAAAGCTTAGTATCGGTATTCCAGTAAACAGAGAGAGCACCCAAGATCGCCAATTTATGCGTAGTACCTGAGGTAGACTGAATGAAGGTGGGGTTCCAATCAGAATCGGTGCTCACGGCACTGAGCTCCTTCAAAGTCAAGCCAGCGGCGAAGGGATGGCCAGGCGATGCTAGCGAGTCTTCATAGCGGAAGTGTACGTTCTTGATAGAAATCTGGAGATTGTCCACTACTGCCGTAACTAAACTTTGGGTAAAACTTTGGTTCCGACGCTGCTCTTCCTGGCTCATCCCTTCTGAATTTCGTGCCTTTAGGATTTCAGCGCTCTCGATCTTTTCCATCTTGATTGCATGCAACCGCTTTTCCTCTTCTTCCAGATCATAATCCTCATTTTCCTTGGGTGCTGCAAGGAGGAACACATCTTCGATGTCGACTTTGACGGGTTTCCCTCTCAAGTTTGACCAGGGGATGGACAGTGTGAGTTCGCCGACATGGCCTTCCACAACGTTCAAGGGAAGATTAAGCTGGTCGAGAGCCTCACGTCGCAATTCTAAATTTCGTAGTTTCACATCACCAGACCAGATACCAATGTTGAGCTGAGTAGCATCGAAATTCTTGACGTAGATGCCCAGGAAGCGGTTCAGCAAATTGGCGACGACACCTTCCAACATAGTTGCGGGGTGCGGCCGGATCCTGGGCCCGGGAACGATGCTTTAGCGGGTATAACACAGGATGAGGTATGCTTGATGTACTTCCGAGCCGGTAATACCGACCTGATGAAGGATACCAACGTTAGTTCGGGCGCCAACATCAATGCTAGGTAAATGGAGAGGGTGAGGGGCAAAACGGCGGAAGGGGGTGACAGGAGCAGGCAGGGGAAACAAAAAGAAGGAAGAAGCTGAGGGAAGTACCTGGCTACACATGAGGAGAGGTCTAATTCCACTCGCAAACGATAGAATCCAGAGCCATCCAGGAGCGTTGAGATAAGCACGCACGCGATACGGGCGGCGGACAAGGTTCTGTTCCAAGGCCTACTGGTAAGGTAGTAGGTTAAACGTATGAGATACTAACAAAGGCGGAGAACTGTGAAAGCTTGGGCGGGGAAGGTATTGTCCAAGGCTAGATGTACGTAAAAGACAGATAAAGATCTCAGGAAAACAGGGAATAATAAGAGATGAGGTTGGGTATCAACTCAGCAAAAGGCTGTGTTGACCATCCAATTATGTTTGGAATGAAAATGCGACCGTTAGTGAGGTGTACCTGGGGCTTCTTCGGTGGCGACGACGGCACTTCGCACCAAAGTGGTAAGGTTCGAAGTTCACATGGGAGGAAAGGGGGGCATTGCTGGGAATTGGTTGGGGCCAAAGTGACGTCGCCGCTGCTTCACAAAATGCTGCCCTGCCTTGCTCTGTTTCAGCTCTCCATGCTGTCAGCCTGTCTGCGTCAGTTGTCCAAATCGAGTTAGTGTTTTTAGGGCTGCAGCCCTTGATGCTGACTCAGTCTTCCGAATTGAGTTAATCAGCTGCCTGATGTTTCCGATCCCAGGCTATCGGAGATTCCTGTCGTGCCTGGGGCATCGATGATCGGAATGACATCTGCGGTAATGGCGTCCCTGCCGTGCCCGAGCCGGGCATTACCGCACCTCAGCATAATATCACCTCACCCATTCGTTGTCTCCAGGATAGAGTACCTCCCAGTCAGAAATCTCCACTCTCACAGAGTTAACCTTCACCAGCTGTTAGGTGAGCAAAATATTTCCCCGACCTATATTTGACGAGGCCTTTTCGGTAGCTCAATTGGAGCTATTCCATGCCAATTCATGCCCATCCGACCTTTCCATCTCCACTACTAATCGACGTATTCGGGAAAAAAAATTAGCTGCTCCAGACGACAATGCTGTACCGACACACCGCTGCCCGCTCTGCTTTCAGAGCCATCTCTAGCTCCAATGCCTCTGTGGCCCGTTCGGCTTTGACCAACAATGTGTTCAAAGCCCCTCTGACCTCCTCCGCTCGCTTTCCCGCCGCCCGCCCGACTGTTTCCCCCAGCTTAGCTCTTGCTACCCGCAAGCCCGTCACCACCGCCCTTGTCCGATACGCCTCTACTGCGAAGGTGAGAGAGTTATACGGCCAGGGTCGAAGAAGTATAGCGGATTGCTGATGTTTCTCCGCTTAGGATGGCGAAGAGGATATTGATGTGATGGCCGGTATTCGGGGCGATGCGGTATGTAGCACATGTGCCCTTCTTTTCCGAGCATTACGTTTTTGGCTCAAAGTTTCCGTCATATCATATACTAACCCCGGATTCTTTGTATCTTTCAGAAAGTTATCAAAGATACTTTCAGCCTTGCGGACGTTCCCAAGGAGGCTCTTGCCCTCGGTATGGCTGGTGTCGTCCCATACGTCGCTACTTCTCTGGAAACTATTTACCTTTCCTACGAGATCAACCGCGCCAATGTTGCCGGTGATGGCCTTATTTTCTCCGGCCAGAGCGCCGAGTTGATGCTCCACATGCTTGAGCCTATTCAGGTCGGCTATGGTGCCGTGGTATGTAGGAAGCTAGCTCAAGCCGAGGCAAAAAAAAAGGGAACGAAGCTGACTAGAGCTTGAACACAGATCCTCTCCTTCCTCGGAGCTGTTCACTGGGGTCTTGAATGGGCCGGATACGGTGGAAAGTTCGGCTACAAGCGCTATGCTGCTGGTGTGATCGCTCCCGCCGTCGCCTGGCCCACTCTGATGCTTCCTTTTGAGTACGCTCTGATCAGCCAGTTCCTCGCCTTCACCTTCCTGTACTACAATGATGCTCGTGCCGCCGTCCGTGGCCGTGCTCCTCACTGGTACAGTATGTACCGCTTCGTCCTAACCTTCATTGTCGGAGCCAGCATTGTCGCCAGCTTGATTGGTCGCGAGCAAATCTCGGGTGTCATTGGCAAGGAGCACAGCTTCGCCGACAAGATCAACGCCCTGCTTTACCTGAAGAAGAAGGAGAAGGAGGAGCTTGAGGCCCGCAAGAAGGCCGAGCAGGAGGAATCCGAGTAGACTGTGAACGACACGACGGTTGCATCTCCTTTACGTGAATTGCACTAGCACCATGCATAGCCATGTGTAAATTTCGACATGCGTGGGGAGTTCGGGGAGAAGGATTCAAGGCTGCGGGTGGCAAGTGTGATAATATAAAAGATGTCAGTATTCTAGTCTCTTGTGTTATGTAGTTGAGAGTTCTTGTAGATTACATGCGAAATCAACGATCCAGTGGACGCTGGTATTTTCCTTTGTTTATTTCTTAGCATATTAGGTCTTTAGTTTTTATATGGTCATACATAAAATGACATATGTGGGTGCTGTGGGCCGGGTCCATCTACATCATACGTAGTACTCAGTTCAATTCATATTATTATCTATATCACCTCTTTACTCGTAAATAAGGCATACACCAACCGACCTTACCGGACACAATCCTTACTGCTCAGATAAACCCCATTAAGATTCCATTAATATGACCAATCTAGGCCATTATGAATCAGCAGCAGGTAATTTCCACTAGGGATTACCATCCTTCCAAGGTAAATACTTGTCCAAAACCCTAATCCGGTGAACATATAACTAGTCTTCCCGATAATTCCTAGGGATAGGATTTCTTCGTGGGCTTTTGAAGGCATTTTGGCGCTTCTACAAAGTCTTCCGTACCCGTACCCAGCATATTAATCATTTGCTCATGATCATTTATCCGCAATCCCATCAATTGATCCGATTAACCCACCTAACTAAGATGTAAATATATCGACATGTCCACATTTCCCAATCGTAGGCACTATTTTAAACGGGAGGCCGTGGTGCCATTCTTGTATCTAGGTGGTTCATTTGTTCATCTTGTGCTCATGGCCAGAGAGGTTTTCCCTACCAATTCATTAATTCATCGGGCCAAGTTCTTCACCCCCTGTTTTATACCTGATATTCTCAACAGCGGGGATACTCAGTAGGAGTGGAGGGTTGCTCTTGATTCTTACTTTGATTGCTTTGGCCAGGAGACAGACAAACGCACCGGCTGAAGCTGCTGCTATATAAACCAGCAACCTTAAAGGCCTGTCTCCACTCCTAGAAGACATTAGTAGATGGTCCCAAACTTTCACTACCCTAGAAGAAAAAGAGAATAAAAGTATATCTAACTATGCTAACTAAAATAAATACTAAACTCAATTATTCTCTTGGCTCTGCCAATTAGTCGACAGCTACCATACTCCAAGTACAAGTTTAAAAAATCCCAGCTTCAGATGTGCAGATCCCATACCGACAACGAGCCAGAAAACCGGCTTTGTTCAGGACATCGTAAACACGGGCCGAATTCAATCGTTCGGTCTGCAGCTACATCATACATTCGTGACTCCAGTGGATTATAGAGCGTTGTTGGAGCAACGGCCTAGGCAAATCATGTTTTACTGGAGGGGCAGCAGCACAACGGTTCCTCCCTGAGCAGTGAGCACCCATAAAAAAGTGGAGAGAGCCCTTTCTATCTTTGGGAGCTATACCTTCCTCTTTCTCGAGAGGGAGCTTCGAGCAAAAAAAGCTGCACGGTGAATGTTCGGTTGAAGACGTCACCACCCGTTTCTCGTAGGTTTAGTGGCCAGCCACACCGATGGTGCAAATTCAACTTTCCACGAATCGAACGAGTAGGATTTTGAGAGTATGACAAGGGATGGAGAGTGTCGGTTTTCTCGATTTATTATCACGATTACGATTATTCTTCTTTTTATTATTTTTTGAGAAGGTTTCAAGAGGGGAGGGAAAAAGGGTTGTCAAGAGTCCAAGACTCATTGACCATAGGCGCTGGTACCTCAAACTGGATTCCTTCCGACGGGGCCGTGCCTAGTGCCGGCCGCGTCAGTGGTCGAACATTTTGGTTCCGCATGGACAGTCCAAGCCAAGCCGGACCGAGTCTGCAAGGCATCTATTTCTCCGTGAATCACAGCGCCAGAAACAAAATGCCCCAAGTGCTCGGGTTGAATCACCACGAGTTCTCCCGGGAGATTCTGCGTTAACGGAAGTTTGAAAAGGCAAAAACCATAATAGCTGCACTTATGGGCCTTAGAAGATCTTGCAGAAACCCGAACCAGGGGTAAAAAGACCCTGGGTCTAGACTAAATCAAGTGGGTTCATTGCAAAATGAAAATTTGGGCAGTGTCATGTGCACGATCAACAATGGAGCTGGAACTGTGGCCGGGGCACGGAGTATCTGTAACTATTTGTGCAGGACTCGAGAGTGGAGTTGGTGAAGAGCATCGGCTTACTCAACCTTTTTTTTTCTGTCCCCTCATTCCAGAGTCCAGAAGCCTCCGCCTGGAGGCTGATCCCGACTCTTTTAAACCTACCTGGCTTTGTCAAGAGATATTGAGGTTTTTCTTGTGGCTCAAGGCAGTGGATAGGTGCTGAGCGGAGAGGAAAGATTGGAGGAAAATCCGTGGAAGTTGCCGATTATATTATAATTGATAATGATAAGCGCGATTAAACAAGATGATCCTACTACTGCTACTAATAATAATTTGAGCGAAAATATAAAGTCATGTGGGTGGCCCACGCCCCCATTCGAGGGTGGCCGAGAAGACCGACAAGGAAACCTTGCCGATCTATGCAGTCGGCCGTTAACCTGGGATTCCCAGAGGCTGAATCCCAGAGAGAAATGGAGTGTGTTGAAGGAATTGGACTTTTATAAACAGATAATTCGGTATTCCAACTTTTTGCATAAAGACGCAATCTCTCTAAGGTCAATTGAAAAATAAAATGACCAGAGCCGAACAAAAACCAAGAAGGTTGAGGCCAGGATAACCTTCCGTTTTGGAAGCCCCCTCCAAAAAACAAGCATAGCCAACTGCGCGCAGGGGTCCAGAAAGAAATGCCTTCAGTCAACCAAAGAGCAAGAAAGAGGGGCAACTCCCCAGCACTGACAACGGGCCGAATGGTCGTCTGATCAGAAAAAAAAGAATCACAATAGAATTGAGAATGGATGCGATTCCCACCCCACGCCCCCACTTCTCCGCCATATTGACTCTCAGCGCAACTTCGCGACAACAGGGTTGGAACAAGGCAGAAGAATAGACAATAGGGGTATTCATAATAACAATAATAAAGACAAGATTCAATCACCCATAGTTAATTTTCAGCTTATTAGCATAGCCCAATGGTCGCACGTACCTAGTTGAAAACAATAGGAATAATCATGTCAGAAAAGAGACGCAAGTTCTGGCAGCCGTCAATAAATGTCCCACCTCCAATAATTTATAGTACTGATACACATCCTTCGGGCAAACTAAAAGGCCAGCCAGATGCTCCATCTCAGTCCAAAGATTGGTTCTGATCCACTCCTTTCTTGGAATAAAGAGTCCCCTCATCCCCTTGGAGGCCAGGTTTCAACAATTGTCATTATTGTCTCTCCCATAATACTTAATTCTTGCTGTTTGACTGCCTGCTCCTCTGCCGCTTCCCTTTCCCCTCGCCACCACCTTGGTCAGTGACCTCATATCCCGATTTTCTCTCCGCCTGCGCAAATCATATCCATTATTGCATCCATCTCTGCCAGTTTCCTTGTGTTCCTCATTTCCGACTCCAGACTTCCTCCCTTTTGATCTTCATAGCCCCCTGTTGTACGTCATTATCACTCATCACGCCAGCGCTCCAACCTTCTTGGCTATTGCAGTCCCCCAATTGCACTCTCACAATACCGTCACCACGTCCTCTCGCTCCGTCCCTCCCCACCTCTCTCATAGACCAAGTCTATATCTCTCCCGCACCAGTTTCTCTACCATCTCTCAGCTCTACCTTAAGTACCGGACTGGGGACATAATCCTCCCCTTAACACCGCTTTTTCCCTCCTCCCCCTCCTCTCTCTACCCCTCCCGACCAAACTTCTCCCCTCCACCAGGAGAACTAATTTCCGATACCACCCAATTTACCCACAGCGCAATGAAAAGCCCCTTCGATATGTCCGGACTGGATACAGACATTGACGAAGAATCACAACACCCCGAGGTCGAGATATATGCTCACGAATCATATGATGGCGATCGGTCGCTGCTTCAGGACGAAAAACGCCGCAGTGACAACCTGAAAAACCGCTTCATTGGTGCCATCGATCAGGGAACCACCAGTACGCGATTTATTATTTTTGATTGTACGGGTAATCCTGTTGCGAAGTACCAAACGGAGTTCCGTCAGATCCACGAACATTCAGGGTAAGTGTTCCCAAAGCCCCGGTCTTTTCTCCGCCAATTTCTTCCCCACTCACGATCATTTTCCCTTTTGTTCAGATGGCACGAGCAGGACCCACTTGAGCTGGTAGATTCGGTTTATACGTGCATTGAAGAGGCGATGAGCACCTTTCTTGCCCTTGGCCACTCCAAGTCAGATATTGAAACCATTGGCATCACTAGTCAACGAGAAACAACTCTATGCTGGGATTGGAAAACTGGTGAACCTTTGTGTCATGCAATCGCCTGGCCTGACACTCGAACAAAAGGCCTTGTTCGGGAGCTGAAGGAACAACCAGGGGCAGATGATCTGAAGAACATATGTGGTTTACCATTGTCTACATATCCATCTTCCGTCTCACTAGTGTGGCTGCTCCGCAATAATGAGGTGGTCAGGCAGGCATATGAGGAGGGACGACTTGCTTTCGGCACTGTTGATTCATGGTTGTTGTACAACCTCAACGGCGGGCCGGAAGGGCAGGTTCTGGTTACCGACGTGACAAATGCTTCCAGAACTATGTTTATGAACCTTGAAACACTCGACTATGACGACCGATTGTTGGAATTCTTTGGGCTGGACCGCAACAAGATTCGTCTGCCCAGAATCATTCCCTCTTCTGATCCTGAAGGGTACGGGTATATTAGGTCTGGCCCACTCGAAGGAGTACCGATCACAAGTTGTCTTGGGGACCAGTCCGCAGCACTTGTAGGACACTGCGCGTTTACCCCCGGAAGTGCGAAGAACACATATGGAACAGGATGTTTCCTTCTCTATAACGTCGGTGAGAAGCCAGTCATCTCGAAACATGGTCTTCTGGGCACAGTAGGTTTTCAGCTAGGCAGGAATAGGAAACCTGTTTACGCCCTAGAAGGTAGCGTAGCGGTTGCCGGGAGTGGCGTTTCGTTTCTGATGAACAACATGGGTTTCTTTCGGGATTCACGTAAGGTCAGTGAGGTCGCGGCAACTGTCCCGGACAATGGCGGCTGTGTATTCGTCACTGCTTTTAGCGGACTATTTGCACCCTACTGGATCGATGATGCAAAAGGAACTATCTGTAAGCCGTCATTTGAACGCTCCTTCTCAAGTAATAGAACTTGGCTCACAATTCTCTAGTTGGAATCACTCAACACACACAGCGAGGACACATCGCGCGCGCGACTATGGAGGCTGCCTGCTTCCAAACCAAGGCCATCCTTGATGCCATGGAGATGGATAGTGGGCATAAACTATCTGAGCTGGCTGTCGATGGAGGAATGAGTAACTCCGACATCTGCATGCAGGTAAGGCTTTTCCCCTCGCGCGCTTAGTTGACCAAGGAGGGTTTGGAGTGGACTAATGTTTCCCTCGTTGTATCAGACCCAATCAGATATTATCCAAATTCCTGTTGAACGGCCAGCTATGCATGAAACCACGGCGCTGGGCGCCGCAATCGCCGCCGGATTCGCCATTGATATCTGGAAGGAGTTCGATGAATTAAAAAACATGAACCGCGCAAATCGGACCATATTCGAGCCGAGCATCTCAACAGCCCAAAGTGCCAAGATGTATAAGCAATGGTCCAAAGCCGTTGAAATGTCCCGAGGCTGGGTGGACACCAGTGAGATGGAGGAGGAGTAAAGTTTCATCTACTTCTTATTCTTCTTCCTTCCGGTTTCCTGCACCCCCTGTTGTCAAGGAGGAATAAGAGAGATCCCCACCCCATTTGCTGCATTTTTCGGTCTTGCGGTTTAGCGTCATGGTACTATACTTATTCTTTCGGGTTTGGGTTTCATGGGATGGATACCCAACATTTTATTTCTATTGATGTGATAATACTATTATTAGATGGGTTCACATATTTTTGTTTATATTACTAGGTTAGTTACACCAGTCATTAGACGTATATTTCATAAAAAATACTATAATACATTTACTTGACTTATACTTACTAATTTACTTACTCCCTACCTACTATATATACTACTACCACCAATCAATCACCTCCCTATCTATGTACAAAAAAATAGCATAAAAATCAAAAATTGAAGTGCCCCCACCCGGGATTGAACCGGGGACCTCTTGATGACTATATATATATATGTGGGTGGATACCCAAACAAGCATCTCAATATACGAGTCAAGCGCTCTACCACTGAGCTACAAGGGCTGTTTACCGCCTACTCAATTAAGATTTACTCTAGAAATCCGGAGTTGCTGGTGCCCATTTTGGACACTAACCAGAAATAGAAATTGGCTCGAGCAGCCCAGCCGAGAACTGTACAAGAGAGAGCGCGGCTGGTTACTCGTCTATCGGCGGACACTATATAGGGCCTTATAGATACGAGCGTGTATATGTGTATAATAAAAAACTGGTTCTTTTATGAATATGTATGTAGTAGTTACAATACAAGACAGCCAATGGTAGAATGCTTGCTCCACTCCTCAAACCAAATACTATGCAATATATGCCTTGCGGACTTCAAATTCGTATCAAACAAGTATTCAATTCAAACACACAAAAAGGAGACTTAAAGTGGTAATAAAGACAGGTGAGAGAGAAGGGATAATAGGGTTGAATAGATACCGAATTCGGCTCGCTATTCACAAAGTAAACGGACTCAAGATAGCTGATCCGAAGTTGTCCCAAGGCAACTTGGCCCGAGGACTAGCATAGGACGAAGTATATCATGAGGAAATGAAAAAGAAAGAGAACTGATCCCTGATGCCATGAGCTGTATCATAGAGAGTCTGCCGGCTTATTCAGCGGATGCTTGCGGGTCTTCGACCCGGGCAGATGGGTTCAATTTCGCCGTCTTCAGAGCTTCCGGCAGCTTGAGAGGAGCACTCGTGGTCAGCTCGAGCCTTTCAAGCTTTTCACCTTTCAATACCTTCTCCATTTCCTCTTTTGTGAGAGTCTCGTATTCGATGAGTGCCTTGGTCAACAGCTCCAGCTCATGCCTCTTTTCCGTCAAGATATCAGTGGCGCGCTGTCGGGCTTCTTCAACCAATCGTCGGACCTCAGCCTCGATTTCCTGTTTAGTTTCCGATGAAAGACTGTCGTAGTTCGTGGACAGGTCGACATTTCCAAGTTTCTTAGAATATCCAAAACGTGTGATCAGGGTGAATGCCGTCTCGGTGGCTTGTTGGATGTCCTATACGTCATCAGCAAATGCCCTTTTTGATTTGTTTAAAACAAGACTGAATAGGGAACTTACAGCTGAAATACCACTTGTAACCTTGTCGGGACCAAAAATGAGTTCTTCTGCGGCCTTACCGCCCATAGAAACGTCAATATCAGATAAGTATTCAGTGTAGTTCCTCGAAACCATATCCATCTCTGGCAAGAAATGAGTCACGCCCAGCGCCATTCCCCTGGGAACGATAGTGATTTTGTATAGTGGAGTAGAAGAAGGAGAGAAATAGGCGACAAGAGCGTGACCGGCCTCGTGGTATGCGGTCAGGAGCTTGTCTTTATCTTGGATGATCCTGCTACGAGCCTCCGCGCCCATGATGATCTTGTCTTTGGCCCAGTCGAAATCACGCGGTCCAACCTTTGTCTGCTTGTTCCTGCTTGCGTAAATTGCGGCCTGGTTGACAAGGTTCTCTAGGTCGGCACCAGAGAATCCCGGGGTACCGCGGGCAAGCACCGCGACGTCAACATCTGTACTGATCTGTACATTCTTCATATGGTGCTTCAAAATATCCATGCGGCCTCGAACATCGGGAAGTCCGACGACCACCTTCCTATCGAAACGCCCAGGTCGAGTCAGGGCCTTGTCCAGAAGTTGAGGGTAGTTGGTGGCTGCAATGATGATAACACCACTAGTTTGGGAAAATCCGTCCAGCTCCGTCAGGAGTTGATTCAGAGTTTGCTTCACATAGGCAGCATCCCTCTCGTTTCTCTTGGCACCAATGGCATCCAGCTCATCAATAAAGATGATCGCAGGTGACTTGCTCCGAGCTTGAGAGAAGAGTTCGCGAACACGTTTGGCACCAACACCCACGTACACTTCATCGAATTCAGACCCAGACATGTAGAAGAAAGGGACACCAGCTTCTCCCGCGACGGCCCGGGCGAGCAAAGTTTTTCCTGTACCAGGAGGCCCGACAAGGAGAACACCCTTGGGAAGTTTACCACCAAGCGAAGAAAACCGGTCAGGATTCAGCAAAAATTCAACGAGTTCCTGGAGTTCATCCTTCGCCTCATCACACCCATGAACGTCACTGAAACGGACATTCTGTTGTTGGGGCTGGGCCTCGTTATTTTGCGGGCCCCTGATGTTCTTCAGAACGCCAGTGGTTTCGACTAGAATAGTAACCAGAACTAGAGACATATACGTAAAAAACCCGAAGTATAAAAGGAATTTGACCCATCGGAACACCGCGCTTCCTAGTGATTCCTCGACAACGACGTATAAAGGAGCCTCTTTAGCCCCAGTTCCCGTTTGCTTGGTTGCCATGCCGATCTGTCCACCGTGGTTTCGCGCTGCAACAGCTTGTCCAATAGCTTGAAGTTGCTCGGGGCCGAGATTCTGGTTCGAGCCTGAAGTTGCTGATGCCGAGTCTCCAACACGTTCCAAGGCCTTGAGATAAATAGCCTCCGAGGCGGTATTGCTTGTAAAGTGTCCACTCTGATATCGCTCTATGACTATGGCCGGCATATTGGCTCGAAGAAGGGCTTGGTAAAAGGCATTTTGTGCGTTTGCGCTGTTGGGGTTGTTATTCGCCGTCTTCTCTTTTTGCGCTAGCAAGCTATGAGAAGGCCCCCCAAACAAAAACCGTTGCTGCTGCAATCTCGAGAGGCCTTTTTGCTTAGGAGCGGGCTGGAATCGTTTGAGTGACGTAGCCCAGGTCGAATAGGCTCGCGAGGAGGGGGGCATAGCAGGAGGGATTGCAAGAGATGGTGACACCCAGAGGGTATTCCCTAACAGATCCAGAACAATCAGCTGAGGTTGAACTCACAGTTCAGCAAGACCAGTTATATTACCATTGGATAAGGAGCGTAACGATACAGGCTGTACAGGGGACCGGTGAGCAACGACCCGTTCGGAGGCCCTCCACGGCGCATTCAACAGCTTTGACATCGATGGCCAGATATCCGACGTTGCAGCCGCTACATTCTGTTGAATAGCCGAGCGATTAGGAAACTGGACAAAACGGGAAACACCGACAGGCGTGGAACTCTTACCGGCTTGAGGAACGGATGAAAGGCCATAGTTGCCCGAGGAGAGCGGCTCTTGGCCGCAACTATGAAGATTTTCTGCCCCTCGTAAAGATGCGGAATCAAAATATCAGGAAATAGCAGATTAGGAAGGGTTGTATTGATCAGTGGTCACGGATGCCATCACCAACTCTACACGGACGACGGCTTGATGGGGTATTGGGAGGAATAATAATGGCTCTGGTCGGGGAGAGGCGGCGGCGAAATTCACTGCCGAGCATTGCCACTGCGGCTCAAATGACACGCCGTACTCCAATAGCCACGTGACAGTACTTTGTTCCTCAGGCAGAAACAGGCGCTTCCACGAAATTCGAGATGGTTGCAGCATCCAAGACTATCAGCGAATTCATTGAAATTTAGCCCGAAAACCCCCAATTTCTGGCCTTTGCCTAATGTCCTCAAGCGCTATCTGAGGGTGTGGTTTTGATAAGTGTATCTAAGGACTGCTCGCCCCCAAACAGAATCAAGTACTTACCTACCAAATACCTGTTGGCCGACCCACCGATGGTTTGATCCCCTGCTTTGGATGACAAGGCATCAGTGATCTTCTATCAAATGGTATTTCTGTCATTTCGCGCCAGAGGATGAAAGTTGGTGCATCCTTTGCAGTACGCCAGCATATATTCGAGATCAGTCGACCAGTAATATATAATACGCTTACTGGCAGGCCGTGGGATCCCGTCTGTACCGCCTGAGTTCTTTCTACCTGAAGGCGCCACTTCCCTGTTATCAACAGGAAAAATTTGAGAGGGAAGGTATAGCCCATGGCTCGATCTCCTTAATATGCCGTGATAATGTCCAAAAGGATGATTTTTCTCATGGGAGCTCCCACATCACAAAACCTGCGATGGGACGAAGACGAGTTGCTCAGCACTCCGATATTCCCCTTCCATGCCTTTGATGTCCAGGATCAAAGCTATCCGTTAGCCTCAGAAACTCTTCCCGTCAAGTGGAGGCTACTCAAAGGGCCCAGGACCCCCGAGGCCCTTTGCGAGACGGCTAATATGGGTCTGAAAAGCGCTGCACAGTTCTTTACAACCCACGATCTTGCAGTTCCTACTAGAATACCAATGGAGGTCGAAAATTCGGAACTGTCTCAATTCTATGACCATTCTTTTGCGGTTCATGAAACATCGGAGATATCCGCATTAGCTCTACTTTCAAGTGACTCCATGCTGGATAGTGGTCGCTGGACCGAGAGCACAGAAACTTCTAGCACCAGCTACAATGAAAGAGACAGGCTTGACGGGTCTGTGTTTCCTGTCCGAGGAGAGATCACTGATCTTCAAGATATACCGAGTGCTACCCATCTACATTCCATTGTACCGCAAACCATGACGGTGAATGTAGTTGTTGCAGTCATTGAAATTCGACCCTCACGCCGGATTGTAACTAGGCAATGGAAGAAAGAGCTGGACCTCGTTGAGGTGGTGGTGGCAGATGAGACAAAGAGTGGATTCGGTGTTACCTTTTGGCTTCCCCCCGCGGAGCAAAACGCTCCCACTTACACATCCGACAAGGGAGGGGACGAACTTCGAAAATCGCTGGCGCTACTTCGCCCACGAGACATTGTCTTACTGCGGATGGTAGGACTGAACTGTTTCCGCGAACGGGTGTACGGACAAAGTCTCCGGGGAGGGCTTACGAAAATCGACCTTTTGTATCGACAACAGGTGGACATAACGGATACTGGCGGTATTTTCAGGCTGCGGGACATCATTGACCAGCACCACGCAGCCAAGAACGATGATCTGCCGCTCGTGAAGGTGCGTAAAGTCAGCGAGTGGATCAGACAATTTGTGGATTCGGTGCCGGATAAAGCAGGCGGTGGCAGAAGACAGACTGTAACTTTGCCTCCTGATACCCAGGAGAACAGGTTATAATTAGAAACGGGAAAAATGGATGAAAGGGAATTAAGAAGGGTTTATTTTCCTTCTCTCCTTGAATGACAGTAAAGATGCAAAAGTAATGATGTTAGGGTCGAGAAATATCGACTCTCATCCAAGACAGCCGAGGGAGGAACGCCATGGTGTTCACAGTCCGGCCCCTAGCAAGATTTCCCCGTACTGCTCTTTTGCTTCTTTTGCTTTTTGATTCGCCACTTTCACTGGAATCACAATATAGAGTTTACTTATTTCTTAGTCACATTGTTTTTTCTTATGATTTGTTTCTCTTTAACTTAGTTCTCTGATGATTGCTAGGGTCACAAGATACTATCCGACTTACCCAATTGGGAAATTGGCATGTATGGCTTCAATAGATCCTGGTCAAGGGGCTTTTGGTTTCTTGAATATTACATATGGGTAATTACAGAGCGCAAGACTACGGAGAAAAGATTAATATAAAATAATAAGGGACAGGGTGCTAATATAAAGGTGTTCTCGCTCTTTTGGATGAGGTGGCATATTCCTGTTGGATATAATTTCGTTTTGCGCTGATGTATGTACCTTTTAATTTGGAGGCTTATTCTGGAACAATTGTTCCTGGTAATAAGTTTTTCACCGGCACCTGCTGGATGTGCCGAGTAAGACCAATAATAATGAATAATGTCAGGAATCAAGAAAGAATAAGAATCTGATTTAAATCCAGGGGCATTTGAGCCCCACGAAAACCGCCTGATCCAAGCCCGAATGTGGTTCTGGACCGGCGGTCGTACGCTGTACCATACAGGTAAGGGTAATAATTCGAGCAAATAATGTGCAAGAATTCCCCCCTGTGGCGCTGGCGGCGGACGTTTGCGGCTGGTCCCTGATGGTACCTTACCTTGCTACTACTCTTCCTTTACACAAGTGATACAATCTCAACGTGTTCTCCTGGTTGTCTTTTTATAACCACGACAGCAGGTTATTATTATGATTTTCTCTCTCCAACATTGTCTTCTTCCTTATTTCCCCCATTGATCATACCTGAGCCTTCCCATCAATCTTCAAAAGACTGCTTTTATACCTTCCCCCCCCCTCCCCTCTGCTACTCTGTCCCCTCGTGCGGACATTGCCTTTCTTTCCGATCTCCTGGATTTTCCCCGCCGCTAACCTCCCTCGCTCGTTTTCAGGGACCCTGGTCCTCCTTATCATCACTCACTAAGCTCTAACACATACAGTACTACCGCAATCATGAAGGGTGCGTGCTTTGGCTTCGTAGAATGATACGAAAGAAGATCTATTCAACTGACGGTTTCTTACCTTCTCTACAGCTCTTATTCTCGTTGGAGGTTTCGGTACCCGTCTTCGTCCCCTTGTGAGCGCCTTCTCCCCACCACCGAGCTTGACGTTTCAACAGACCCGTGAATTCGTATGCGGCCGAGGCTAATATCATCAAACCCTGTTGATAGACCCTGACACTTCCTAAACCGCTCGTCGAGTTCGGCAATCGTCCCATGATCCTACACCAAGTCGAAAGTTTGGCTGCTGCTGGTGTGACCGATATTGTTTTGGCCGTCAACTACCGACCAGATGTTATGGTTTCGGCTCTCAAAAAGGTAGGCTAGCTGCTGTCAAACTGCGGAAAGGTGCTTCTAGTTTTGCTTACTTGAGAGATGGCGTCTAGTACGAAGAGCAATACAATGTGAAAATCGAGTTCTCCGTCGAATCTGAACCGCTTGGCACGGCCGGTCCCCTGAAGCTAGCAGAGAAGATTCTTGGTAAAGATGACTCTCCATTTTTCGTCCTGAACTCCGATATCATCTGTGATTTCCCTTTCCGGGAGCTTGCCGAGTTTCATAAGAGCCATGGTGATGAGGGGACCATTGTTGTCACCAAGGTCGACGAGCCCTCCAAGTATGGTGTTGTGGTCCACAAGCCTAATCATGCCTCGCGCATCGACCGCTTCGTCGAAAAACCTGTCGAGTTTGTTGGAAATCGTATCAACGCCGGTATTTATATTTTGAACCCTAGCGTCTTGAACCGCATTGAACTTCGCCCGACCTCAATCGAACAAGAAACGTTCCCCGCCATCTGCAAAGATGGCCAACTCCACTCGTTTGACTTGGAAGGCTTTTGGATGGATGTCGGTCAACCAAAAGATTTCCTTAGTGGCACTTGCTTGTACCTCACAGCCCTTGCGAAGCGCAACTCGAAGCTGCTTGCGTCGAACTCCGAGCCTTTCGTGTATGGGGGTAACGTCATGGTTGATCCCTCTGCAAAGATTGGCAAGAACTGTCGCATTGGCCCGAATGTTGTTGTTGGTCCTAATGTCGTGATTGGCGATGGTGTTCGGTTGCAACGTTGTGTTTTGATGGAGAATAGCAAGGTCAAGGACCACGCCTGGATCAAATCAACTATTGTTGGATGGAACAGCTCCGTGGGCCGGTGGGCTCGATTGGAGAACGTTACCGTTCTTGGCGATGATGTTACCATCGCAGACGAGGTATATGTTAATGGTGGCTCAATCTTACCTCACAAGAGCATCAAGCAGAATGTTGATGGTGAGTTATTTATACCAGATTCGTGAATGAGCTGGAGGTTCTTTTATACTAATATCAACATAGTTCCTGCCATCATCATGTAATCCCTCTTTTCTTCACGTCGATTCACCCGCAAAAGTACCTACCTCCTCGCCACGCCCCTCTCTCGAAACATCCCAGATGCATAGAACCGGAGTCGTTTTGCGTCTTTTCCTTCCGTTATTTCAAGCAAACAAACCCTATATTGACCTATCACCTCCCACCTCCCACCCAACCCTCTATCTCTTACTTTCGCCCTGTGCCAATCTGTTTCACCATATTGAACACCTTGATGGTTAATACATGCTGGGGACAGAGCTTTACTTTTTCTATTTCTCCTACAGCATTTTAGTAATTTCAGTTTTGATATCTTTTGTGGATCCAATTGCTACGTTGATCAATCTTTATATCCATCCTTCTTATCTATATTTTTTGTCCTGGACAACAATTCTTCTCTTTATTTTTTCACACCACAAAAGAAAAACCTGTTGCTGTCGTTCTTCTCGTGCGCACAGTCAAGTTTTGTTTTCTTCTTTGCTTTTCTTCACTTTCGTGCTCTGCTTCTGCCTTGAGGAATGGTGAACACAGGGTCTAATACTCTAACCGATTTCTAATGATGTATGTTGAAAAAGAAATGTAAATACGGGAGGTGTGAAACATTAGAAAAAGAATATTAACCCATGATAATGTGTGAATATCTGCTGGAATTGATGGCCCTGGATTTTTTTTTTTTTTTTTCATTGTTACATATTATTCAAGGTAATAAGGTATCATAGAATTTTAGCCCGGAGAGAGAAGTTATTAAGAACGGCGGGAGGGAAATAAAAAGGTATTAAAATACGAAAAGAAATAGATAGATGTAGAGATGGCCCCGGGTAGCAAAGAATTAGAAAAGGAATTGAAAAATCTTGGGGGTTTTGATTAATCCAGGGCCAGATATCTGAATCAGAGGGAAGATTCAGCCTGATCAAGGAGTCGATCCCACTGAATCCTCAGCTCCTCCATTCGCTGCCACGATGTCCTGCCCAAATCTTCGAAGTGCTCCTTTCCTTCAGCCGTTAGGTCAGTGGCGCCTCTTTTGCGCCGATGGTACCGGTCTTCGTCTATCACCGCGGGACCAACCACACCACCATGGCCCCAACTATCAGTCTCAGTTGATATAGGTAGATTCCCTCCGAGCCTAGTCCATGAGGATCCCCATTTAGCTTTGCCGCCGCCGTGGCGGAGATACGGTGCCTCTGCGTCATCTAGAGTAGATTGTGCAGATAGGGCTAGCCAAACTGGAGAACAGGCACCCATGTAGGTGGAGATGGTGTGCCAGGGGGAGCCGAGAAGCCGCGCAAACCAAAAAGCGGAAATCATGGCGTAAAAAAGAGGCCAGGAGAGGGGCACGATACTCGTGCCGCAGATTCCAGGGTGGGTAAGGTACATATTGGGAGTGGTGGTGATGGTGTTCTCGGTATCTTTATCGACTTGATTGTCGATTGAGTAGAAGCTCTTGACCCAGGGTGCGGTGCTAGGGAGGTTGGAGGTGAGGGATAGAACGTCGGTCAATGCCTTCGACGATTCGTAGGGGGTAAGAGTCCGAAGGCCCTGAAGGTCGTCGATGTCGAAGAGCTTCACGGTCGCCTCGATACTGGAGATCCAGATGACACGACCAGGTCCGTTGGGGTTCCCTGACCGGTGCAGCAGGCGCATCACGTTATGCGCAAGCATATAGTGACCAAACACATTGGCACAAAAGATCGCACCCATACGGGGTTCCTGGTCAATCAAGGTGGTTTGGTTGGCGGTAACGACGCCAGCAGGTGCGACCTTGTACGTTGGCCAGGTAACTTGGTGAACAAGGTCTGTCAGGACACCCCAGATGGCCTCAGGCCAGTTGAGACCCGTCCACCCACCAATCCCGGCATTGAGGAGAATCGCGTCAAGTTTCGGGAATGTCTGGTTCAAGCGGCGGGACAGAGCCCGTACGGAGAGAAGATGGGAGAGGTCAACATTTTCTGAAATAAGTGTCACTCGAGCAGCGGCGGAGGGTTCCTCTGCAGAGGTGCGGAGGTGGTCCTGGAGACGGAGGAGGGTGTCGTTTCCCTTCTTAGTGCTTCGGGTTGTGAAGATAACCGTCAAGGACCGGTGGTCGTTCTGACGAGAGGTCAGGAATTCATCCACCAGTCGACAGCATATTGAGTAACCGAGTCCACTGAAGAGACAAAACGCAATTGACGGCAAGGGAAAGAGTCAGGGAACGAATAAACCTGCATATGAGGGCGCGTGGGGAAACTCAGGGGGGGGGGGTAACAGGGAAGGATGAGGGCGGGAGTGGGAAGTGAGAAGAGGGCAGGACTGTACCTGTTGGCACCAGTGACAAGCACGAAGACCTGGTCACTGAGATCCTCCTGGACCCCGCTCTTGGGCATGGTGAGTCAATTGAGGTTTCTGCGACTCGTTAAAGGTGACCTCGGAATGTTCCAACACACTGGACAGAGGAAACTCGGGGTTGATTGGCGAATCACGAGGTACTCGGTGATGTAAGCTAGTAACCGTGCCTCAGGCATCACCATGCGATGCATCCATTCTTGCTGGTGAGATGGGGAGAATCCAGACCAACTTCATTCTTGAGCAGCAATCAGAAATATCCTCGTTCTCATTGGACTGCCCCTTGTTCCTCACTTTTCATCTCCCCGAAGCCAGAAGCATTGGACTGTGTCCAGGTGGATAAAACCCCTCATTCTTTTGGGTCCCCAACGTTGAGTAAATTACTCTGGAATAGGCTGGATAAGCCAGCCCACTTGAAGGAGCCCAGCTCGCATTAATCTAACGGCAGATAAAAGCATCTTCAGTTGTTTCTGGCTGTGATGTCAGACTCGCGGAGAATTAAGTTTGATTTGCAGTAGTCGATCATCCCCCACATCGGGGACCAGGCCTGGGGAGGGAATCTGTTCGAAATAGACTCCTTCAAGAATCCACATGAGACCTTGAATGAGGAGAATCTGGCTCTCCGCAGCCATCGCCTCGTATCCAGGCTGTCCCCAGCGACTGGGGGGTAGGGAGGGGTTTCTACTGGATTGATTTGAGCTCCTCCGCGGAGCAGCTCGTATATCATAATTAATTTTTTTTTACTAATGATCCAGAGAGTCAGGAGGATTGTTGTGTCATCGAACGCCTGGTTTTTATTGTTGTGACCAAACTCGAGACAATGAGAGCAGGAGATCCAAATTAAGCCGCCTTTCGGATGAATTGGGTTGATTAAATTGGGGGCACCCTTGCTCGCTGTCGGGTACACAATCGAAAGCTGCCCGCACAAGAAGAGAGGGAGAGAGGTGGACAGAGAGTGTGGTTGGTGAGCAGGGGTCCACTGGCTGTCCCGTAAGTTGAAGAGGCCAGCTCCCATGTGAACGCAATGCTGCATCCCCATGTGGCCCTGCATCAAAAGAAAACTGGTACGGCTCACTTCCCTGCATTGCTTTTGGCCTCAATGCTGCAGGAAGAAGCCTGATTGAGTTTATCATCATACGATCTAGGATCAAAACTGAGAGGTACAGAGTAGGTTTAACAAACAGCATGAAATTTGGGCATTTCCATGACACAGAACATCCTGTGAACAGGGGCATAATGTTGGCTTATGCCGAAGACCGTGATCATGAAGACTGGTCCAGAATTTGTGCCATTGATCTCCGACAGCCACAGCGTTGGTCCGGATTCAGGATGGTTCCCGGAGCAATGAAGAGAAACCAAAAACCTCATTCTCTCACCACTTAAAAGTGGGTGGCCTCGACTCTCGAGGCTAATTCTATCCCAAATATTTGTAATTGGACTTTGTAGCCGATCCGAGCAGGAAAATTCCGCGCGCATAGCTGCCAGTGAGCTTCCAGGTTTGGAGGCAAGTCTTGCAATTCTGGGAATTGGGGACTTTGTTCTTAGATCCTCTCCAATAACAGCGAAATCCACAAGGAATCAGCGGCTGCGCAGTGCCCACTTACCTAGACTCAAGGGCTAGGATCTGAGATGGAGGCCGAACGACTCCGTCTCCATCGGAAAACACAGCCACCCCGGAGGATCCTTAAACCACAGGATCCAGGTCATAGCTCGACTTCGGGGCTTTCTCCACGAAAGGAGCTAATAATGAAGAAAATTAAACCAGCTTTTCACAAGAGTTTCTGAAAAACATATTTTTTTTTCAGACAAGGGTCTAAAAGTGGAGAAAAAAAAAGAAAAGAAAAGAGAGCCATCCTCCTCCAAAACAGGGGTTTGAATGACATTCAGCCAAAACATGTGAATAACTTCACACAGTGCCAAGCTGTTCACCCACTTGAGTACCCTCAATCATCAAAATAATATGTATGGTTATGGTACAGACGCTATCCCCAATCAGAAGCATCATTTCTCCAGAATCCGCCTGCAGGGGGCCAAAATTCCGGTTATACAGTGATTAAAGAATACTTGATGGAGGGATCTAAAATATGCTTTCACCAGGCCACATTAATATCAAAACCAAGGGCAAGCAAAGTGGCATCCACTCTGGTTTTTTCGTTTTGGGCTCACCGACAATTTGGCAAATCTCGGATTCTGGTTTCCCATAATGATGGCTCCCAGTTTCTCTGGAGTCTGGTGCCATCGTGGAAACATCCAAGTGGAAAGGTTAATCTGATGCGAAACGGGTTTGGTTTTTGATCCACACTGTGCTTGGCTTTCAGGACGGTACCTTGTCAGACATTCATCGGCTCTCGGCTCATCCTCCAACAGTTTTCTCGTTTCTTCGTGTTTGGTTCAAGCGCTAGTAGTATCATGAAATTAAATCTGCTACCCCTTCCCTGCCCCCACAATCCTCCCACCAACACCGAGCCGGGCCGCTTGGTTGATGGCAGTGATCAAATGCTGATGGAGACAGTGCGCAAACTCACAAATCGGAGATTTTTTTGGTGATAGTAGCCTATCATCAACCCAGAAAATGCATGTCTCACTAATACTATCAAAAGGCCCCTCCATGACTGAGCTTCTTGCTCAAAAGCACGATGACCCAATGGTTTAGTTTTAGCTTGCTCGCAAAAAAAAGTGGAAAGCGGAGAAGTCCAGGGATGGAGAGCGTTGGCCCTACCAGCCCCCAAATCAGAACAGAAAAACAAAAAGAAAATTAATGTTGGAGGAATCTCCATAATTTAGCTGTTGGCGCCATGACCAACAGCCAGATTAGCACCTTGAACGGGGCATCCAAGGCGCTGCGAGTCATCCGGCCAGTAATGATAGTGGCTGACGACCAAAACCCAAATGCATGGCATCTGGGGTCCTTTGTCTGGAGCGAGAGGAATCACTGAATCAGAGGAGGTAGGAATCATAGGATTCTTAGTGCGCAGCGGCAATCCACAGTCCGTGGGCACCAACCCCAGTCCATCCCGCGTGTGACAAGACAAACCAGAAATGCGGGGTATTGGGCGTATCTTCGGATATTGTAACCAATGACTGCCATTGAGCCGATATGGATAAAGAGAGAATGGGAAAAAAAAAGGAAGAGGCGGAAGGAAGGAAGCAACCCACGTTTTGAGAGCCCATATCGGTTCCATCTCCTCTTCCCGCCAGCATCCGACAGGCTCACTCTCTCTCTTTCCAGGACAGGAGGGGGATCCGAGGTAAGGCTGGAAAAGTTATTGATCATCAACAAGTGATTCTCTCGATGTGAGTCCTCAACCTTGTTTCTGAGGGCACCAAACAAAGTAGTTTTAGTTGAATCCCGCTGTTGGTCGCCATCGCTCCAGGCTAGCCTTGGTGGACCATGCACCTTTGATCACAGTTTCGGATTTCCTCATTCAACTGGTTAATTACGAATTCGAAATGGAGAATTTTTTTTCTCTCTCGTTTTCTTCGCCGTGTGGAGGGCGACCAAAAGATAGGAAAGAGTAATCTGAAATGAGCTTGCTGGGATTGGGACAGACAGGAAACGAGTGATACGAGCGGACCAAACGGGATTTCACACATGATTCCTTCCCTTGATCACTGGACTTGAGGCAGGACCAACGACCAGGTCCTTGGGATTTTTGAGTTTGAAGGAGTGGTGGTCTTTCAACTAAATGAATCTCAGCTGAATTCCATCCAATTTCTGAGAATGATTTAAGAGGTCTCTGTGTTTTTGTACAGATTCCACCCATTCTGAGCGTCTTTGCAAGGTTCCTAGAAGGGGTTGAGTCTTTTCTTGCCTAATATCATGATATGCGCTTGGCTCCATCAGTATTGTCGAGTCACAGTCGGGTGGATGTCCTCCGTCAAGGGAATGTCAAGAGACTCCAAAATAGTCATCACGATTGTTGTGTCTGGCTCTTTCCCAAGACTGCTCAAGATCAGCGGCCAGTACCCCCAGACCAACGCCAAGTGATGGTGGTTTTCTGCACCCTACGAATGGGAGCCAACACCAACGCTGATCTTTCATTTGACGATTTTGCCTCTGAGAGTTCAAAAGGATTGGGAGCTTGCGACTTGCGATGCACTGTGGCCTAGCACTAGATAACTCTATTGTCCAAGGAGTTGGTGCTGACCACACTTGATCCGGTTGCTCCCAGGGCCTCATTCAGATCAGGTGCAAGAAATAGAAAGATAAATCAATTAATCATCAAAGTGATATCCCTTTTCAGGTAAAACTAGGAGTCGAAGTAGGAGAACTTGAGAAGAGACCTGGGTGCCTCGAGTATCCATTGGCAGCAAAGTGGGTGAATGAAGAACAGAGGGAAATCTGTCAATACTGAGAACAAAAACAGAAATCTGTTATAATCTCGTGTTTGATTATTTTTTAGGAAGATCATTGAATATATGAATTTTGATTATGTATACTTGTCCAGTCCGGCGGATGACAAGACACGATTCTTTGAGCATATCACAACTGGCCCATCCAGGCTGGACTGGCATTTCCAGTAGAAAAGGCGCACCATTTAAGAAATCTCGTGTATTTAACTACAATTATTACATGCTCCAGACAGAAGGAAAAGAAAAGAAGAGGAAAAAGGAAAAATAAAAGAAACTAAAAGGTGACCGTTGGAAAAGAGTGGGTTGGCAACTTGACATTCAACAATTCATTAACTTGAACAGCATCATCTTTTCTTTTTTCAGCTTTCTCGCCCCCATTTTTATATTCACTATCCTTTGCATCTTGGTCTCTTTGTTATTCACAACTAATAATAATTAAGTGGATATATATTTTTTTTTTAAAAAAAATCCCAATATTATTAATAATAAAGCATAGTAACAATCCCTATTATTTCAAAGCAGTACTATGTAATTTACAGCTAGCTCCGAGGACAGCCGCCACAAAGAGAAAAAGCTTAGTAGATGATGATAGGGTGTGGGTGAGTCAACAAAAAAAGAACAAAACAAAATTTATTTAAATTTATTTTTTTTAATTTAATTTAGTATTCCTAAAACTCCTGCGATCCACTAACAAGAATATGCTCTCCTTAGTATAAGGCATTCCAATCACCGACCTTGCGGTCACCGGTCAAATAAGAAGTGGCGGATGCAGAGAACCTTTCAATTGCAAAGATCATCCTTTGCTCAATTCCAGAACGCGGAAAACTCAAAATCTCGGAGACATTGATCTATCAAGTTGGTACAGGATCCTCCCCGTTAAACCGTCTATATTCGAGGAGGTCGAAAGGTGGTTGTGGGTAAGTGGCTGGATACACCATCCACCAAGCAGCGTATTACTCGTTATCCAACTCAGGACTGGAGAAGTGGGTTCCAGCTGAACGGTTATTTCGTGGCAAATGTTGCCCTTTTTTTTCTCCTAGCCCGCCGCCAATAATTGAGATCGGCGAATTTGGCTTCTCCAAGAAAGCAATCGGAAGCCACATCGGGTTTTTGTATCACTAGCAGAGAAAAAAGAGGATGATGAGAAACAGGGAAAGAAAGGAAAAGGAAACGAAAGATTGTGAGCACTATTGTTGGTGATCGTCCGGAATGTGATGATAATTAGGCTTTGGCAGGGATTGGGAATCGGTTTGCACAAAGAGCCTCTAGCAGATGTCGACATCGTTGTTCGATAGCAGATGACCATGGTCAAAGTTGCAACTGATCACCACGAGCTTATTTACACTGATTATCATTATCTTAATAATACGTCAGCCCCGAATGGTTGGAGCTTGGGGATGATGGATCAGCTGGAGACAAAAATTCTGCTTCTTTTTGTGGAAGATCTGTCCGGTCATAGGCGGATAAGAAACCTTGGATACAGCTGAGCCCAAATGGAATTTGAAACGGAGCCACGTGGGGGAAATAGACTTAACTTGGAATTACTTATCTTGATGTTGGATGGACCGCAAGTTTTGAGTTTCAAACTCAACTGGCCACTTCCAGGAATCAAAATCCAATCCAATATGCGATAATCGGACGGTATGTATTATTGAATCATACAGTAAATTTACGGACGCACCACAAGAGCTCCTGTGGTGAGACCATTTGCGGGAGGGGAGGCCCGCAGCTCGAGTCCACAGAGAACAATATCTCCTCAGGGCTTGGAGTAGCTTCAATCGACTCATACTCTATCTCGGGCACCCGAAAGTATCATGAAGGATAATGGTATAGTCCCCGACGATTTTGGTGGGGCTAGGATGTTCTAGCCTGAGATAGAGCTTGTTAGATCGCACTTCCCCCCACTACTCATCTCTCTGGAACGCGTCACGACGAGGGGCATTGATGTGAACAAACAACTTCCTTGAAGGGAAGCTTCTTGGACTTGAGATGTTCTTCAAATTGCAAACCCAGGACCCATTATTCCCAATTCTCCTTCTCAGCTGTCTGGTTTTGGAATGAAATTGTCTTTTAGATTGCAATGTTTTCTGTGATGGCTGCAGAATAGCATAGGACTTGCATTGTCAATATGAGTCCCTTGCTGCCAAAATTTACCCTATTGTTTGCTTCTTGCCTCTCACCTGTGTTTCTCATCTTCGGGGCTTATTTTCCTTGTCTTGCCTTCTTATGGGGCCATTCCTTTCCTCTACTTGGAGCCTATAGACTTTGTTCGGCCCTCTCCGATGACTCGATTCACTCAACAACAAACGAATGATTCTATAGCTTTTGCTCATCATGAATCCTAGGCGAAAATGGAACTAAAGGGCAGGAAACAAGCCATTGGCATCATTAATCTTAAGATTCAAGTCCAAACTTTGAGTATAATTATATCATCATCATTGTTATTACGACTAACTATTATTCCAACATGAGTACGCAATATTTCGAGTATCTTAATTAAGAGAGCTGGTATGGTAGCTCTTTGTTAGCCTCAAGATCCAACCTTGGTTCTTGAACCAACCACTCTTACCAGTGTGGTACAGAGATACTTCCCGGATGGATCCAGGAACTACCACTCCAGCCCAAGTATTTCACACCCCTTGGTGATGTGTAGAATTAATAATAATTAGTCGGGTTTATTCTAAGAAATCTAGATTACGTGAAAGTATATGTGATGGTAACTTGAAGCAAAAAAATCCAAGTCATTCAAAGCAATTCCTTCATTTTTTCTTTCCTTTTGGCCATGATGGGGGGAATAAGCCACTAGCAAAGCATACCTTGTTCGTGGCAGAGAACGACTCTTGGAAGTTGGGAGCTAGTACTAAGTAGGAAAGTTTCCGTAATCTTACGACTGACTAACAGTGCGGTTTGTATGGATCATGAGGAGGTAAGACAGACATGATACGATACACGATCAACCTCCGTCTGGACATGAGGTCGGTAGGCTGCCTGGCAGTTTCCAATCAACAATGTGGTGTCCCAGCATGCATGAGGCTAAACTATCCCCGGATTAGGAAATTTGTTCCAAGACCAGGCTCGGCAGTAGCTACGGGTGATTGGTCGAGCCTATACTCTAGCCTCTCCAAGCCCAAAGGCACAGGCAATCGAGGTGGGGAATGGTGTTCTCGCTCCCTAAATAATCGGCGTCCTGACTGGCGGGAGCGGGTACTTAGTTCAATAGGGTGAAAACCTTGGGAAACTTTGTGGTACAACTCTCGGCTCACCCTGAGGCTTCCGTTCTACCCCAGGCGTCCACACCTTGACCCAGAGGGTTGGCCTGTCAATTTTAGGAGATAGTACCACCCTAGTGCCCCGTCCTAACAATAGACCTCCCTGATCAAGTATAGGACAATATGCCTAGCTCCAAGGCACATCAGAATACCAGACTTCCTTGGTCGTAAATTAAGGTAATGCTCATGTAAGAGAAATAAACTAAAACCGTTGGTTGGATTTCCACCCCCTCCTCGAGCCATTTTATCAAAAAAAAAAAAAAAAAAAGGAAATATTTTTTTGTTCTTATTTTAATTATTAGTTATTGCTTTTAAATTAATAATATTTTTTTTCTTGCCCTTCAACCAACCCTCTGGGGTAATGAGAGGAGGCGGGTCAAGTTCAAGGCTAGCCGTCCCTGGTTGCTGGCTTGAGGTACAAGGTACAGTACCTCGAGCTTTGTATCGAGTAAGTAAACTTGCTGCTCATGACTGAGATATGCAGGCCTGTTAAAATACACGGCATATGCCATGTTGCTGCTCGCGAAAGGCAAAGAGGAGTGAGTGAGAAAAGAAAAAAAAGCTTGCTCCTTGGTGTTGTCAGCTCTTTTCTTTCCTTTCCTCTTCGTGGTAGGAATCATCGTCTTTCTCCTCTTATTAATTTTTTTTCTCCCTAAAAATTCCCTTATTACTTCTTTCTTTTCCTTCCAGCCCGAGGCTATTTTCATTGGATCTGCGTTTTGGGCTTTTTTTTCACCTGTCCTAATACTTGGCGAAGACAACATAAGAGCAGCAGCGCCTGCCCGTATCACCACCACGGCGTTGCAACCCTTGACAGCTTACTATATATATTATCTTATATTATTGCCATTATTATTGCCATCAGAGCTCATTGATATAATCACCTGCTTTCGCCTTGGTCCAACCAACTTGATATATTATTATGTTCCAGCCTCAAAACCAGCGCTGTCCGCCCCCAATCGATTCATTATTCCTCAGACTGCCAGCCAACCTGCTTGTCCAAACATCCAACGTTGCACGCTGGATTTAATTAATTGAGAAACCTTTCTCCTTCCACTTATTGACATTCCCTTCCTCTCTTTCCCTCCTACTCAATTCACGAGGAACCCTTTGATCTTCTTTTCCTCCCATCAGCCCGCATTAAACTTTGTCTTCCGATCTGTTGATCTCTATCTGTTACCATTCGTGTCTCTCCTTCAACCCACCCATCACAACCTTTCTCCTCTTTGTTTTTTTTTCTATGTGAACATTATTATTTTTTTTTGTTTTTTTCTTTGTGCCTCGCTTCTATTATTCTATCTGGGTCTCCTTATCGTCGAGCGCTTCTTCTCCCTGTTTTGCCTTATCTCTAGTAGTGGTACCATTCAATTTCTCCACCTCTCCCCCGCCCTCTTGTTATCATCCTTCCTATCGTCTCCTGTCCCACCTTTCTGACAGCTCCTCCCGATCACCGCGGCCATGGCACCCGGCAATGGACGCGATTTTAACTGCTCTTGGGAGCACTGTGGAAAGGTATTTTCTTTTTCATATTTTTGTTATTAACCACGAGAAATTGGAGGGGAAAATTATCAACACTCGAGCCCCTTTCCCCCACCACACCCCGTCTGCCTGCAATGCGTATTTAACAACATGGACAGTCTTTCAATCGCAAATCAGACCTTTGCAGGCACTATCGAATACACACCAACGAGCGACCTTATCACTGTACCGTCAAAGACTGTAATAAAAGCTTCATCCAGCGGAGCGCATTGACCGTACATTCCCGAACACACACGGGAGAGAAGCCCCATGTCTGCGACCATGAAGGGTGTCACAAAGCATTTTCCGATGTATGACCTCCATTATCCCCTGCCCCACTATATCTTCCTTCAACTCGTGCCTTTAGCGATCTCGATTCTAATCATCCCAAAGTCTTCGAGTCTAGCTCGTCATAGGAGAATCCATACAGGGAAACGACCCTACATATGCCAGGAACCAACGTGTGAGCGAAGGTAGGACCTGGCGCCTTTACGACCCCTTCCGTCTCTCTCTACTAACCTGGATAAAGTTTTTGTCGCAAGACTACTTTAACAAAACACCAGCACCGCTCCCACCCACCGGGGGCAATAACTCGAACACCGTCGGAAGATGCGACTTCAGAGCAATCATATCAGACTCCTATCACTGCCTCTGGACCGAACGACCAGTTTCTTCTTACTCAACAGGCTTATTATCCGAACAACTCAACGCCCACTCATGAATTTTACCAGCACCAAAATCTCCCAATGAACCCAGTTGCCGTTCAGGAGCACCCCCCTATTGTGACACAAAACGTCCCAGTCAGCTCCCCAATTGAGGTACAGCACTCTCAGCAGCAATACTTGCAGATCATACAACAACAGCAGCCACAGCAGCAACTACAACAACGGTACGACCAAAATAATCGTACAGGGTATCTACCACCGGAATTCCAACCTGCCTATTCTGGACTTCCGACGGGTGAAGCGCATCCGCTCATGGTTTCCTATGGCCATGATTTCCAATACAAACCGCAGACACGGCTTTTAAACCAGCCAGAGGGAACCAACTGGAGTTTCCTTGGAGTCGGCTAAGTTATACCATTCAACCAGCCATATGTACGGCAATCACGGCACGGTAGCGAACCCGCGTGAGGTTATGCACCACAAGACATTGGTCCGTTCGGCGAATCAACGGTTCAAGCTTTATATGCTACGTTTTATATGATGCCCTTACGACTGTCATTTACGAGGCTTGACGTATATTGCAGGTCTAGTTGCCTCTTCAGACTAGCATCGTTTTTTATCCTATATCTGGGTTTTCGCGTTGTTTATACTGTGTGCTTATTGATATCATCTCCGCTGGGTATTTTGGATTTTGCTACTGGTTTTTTCCCGTTTTTCTTTTCCTTTTTCTATTATCTTTATTGGTAATTGCGGCCGTACGGATTTGGTTGGATGGGTTCGAATTTTTTAAAAGGCAGTCGAGACTTCAGAGGCGTTTGTGGTACTAGTATTACCTACCTTTTGATACCATACATGATGTTTACCAAATTCATGGATGTGATGAGTGCTTCTCCTGTTGACTCTTTTTCTTTCCCTTCCGCCTATGATTTGTATGCTCCACCAACTCTGGCCGATCTCAGGTGGCGTAATGCAAGCGAAAACAGCCGCCACAGATAGGGAATTCTGTGCTGAATGTCTTTGTCTAATAATATTCAAACCCCTTTTAATAATGGAATGAAACTGATGGAGGGTTGACTTGTGGTGGCTTTTCTGTGCAAGACCTTATCCCAACCAGTATGAAAGGAATGCCGATCAGCACATGCCAGTGCCCATGGTTCCAAATCTTTGCCAGTATCATTATCGAACATATGATCCAAAAGGATTGACCCAAGAAAAACTTTTCCTTTTTTTTTCTTTTCTGTAAATGAGACGAATAACCAAGAGAGGTAGGAGTCTTTAAGGATAATTCTTCTTATTGCTACTTTTATTCTAAGATATTATTTGTAGCACTTTCACTTAGCACATTGATCTTTGTTATTTTTGATTTCGTTGAATCCATAGCTGTCCCCTCAACGTCAGCCAAGGATCGACAGATGTGGGAACGGTTTGGGGGGACGGGGCCAGGCGTTGCTCCACTCTGTCCGAAGAGAACCGGCGACTTAAAACAAAAGAAAAAAGCCAACTTCTCTGGCCAACGTTAGCCCATTCCCTGGGCAATGTCCAAGGCTATCAAAAAATGGATTTCTCAAGTATGTATCCTCTTCCTCCAAGGCCTGTCTACATACCTACCTACTTCCTTGAGGAGTACTCTGGACATACCTGCTTACTTCTATACTTCTACTACTACTACAAATACTACTACCAGTACCTACCAAGGATACTAATTTCCAAAGCTCGGAACACCCCTTTCTTCGTTTTCCTATCTTCCTTGATTCGAATAGAAAACCAAAAGAAGAGTAAACTGATTTCGGACACTGAAAGTCTTTTCATATTTTCCAAAAGATATAGAGAGTAGAAGGAGATAAGGACGCTTCTCTCCCAAGACTTGCGAAACTTGTACCCTAGGTGCCTTCTAAGTCCAGTAAAGTATACCCACCCGCCTCCGTGCCCCTCTCCCTCTCTTGCCTTCTGTGTGTCTCCGGACTCTCTGGCTGCTCATGTCTCTAGCTGCCCTATCCTGCACCATCCGGCTTCCTCGCCCGGCCACTCCAGTCCTGAGGCAAGATTAATTCCCTAGCGTGCTTTCAAAGAATGCGAATTAAGTGGTGCTCAGTGCAATGGAATAACGAATCAGTCCCATTCGTGGCTTGCGATCGACCTTACATGCGTGGAACAAAAAATAAAATAAAATAATTTATAAATTATTGTTGTTGTTGAATGGTAGCGAGGGAGCATCTCGCAGTGGTAGCCCACCGAGTACACCGTCGGACATGAGCTTGTTAGTCTGGGATCTCAGGTTGTCTTGAAGTAACCATATAAATTCCTTCATTATAGAACCTTGAAAAGTGAGAGGGACCTATATGCTTCAAGTGAGGAGGATGTACTTCAGACAAAGTGCCCCAAAAGTTATTTCCTTGTACCCGTACTTTTTTTTAAGTTTAGGATGGTCGGAGTTCCCATTCCTGCTGTCAAAAAAAAAAATATGATTATTGTCCAGACTTTCAGAGGATTATGATTATTTCTCATCAAAAATCCAGGAAATAATAGTTGGACAGAAAAGGAGAAGGAAACGATCTTTTAGTTTCGACCTAAGCAAACGGGTAACTTTGGATAAAGAATCCGGAACCCAATGCAAAGAAGACATTGGCTTGAACCCTGAACATACTTTTATGGATCCAGGGTGAGACTCGGTTCCTTCCATGCCTCCCGAGTTTTCCTCTCGAAAATTCATTATCTTTTCAAGCCTTTTCCTTTTGCTCTTCCTCTCCCCTTTTTTTAGTTTGTTTTTGTATTTTTTTTATAGATCTTAAATTCATTAGCAAAAGAAAAAGAAAGAGAAAAGAAAAACAAGCAGGGGTAAGTCAGGAACTAGGAGCAGACCGGGCCGATGGAGGGTACAAATATGACTAAGCGCCTCTAAGGCGATGGATGTAGGTCGAGTTGAGGAGGTGGTGGCTGGTGGGGAAAGTGTACTGGTGGAGCTGGGAGCCTGGGACAGATTTCGAAACACAAGGTTGATCCCTGTCAGACAGGTCCAGGCCAGTCGTATATTTTACTTGTTTGATACACTCAGGACTTTGGGGCCTGGGAGTATCCGAGATGCCAGAGCTCTTTTTCCTTCTCCAGATACAAGGTATGGACTCCATAATTTATCAAAGTTGATGAATTTCCAAGTAAAGTTCCCAAAGAGTTATGGATTTTGGTGGCAATTAATTATGGGGAGCGAAGTGAAAATTAGAGCTAGCTCACTCACAAAGCTCCTGGCCTCGTAAACAATCAATTAGCTGATCAATTGAAGAAAGTCTGAGCCTGAGCGAGGAGCAGGAAGATTGGGGTGCTGAGGTAATGTTTCTTACCATTGCACGACTCACAAGCTGCCACTAAAAACAACTTGGCGGACTAGTCGATTAGCGAGAGATACGGGACCACCACTCAGGAGAGTAGCGGGTGACGAGGGGAAGTTTTGAAGCGACTTTGCTCGTTTTCCATACGCCTGACCATCTGGTGGACGAAATCGGAGTGTGGTGGATGCTCCACTACTAAACGCCGGGTTGGAAGTAATTTGGAAAAAGAAAAAAAGAAAAATAGACTGACAGAAAGTGAGGATCTTGATGTCCCAAGATGGCGATAGAGAAGTCTAGATTTCTTGCGGGGATTATTGGACAGCAGCTTTTCTTTTCTTTTCTTTTTTCTCCTTTTCTTTCCTCCCTGCCAAAGAAGGACTAAATTAATGCGGGGGGAGGTGGTTTGCGAGGGGGTTCAAAGATAGAGAGGGGGGAATGCTCAATCCTTGAATTCTTTCTTTTTGTTGGCGCCTCTTTTTACTTTGTCTGAGATTGAAGACTTCTCACCGAGTAATTGAGTCACCAACTCACCCGGATAATTGAAGTTTCGTCTTGATTTATATCCAAGCCAGTCAAGTTTGATCACTTCATTAGCAAATATAGGATATGGTCGATATAGGCATGGGGCCGTTCCTGTTAGTGTCCGGAGAATGGGCAGCAGAACATTCGGGTGGTAGATAAGTCTACCACACACATGGGTTCGAACTTATCACAACTTCCATCACAGGCGACGAAGCACGAAGAGAGGGTATCCTTGCAGATCGTGCTCAGCAAAACAGGTTATCGTGCGTCCGTTGTTCAACCTGGATATTGGATCCGGGTTTCATGCGGTTATCTGGAACATACATGGGATGGGGTTACTTCGTCGGTGAGGGCTTTCAGATCAGCCTCCGAGCTGGCAGCCATGGAGGAATGGGTAAAATCAGAAAGGGGGAGAGAAATCAGGAGCAAATAATGGGGGCAAAAGAGAAAAGCCAGCCCTTGGGGAGGTTAGCAATCTGTTTGTCAGACTCCAAGAATGAAACCTTGGATGCTCAGCCCACCTACCACAGAGGTGCTGAGATTCTGAGTTTCTGGGGACTGTACCTTGCTTGAAGCCTAGTTTAAATTCGGGAGAGAAACCAAAGTACGGTACCTCGATCGGAAAATTAGGAGCTCATCATGGAAAAATAATCTCGCTTCCGGTTTTCTTTCCTTAATTTTAATACTCTTTGTTGTTTTACTTTTCCCTGTGTTCTTCTTTCTTTTCTCACTCTATGTGGGGGGAGCCTACGCACATACCAAGTGATCTCAGGTACTGGATCCTGGGGACAACATGTCAGTCGTTTAATCTGCATCCTTTTCTTGCGACATTTTCGGGATTCGGGATCGAGTTCCTTCGTGACTGCTAAGGATGGCTGATTTCCAGGTATTAGACTCAAACGCCGAAAAAAGAAAGCTGAAGAAACACTTGTTCGTTAGCTCTAATTGGGCTTCCAAATTCCAAAAGCTTACTAGCTATTATTTTATTATTAGTTTCCATTGTTTTCACGCTGTCGGCTACTCAGCGCGAAACGGATCTCAGCTCTCCAGTGATCCTCAGGTAGCCAAGCCAAGACCAGAGTGAAGGTAAGGGTATCAAAAAAATTATTGCTACCTACCGACTCGTTCGCTTGGAGAAAGGAGGAGAGGGAGGAGCCACCTGTCTGTACAACATCAGAAAACCCATCTTGGGTACAGATTCACGCCACCAACTTAATTTACCAGACAAGAGTTTTTTGGGGGGGGGTTTTACTTTTTCCTCACTCTCCTCTTCGTAAACCTGAGTACTCTGGAGGACCAACAGCTATAGACAGGGATTCCCTGGTATAAGGCAACAACGCAACTGATGGATCTTCCCCTGATGAATAATCCCCATCTCCTTACTCAGAGATGGTGGGTAGAAGTTAGAGAAGTAAGTCTCCTCCTATCAGTTGCAGGAGCCAAGATTCTTCCAACCTTGACCCAAAACCCCATAACTCGTGGGGATGAGGATTCTGCACAATCCAAAAGAAGTTGATTGGGAGAAGGAGGAGAGAGGGGTAAGTGGCGGAGAAGGAGCAAATCCATGGGCCATCAATAGCTTTGCAGATGACGAATTTTCGTCATCTGTTCTTTCCCTTGGGCCCAACTTTATTCCCATCCTGCATCTCCTGTTTCTCCGCGTTCGACTGGGCGACATCCTCTGCAGAGTCCATACAGAGGACTTGGCGTCTCCAAAGAAGGCGGTTGTTGCTGATTACAGATGGTGGCTGCCAAGTGGGCATGGGATGGGTGGGGGAGAGAAAAAAGAATGAGAAGGAAAAGGGAAAGAAAAAGAAAAAATGGAAGAAGTCTCCTCCGACGAGAAGAGATCTCCAATCACCACCATTCTTCCTCAGTTGGCTTGTTCTTGCTTTTGCGTGGCGGGACTGGAATTTACTCAACACTTTGGGTGTAAAGTCATCCTCCTCGAGTTTACCCCGTAATTTTTCGTTGTCAATCCTCAACTTGAGTAGAGAGTACATTGTTTACCTTGTCAGGGATGACCTCAGAGTCGCATCCTTTGTTTTCATTTTGGAAGTGATAGTTTGTGGTGGTGGTCTGAGCTAATATATTTTGGTTATCACTAATTTATTTCTGGATAATTTTTGCCGACGATATCCATCAACACACCCTCGCAACTTTATCTACTAAGAGGAAAGTAATTGCTCTTGACATCCATTTATCGCAGGATTGCCGACCCTTGTTGATTTCTCTTCCATGTGGAGATAAGACTTGCAATGCTGGAGTGAAATTCGCCACCATCAAATGGCTTTGACGAATTCTTTCGATCTCCATCAGGCCGGCGATTGATGGCCTTCCCGAGGTACGCAATTCTCCAGTCGCGTTGATCTCGATCTTTCACGGGAGCATGACATCATGTTACTGCATGGACAAGGCAAAAAGCGTGAGGAGGGGAGCAAAAGAATAATCACCAACAACTTTGTCAGAAAGGCTGGTCCAAAACGTCTGCCGATTTTCCTCATGCGGTATCCGATCATCAAATCGAATGTCCTCCGGCTGTAAGCGTGGACTATCGATAATTGAGTGCGAGAATATCAATGAAAACCTGGATTTCTTGACTATTCATTTATCCAACCAACGGACTTACGTGCCAGACAGAGACTTGAAGAATACCCCAAGACAAATTTGGTATTATGAGGGCGTTCTAAGTACTTGCGGTCTACCTTTGCTCTAACATATTTCTAATGAACACTCAAATATTATCATACCTAATGCACCATCCACCGAACACACTTTTAGAGGTATATAGTACCTACCAACTAATCAATCCCCTCTCTCGATCAAAGCCTCCTCTCAGTTGCAAGCCCGGTTTGACCACCTTCCCCTGCAGAACTGTATACCTGATGATGTTCTCGCAATCCTCCGGCCTCACACGTGCCAGCCAGATCCCCTGCGCAGCGCCCTCATCCTCCTCTTTATTCTCCCCCACCTGTACATCCTCAATTTTCCTGTCATCTGCACTCCTAGCCTTCCGGTGCCAATCGAAATCCCTCCTGCGATACACAATCACATTGGCCGCATACTTATGCCCTCCAACATGACTGATGAAATAGATACCCACACCTCCCGGCCTCTCATCACCCATATCCCGATGCAATCCCAAGGGCCGCAAATGCCTCTCGAACTCCCGTCGGAGAAGCGGCGCAGACTGTCCGCACCGCGCATCTCGTGTGGCTTGTGAGCAGAGCAATATCACTGCCGCATGAGGACAGGGCCGGGATCGTAGCGACGTAAGCGATTGGACATCTAATAACTTTGTATCTTCTACTCTTTCCTTCTCACTCCCCTCAGATTCTGTCACCTGAGCGGAAGAAGACAGCATACCGAGGGGAGTCGTCGTCGTCGGCCCCCGATTCACAAAATACCGCATCAGATCCGGAACGCTGGCCGGCGTAACGTGATCAACCATGGTGAACCCAGGGAGGAGCAGCACACTCGTTGGTCGATCCTTGTCGTCGCCCGAATGATAATGGAATTCGTCGGGAACCGGGATATTAGATGCGGAAAGTTTCAATCTCTATTAGTTCATGCACTTTCCGTCAACAACCTTGCCACTTTTGAAAAGAACAGAGAAAAACCAGCGAGAGAAAGGAGAAAACCCACCCCATTCCCAGCTTCCACCCCTCCCCTCTCAACAGCCTCCATAACGCTCCCCTGCTCATCTGCCACATCACGCACCCAATCTGTCTTCCCCGTTGCGACGAGAAGATGCGTCGCCCAACCATTTACGTTTCCGTACATTGTGTCCTGGTCATCCACTTCGAATTTTGCTGGGTACCGGATCATGCATGTTGCGCAATCGTGCAGACATTCCTCGCCGTCTGTAGAAGAGTTGGTACGCGGGAAGAGAGTTTCGGGCGATGAGGCTGTTTGAAAATCTTCACTGCGCGTTGGCTGCGGTCGCGGTCGCGGCTGTGGAGCTGGGGATTGGGATGGCGAGGGGGTAAAGAGAGAGGTGCCCCGGCGGAAGAGAGATTGCATTTTTTTTTTTGGCTTTTCCCTTTATTCTCCCCACTTTTTTACTGTACTTGCTATAAGTATTTCAAGTGGGCACTTCGTAAGGAAGAAGTAGGTATGACTACTTGACTTAATAAAATTGAGGGGAAGGGGGACGAGGAAGAGTTCAGATGATGATTAGGATCTTATCAATCAGAATTGCCAAGGCGGAAAGTCTTCCGAGGCCAGGGACCGTCGAATTTCGTCGGTCATTCGTCATCGGGCTGGGATAGCACATCAGACAAGAATGGTCTAAGAACATAAAATAGTACAATTGAGAGATCGTGCTTCTTCGACTGTAGCTGCCAAAGGTTCTTTGATTAAAACTAGACTCATGTATCCCCTCTATCTATCACATAGGGCAAATCAGACTCCCGTGTGTCCACTAACCGGATCACACTAGCCCCTGAGCTCCCCGACACGTTCGAGGCGACAGGCCTCAACGACCGCATCGAGGGCGTTCGCAGCGTTTGAGCCTGAGCCTGCGCCTGACTATGGATCTGGCCTCTCACCCGTCTCCCCCCTGACGATTCCCACATCGCTTGATCCACAGGGCGCAAACTATTACTCCTCCCCCGACCATTATAGTACCCGCTCGGACCACTTTCATACTGGCGAGAAGCAGAAATCTGGTAAAACTCCAACGCATCCGTCTCACCTTCCTCGTCCGACGGCCCGATAAGTGACTCCGTATCACCACGCGTCGTACTTTTGCCCACCCCAGTTCCGTAGTGGATCTCCTCTAGTAGGTGGGGGTCCTGAAATTGCATCCCCCTCAACACCTCTGCAAAGACGTGCATGAGCTCGCGGAACTCGGCCTCGTAGAGCTCCCGGCCTGAGAACCGTGCACGTTCGTAAAGCGCGAGAAACTCCGCCCCAAGCTCGGGTGGATTGACCACGTTCAACGTCGTTAGGTGGGTGAAGTATTCGCGGAGGCCCATTGACGCCGGACGGCGAAGGATCTCCACGACGCGTGTGTCGGGGATCGTCCCCCCCTGCCATCCTTCTTGTCCTTCTCCTTCTTCTCCTTCCTCCCCCTGCTCCACCCAGTTAGAGAAGGGATGATGATGTCGATGGCGCGTGGCTGCAGAGGTAAGAATCGGATCGGGAGGAGCGAGAGAAACGGCTTTGGCCTCGATAAGATTAGGGAGTTCCTGGACGACAGTACGGTAGGGTAAATCCGGTAAATCAGGGCATGATGGCGAGGACCACCCCGGATGTTCGATGTGGCCCCAGGGCGGACGGTTGAGGTCCACGGTCATAGACTCATAATCGGCGAAAACCGCATGGCCGTCATCGGCGCCGTCGACATGGACAATAGGGGATGTAGTGGCGGTATCTACCTCCTCGAGCCTAGCGGTAGTATCTCTTGGTCTGGCTTGATAGGCGATGATGGCGCTCCGGACGAGCCCTTCCTTCACCAGACGGCGGACGCCTTTGCCGACATCTTCCTTCTCGATCGGGATCCAGGCCTTGGGGATTCCGGCGAGGACGGTGCGGTTGGTGTAGATACGAGTTGCGTAGATTAGGACCGTGAGAACGAAGGTCACCACATATCCGCCTGTGATGATGAATATGTTCGTCAAGCGTTGGGTGATGTAGCACTGGTAGATCGCATCGGCGGGAGTCAGGAGAACCAAACAGAGGAGAATGATGGAGAGAAAGGTGAAAACTGTGTAATTGAGAACGCGCGCAATGTTAAGGGCCATAATCGGAAGTAGTCGAGACGCATCATAATGCGCATTCTCAGCTACCGCCGTCCCCGATGACCATAAGCGAAGGGAGCGTTGCGTGGGCTTGTGGATTAAAGTTAAAGCATTCATGGCATCAGTGCCGACCGCCGGGGGAGGTTAAACAAAATGTCTACATCACGTGATCTATAGGTATATTTCACCCCCTGGCTCGCGACATACAGACGCAGACAATAATAGAAATAAGAGTTTAAGGGGAAACAAGGTGAAATAAAATTATACATTCCCTACGTTCTGTTCATACGCTATATCCTACCGTACCCACCTGGAATATTTGTACAGGATTCAACCCCATCTAGTCATCTTGAATGGCCACTTCGTCTTCCCACTGGGGCTCAACCCCCTGTCCCCGAGCACGACGAATCACCCGTTCGATACCGTCCAGACCCTTCTTCAAAACATCCATCTTGGGGCCGTAACTCAAGCGAACAAAGTGGTGACAGGGGCTATCAAACAGGTCTCGTCTCTTGGCAGGGTTCAAGTCAAAGAAGATACCTGGCACCACGATGACCTTCTCGCTCAGAAGGGCGTTGAAGAAGTTCAGTCCGTCTGAAATGTTCGCCTCGGCGGGGAGGGGTGGGTCCAGAGACGTCAAATCGAGCCAGATGTAAAAGGTTGCCTGCGGTACATCCTGGATGCGGAAACCAATCTCGTGCAGGCGCTTCAGGACAAAATCACGCTTCTCACGGAAATGCTGCTGCAATGCCTTCATCTCCGTTCGCACGAGTGAGGGCTCCAGCATGGGAATAGCAGCCTCCTGGAATGGTGCATTAGCACCACCGTCTAGGTAGGAACCTGCAGACCCAAGAGCGTCGATGAACTCCTTCGGTCCGACCACCCAGGCGATACGCCAGCCAGGCAGACGGAAACGCTTTGTAAGGCCGTCAATGAGGAGCACATCTGTATCGGTTAGCATCGCATGAAAAAAGCGCCTAAGGGAGGGCTCGGCCAGTGATACCATCTGCGTTAACGTCTACGACATTCTCGGCACCACTGATAGTTGATCCATCGCAATCGGTGGTGTAGTTATAACCGCCATAAAACTCATCGAGAATGAGGGTGGCGCGATCCCTGCAAATATCCTGGATCTGAGCCAGTTCTTCGTGGGAAACGAAGTGTCCAGTAGGGTTACGAGGGTTCGAGGTCAAGATAACCTGTGTTCCACGGGCGATCTCCTCTGCAATCTTATCAGGGTGAATATGATAGTGATCGTCTTGGGCGAGGGGAATAGGAATAGGAGCAATCTACTCATGAGCAAAGGCGCCCGTCAACATCAGCAACAATATCGCAGGTTGAGAACCACAGTGCGCCAAGCCACACTCACGTTCTTGAATAGACTTAGCATCTCCGAGTATGCCGAGTAATCGGGAATCGGGAAGGATAGGTACGAATTGCCGAGAATGGCGGCAATGCGGATCAAACCCGCTCGGCCTCCGGGTACGATGCAAACATTTTCCCAAGTATACTGACTTGGCTTCCCCTGCCGATAGTGCTCATTGTACAGTCGGGCGACAGCGGCACGGAGCGGCTTAATACCGGCTGTCGGGCCGTACTCACGGGCAGCGGAGGTGATAGGGATCGACTCAGGTCGGGGAAAACTGCCCTCAATCTCATCATCTGCTTCTGGGGCACCCTGGCCTAGATTGGCCCATTCGGAAGGGTTCTCTGCATAGCCATGCTCGGATGCACGCTCTGTGCACCATACCACACCAGTCGAGGCACGGGACGCATCTAGACCAGCATGGGGACGGTGACCTTCGTGAGCGGATCGGAATTGACGATGAGTTTCAGACCGGAGTTCTGAGTGTTAGGAAGATTGCAGTTAGTTAAGAGATTATTTAAAGGAATCTTTTGCTATTCCTCTGCTTCTTCTGTTGTTCGCTAGCGAAGATACACTGGATAAAAAAAAGGAAGAAAAAGCAAAACGGACCATTTTCTGACAGTGCTTTGCCAAGAGAGAAGCGGCGATTGGAGGGACGCAGGATGCTCACACGGCGTCCGGAGAACGACATGATGCAGGAGAGCTTCTGGCTAAATTAAAAACGAAAAAAAAAGCGAAATGCGGGGTATATAGGGAACAGAAAAAAATAGGGACAGATAATATCAAGGGTGGGATGTAGGACCAAGCCTGAAGTGGAAATGGGGCCAGTGAAATGATAACTAGGTAGGGAAGAGGGGCGAAGAAGAAGACGAGAAATGGAGAATGGAATACTCTTATATAACAAAAACGATCTGTCTCCAGAATAGCTCTCGACAGCCTCAAAAAGGATACACTCATTATCACAAGAAACTCATCACCGCCACTCTTTCCGCCCCATCCCCTCATCTCCAGCCAATCTACTGATGGATCATCCGCGCAGCATTAACAGAACCCCCAAACAGGGCGACTAGTGGCTAGGTTTCCCGCGTCGTCAGTGGCTTCCATTATCCCATCGGAGTCAGGAACAGAGTATAGGGTAATAAAACACACGGAGATCCTAATCCGCCTGCTAATAATAATGCTGATATCAGGCAAAAGACTCAAGAACAGGAGCAATGGCAATAATCGCGCAAATGCACCGCCGATTCCGTCATTATTCTGTTGTTATCCTTTCTCTTTCAATCTGAGTTTCTTTTTCCCGTTTGGTTTTGAGGCCAGATCGGTTCCTCCACTCGGGCACCGCGTTTTCGCACATCTTTCAAAAATGCCGCATTTATTTTTACTGAGCACACCCGGATAATCCTGAACTAACTCTCTGATATTATTATGTCAAGAAAAAGAAAGTTTCAATTGATCATTGGGGGGGATCCAGACCGCATGTTCTCTCCCTTTCTCTCTCTGTCTCTCTCTCATTTCCCTTCCGTTATTCAGTCCCGATCAACAACAGAGGGAACCATCGGTGTGGGCTCGGATGGCTTCCGACTCCGGGTTCTGGAGGTTGTATCCCGAGAGGGAAAAAAAAAAAAAAAAAGGAACACCCGCCCGGAGAATAAGAATCCCATTATTTTAAGATCATGTTTCTTATTGGAATAATTAGGTCGGCGTGGCAATGCTTGATTTTGCTTTTTCCCTTTTGAGTGGCTTAGACTTTTCAGTTCCTTCTCCAGCCCTGTGTCGAATTCCCCCTTTCTTATTTCTTTTTTATGGTAAGGCTCACTCAATGTTTTCCCATGGTGTCCCCCGCCCAACTAGCCGCTGGACGGTGGCAGAGTACCACGGGTACGCCGCTCTCGCGTACCTGAATTTGGGGAGGTTTGGTTACCACCATCATCCCTCCTTGAAGGGAGGCTTTCAGCCCCAGCTGAAGGACAGTTTAAGACACGTCACTGGAAGAAATCTTCGATCATGCTATAATAATCCACGACCCCGGAGTGAACCATTTCTATCTATCAGCTTTTTCGAGTAGTTGGATCTTACAATTGAGCGGATACAAATAGCAACGTAGCTGATGTGCTTATCTTAAACTTTTCTCTCCATTAACTAAGCTAAAAAACCTCATCATATGCAGCAAGCATGTCTAATTCCGTAACATAGAAAAAGCAAAGTCAAACGCAGTCGAATCCTCGCCAGGCTGACGATCATGCGTCAGCAACAGAGGGAACAGGACATCCAAGGACGACAAATTAGAACCAGCCGTAACAATGCAAGAACACTCACTATACATCGCGTCACCTGGAGAAAGCCTGCTTGAAAACGAACAGCGGTATACATACATCATGCAGTCATTGTCCGTGGACATGGAAGATGGCAGTGGCCAAGGAGGAAGAAAATGGGAAACTATAAAAAACAAAAGAAAAGAAGCCAAAAATTGCGAAAAAAAAAATAAACAAAAGAAAACATCATCATGAGCATATCACCTCAAGCAAGAGGGGTTTAAATATGAAAATTTGTCACTGGAAGATTCTAGCAGATTACCATACCAGGAGATAATCGCCGTTTCCTTCCTCCGTAAGTTCTGAGAACCATTCTCAAGCCAATCCAGTTGGAAATGAGGTGTAGATGTAAACCAGGAGACAGCAGCTTAGGTATGTCTCTTCTCTTTCCAGCTCATTCAACTTACGGAGAATAATGTGCAAAATTGGGGAATGGTGAGAGAGAATAACACCTAATTCTCAACAGCTTGGCAGTAGAGCTGAATCTCACCCACCTGACCTCGTGCGAGCATCTCGCGATGCTGTTCACGCCACTCCATGAAAGCTAGCTGAACGGCTTCGTCGCTATCAATTGTAACGAAATCACCGTCCTCGTCGCGATAACGTAATCGGACCGATTTATTGCCAATCGAGCGATTCGTGAATCGGGCAAGCTTGGCATCTACACGGTCTGTGAGCGAACGGAACATAATGTTGCTAGATATAACCAGCGTGACATAATTATCATCAAAGTTCACTTTCGCTTTAAGTTGGGTAGGCATGAGTGGCTCTTCTTCAGATTCGTGGGACAACGGAGATGTTGGCTGGTCAGAGGCTGACGCGTTTGCCCGACCTTCAGAATATTGAGGCTCATGAAAATGGGTGGCTGGCATATGTCGTTGATCATGGTTGCGAATATTGGTATTGTTTATTGGCGAGTTGCTTTGACTGCGACTGACAGGTGCCTTCATACTGGCCATATGGGCCGGAATCGGAGGAACAGGAACATTGTCAACTGTTTGCATCGTGTGTACACCCATATACCGACGGGATTCAGGGTTATGATGATGGATGTCGGGGCTACTAGCAGAGCGCATTCTCTGCGCCGTGCCGTTGGCTTGTTGGCTATGTCCTGCTGACATAGGAGGTAAGGAGGGGCGCTGAGTGCTTCGCCCATTAGGTGCGCCGTTGAAATAAGGGTTTGAGTTAGGGCCATCACGGGATGTGCCACGAGACAATGCAGGAGCAGTGTATCGATTACTGTCCTCACTCCAGGTATTTGACTGCGTAAGTTGGCGATTGTACGGATATCCGGCCGACTGGGAGCTCGACCGGGTGGAGGGGGTCTCAGTCACAGGAGAGAAATACGAGGTGGCGTTCCTCTCAGCGGGAGACATGCTACCACCAGGGTATTGGTTGTTACTAGTGAATTGAGTATGCACAGACAAACTGGGATCGCCCATTGCTGGATAGCGAGGTGGGCGGCCGGCGGATAATGGGGGCCCAGAGCTGCCGCTTCCTCCCGTCGCGGATCGGGTCCGAAGGCTCGTGCTCGAGGCATTTCGACTCATCGGGAACTCAGAGAAAAAGGCGGCTTCTTGGGAAGTTTGTTCCTCTGCATCATACTCCTGCTGGTACGGATTCGGAATATTAGTCATCGATCTCATGTAAGTGAATTCTGTTTCAGAGGTGCCAGTATTCCGAGCGCTTCGCTGTTCCGCCTGAATCTCTCTCTGGTTATTGATATCTTTGTACCACTTGCGCATTATATCCTCGTTCTGATACCGGATAACGAAATTGTCTACCACGCCAGGGTCTCCTTTCCAGAAGATTTGAATACGGTATGAACCTATTAGGTATTAGTTAGAGGCATCGATAGAATATATAACTGCAAGGTGAATACACATACCCGGCTTCTGAAGCCAAACTATATCCGTCACATTTGCCATGTAAATCCGACCTTTGAGCTGGAGGCGAGCCTTGCCTTTGAGGGTACCCGAGGGCCCGCTCTTGCCCCCCATCAGCTTCGACTTCTGTTTGTTCGGGTTGATATCTTTGCAGCAGAGCAAAATCCGTTCAAAAAGGTAAATATGATACTATATTCATAAAGAGGAGTGGGGTGTCCCATGTGAGTCAGCAATTGTTCAATCAAACTCTCCCCGTCCCCGCCATGAGTGGAGTTAAGCCTCTGATAAAACCCATGGTGCAAGATGAATGAAACTTATGGACTCAAGAATTCGCAAAACAATAGTTGATAGAAAGGGTACTAACTTCTCTTTCAGAGTCCTTGCCATTGTCACCCTTAATGACAGTAAATGTGCCGTAGCGTAGAAGTTCACCGAAAGACTCTATCTTCAATGCCTTCCAGTCATCAACACGTTCATCAAGATCTCTAAATGCCGAAGCCAGGTGTTCTTTGCCAATGGCACTGTTGGCAGAATCTAGCACAGATTGAATACCATCGATAGCCCGCATTATATCAGCCTGGAGGTCCGGGTCTTCGACTTGCTTGCGGAGTTCCTAGGCAATAAGAGTAAATAAGGGGGGGAAACAATCGGGGTGGAACGAGGATTTGTGTTCAAGTGACACTTACTGTGAGCATCAGCGGATATTTTGTTAAGCGCTGGAACGGTTTGACGAAGAAACTATTTAAAGTTGCCGGTTGTGCCACCATCTGCTGGAGATCAATGGAGCGCGGCGCTGCGCGGATCTTGTCCCACTCTTTCAAACAGGTCTCATCGCAGCGCATCTGATTTGCAATGAATGGTTCGTATTGTCGGAATGCCTCCTGGTTTTGGGTGAATAACTCACCCCAATTCTGTCTTTCTTCGGGTAGAGCATAGTGTTGTTCGATGCGGATTAGGAATCGTTGGGCGAAATCAAGAAGGTTGTTCAAGTTTAAGAATATTTGATGGCTAGCATCACCGGTCAGAGCTCCCGTCTCCTCCAACTCTTTCTTAAGCGCCTGCAGGTTCTGAAGATGATGCACGTAGTCGCGCTCCGTTTCCAACAATTCCTTCAATACATGCTCCCTTCTAGTAAGTTTCACGGTTCCTTTCTCTGGCGCAGATGTGGTAACACCGGATGGTCGCTTCAACTGGCCCTGCATCTCGAGAATGTCCAACACGCGATTCACCATTTTAATGACCTTCGTAAACCCGGTTGTGCTTTCGCCGTAGAGGTCAGTGATCAAAAAACAGTCCTGCTGTGGAAAGGCCAATTCCTGCAAAGAAGCCTGGAGAAATTTAAAGGTGGCGGCCTTTGGGCGCTTATCTTCGCGAACTTTGGCGGGGTCGACTTCGAGGATTTCGTCGGGGCAGGAGGCGTTGTAAACGGCCAACAAGGGGTATCCAGTCCGCAAGCAATTCCATAGCGAGGCGACAGGGTCGTTGTTTCCATGCATATTATCCCCCTCCTCCATCTCCCGCATGTATGGCTCAAAATTCGGAACTTCTGCCAGTCGCTTCTTGAGGTTCACGCAGCTTTGGTAGATCGACTCACCACCGCGGCGGTTGATGATGTTGTCCTCGGCGATGGGAACGCCATTTAGGACTGCAGTCTCAGCCATGTCGACTTCCGCCGATCGGGCCCCGGAGAGTTTTTAACAGGCAACAGGACGGGGGTTTAAATCTGCACAGCAGATCGGAGGAAGAAGGCGACTGGCAGTGGCGACAGGCGTGGTTGTACAAGAGTAATGTCAAGCATGGATCAATGAATGCGAGCCGGTGGACCGATGCGGGATGGACGGCGCAAGCGAGCAGCTAAGAAGGAGTGGAGATAGCGGCGGTGGTACGGTAGTTGAACTAGTGAGGTATCCCTAAAGCTGAGTCAATCTGTCTGGTCTCCCGTGTGTCTCGACTTTGTGTGCCCCGTCAAGAGTAATCTCCACAGCTCAAGACAGAATAATCTGGTCAAAAGAATCCCGACGACGGTGTCTTCTTTTATGTATTGATTTTGTAAGTTAGTTCCCTTGTTTTTTTTTGGTGTTCCCAGATTTAATTCTCCGGCCCTTGCTGGGAACAAGCCCCCTCCCAAGATTGGAGATTTTGGGAGGGATCGAGATAAAAAAGGGTGGATGTGGGGTTTGCCGCTGCAGCCAGGCAAGCGTGCTGGAACCCTGAGTAAAGAGGAAGATTAGCCAAGGAAGACCTCGAGCGGAGAGGTAAAAAAGTGAAATTCTTCCGGAGCCGTCCAACTACTGCTGGAGGAATTAGGAAGAAGAATTAGATGAGTGAAAGGAAGAAAGGAAGGTAAGCGATGGCGCTCTTTGTAATTCACTCCTGAGCCAGCGAGAAGGAAGGAGAAGAAGAGGGAGAGGGAGGTTTGGAAGGAGGGCGAACCTGAAATTCCAGGCAGGCCGGGAGGTGGTCCAGTTGCCGAATTTGGATGGCGGGCGGGTGGGATAAGGGGTGGGAGAGGGGTAGAACCACACACACTCACTCTGGGTAAGCCCAAGTGACGTGAGGAAAAGTGGTGGAAGGTAAGGACAAGTTTAGCTTAAGTTAAGATTTACAGTAACCGTATAGAGAGAGAAAGAGAGAGATGATCAAGAGGAGTATATGTAAAACCAATGAGTGTGGCTAGTGAAAAGTATCCGACCACCAAGACAAGAAAGAAGCGCAGGAGTTACGACTACTATAAGCCCAATTCCCCTATGGTCATCATTCCAAATACGCAAACCAGGAGAGGAAGAAAAATATTTTTGTTTTAGTTATCTAGGGACTTATTTTGTGGGAAAGAAAGGCCGGGGTTGGCCGGTAGGGATTAGAGAAGAAAGAATATTAAATGCTGCATCAGCTGCATGAAGACTGCTCTCACACACAAAGTGTTTGAGGTTCTGACCAGTCAGGAGTCGTGGCTAGAGTTGGTTAAGTCCATGCTTGGCTTTGACCTCGCCTTCAACATCCATGAACGTACCTATATCAACTGTAATCAAATAGGGAGTAATATATCAATAGAAGAAAACAAGGAAGTTGAAGCAAAAAAAAATTATATCACTTCTTATCTGTCCATTTTGAGGCTGTAACCCTGTGTTCCATGCTGCTTCCATGACATATTCCACTCCACCAGGAACCTTAGATCAAAAAAGTAGCGTTTTGGAGCGCTTGGTACCGCGGAAGCCTAAAGCAGTTTTGCACAACCATATGAAGAAACACTGAACTTTATGTGAATGATGGAAAGTGGGATATTGGCTGGCATATGGATGTGTTTCAGGGTCTGTTATTTGTATAAGAGGGGTCCGAATCATGGTCCTAGTCGTTATTGGTACCTAAGGTGGTGATGATGCCAATGGTGGTGGTTTTTTCAGCAATGAGATTCAAGTTCAGTACTCCATTCTTAGGGTTGACACCAGGCCAACAAGAGTCAATTTGATTAACCTTGGTCAGAGTCCTGTGTAGATCCTAGTTTTTGAAGAGGCGCGTGCACTCCAGGACAGAGGAGTTTCAGGTGAGCCTCTCCTCCTTAGTCATCTGGTTAGGCATTTATGGTTCATGGCAGTAAAATTTCCTTTTTAATTTATTTGACTATATTTTATTTCGAAATAATATTTAAAAATAAATAAGTAACTAACTAAATAAATCAGATGTGAAGCATCTATCTTAAATATGTATGGTGCTACCCAATATATCCATGATACAACTTCTTGGATTTGGATAAGGTCAGCGGTTGCCTCCGGTGAGGGTTATTTCTCAGAATATACCTTGTCGTTGCCTTCTCAACCACACCGGATCTGGGCCTGTGAGCAATTACTTCCGAGAAAAGCCTTGGGGGGGGGGGCAAGGAACTTGATCATCTTTCAAGGAGTTTAAGAGGATAGTTACCCATTGATTTATTCTCCTTGCCAATTTTGACACGGTGATATCAATTACAGAGGGTGGGTTAACACCACGGCGATATAAGGATAAAAACCTGACTCGACTCGAATGAGTTCGTAGTATTTACCTAGAGGATATTTTAATATTTATACTGATCCATGGGCCGAGAAATTACAGACAAGAAAAAGAGAGAAAGAAAGAGTGTTTATGATGATTACTGATGGTGCTGTTGATATTTGGCTTTGTTTTGGTTGGTAAGGCTGTAAATACCGTGAAAGGTTGATTCGCCGTCTCCCTCCCAAGTTTCGACACTTGGGTATCTACTAGTCAACTCCTACGCTATGCCATCGAATTGAACATCAACTTCTCGCCTTTAGTCGTTTCGTCGATTCCATGTAACGTCTTCTTCTAGAATCGGCGAATCCCATATTTTGAAGGAACAAGCATTCTATCCCACCCCTTCGGTGTGGCGTCCGGCTCCAACCTTGAGGAGGCTCGTGAAGCTCGCACCGCCCTAGGTAGGCAGAAGCTGCTCGAGACCCAAATTCTCTCTAGTTTATCAACGGCAACAAGGACGGCGAGGGCTAGAGGGAAACTTAAGGAAGGAGAAGGAAGGATATTGGTTACTTTCCCCTTTACTCGAAAGGGAGAAAAAGGCTCATGGCGAGAGAGACTCCGACGACGGAAGCTTCGATCCCCCGTTTCCTCCAACTTCACGCCGCCAATTATTCTCCCGACCTCACCGCCCCCTCATTATCGATGCCATTCAGGGTTGACGAAGGCTACTCCGATGAGACTAAAAGCCAACCCGATAAGGATTTCTTGAACGCCCCTTCAGACCATGTAATGTCTCTTCCCGATTGGATCTTAGCCCAAAGCGAAGCAGATAGAGCTGGTGAGTTTCCGCAGATGCGCAAGTCGCGTGTTCGTCTTGCTCACTGAGATTTGCCTGTTTCTAGATCTCGCCTACAGTCTGCTACGTACACTGCGCACCTCCACTGTTGCGGCAGTGGTAGAGCGTTTGGCGCCACTGCTGCACATGGACCCCGTTCTTAAGCTACCTCCCGAAATTACCTCCGAGATCTTTTCCTATCTTGATCCACAAACCCTCTTAACATCTTCGCTGGCATCCCGTGCCTGGCGGAGCCGTATCTTTGACTCCCGCCTCTGGAGGGATTTATATATCAGCGAAGGCTGGCGTGTTGACATTGATGCTGTACATGCATTCGAACAGGAGCATTCCGGATTTTCATCGCCTCAGACTCGTAAGGCCAGACCAAGGCATGCAGATACAGACCTGGGAGAGCCAAGACACAAAAAGCGCGTACCTCCCAGCTGGCTGGACTCGCGGACGAGAGGATTGGAGGACCACAGCTCCACGACTCGGGAGAATGGGCAGCAGGTGTTTATACAAGCGGACACCGAAGGTGACCATCTTATGAGCGATGCCGCAGATGACCGCAACGCCGTATTCCCCTCCGGCCAGACGTCGTTGGGCCCTTCGAGCAGGCAGGACTCTCAGGCCAGTATCAATAATACGAAACCTCTTGGACAAACAAATTCAGCAGTTCCTTTAAAGTCGTCGCTCCTCCTCCGAATGGCAAATGGCTCTGTCAAAATTAACTGGCCTCATTTGTATAGGCAAAGGAGGCGCTTAGAAGACAACTGGGTGAAAGGACGCTACGTCAACTTCCAACTCCCGCATCCTGCCCACATGGAAGAAGCTCACAAGGAATGTGTCTACGCGATCCAGTTCTCTGGGAAATGGCTGGTTAGTGGAAGTCGAGATAGAACTGTCCGAGTGTGGGATCTCGAGACTAAGCGGCTGTGGTACCGCCCGCTTGTTGGCCACACAAAATCGGTGCTCTGTCTCCAATTTGACCCCCGTCCGTCGGAAGATATTATCATATCCGGAAGCAGCGACAAAAACGTTATCGTATGGCGATTTTCTACCGGCGAAAAGCTCCATGAGATTGCCCCGGCTCATGATGACTCGGTCCTGAATCTCAGGTTTGACGAGCGATATCTAGTGACTTGCTCAAAGGACAAGCTTATCAAAGTCTGGAATCGACGCGACCTCTCACCTGCTGACAGGGACTATCCTAGTGTCTACCGGGGAGCTGGTGTGACATATCCCTCATATATTGTTGACACAAGCGAAATCCTTTCTCCCGTACTAGAAGCCGAATTGGCCAAAAATCACCTGCGTTCTCTAGAGCCTTATTCGCTACTAATGACACTTGAGGGACATACGGCTGCTGTCAATGCCATCCAAATGAATGAAGATGAGATAGTTTCTGCTTCAGGAGACCGGCTGATCAAAATCTGGAACGTTCGGAATGGTACTTGTAAGAAGACGCTTATAGGTCATGAGAAGGGCATTGCGTGCGTCCAATTCGATAATCAGCGGATTATTAGTGGGAGCAATGATGACACGGTCCGGATTTTCGACCACATATCCGGAGCCGAGGTTGCTTCTCTCCACGGTCATGGCAACCTAGTTAGGACCGTACAAGCCGGCTTTGGTGATCCTCCAGGTGCTGAGGAAGCACTGCGGTTGGAAGCTCTCGCTGTTGATCGAGAATTCTTGAACGCACAACGATTGGACCAGTCGGTGGATCTAAGTCCGGCTGCTCTCAAACGAGCAGGCTATCAGCAAAATACAGCAGGGTCCAGAAATCCACGGGATATTAAAGCATTAGGGGCTCGGATACCGCCTGGTGGGGGTGGTAGTAGATGGGGGAGAATTGTTTCTGGTTCGTACGATGAGTCCATTATTATCTGGAAGAAAGATAGTGAAGGACAATGGGTCGTCAGTCAGAGACTTAGACAGACTGACGCTGCATCCCATGCCGCGTATGGTCCCTTCATAAGCAACCCAAATCGGTATAACGGCTCTCGAGCCAATGCTTTTGTCCAACAACCACAATCCTCGTCTGCCCCGAGCCATCATCCAATATCGATGCCGCTATCACGCGCACAATCTTCTTCGTCCCCGTCTTTGGCCGCAAACAATGCTCAGCAGGGTCCATCCAACACCCCAGACGTACAGCAGTCACCTCTCGCCGTTCAAGGAACCACCCAACAACATGGACCTCCTCGTGCCCATAACAGACCGAATTCTAACGGAGCCCAAATCCCGGGCCCAATTGGTAATCCCAATCCTCACCCACGCGCGAGACCAGCGCCTCCAACCCAAACACCGACATCTAGGATTTTCAAAATCCAATTCGATGCCCGCAAGATCATTTGCGCCAGTCAGGACCCTAGAATTGTAGGTTGGGATTTTGTATGTGATGATGAGGAACTCGATGAAGCCTGTCAGTTTTTTACGAGCTTATAGAAAGGGTAATTATCTTATAGCCTATCCTTTGCCTCTATTTCTTCACCCTTTCTTCACTTTCGTTTACTTTGCTCTTCGTCCTCTTAATATCCTTGTTAAAAGATCTCGGCCTTTTCAGCACAAGCCACATACCATATATAATCCTGTCTCCCGCCCGATTACTATCTTCTCTCCTTGTTAATTTTCTATGTTATATGTGAATATTATGATTCTTGACGGCCTCTGTGGGCGTCCCTCTAAACAACTTTTACGTGATGACCCTCGACTTTCTGGTTTATTTCGCTTGTGTCCTCTCTCTACTTCCGAAATGATTCTTTCTTTGCAGGCATTTTGGCCAATGGATCCTTCTGGCGTTAGTTTGTTGGAGCATAAGCGAAAACTATGGATAGAATGTGAGGAGCTGTGACATTGACAAAAAAAAACGACTCTGGTAGGGCAATTTACAGCCACATTTTCACGAGATTTACAATGATTCAGTCCACCAGGGATTTTTTTTCAGTTATCCATGACAGATTAAATAAGCCACAAGGAACCTAAGAAGTAATATAAGGGTTAGATAGCTGAAAGGGACATGGGTGGCAATAAGTATTTGACCTTTCCAGCTACTGTATAGCTTTTTGCTGAAGAGGTTATCCAAGGACACAGCCCCTACATCTTTTGGAGTAAATATTTTGTTAATAGAAATGAATTAGGTAAAAATCCACTACTGAAATAAACCCTATGTTGTAGTACGTAGTGATATGAGGCTTTGGTCTGCCGGAGAGGTTTATTGGTGAAGGCATATCTAGATGGATTCCTTGACTACTCTGATTAAAGCATATTTATATCTTATATCCCTAGCCGGCTCCAACTCGTTCCCAGCGCGCTTCGTGTTTATTTCCGTATGTAGTCAATATTAATGCAAATTGAGTTAGGTGATGATCACAAGAGAACCCACAGGTTCTCGCTTTACAACCTTCATTGGTTGGCCGTTTGATCGAAATTAACAGCACGCTTGAAATTGATATGGAATAGCTTTTGAACGGGATTAAGCACGAAGTACAACAAGGTATCATCTCCTACAAGAAATTTTCGTGTTTCTCATATTTCCTTCAAGACTTCCCTTTCACCAATCACGGTCCCTATTCGAAGTAACAATATTGTGACCCATATACAATAAGCTAGGCTATTAACCGAGTCGGCAGAATTTACCTTGCAAGCTTGACTCAAAGGTCGGGTCTTTTTTTCATAACCAAGAAGGCCAATGCTAGAGCTAGGGGGGAAAAGAAGGGGGAACAACTCTCACACGAAGTTGTTAAGGCGATTGAACTTGAATAACGGACTCGGGAGCGGGGTTGGAATTCTCTGCTGGATTATCGGTTGAGTTCCAAGCACGCGCAGTTACATAAGTGTCATTTGAGGCAGGGCTTGAATCAAGCATATTGTTGGATTCAGATCTGCTCCTCAAACAACAACCGCAATAAAAAGAACTGATTGTTTTGAAAAATTGCAGCCAGGAATCTACTCGGCCACCGTTACCGGGACCTCTTTCTTGCACAGTATTCGCTACGGGTGATTGTGTTGGTGCGAGAAAAAATCCGGCTGCGTCGTCACTACTGTTGATTTCATCTGGTATTTCTGTCGTAATTGCGGGCATTGGTATGTCAGTTCCCTGCCTTCCGGATGAGCAAGTATAGAATGAATCAGCCCTCATTCTGGGACCTAAAATAGGTATCGAAGCAATCACTCGAGAGCATGAGCCAGTTGAGTATGATGTGACCGGAGCACTTGGTGGATGTGTACTAGGATCTTGCTCCGAATTAAGTACCGGGACTGGTGTGTTGGGTGGAGCTTTAGGTGGAGGGCGGTCCTCGATCGTTGACCCTAGGGGCCCTGCTGTGGGAAGGTCGTCTGTCACAGCACCATCGCACTGAGCCACCGAAAGGTTCCTTCGATGAAATGGATGATCGTTTATTCGCCTGGATACATTCATATTATGCCCACTTTGCCGACGGGGGAAGCGCCCAAGAACTGCGGTTCCATCTTCTGCCCTGATAGCAGAAAGCGGCAGTTGACTTTCCGGATGCCTAGCGCCGGAGGATGGGCGACCAAGAAACCTCCGCAAGAGTTCTGTGTACGGTGTCGGTCTAGAGGATCCAGCGGGTTGCGAGCAACGTGAGTGTATCGAAGAGGGGCTTGCGAATTGAGAAACATAGGACACAGCCTCCCTAGAGTCGAAAGAAGGAAGACCTGGAGGCGTAGGTGACCTGGTAGGTGGTGGACATCGAGGTAGAACAGGGCTCGCTGGCGATCTAATATTTCCCGGCCATTTGGGCGGCGTTAAAGGATTATCTGCGTCATTGAGACTAGCCACTTTGCGGGCTTGATGCTCTTCTTCAGGAAGGCTGAGGTTTGACAATCCGCGCGTTCGTACCTCTCCCGTTCTTTTCCCCTTGAGAGATGGCAAGCTATAATCTGAGCCAAATTTTGAATAGCGTGAGATATCGGAGCCTTGCCAAGCGGGATGAGACGCTTTGAACTCGGAAGGGAGAGGGATAAACATGGCTACGTTTGCTGCCATCCTGCTGTCTAAGCTGTCAATCGTTGCATTCCCGGGCCTAGGTCCTATGTCGTCTTCGTCGTCGCTGTAGGAGCTGGCTCTGAAGGCGTTATACAAGGAGCCATCATTGCTCAACCTTGACTGCGAAGACAGTGAATTTATGAATCGGAAGGCATTTTCTGTAGGTATATGCTCTATATGGGAGACCTCTGGTTGGGAACATGAGCCGGAGCTCGCGGGTGATGGCATGCTGCGAAACAAACGAAAGATATAAAAATACCCATCTGCATTGGCAATAGTGCCACATCAGTTTACAGGAGGTTGAAAGGGGCAGGCATACAGAGAGCCTAGATGTTTTTTTATTGCCAAAATATGAAATGCTCAACTGCACTTTCCTAATTTCATGCTGCTCAGACAAGCCGAGAAGGTGCGTAGCAAGAGGGGTAGCGGAAAGGGAAAGGGAAAATAAAGAGAGAAAAAAGGGAGCGAAAATATAAGAAGGCTAAAGGAATAAATATGGTGGAATGAAATTATGATACAAAGCTTTTCAAGCCGATATGTGCAGACCCAGACAAATGTACCGAGATGGGTAAATTCCAGATCCCGAAAAGGGGATGGAAATTAGAAAAAGACATTAATATATACGAAGAATGGGATATCAATTGACAAGCAACCGAAATGGGGTGACCGAAAGACAAACCCAAAAAATTCAGAATAGAAGTGGTAAAATAAATAAATGAAAAGAGGTGGAAGAGAAAATATATCATGATCATAAGGCCGTGACGCTTTGGCTGACGCTAGACTTGTCACTCAGGTTAGCCTGATCCTTTTTCAGGCCTCGAATTATGCTTTCTAATCGTCGGCGTTCTTCATGCTCCGCCTGTTCTCCTGGGTCAGCCTTGCTTGGAGATTAATAGGGTATGTGATATACTAACCCTGAGGATCTTCATGTTTTCAGCACGGGTATCCCGCATCATCTTCTTGAACTCATTCTTCAGCACCATAGTAGACGTGGTCTCGTATGTACCGTCTCGTCCTATTGACGACGCACTGTTATGGATGCCCATCCAGCTAATGCGTTCTTCGTTAATTTGCATCTCTAGCTGCTCGCAGCGGTCACGCAGGCCATCAATGACGACTTCAAACTTTTCGCGTTCTTTTTCAAACTCAATGCTTGCTTTTGTCATAGCTTCGTAGTCGTCTACAGTTTCGCGCAGCTCCTTCTCCAGCGTTTCAACCCTGTTCTGCACATCGCCGCTCCCAGGTTTACCGGCCTTGAGAGCCGCAAGCTCCTCAGCCATTTCTATGTTCCTGGTATTCAATTCGTCGAAATCTTTCTGGAGAGAGGGGCTGGCTGCGGCTTCAGCCGCCCGTTGGGCACGGGTACCATAGGCACCATCAAGCTCGGCCTTGACCATTGTTAGTTCGGTTTGGGCCCTGACTACCTCGCCCTCCAGTTCAGTCAGCTCGGCCTGCAAGCGAGTTGAATTCTCCTCAGCAGATGTACGGGCTTCGTGTGCTTCCTTGAGTCTCGATTCCACATCAATGCGAAGCTGATCCATCGATGCTTGCAGCTGTGAAATTTCACTCTCTGCATGCGAACGCATATCATTCGCTTCCTTGACCCGGATATCAGCCTCATTGCGAACTTGGTGGATAGTCTCCTCAAGCTCCAAGATTTGCCGCTCGGCATGTTCGTGCGACCCCGAAGATTCTTGAAGCTGAGCAACCACTCCTTGTAAACGCACCACTTCGCTATCTGATTGTGACCGCGTGGAATTGAATTCGTTTTCTTTAGCTTCAAGCTGTGATCGATGCTCTTCAAGAAGGCTCTCCAGCCGGGTGATTTCGCTTTCCCCACGAAGGTGCGTCTCCCGATATTCATCTCTTTCATGCTGGATTTCCTGCATAAGATTTTGCAGCCGCTGAGCTTCAGCCTCAGCATGAGTGCGGGCCATTTTCTCAGATTCCAAAAGCTCTTTGCTATCTCCAGACTTGTGATCCGCCAAGTCCTGGCGCATCTCCTCTAGCTGTTCCATAGCTAAATCCAGCTCGTCTCTCGATTGTTGGCCATGCCTTTCTGAATTTTCAAGCTCTTTCCGGAGGTGAGCAAGCTGTTCGATCAAACCGGCAATATGTGCATCTCTTTCCGCGTCTGACTTGGAATTAAGTTCACGCTGCTGCTGAATCTGCGTAGTGAGAATGCTTTTCTGATCAAGTAGCTTTTCAACACGATCTTGGAGGCCGTTTATTCCCGAACCAAGATACGCCAGGTGATCCGAGAGAATACCGTTGGAGCTCGGTAGAGGGGGGAGTGTCTGTGAGCGGGGCAGGCCTGGGTTTTCCACGATATGGAATAACTGAGCACTTATGTCCTTCAAATGCTGCGCGGTTTCATTGTCAAGATTCTGAGCATTGGATGAACCACCTCCGGAATTCAACAAACCCAGTCCGTTTTCAATATATTGAAGATGTGCGTCGACTACGGCTGTAGGGTTAATAGGGCCACCACTGTTAGAGGACTGTGGAATCTGCTCGAATTCACCATCGGCGGTAGACTGTAGGATCATGTCGCGCATCTTACTGCTGAGGTACTCTAGTTTCCTCTCAGTATTTTGCATTTGCTCATGATCAATTATTCCCCGTGTGCTATCACCCCCAAAGTCGTGCTGATCCGACGGTTTATATAGGCTGCGATCGTCAAAATCGTCGACCGTATTATTGCTAGATAGGCTTTCAGGTGTATGCGGGATGCCGTTCTTGAGGTTTTTCTTTAAACCTTTGTGTGTCAATTGCAAGACACCAGCAGTGTGCTCGAGTAACTTCCTCTGAATATCCTGCACTCTCCGCTCCGAATTCCAGATTTCCAGGGCCAGTTTTTCACATTTCCGATTGCTCAGTGCCAGCTCCTCGTCTGTCTTGTCAACTGTGGCAGCGTTACGTCCCAAGACACTTCTTCGAGTTCGATGGAAATTCGGGGATCCTGGGGCATTATATTCTTCGCTCGTTCTGGAGGTTCTGTTGTTGTTATGTAGTCGGCTGAGCGACATAGCGGCGTCGCGGAGTTTCAGTTCGAGGGCCAATTTTCGCTTGGCGGCATTTGCACGACTGGTTAAGGCCCTATATTCCTTCTTCAACCCTTCGACCTCCTCCAAAGACAAGATCTCATAGTTTGCGCTGTCGCCCATAGCGGTTTCAGTGAGCAAATACATCGCTACCGGATCGTTGCCACTGAGTGGGATGGAATTGCGGGGATTCGCCGTCCGATTCAACTGGTGAAGAGCAGATTAAATTTAGCTACCAAGATAAAGTTTATGGAGGGAAGAGCTGCGTACCGGATTGTACAGTGTTTTCCCCGCATTGTGGGAATCGATGGCATCGCGATAACCTTCCAGCAGAACGTTGGTTGGGGGCGGCTGCGACACTCCGAAGGAGGCCGCTGAAAAATGCCGCGGATCGCCATACGACGATTGGCTGGACCGAATATCAAGGCCGTTCATCTTGACAGGGAGAATGCAGGCAAAGGAATGACAGACAGCCCAAAAATTAAACTCGATAAGTTATGTAGGGCTGTGGAGATACGATGTATACTAGGCAGCATACATTCTCGGAAGCCCCCGTGTTTGCCACCAGGGGAGCCGGGAGGAACGGAGTCTTCGAGAACAGTGCCCAGGATAATGAACAAGTCACAATAAATAGCGCGGAGAGAGGAAAAAAACGAAGTTCCAAATAGACAAAGAAAGAGCTGGAAGGATGAGAAGGTTAGGAGAGCAGAAGAAACAAAAAATGAAAGAAAAATGAGATGGGCAAGTCAAGAGAGAACAAAAAAGAACGGAGAGGGTTGGGGCCAGCGGATCACGAGGGGATCTGCATTGGCTTCAAAAAAGAGTGAGCTGAGAAAGAGGAAACGAAGGGGGAGGGAAAAAAAAGTCGATGGAGGAGCAATTGTCAATGAGAATGATCTCACACTGAAGAAGATGATGACTGTTATTTCTCCGAGGACTGGAGACCCTGGAGTACAATTGTTTACGATTTTGTGGTTCGATTGACAATTTCAGGAGATCAAATGACGCCCAGGCGCCCAGTTCCCCCCAGAACGATTGACAATTACTTTTATTATTTGGTGCCCTAAATAACCTAGAAACAATTACATACAGTGGAGAAACAGTAAAAAGAACAGTGATCATAATAATAATTATTACATTAATGATAACTATAATGGTTCTTCAACGAACTGCAGAATCAGTGTTGAGCTTAGCGCTGGGAAATTCCCCTGAGGATGAACCCAGCTGGGGCGTCCCCACCAGTGAGAAGAGGTTCCGCATATTAAAGCCGACTGCATCTCAAACATCCGCTCCAGCCTGCCTCCTCTGAGGACTGACAGATCTCTCCCTTTTAATCTGGGCCTGGGACGACCCAGACTTCATGTTATTACCTTACCCACTTCCTCCAGCCAACGTTAACTACGTAGGTTATTTTATGGTTATTAGTCCAAGCTGGGGAAGATTAGGGCTTGGAAACTTAAACAACTGCATCCCAGTCAAGCAATGCGTAGAGTTGCAATCGAACTTCTTTCCTGTCATTGTTCACAACTCTATTTATTTTCTTGGCCAATAATAATAAAGATATTCGCAATGAGGATGTTGCGAAAAATAATCCGAGAGAACAAGACCTAGTTTCATCAATGTCGGTTTTTCAAATCCCAATTAAGACAGATGTTTCAAGATTGGTGAGTCGATACAAAAGTACCTGGGTACCCATCATGCCTTGCATCTTGCATACCAGGAATTGTAGATTCATTCATTTGTTGACTCTAAGTGGTTGGATGAATTCAGAGCAACTGAAAATATTTGATATCTCGTGAAGAACCCAGAGGTAACAGCAACGCTCTCGATGGCTGGAAATATATAATAATTTTGGGGCAAGGGAAAAGAAAACCACTGGCATACTCAGGTCCTATCGGGTTTTTAACGTAATTACTTTGTATCTATTCTCACAGGAAAGCTGATTACTTGTTAGCTAAAACCCTGGGTTTGAAGCTGGTTTATTCGAGGATGTTGGCAGTGTTATACCTAGTACTAGGTACCAATTATTGGTTTCCACTTTGGACAGAGCTTGTGGTGGTACTTTAGTCGCAAGTAGTAGTACTCTAACGGTCAGCGGGAAGGTAAAAACCCCGCAGTTTCTGAAAGCATCTTGATTTGCGATCTTATCCCATAGCCCGTCAAGAACCCACCCAGAAACTGAAGCGAGGACTTGGATGTTCACGGATCCCCAGATTCTTGATGTAACCAGAGACAGACCTCGGTTTAACCAATGCGACTTTCCAGCGAAGTTGTCTCAACCAACACAGACCTTGTACATGCTAGTATCGAGCTAAGTACCATGTCTCCTCAAAATACTAGAGCGAGCCCTTCTCGGTTCCCCAAATTAATTGGCCAACCAACTCCTCCCAGACACACCAGCCTGGCAGTTCCATACCTACCATTATCCCCCAAAACGACCCCGGAACTAACCCCGTATCTCTGAGTTAGTACCGACATATCTCGCGCCTGCCGTCACGGGGGCATGGGCACTACTACTAGTAGTATTGCCTTTATTTATTAGTTACCGAGATGCTTGAATAACTCAGCGTTCCTCCCTTCCTCCATAATTCCCCCACTGTCCAGACCGTTACAATGGTCTCCAAGCACTCAGAACTCTCAGATGCCCAGCATGGGGCCGCCCAGCCGGAGCTCCCTCCCTCAGGACGTGTCTACAAAGTTTACAAGCGACGGTTTTGGGGGTTGGCGCAGTTGGTTTTGTTGAACATAGTGGTTAGCTGGGACGTATGTTGCGCACGAGACAACCTTCCATTTAAATATTGAAGAACCACCTCCTGGGCTAATTTTGTGTCTTTCTTATTGTTTGTAGTGGTTGACATTTTCTGCGGTCTCTACCACTGCTTCGAAACATTTTGGTGTTTCTGAAAGTGCTATTAATTGGATGAGCACTGGCTTTTTGTTTGCCTTTTGCGTCGCTAGTCCGTGAGTCTACCCCCCTTCGCATCTCTTCGACCTCCCGCCGCAATTGCGGGGAGCTATTCAAATAAAGTTGACGACAGCGGATCGCAAGTACTACAATGCGATCGTGAAGGGCAAATATCATAACCTTATGCAACTATCTATTTGTGGATCCAGTGCTGATCGCAGGTGTCGAGCAAACTCTATTTAGTGTCGTGATCTTCACTCTCAATAAAGGCGGCCCCAAGCCAGCAATCATCGTCACTTCGACTCTCCTGCTTATCGGAAACTGGGTTCGCTATGCGGGAACCAAGGCGCGCGGGGGTATGTTCGGTGTCGCGATGTTTGGCCAAATCCTGATCGGTTTGGCGCAACCTTTCTGTCTCAGTGCTCCAACTCGCTATAGCGACTTGTGGTTTTCGGATCAGGGAAGAACCAGCGCAACAGCTTTGGCTACGTTGGCCAATCCTTTGGGGGCAGCTCTTGGTCAGTTGATCAATTCATTTTGGGCGACAAAGCCCAGCGAGGTTCCCGATATGGTTCTTTATATCTCTATCATGGTAAGCCCCCTCTTTTACCAAAGATAACAGGAGAGAGAAACAAAAGCTTTCTGACAGCAATCAAAACACCATGCAGGCAACTGTCGCATCTCTCCCCTCATTTTTTGTCCCGGCTAAGCCCCCAACACCACCCAGCGCGTCCTCCGTTGGGATCAAAACCCCACTCCTCCCCGCCGTGTCCCAGATGCTCCAAACCCTTGAGTTCTGGCTCATCCTAATTCCCTTCGGTGTCTATGTCGGTTTCTTCAACAGCGTCTCTTCACTACTCAACCAAATCCTCTCCCCTTACGAGTTCTCCGAAACCGACGCCGGAATCGCAGGCGGGATCCTCATCGTCGTCGGCCTAATCAGTTCCGCCATCCTCTCCCCCCTCACAGACCGCTTCAAACACTACCTAGGCACAATGCGCATCCTTGTCCCTATCGTCGCAATCTCTTACATCGCCCTGATCTTCGCCCCCTCCAGCCCGGTCGGTATCGCCCCCGCCTTTGTCGTCATGGCTATTCTCGGCGCTGCATCCTTCGGCCTCCTCCCCGTCGTACTCGAGTATTTAGTCGAAATCACTTACCCCTTCTCCCCCGAGATCGGAAGTACCATCTGCTGGACTGCGGGCCAGTTGCTCGGGGCCATCTTCATTCTCGCCCAGGACGCTCTCAAGGCTAGCCCCTCTGCGTCGCCGCCGCTCAACATGCGGAACGCGCTTATCTTCTCCGCTGTTATTGCTTGTGTCGCGGCCCCGTTCCCGGTATGCATTGGCCTTTTTGGTCGCAATGTCAGACGGCGTCGTCTTGATATTGACAGGGGGGTTAGTTTGGAGGACTCTGCGAATCATGACCCTGTTGGTGAGGAGGGTGGGCGTGGGCCCGCGGGTCCTGAACTGTCGCCTGGGAAATCAGGGTTTGGTCTTAAATTTCCCTGGGGTAAATAGTGATTTCTGAACTAGTGGGAGTATCTAAAAGGGTAGCATCCCGGGGAGGGTTCTGATCACCGGTTTTGAATATAATGTTGGATACGAAGCGTCATGTACATAATGTTAAAGTTTGAAAGCGATCTATGGAATTCCACGTCAATTTTGGTTCTCAATTCTCGTCCTACCGGTAGAGTCATTCATATAATATCAGGAGTTGAGGAGCGTTGAGGGGGTCTAGGAGAGAGGTAACATTTCATCTAAAACACAAGGAAATTAAAAAGCACAGTTTCAAACAGGCGGAGACCAGCTATCTGTACATACACACCGAAGGAAGCCACCACACCCCTACCCGAATCCTTCCTATCTAACGTAAGGTTGACAAATATAAATGGTACAGTATCCCAATTGACAAAAGAATCCATTCCCATTCTTTGCCAGCGTAGTTTTATCCCTTTACTTTTTTTCTTTTTCACCACAACGGGCTGACAAAAAGTGTACATTTCAGCCGTTGTTGAATGTTATTGTATAACTCCCACCCACGGGTATCCTCGCCAAATATATTCCGAGCGGCCATTATGTGACATGGCGTTTTGAGAATCCGCGGGGGATCAAGTCTATGGGTGACTCGTCTATTTCAGGGCCTTCCAGAGCTTGGGAGCAGCGCACTCGGTGGCACAGTGAGCGAGATGGAAAACTGCATAAGAAGCACGTATAAATTAGTCATAGCTTGGTTTTTCACTGCTAAAGAGGGAGCCGGGAGCGAAGGCCAAGGGAGAACCTAAAGTCTATTTTCAGGTATAGGGGATGGAGGGAACGGCATAAAAAATACGGAACTAGACTTACACTCTTCAACACAGTCCTCCTTGGGGCCCTTATAATCTTCATCCTCCTGCTGAGCGGTAACACGCTCAACGCACTCGTCGAAGTGGTGCTTGTAAGGGGCACACTGGGCGGAGTTGGCGCACTCTATTATTCATAAACGGTCAGATGACAAGATTCTATACATCATCAGGGCCAGAAATATGTGTTTCCTTTGCGCTAATGGCCTCTGAGCACGACGTGACCTCTTCAATTGAAACGCCAATTATTATTAATTGGGTCGGCTCACGTCACCGTCGCATTCCAATTCCCGACAAATATATGGGCAAAGAAATAATGAGGCGAAACGTTGAAATAAAGACGTTTTAGGTAGTGGATTAAGAGTGTTCAGAGAGGGAAAAAAAGTTTCAACTCACCCTCTTCCAACTTGGGCTTGATATCCTCAGGTTCTTCCTCCTCCTCCTCTTCCTCTTCTTCCTCTTCCTCCTCTTCCTCCGGTTCTTCGGGGGTCTCCTCAGGAGTATCCTCAACGGGATCCTCAGCCTGCTCGGTGCTCTCTTCGCTAGCAGTCTCTTCGGCCTTCACCTCAGGCTCGGCCTCCTGGCTGGTGCTCTGCTCAGCGGTTTCGGCGGCGGGAGCCTCAGCCTGGGCTTCGGGAAAGCCCCATGAGGAGATAACGTCGGAGAAAAAATCGGTGAGGCCCATCCTGAACCGGCTTGTGATTTCAATTGATGAGACTGGAGGGGTCGGGGATCCAGAGGGCGACGCGGGTGCTGTGGCAGTAACGAGCGAGGTTGATGAGGTTGGTGGTTTTACGAAGCTCTGGGTCTGCCGTTCAGGAAAATCGGAACACCCCGGCCGCCGGCGAATGTCCAATTATCGCACACGTGATTGGCTCACCCGAACATGGGGAATTTCCCAAAGCAGTAATTCAGTTATTTTGTAGTGCCTAGTTCTGGCTGACACAGTAGTAAGTTGTAACTATGTGACATAATAATTATAGCTCTCAATAATTGGGATAGGGTCTCTTGCTAGGTTCATACAAAATGAAACCGGGGAAATAAAGTAATGCTTATTTTCATCGCTAAATGTATCTTACAGAAAGAATCAAAATCATTTCTTGGCGTGACAAATAGTGGCTGAAGAGGTGAAGGGAGCAGCACAGCAAATATGACAATAGTAGGCGGAGGGGGAAAATAATGAGGGCTTTCTTCATAACACATAAGAGGGCCTACTGATCCCCTCGTCTCAATTGGCGTTCCGTAGCCTTTCTTCGAGCTCATTTGCGATACTTTGTTGCTGAACTTCCTCATAACCTGGAGGTGGTTCAATAAGACTCGGTCCTGTTTCCTGGGCATCGGGGGCATCTCTGGGAGGATTTCGCGGGTTGGTGCTCTGATGAGGGGTAGGCTGGCTATCTTGAGGCCCCGAATAAGCTGGCAGGTCTTCCAGATGAACGCTAGACAGGTCGACATTTCGTGTCCCCCGGTTGCTGCCCCGGGAGTTCTCGACTGCATGCTGTAACCGTTCCTTGATTCTCTCAAAATGGTTGTGGAAATCGAAAGCCCCTCCTTCCTTGAAAGTTACTTTCAGCTGTACCGCAGCCAGCGACGGAGGGATTCCACCACCGGACACCGGCTGGATAAGAGCGCTCCACGCATTCGGGCCAAAGAATGGGGAGGAGATATGAGAATCATGTACATTGAGAAGCGGTGCTGAGAATGAGGCGAACTCTTTCGACTGCTGGACAGGGATATAGACGACCTGGTTACTTGTGTGTTAACGAATTGTTGTTTATTTGTTTTGAATCAACAGGACAAAAATAATCCAAAAAAAAAGGTAGAGAGATTATTACCCGCTGATTCGAGAGATAGATTTGGCCAGTGCTGCTCTGGATATTTAACGAATCCCCGCCTGCATACGAAGAAAGTGGTTGCAAGGATAGGCTCGTGCGAGGGGGAGATTTGTATATCAATTGCTCATTGGGAAGACGGACAAAGCCATCCCGATCATGAAGCATCACCCAACTATTCAGCAAAAGGTTAGAATAGGCTTCGCATCCAATTTTTGATGCTTTATTAAGCACTGAGGAGAAGAATACGACAGAGCTGGTTGTAAGTGCGGGCTAACCCGCAGCTACATTGATCACATTGGATGAAGTGATAACATAAAACCATGTCCTCCATCAAAGAAAATGGGGATGGTTAAAATAGAGGAAGTGGGGAGATCATCCACATACTTGACCGACATCTTGTCACCAGAGAGTAATACACAAAAAGAGTGTCGGGTGCTAGTGCTTGGCGGAAGAGGGGAAGGATAACGGAGGATGGAGCAGGAAAAGGTAGTACCGGTCCACGGTAAGTAGATAGGTAGCTAGTGGTGATATGAGGGTGAGATTAGGCAAATTATTATAATGGGTTTGTAATGGATCTGTATTGATCAATAATCATACTAGTAGATGTGAATAATAATTCGAGGCCATACCGTGCACGACGCAAAGAAAGTAGATATATTTTCCCCTTGGCTCCTTTGCAAAGAAAAAAAAAAGCGGAAAGAGGCTAAATGACACCGGGAGGCGGTTCTTAGCCACTGATAGAGCGGTCTGTTTGGTCGATGGAGTTCAGAGCCGCTTATAACCACAATTCAGGGTGTCTTCAAGGGTCGACCTCGACTCTGAAGTTGGCGTGGCTCTTGGTCCCTGGGATCTTGACAAAAGGTACACTTGAACCTGAGTTAGAGGAAACTCAATGCGACAATGATTCAATCCATTCAAACCCACACTTCTGGATATTGAGGTAGCATTCACTGGTGGTACTACGTGATTATTTTATTTATCGGGACGAAAATCAAAGACCAAAAGGCTTGCAGCTTGAGAAATGATTACTACGCGGGGCTCCGATCGATCGGGATGTCAGCCGGAGACTTCCAAGGGGCTTAAGCAGAGGCAGCTCGGGACAACGGATGACGACATGGGGGTTTGTGAGTTTGTGCTAATGAACAACTTGAAATTTGAACAGAACCTAACTTTCCTCTTTCTCTGGATTCTCTATCCTAGCTCTGGTCTTTTAACAAGTGCCACGTAAGGTACACTCTGGACATTATTACCTTGTGGAATATAGTAAACCCCCACGACATCATGTTTACAATCCTTGCGCTTATTGGATGGAGCCAAATGGAGACAACTGATCAGAGGTTCCAAGTTCCCTGATCTTTCAGCCTGCTTACTAGTCCCGAGTTATGAGATACTCAGGTTTTCAACCCCTTGAAAGATATTGTATCACTTCTAAACTATTCCAAGAAATCCCAACCCCCCTATGAGCCTGAGTGGCAGGCAGTGGCGGGGTTGGCAATATTTGATTGATATTTTGTGCCAAGAGGGGATTTGAGATGATAAGAGTTGAAACTTGAACGGCTTTGTGGGGAATAGAGGCTGCCGGTCAGGATCATTCCCCCGCATATAGTACCTTATGGATAAAACCCTCAACATGTTTAAGGTTTGAGAAAGTGGTGGGATTGCAAACACCCTTTAAAAGTTAGAAAGTGTTGTTTTGAACTTGGGCCAGGCTTTTGATCAAGAAGGGAGCTGTAAATACCGCATCCAAGGTTACGACGCTACTGCAACGCTAGGCAATGAAGGGAGCTCCTCTGTGGTCCAGTTTCTCCCCGTAAAAACCGTTTGGTATTTTTTGGCACCCGCACCTTACTCCTGCCGAAGTTAGTACGGAGGAGGTACTACTAGCACCCCACCAACAAAAAAAACTGGCCATCGCATCCCCAACTCAACCAAGCATCTGTCACATGCCCGCGACATCCCTGAGCACGTTGCGGCCTTCCTCAAACTCTCTGCTTCCCTGGTCCTCTGGACACACGACTCTGAAAGTAGCTCTTTACTTTTCAAGCCGTTTTTTCAACTACTCTTTTTATATGGTACGCCTTCAACTTTGCTGGCGAGAAGGGCAGCGCATGCCTTCTCATCCAATTGTTTCCGCGCGTGATTTCATAAAACCGATATCACACGACGATACCAGGTCCTCAGTGTCGCCTTGCATCTCTTAACCCCTTTATCGTTGAATTTCAGCAGCAGTATTGCCTGCTTGATTTGACGTCATGCCGAAAACACAATACATCCCTCCCTTAATCGGGTGGCTATACGATCTTGTTCTATGGACGTTCTCAGTGCTTGCGGACCTCTTCTTTCGGGAGGTACATCCGCGTGGCTCCTGGAAGATACCACGAAGGGGTCCAATGATCATAGTTGCAGCGCCTCATGCTAACCAGGTGCGGCACTCCCTTGTTTCCCATCGCTGGCCTACTTTACTGATCTATTGAGTCCATTCCAATAGTTTGTCGATTCCCTGGTTCTTATGCGTGTCATGCGAAGCGAAGCACACCGTCGAATTTCATGGCTTATCGCGGAGAAATCGTTCCGACGGAAATTTATCGGGCTCTTGGCGAGAGGCATAGGAACCGTCCCTGTGGCTAGAGCAATGGATAATATGAAAACAGGTCAGGGGATGGTTTATCTTCCTGATCCCGTCAACAAGCCCACTCTGTTGAGGGGTGTGGGCACAAATTTCGAAGGCCCGGGATTCGAGAAGGAAGGTACTATCGCACTCCCGACCATTAATGGGACTTCACATAGCGCAACTATTGCAGAGATCCGTGGACCAGAAGAATTAGTCTTGAAAAAGCCCTTCAAAGCTAAGGACCCGCTCTTCCAGCTGACCGGGCGGACGGATATCACCGACGATGGACGGTTTACTGGAGATGCGTCCGATAAAGATGCTGCTGATTTCAAAGGGTCTAAGTTTAAGGTTTCGCCCCACGTAGACCAGACTGCTGTATACGAAGCCGTCTTTGGGAGACTGAATGCGGGTGGCTGTGTTGGTATTTTCCCAGAAGGTGGTAGTCATGATCGTCCTGACCTACTTCCCTTAAAAGGTATTTCTCGCTCAAGAGCTTCTGATAAAACCGTGGATGCTAACTCTTCTTTCAGCCGGCGTGGCTCTCATGGCCCTGGGAACTTTGGCGGATAATCCGGATTGTGGCCTAAAGATTGTACCATGTGGCATGAACTATTTCCACGCTCATAAATTCCGATCACGAGCTGTTATTGAGTTTGGAAATCCCCTTGAAGTCCCTAGAGAATTAGTGGATCAGTTCAGACAGGGAGAAAGACGAGAATCTGTCGGGGCACTGTTAGACATGATCTACCAAAGTCTGGTTGCAGTCACTGTGACTAGCCCGGATTACGAAACTTTAATGGTTCGTTCCTTGCGTTCGTGACACAAATCGATCATGAGCTAATGAGAAAACACAGGTTATCCAGGCTGCGCGTCGCCTGTATAACAACAAGGGGAAGAAGCTACCCCTTCCGATGGTTGTTGAGCTCAATAGACGTCTTGTAAAAGGATACACGCATTTCAAGGATGATCCAAGAATTGTGGATCTAAGAAATTCGATTGCGGATTATAACAGGCAGTTGCGGATTCTAGGCATTCGAGACCACCAGGTGGACTATGCCAAGTTCTCATTTATCCATATAATCGCGACCTTGGTCTATCGTTTAGGGAAGTTAGCGCTCCTGAGTATTGGGACCCTACCGGGATTGCTTCTGTTTGCACCCGTTTTCATCGCTACGAAGTTGATCTCCATCAAGAAGTCAAGAGAAGCCTTGGCTGCTTCCACGGTTAAACTTCAGGGGCGAGATGTGATGGCAACTTGGAAACTTCTTGTCGCGCTTGCGTTTGCCCCTGCACTCTATGCATCCTATACTGTGGCCTTCACATTCTGGGCATACCGTAACCGGATTAATGGCATGGTTCCTGAATGGATACCGCTGTGGTCGTTTGTGCCGATTGGCATGGTGTTGTTCCCGACTGTTACCTTCGCTGCCCTGCGGATTGGTGAGGTTGGTATGGACATTTTAAAATCCTTGCGGCCGCTTACGCTGTCCCTCAACCCATCCTCTGCCAATACTTTCGTAAAGCTTCGAGCTAGACGCGCCGAGCTGGCAAAGCAAGTTACCGACACGATTAATACACTGGGACCGGAATTGTTTCCCGACTTTGATGCAGCGAGGGTCGTCACGGATCCTTTCCGAGAAATCAATCGGCAAGCCCCGAAAGTCGACAATGAACCGACCCCGACTTTGGAGATCAGGAGAGCTAGTACCGTGGATCTCGGGGAGGGCTTCGTATCTCAGGAACCTCTGCCTCGAAACGAGTCGTTTCACAATCTCGCGAATATTGGCTTCTTCTCAACTCGACCGCCTAGCCGCAGCCGGAGTCACAGTCGCAGCAGTTCATTCGGCGGCCGGCCTGGTTCATCTGGGCAGCAACTGAAGCCCCTCAGCCAGCTCACTTCCAAAGATGGATACGAAGAGGTAAGTTCTAGAATCCGTGACGCGATGCGGGAGCGGGGTGAACGCCGACGGCGACGTAGTGAGGACAACAGCAGCTGGGATATGGCTAGCTCTGGTCCGGGGACGCCGTATAGTGAGGAGGACCGAAAAGATATGTAACCTGGGGCCTCGCGGGAGAGGGGAAAGGTCTGCCGGCATCGTCGCATCACATTGGAATTCTCCTCTAATAATAGCGTCGGTGTTTGGCGTTGTAATTTTCCTGTATTTGCATCACCATGTATTTATTTGTTTACTTATTTTAGCTGAAACCCGACGATTTAAATTCCAAATGGCCCAAACCAAGTCATAGTAGCTGTAAAAGTGGGAGGCCCGTTCTTCAAGATCTCCGCACCCCCGGAGATTTCTGCCACTTCGTTTGCGGAACAGGAGAACCTCGGACCGCAATCGCCCCAGCGCTTGCTTACACGTGGGCCGAACTGGCCGATGAAATCCATTTCCGACCCACCATATCTCTGAAGAGGATACGTTTGCCATATTGATATCACTATCGACGCAATTATTACTTGTCGGGCAGATACGTCGCCTTATCGCCGATCGACCTGTTGCTATCCTTGGTCTTATGGGCGTGGACAATTGCTGAAACAGGGCATTGGTCGGAGCTCTGGCTTATTTTCCCTTTCGCCTCTTCAAAACACCGCCCTTTATTTAGTGACCTTTTTTTTCTGCCTTGAAAAGGATAAAAAAAAGTGTAGCCTGATGGGCACTGTCCGATCCAACAGCTTCTCTCTCTTGCCTTCTCCTTCGAGCCCGCAATAATTATTTTATACTCAGGGCTTGCACTTGACTACCTCTCACCTGAGCCTTCCATTCTCGTTTTTCTTGCACTGTTTGCTGGGCTTTCCTTATTACCTCGCACGACCTGCTCCTCCCATCTCGCAGCGATAGCTGCCGTTGATAGTTACCCTCCTTTCGCTCCGTCCACTTCCTTTATTTAATCTTTCCTTTCTCCAGCGCGTTTATCTACCATGGCGACGTCAATGCACCTATCAAAGCTCCGAAATTGGTTCCTTGCTTCTCCCCCGATCGAGTTCGCGATAGCGAGGCTCCGGGAGCTGCTGGTTGGAGCGATCCGACAGGGGCCAGTTCCACAGCATATTGCATTTGTAATGGATGGAAACCGCAGATTTGCCCGGACACATGGAATCGAGACGGTGGAAGGCCACAACCTGGGGTTTGAGGCTCTAGCAAGGGTGAGCTTATCGACTCGTTTCCCCTCTTATTATTCTCCACAATAGCTTCCCCCCCAAGAGGATGACATCGTGATAGGCTGGTTTTATTCTCGTCAACTAACTAACTATTATCGCTTTATTTTAGATTCTTGAAGTATGCTACCGGAGCGGTGTTAAAGTCGTTACGATCTACGCGTTCAGCATTGAAAATTTTAAACGTTCGAAGTTCGAGGTGGATGCATTGATGGAAATGGCCCGCGTCAAACTGTCCCAGATGGCTCAGCATGGTGAAATCCTGGATCGTTATGGGGCAAAGGTTAGGGTGCTGGGTCGACTGGATCTGCTACGCCCTGATGTCCTCGCTGCGGTGAACCGCGCTGTTGATATGACAAAAGATAATGGCGACCGGGTATTGAATATCTGTTTCCCTTATACATCACGAGATGAGATTACCGGCGCAGTCCGGGATACGGTGGCTGAGTACAGCAGACCCCTAAAGTCCAGCCGCTCTACGCCCTCTCCACTAAGAACCCCCTTTTCGGAAACCCACATTACCCAGAACATTCGAGCCCGGGCACAGAATGGAAAACTAGACGATGCGAATGCGGAATTTGATTCTTTATCGGAATCGTCGACATTAGGAGACGAGGAACCTCCCAAGCCTCACCAGCCGAACGGGGTATACGAGGCGGATTCGGCCTTCTCATCTTCGACAACGCTACATGTTCCTGCGCACCAAAACGGGAAAGGCCGGAAGCCACGCAGAGCAGAATCTGCTTCCGAAATCGAGACTCCTGTGTATAAATCCCCGGAGACTATCACCCGCCAGACATTGTCTGATCACCTCCTTACTCGCGATAACCCCCCGCTTGACTTGCTCATCCGTACGTCTGGAGTTGAACGCCTCAGTGACTTTATGCTTTGGCAATGCCATGAGGATACGGAGATTGTTTTTCTCAGAGTCTTGTGGCCCCAGTTTGATCTCTGGCATTTTCTACCCGTGCTCCTCGGATGGCAACGACGAATTTCAAAGTCGAGAAAGAACCCGGATGCTGAGGGGAACTTTGATGGTGATATAATGGATTCTGTCGGGGAGGATAAGGAGGAAATCCTGATTAGCACCGGTGCGAAAGTAAAGAGCATATAATACCCACCCCTTTCGTTACTTCGATATCTTCTTTACCCTCATTTTCTTTTACTTTTTCTGATATTTACATATATCATGACCTACCAGTGGGGCATAGCATTGAAACATGGAGTTTATGGGCGTATCTTTATATCATGTTTGACTTTTGTTCCACCTTTCAACGATTGCTTGCTTGATATCCGTTGGGGTCCTTTATAAATAAAGTGGTGTAAAATAATATTTGGCTAAGGCATACGCATAGTTTCCTACAATTTGATTCACGATCCAATTATTCAGAGTGATATGCTTCATTATGCCTTGAAAGCGGTAGTTTGTTGGAGCTCCGATACCGCCTTGGGGTAGACGCACGTGACCGCCCACACAATGGTGAAGATCTATGAAGTTGTGAGTCAAGCAACCTTCCTGCCTTCCCCAGACTTTTGACTCCCTCATCGTCATTGATTGTCATCATGGTTAAGCAAATCGCCGGCTCCAAGGTTCTCCTCCTGGGCTCTGGTTTCGGTAAGCCTTCCTTTAAACCCCCTACACGGGTTTTCATCATACAAAACTTGCCATGGAACCCCGCATTCGGTATGAGAATTTTTGTGGACTGACGAGAATTTGGTAATAGTTACCAAGCCTACTGTCGAGGTTCTCAGCAAGGCAGATGTCGAAGTCACCGTCGGTACGTAACTCAAGCCATCTAACACCTACAATTGAAGGACCTTCAATACTACAGATTGGACAAAACCGATATCTCCTACCCCGCCGTCCATTCTGGAGGGAGCGCAAAAAGAAGAGATTGGGCTAACACTTGGGCCCAATGCCCCCCCGATACAGCCTGCAGAACCCTAGAGAGCGCCCAGAAGCTCTGCGAGGGATTCAAGAACACCAAGGCCATTGCCCTCGATGTCAATGATGCCGCTGCTTTGGATAAGGCGTTGGAGCAGGTCGACCTGGTCATCTCTCTGATCCCTTACACTTTCCATGCCCTGGTTATCAAGGGTGCCATCCGCACCAAGAAGCATGTCGTCACAACTTCCTACGTCTCCCCCGCCATGATGGAATTGGACGAGGAGTGCAAGAAGGCTGGAATCACGGTCATGAACGAGATCGGTTTGGATCCTGTATGATTCCTATCTCCTTCAGCGGGGCCTAAATATTGTTCAACAAGATAGATGAGTTAATTGGTTACTTTAGGGTATTGATCACTTGTATGCTGTTAAGACCATCTCCGAGGTAAGGAGTGATTCTAAAAGACTTTGTCGACCCCTCACAGTCGGACGCTAATACTCATGCTACTGGTAACAGGTTCACGCTGAAGGAGGCAAGATCACCTCTTTCCTCTCCTACTGCGGTGGTCTCCCTGCCCCCGAATCCTCCGACAACCCGTTGGGCTACAAATTTTCCTGGTCCAGCCGTGGTGTCCTACTCGCACTTCGCAACGCCGCCAAATTTTATCGTGATGGTGAGGAATTCAGCATCGCCGGACCCGACCTCATGGCCACCGCCAAACCCTACTATATCTACCCCGGTTTCGCCTTCGTTGCCTACCCCAACCGCGACTCCACCCCATTCCGCGAACGATACGAGATCCCTGAAGCCCAGACCGTCATCCGCGGCACCCTTCGCTACCAGGGCTTCCCCGAGATGATCAAGGTCCTCGTTGACATCGGTTTCCTCAACGACGACGCCCGTGATTACCTCAACTCCCCCATCGCCTGGAAGGATGCCACTCAGAAGATCCTCGGTGCCACCTCGTCCTCCGCCCAGGACCTCGAGTGGGCCATCTCTTCCAAGACCGCCTTCGCTAACAACGATGAGCGTAACCGCATCATCTCCGGCCTGCGCTGGATCGGCCTCTTCTCCGATGAGAAGATCAGCCCCCGCGGTAACCCTCTCGATACCCTCTGCGCCACCCTCGAACAGAAGATGCAGTATGCCCCCGAGGAGCGCGATCTCGTCATGCTCCAGCACAAGTTCGGAATTGAGCACAAGGATGGCTCTAAGGAGGTCAGGACTAGCACTCTTTGCGAATACGGTGTGCCCGGCGGTTACTCTGCTATGGCCAAGACCGTTGGTGTTCCCTGTGGTGTTGCCGTGAAGTTGGTTCTTGATGGTACTATCAACAAGAAGGGTGTCATTGCTCCTATGACCATGGACATTTGTGCCCCTCTTCTGAAGACCCTCAAGGAGGATTATGACATTGAGATGGTTGAGAAGACTCTGTAAATGGATTCTTTTTTGGATGAACTGGAATGTGGAAAACATGAATATACTATCGGGTTTTATTATATATGGGTAGAATAAAAACTAAAGAGTCTCTCTGGATGCTTTTATGAAAGATATCTATCTATAGACGTAATGTTCAGGTACAGGTCTCAGATAGCTATTGTTCATTATTCAGTTTCATCTTTACATTGTTCTAAATCGTAGAGTTTTCTATCGTATAATCATTCAGAGCATATCCTCGCAAGTGGGACGGAAGGATAAAATAGACCAGGCGAGGCAATTAGAGAGAAAGAAAGATATAAAAAAGTGATATAAAAAATCTTTCCAGAAAAGAAATGTCTAAGGTCCGGACCTACGACAGGGCGCGGTGATGTAAGGATTGTTTACTGTCCCCATACCCCGACCTTGACGATTTAAGATTCATAAATTTGTCCCACGATATTTGGGATACGATCAGAGAATAGTGCCAAACCTATACCAAGAAAGAGAACAAATATAGTCATCAGTAGTTGTTTCCAAGAAAACAGGCGTGATCTGGATGGAAATAGATGGTGAGGAAGCAATAGATTGTGATGCAAGGCGAGAAGTAACATACCCAAAGGTCTGCTTAATACTGCGGACGTAGTAAAGCTCCCAGTTTTGCCTGGTGACATCCTCTTGGCCTACAGGAACACCAGTCCATGTAACACGCATTTGAGTGACACCATCAGCATCATTCTGGTCGAACTTGATCTCGAGTGTGCTGAAATGACCCTCAGGCCACTGGGCCAAACGCCACTTCTGGACCACCTGCTTGGGTGAGTCAAGTTTAACATATTCTCCGGTAACGTTACCGTCGAATATGGAAAACTTTCCCCCAACATGGGCTCCGTCGAACTGACGGGGAGCCCCACGTGTGAAAGCAGCAATACGCTGAGGATCTGTGAAGGTGTTGAACAGCTCCTCAGCCGTAGTGCGGAACTCATCGGAAGCATTCACTGTGGTTGTGTTGATAGACGCTTTGCCGGTTGTGCTGGTGGTGGTTTGAGGGGCAGGAGAGGCCGTCTTGGGGGTCTGAGGATGATAGGTAGGGGTAGCAAAGCCGCTGGAAGGATTGACACCAGGAGCATGCTGTATGTCCTTTCCATGCTCAGTGATAAGAGCGGGAGCAAGCTGGGCGAGCTCCTTTCTAAGTTGTGGGACAAGCTTTGAGCGCACAAGATCCTTCACGGGTTGCTTGGCGGGGGAATCTGAGTAGTTCTCAATTTCAAACTATCACAACACGCATTTAGTCAAACGTCCAACCTAGTAAATAGAGAAGTGGAGGTTGAGCTAGGGAACATACGACGTACTCATCTTCCTCGGTATCGTGGGCTACCTCCGGAATAGTGATAGTACCAGTGACGGACTCGTCGTCCTTAGTCTTACCTGTTCAGAGTGTGAGTTTTGCGGGCGACCGAGGTGAAAAATAATAATAGTAATAATAATAATAGCTTCTACGAACCTTCATACTCCAGCTGAACCTTCACATCAAACAAAGTGATGACCTTCCCCTTTCTCTGGCTGACGTCTACATCGCCGTCCATTGACTGTATACTGGCAATCTTTGCTGAAGCACCATTTTCCTCTGCGGAGAGAACACAAAGTTTCTCCGTCAGATAATTTTTGGCCCAAGGGGAGACATCTTTGTTAACCCAATGCCAGTTGTTGGGGTTGTGCAAAACCATGATGGTAGTTTATGGGTTGTTTTAGAAGGGGAAAATTTTTCTAGACGAACTTCAGGATAAAGGAAAGAAAAAAGTTTGTTCTATTGTGGGATTGACCGAGTCACCCAATGCTAGGTTCTGCTAGGATAAAATCGAATTAGCTGAAGGCTCTTCAATTGATTTTTCTAAGCATGGTAGGTTATGTGAAAAGCTCCAAAGATATTTCAGGATCATGGGTAGCGTTCCCAGATCGGGATGCTAGTCAGCATTGAAGAAGCATTTTTAAAAAACACGACCTCGTCTGACTGGTGCCAGCTATTGATCTCATCATATGGAAGATAGGTGCGGGGCAATTGGCAGTGTAGGTTGGTATGGACTATGGAGAAGGAGAAAGGGAAAATGGAAAAAGAAAAAAAAAAAGCCAAAAAATTCGGGATTCGTGGGCTAAACTTACAGTTGTACGGAAAAAATGTCCAGATACAATGATGCTGTAGTAGAAGTAGATCAACTCAAAATCCGTTGCGGCCAGGCTGGGGAATTAGGCAGGAAAAGTACCGGGGACGATGGGGGATGAAGCCTAAATATGAGACGCCTGTGGTTTTTGAGTGAAGGTGAAGCGAAAGACCCAGAAGGAAAGCTCTAGAAGGTAGAAATTCACGTGATCATGTGCCGAAAAGAAGGGCCGACTGGTTGGGATTAGCGTGTTTCGGACCCTCGACTCTTTCCCTTTTGGGGCAGGCTCAATTTGCTGCGTGCCCATTCTTCATCCCCCAAGGTGAGTTACATTTGTACAAAGTAGGGCATACTTCAAAGTTTGGGTATTTTTTTTATCGTAAAAGAATCTGCCTGCTAATAAATCACTAGAAACGTTCTTCCTGAGGGACTATAGCTTAAAATTTCACCTGTCATCAGAGGGATGATAGGTAGTGGTGGTTACAACATGCCTATCACTCCCAGTCCTGCAGTAGCCAGACCACCAACTGCCGCCCAAAGCGATAGATTGATGCTTCGAGCCTCATCAAACCCGCTATATTTCTCGCACATCTATTCCCCGCCTTCCTTAGTACAGCTTCCCATATCTAAGGTGCGGAAGTCTTGAGCTCATTTATTAGCCGCCAGGAAGCGGAAGCGGAAACAGAGAACAGAGTGGAATCGTAAGTGCGATGGAGAATTCATACCTCCGGCGTCACTGCAGCAGGTAGCTAGGCTGTCCGTGCGACCCTCGCCACAGCACGAAGCTTCACAGACACCGCCACCAGGACAGCATTCTCCCATCATTGGCGCGCAATCATTTCCACCGTCACAGCATGTATCCATACTCGAACACCAACCGCCTAGACTGATATTTTAGCTGTAACGAAAAAGATGAAATATTGAGGTCCAACGAAAAACCGTGAGGGCTTTTAAAGTGGAGATACACAATACATACTACCGCACTCGTCCTCCATGGGACCACAAGATGATTGGCGAGCAAGTATATTGCGCTTGGTTATCTTGGGCTTTGATTTCAGAGCGGGGTCAAGGTTCGGGCTTTGTGGGGGCGACGTCTGGGGCTGCAGAGACGGCGACCAGACAGAGGAGGGAAAGGACAGCAAGTATACGAAGCATAGAGAACATGGCGGGAATGTTATCTTTTAACGATGAGAGTCTTGGGTATGGCCTGCGCAAATCGGATTGCTCAGGTACTTTATGACAATCTTTGGAGTCTGATGGAGGTTTAAAAAATTAAGAAATGAAACATCTAATGCTTTCTCCTGGGCTTCTCGACATATTTATCTTTGGGAGAGCCAACACAGCATCATTTTATTTCCCTGGCGCATCTAGTTTCTTGGTATCCCGCTTATCAGTTCCCTATTTCGTTCCAAAGACGATGTCAGAACTAAACACGAGGTCTGCAAATATTGCATCCGCTCGTCGAGCTTCGCCCCCAAGGATAAAAAACCCAAGCACCTCTGTTGAACAAGTAACTTTTCAAATTTCCACCTTCCCAAAGAACAGAATTCGCCAAGGGATCAGCCTCCACCTCTCTGCTGTACTAAAGGAGTCGGGCGACCTACAACCTCGCCCGGTGAACCCACGGACTCACCTGCTTCCACAGGGGTGAGATTTTGTATCTTTCATCTCAGTTCAAGGGGGTGTTCACCCTGGACTCCCATTGGGGACTAGTGTGCCCCCGTGGTAACAAGGGGAGGAGGCACCCATTCCATTGGTGGAAGGAAACCACCAACCTTGATAGACCTTTTTTTACCCCAAGCAGATTTTCAGCCTCATCTCATTTCCTCATTTCCTCGTTTCGTTGGGCGCTTGGCAAAAGGCGGATGGAAAAGGAAGTGCGGGGGTGTCATCGATAATCTTGGTATCATTCTTGAATCATATCTTCATTAGGTATGTTTCCGTCTGTATTATGCCCTGGAGACAAGCAGTGCTTTGTTATCATTTTACCCTGTAAGCGTATGTGCACGCATAGCTTCGAACATGGACAGGCCAGCCCCATTTCTTCCCTGTATGTACTTATTTAGATGATCAATCAGTGGATCTTTTTCTCTCTCTAGTGGCCCTCATGAGGCTCCCGGGAGTTATATCTTCATGGGCGAGTTTCCGTGAGTGATTATCTCCTAAATCTGGGAGGATTGAAAGAATGCAGCATATGCCATTCTGGGTTATGGTGGGAGCAGATCATCGTACAATAAATGACGATGGAGTTTGCCTAACTCGCGACAAGGCTACGCAGCTTCCTCCCCAAACTAAAGGCTGGGGAGGGAACAAGGAGAAACGATTCGCCTATGTGGAAGTTGAGATGAGAACCTGCGGCTTTTCCCCCACTCCTCTCTCCCCCGCCCCTGGCTCTTAACTAGGACTGATGTTTAGAGAAGGCGATGTTGGAGCCTTCTCGGGCACATGGCACATAAATTAGAAACTAGCTCGATACATAAAATAGCGTCGACATATATTCAAGTATATCCAAAATAGCTAGAAGGTAGCGAACGAATAAGGGTATCTTTCGTTACTGAGTAATAGAACAACAGAGAAAGTAAAAAAGGGTAAAGAAGAAAAAAAAAGGCAAAGTAATGCCGGGGTCATATCGCATTAAGCCTGCTCCAGCTGCTCCAGGTCCTCCCAGCCGTTCTCACGCTCTAATTGTTCCCTGACACGTTCTCGTAAAGATTGGATCTGACTCCCTAGTGCCTCCGTCCATTGACCCTCCACTGTACCAACCTTGTCCTTTAGGTCGTGGGTCAGGGTGCGCTCCTCATCCGCCTGGGATCCTTGCATCTCCCGTTTCACCTTCTCTTCTGGTTCTCCTTGACGGATACGATCCGCCTCCGTAAGTTTGCAATTGGTTTTCATTACGGCCGACTTAACCTCGTGGAGGAGGCAGAAGAGGTTGATCTGAGATTCAATGTACTGATAACTGGACTTCTCCGCATGGGATACTAATGTGTAGAGGTACTGTAGAGGATGTTGATGGTAGCTCGGGTTCTCCTCGTATTCGTTGGCAGGGATTCGAACCTGGAAACCGTTCAAATTTTCTGGAAGCTGCTGGACTAGGGTGAATAGGGACGGAGCGATGTCCCAGAAAGCAGAAAGCTGCATTTCCACGCCACGAACCACATTCTCCTCGATTACATCCAGAAAGGATTCGAGACGCGCTAGAGCGCTGGACTCGTACCCGACGCGGCGATCGAGGGCGTCCCGGACGAAGAACGCGGTTGTTTCGCGGACCTTCTCCTCAACGTTCTTTTGCTTATAAGGGAGAACAACAACCGCTTTGTATTTTTCATCGCGGTCACTGATTATGTCGTACATTTCACGGTGTAGTTGTTCCCGAGCCTCGAATAGCCACTTCAGTTGAGTAAGTTTTTCAAGCAATTCGGGCTTCTCGTCTCCCTCCTCCTGGGTCTGGTCGGGGGTCTCGTGCTGAGCGTCGTCGAATAATTTGCTGCGGAGCTCATCGATGCAAACGGTAGCCCGCTCGATTCGGTCATTGAGGATGGCCTTCATCGGAGTCATCACAGATTCTTGATAGGTGTCCAGAACTCGTTTTGTTAGCTCCCTCTCCTGCTTGTATTCATCTTCGATCAAGGCGGCCTCTGCCTCTGCCGCTTCACCGAAACTGATACTGCCATCCTGGATTTGGCTTTGAATATTACTCTTAAACTGACGTCGGCCTTCTCGGACTCGCTCTTTATGTTCTTGCAATAGCCTCTCGGCCTCCGATAGATGTCGCTCTCTGGTCGATTTGATCTCGGTGAGATCGCTGATCGAACGGACCAAAGTACGGTAACTAACAAGCTCCGGGTGGCTGTTGTTGACCGCAGGATAATGTCGCGGATAAGGTGGCGGCAAGGTGATCAATCTCGAGACGTCCATTTTTCGCATTTCCCTCGACGATCCATGGCGGTTAATACTGGTAGAGGATGTATAATCGGGGAGAGCCGCCTCCTCGTGCCATCCAACCTTTTCAGGTGGATATTCATCAGGGCCATATGCAGCATATTGGCTATCTGAGCTAATCGAAGGATCCACGCCAGAACCTTCGGCAGAGCTTCGATTCTGAGCCGATTGTAAAGCCTCGAGTGGTAAACCCATATATTTCGACTCGCGCTTCGAGCGTTGGACCCTTCGCTCACCTCCCTCGCTGCCCGACCCAGTTTTTGACTCCCACCAGCGACTGGGTGCTCGTCCTCGGGAACTCATCTCATCATTGCTCATGTTAAGGCTTTGTATAGGGGACAGACAAGGCTTATAATTGTTCCACGCCGATTCACCGCGGGGTATGTCTAGCCTTGGCGCTACTCTGAGTGATCGTGAAGCTGCTTGAGGTTGGGGAACCGGTTTCGGCGGCAGCTCAAACAGTCTGCGGCGTACTTGTTCAATTTCAAATGAGCCAGAATCCCATAGTTTAGCGTAACGCTCACGCCTGATCTGAGACTCTGTAATGACAAATTCAGTAAATAATCTTAGTGCTTCGGCTTCGTCTACAGCACTGGCTTCCTTCTCTATGAATTCCCTGTGCCTCCGTGTGGCGGCCTGAACAAGCTCGGTATCCTGTTTGACCACAGAGTCTAAAGAGGGTCTTTGATGATCCGAGAGGCGGCGTGGTTGTAGTGGGGGGTTGTTCAAAAGGTCATTAGGCGTATGTAATATGTGGGACAAAGGCCTTTCTTCCCTGGAACCAAGCCCTGAAGGTGGCCGCGAATCTTGCCCGGTTTGCAAGGGCGGCGTCGGGAGTGCCTTTGGTGGTAGTGCTTGTTGTGATGAGCCCTTGGGTAATGTAGACTGCTTTTCTGTACCCGGGGAGAAAGGCGGGGTTTGAGCATATCCACGTGTCGCTGGCCCGAGAGGACTCGGCTCCGCTCGGGGGGTTGAGTAGGACGATCTGCTCGAAAACAGGCCCCCGGAAGAGGCTCTGGAGCGTGAAGCGGTGCGTTGACCGTCGGAGCCCATACTATGGGTTGTCCGCGGTGTGAACACAGAGGAAGAAGAAGAATCATGCCGAGAGCTCTCCGCATGACTCTCGGCATGATTCTGGTCGTCAAGGACAAGGTTCGAAGGCTTCACTTGTTCTAGTGCATCAGCCCAGGGATTAGTATTTGTTGAAACCGCGCTGTAGTCATCAAAAACTTGGCTCTGTCTATTCCTACGCTCAGTTCTCCTCTCGCGAATACCCTTAGCGCTGGAATCTCGAACAGCCGGGCTGCGGAACAGGCCATTGCTGATGGAGTTTCGGGATGTATGAGCAGTTTCCGTGGAGCCCGAGCCGAGGGTGTCACGAGACAGAACCGGACTTGAGGTATCTATATTAAGTGGTGTTCTATCTCTTCTTTGGGCTGTGTCGACATGTCCTTCATCCACCCAGTCTGCTGGGGTTGGTGGAATACTTCCCAAACTAGTACCTAAAGCAGGGGGTTGGCGTGTTCCCGCTCGGGCAGAAGACTGGGAGCTTCGCAATGACGATGGGTCGGCTAAACCACTTGCACTCTGGGATCTCGCGGTTGGCGGCGGACCTGGGGGAGGTGGCGGGAGCGGCATTCCTGGTCCCCAAGCAGGTGCCTGCGGTGATTGGCCCCTAGACTGACTTGTAGCTCTTGATGTGCCGGCGCTTCCTACTATTGGACCGGCGGACACAGCCCTTCTGGAAGCCGGAGGTAGAGAATCATCACGTTGAGGAATAATAGGAGCATAATTGTAGCCATTCGGTTGTGGTGAGTGTGGTATATCTTGAGAAACGGTGACATAAGGCGTTTCCGGACTAAAAGAGGTTTGATCTCGATATACATCGACTCTATTATGGGACGATGATCTAGAGGTAGGAATCCCTTGTGGTAACGGCGGAGGCGGGGGGAGTGAAATTTGTCTACTGTGGCTTGCATCGCCCTGGCTTGTGGAAGGAGCACGACGGGTGCGCGGAATAGTGTGTTGATAATCAATCGGTGTATCAACAGCAGAACGCACTGCACCAGTGTATGGCGACCCGGTATTCGGAGTGCCGGAATCTACAGGAGCCGCATGTTGATTCGCCTGGTCTGCTGTGTGGGGAGGTGAGTATGGCGGGGGCGGAGGGGATAAGTTCATGTCTGCGGAAGCCCAAGTAAGCCTCTATTCGAATAGAAAAGAAAAAATAGTAACCCACCAGAATGAGATCCACTTGATCGATGATGCGGAACAATGCGAAGCACATTACTTGTCGGGGGGTACGCCGACTGACCGGCACTCCTTGAAGAACCATTGTTTACTGGGCCCCAATCTTGAGGATTGTAAGGGACGTTGTACTGCCTGGAAATCATGGGGGAAGATCCCGGGCCTGGGCCACCCGAAGAATTGACAGCAGGAGACTGAGTGAAGGGACTTGAAAGAGAAGTCGTTGAAAGAGGAGTTGATACGTGACCTGGACCGAGTGCGACCCCAAGTCCTTGGAACTGATGGCCACCCAAAGACGTCGTCAAAGGAGGTGGCTGCAAAGCATGCTCTCGACGCCGAGGGGATGGGTTGGCGGGAGTGGTGCGAGGAGTTGGCCAGCCACTGGAGGAATATGGACTGGATGCCGGCTCGTCGCCAGCATTATTCGGAGACCACCAACTATCAAAAAACGAAGGTCAGTATTGGGTATGGGTAAGCCTTTAGAAGGCAGGGTGCCATCGACCGGAGAGGTGTATGGGCAAGGAGGGGTGGTCTCACCTATTCATACCGGCGCAGTCAGGAGCCAGCCGGAGATGAAGCCATGGGTAAAAGCCGCGCTGAAAGGGGGCAAAGAACAGGAATAGTAGCAGCAACAAAAGCACAAGCCTACCAGAAGTGACCAGTTGCTTTGATCCTCTGGGAAAAGATGAGAGTGTTGGAAGTTCCTCTTCTTTCCAACAGCTCATTAGTCCAACCATGTGCGGAGCAGACTGGCGTCGGACGAGAATCCACTTGAGTTGGAGGGAGAAAGAGATAAAAATAACTTGCCAATGCTGGGTCCGTCAGCTCGGATGGGAACAGACTCTAAATCTGCAGTACCAGAAAAATGGGGTCATTCTCCTTAGTGTCGGCCATGAGATGCAGCCTTGGACTTTCCATCACGGCCGGCGTGGTGTTGGCGCTTAAATTGTCCTTTCGCGCGCCCTGAGAGGCCAGAACCCCGGTCTCTCCAAAACCCCCCTGAACCACCCCAACAAACCAGGATTCACATCACAATCTTTGCGGACCAACACTGACAAAGATTGTCAGAGCTAGACCAGGGTTTCAGTAGTGCAAAGCGGTAAAATTGTCCCATTGGGATGGAAGATGTTGGCGGTCGGTACCATCCAACAATGGTGTTAATGAGGGGTGTTTTTAGTGTCAGTCCTCCTCCAAACCAAGGTGAATCTTGAACATGAAGTGACAATTTCCAGCAATGGAAGAACAATTACCTTGGTTCTTACTCATAAGCTCTTGACTACTGCACGTTCTCAAATCCTTGGCCCAAAGTGTTTCTAATTTTATCTCAATATTGGATGGATCAAAGTCCGTGTGTATTGCAGAAATTGCTTGTCTTCATTCTCTATCTGATAAACTCTTGAATATGAACATATCTGAGGAAGTTTGCATGTACATTTTTCTGCACTATTAAATATTACCACTCTTATTAGATCTAATCAGCTTAGGGTTCCGACAAGACTATTCAATATAGTTAGCATCATTTCAGGAACAATGTAACAATGACAGAAGATATAGCAAATAACAGGTTTCAGATGTAATGCCCTGTCACAGGCGGTGGTCATCAAGGTAATATTTATGTTGACCGTCGTGATAAAAAAAAGAAAATCATCATTTAAGGTAGAACCGTGTGGACAAAAGAAACAGGAATGTTATGGGCACAGATAACTCACGTTTTACAAAAAGGAATTTCGAACGCGGTCGTTTACTTGGATCCGATCAACTCCTGCAACCAAACAGTCAGCATAAAGTAACAGTGAAGGTATAGCGCGTGTAGAAGATATCACGACTTATCAGTCATGACTTGTGTCCTCTTCATTGGCAAAGCCAACTAGGACATATGCTTGTCTTTTTATGATGTCAAATCATCATTGAGAGGGAAAGAATGGTAGTTTTGGGGGGTAGACATACCAACGCCTGTGTGGGAGCACCGCGGCCCTTGGAATTAAGATTATAATTGTACAATACTACTTTTCAACATCTAATACTGAATTAGCAACGTGGGCGCCAAGATCAAAACATTGTGTATTCTGAAAAATTGGAATCAGGAATGCATGAATGGTAAAAAAAAAAAGATGTTGTCAGCATCGATAACTCGAATAAGACTCGTCATCTAGAAATTCATCATTTTAAATGTGGGAGTCAAGACAAAACGCGAGTATAGTTACCTTTATAGAAAGTCTGAAGTCATACAGCATCCAAGGCGACACTGCGAGCAAAAGTTAGCTCAAGACAAACGCTGTGCTGTGTGCGAAGTGTATGTCTCTGGTGTTCATCTCAGTGGGCGAGGTTTTCTAGGCCTGCCACAAAATGGCTTATCCATCAAGACCGAACGTTTTGTCTAACGCCGTCGGAGCCCAGTGCCGCTTCATCATCGAAAGGATTTCCAAGAAAAGAAATCGGTATATCTTACCTCATGGGAAACAAGTCGGAGACATTTTGTGACATGACCCTGTGAAAAAAACTTTATATAATTGTCAGCAAGAGCGTGGCCAAGATATGATCAAGAACAAAAAACGGAAAGTTTTAAAAGTCAGAAAAGCCATTTGATATCGTCAGAAACCCGGAGGTCTCAGTCGGTAATTTCCAGCGTATAAAGTTGTAAAAAAGCATCATTCTAAGAAAAGAGGGGATCTGAAAAAAGAGGAATACGTACCATCAAACAAAACTGTTTATTGAAGGTTAGTTAAAGCCTTTCAAATTAGTCCTAGATCCTGTAAACGAATTAGCACACATCCAGCACCAGAAATGGTGATTCAACAGGAGGCTTTTCTTCGCAAAATATCAGACTGACGTGCAAAGAAGTGAGTTTTCATGCCCTGAAGGGGTCAAAGACTCTAGTTTGAAGTGGTTCTAATTATCATCATGATGGGGGAGGGGTGTGTTCAGGACGAGAAAAAAAAATAGATACATACCAAAGGGGTTTTCGCTGGAATATGAGGGAGGTCAGTTAAGATTCCATATGAGCATCATCACTCAAATAACACATATTCTACAAGTTGTCGGTGAATTGGTTCCCAAGCATTATAGGAAAAGCACAGAGTGTTGGAGATGTGCAGGCTTTGCAACTTGGATGTTGAGGGAAGAAGGTGGAGGAGAAATTCACGACGAAGTTTTTTAGCAGCTTCGCGAGGGCCTAGTCCTAATACAGCTAGCATTTCTTTCGCTTACCACAAGTCTGATTACATAAGCCCGTACTCTGAATCACCTGATCAAAGCTCCACAGGACCCTTCTATCGCACGTGACCTTGGAGCTCTGGATCTGACCAGTACAGAGTGGTTGTCCTGACGAAAATATGACCGTATCCGGTTCCTCGTCCTCTTCGGGTTCTTATTCTTATTATTATTAATGGGCCTGTTTGTCCAGCGTGATTCGACGAGGGTCTCGACCAGTGGTGGTTCGACCATACGTAACTCGCCTGAAAATTCTCATGTCTGGTGACCTCCCGAAATTCACTCACGGACCGACAGACCAGGTGCAGGTAGTATGCTGCGTCCTCGGAGAACCGCCCTCGAATTAAGTAGCGAACTCGGGGGTTATATTTTCGATTTTAGACTTGATATCAGTAATTTGAACAGAACCAGGATGAACCGGTACCTTGGGGCTCGTGCGGTTCCCACATCTGGCCTCGCTCGCAATTAACCCGGGGGAGGGATTGATAATAATTCCACCAGTTAGTGCGATTCGGATTTATCTTGTCTTGCTCAACCACGAGTCAAAAACCTGCCGGCGTAGTCTCTCTCTATCATAAAGTATTCCACGGAAAGGAAGCAATCGCGGGGGAATTCGGGGCCAATCGGACCTGGAAAGAAGAAAAGCCGGGAGCAAGCGTGAACCGGCAGGGAGCGGGGAGAGCGTAGAAAACGGTTGGCCACGGGGAGATGACGAAAACTGCGGGCAGCGACAATTCATTGCGTCAAGCGCTCTCCACCGTCGATGGGTCACGTCTGACGGTCTGGCTCGCTCTGCTACCGGCAAAAGATTATTGCTCCTGGATTCTGGGATGCCCTTAAATACAATGGGGGACTTCCGCGGGGTTGACGAGGGCCTTCCGAGATAGATCTTTCCCTTTAAATCACGCACCTTGAATTACCCCTTCTCTTCCTGGTCCCACCTCTTGCGCTGAGCGATATACTGTGATTCAGGTTGTTATCGTCTCTCTTCCCCTCAATCAATCCTCTTGATATTGTCCGATCCGGATCCTCCTGCTTTCTCCGCTGAACCGAGGTCAGCTCTCAACTTAAACAGAGCCCCAGAACCAGATAATTATCGCACCTAGTGGATTCCTCTCTGAGACCTTCTCACCTCATCGTCATCACTCGTGTTGAAACCCTCCCTTTTTCTATATTTCTGTAAACATGGCATCGAACGGCAATGGTACCCACGGAGTTGGTCAGGAGAATATCAACACTGATATCATCACCCTCACACGATTTCTCACTGAAGAGCAAGTAAAAGTGCCTGAAGCCACCGGTGACTTCACGTATGTAATACCCCGCATTCATTGCCCTCTTGCCACTTGAGTCGAGTAGAAAGAAACAGACCGTGAGAACTAATTCCTTCTCTTGCAGGCTTCTCTGTCACGCTCTTCAATTCTCTTTCAAGTCCATTGCTTACTACATTCGTCGCGCCACATTGATTAACCTCACTGGTCTGGCCGGTTCCTCGAACACAACCGGCGATGATCAAAAGAAGCTTGATGTGATCGGAAACGATGTGTTCATCGCCGCGATGAGGGGCTCTGGCAAGTGCCGTATCCTCGTCTCCGAAGAGGAGGAGGAGGCTATCGTTTTTGATGAGCATCCCGACGCCCGATATGCTGTTGTTTGCGACCCAATTGACGGATCCTCTAACCTGGATGCTGGCGTCTCGGTTGGTACTATCTTCGGTATCTTCAAGCTCCCCGACGAGGTTCTCGGCCCCCAGAACAAGGTCACCGCAAAGGACGTGCTCAGTCCCGGAACTGAGATGGTTGCCGCCGGTTTCACCATGTATGGTGCCTCCGCCCAGTTGGTCATCACCATGAAAAACGGTGGCGTCAATGGCTTCACTCTCGAAAACTCCCTGGGCGAATTCATTCTCACTCACCCCAACATGCAGCTTCCCACCAAGCGTGCTATCTACTCCGTCAACGAAGGTAACAGTATGTACTGGGATGACTGGGTGAACGCTTACTTCGATTCCCTGAAGCGCCCTGGAGAGGGCAAGAAACCCTACAGTTCTCGTTACATCGGTAGCATGGTTGCGGATGCTTACCGAACCCTGCTCTATGGAGGCGTCTTCGCCTACCCTGCTGACTCCAAAAGCCCCAAGGGAAAGCTCCGTATCCTCTACGAATGTGCCCCCATGGCCATGGTCTTCGAGAATGCCGGAGGTCTGGCTGTCAACTCTCGTATGGAACGACTTCTGGGCGTCCAGCCCGAACACATCCACGACCGAAGCGGTGTGTTCCTGGGATCCAAGGATGAGGTGCAGAAGATTATCGACACCTACAATCAGTTCAAGAAATGAAAAGGAAAATAATAATAATAAAGAAAAGGATCATCTTGCATAGCCATTGCTTGGTGTCCGGCCGGAGTTCTTGTGGTTTCTTGGAGGGAAATGATATTTAATGACGTATCTTCATGTGCAGGCCATCTAGATGGCAACAGTTCTAAATATAGTAAAGCGTGCTAAATTCACACCCCCAAATACTATTATCACACCTACAACGATGGTTATATTCCTTATTAGCTTAAGGCTCGTTGCTTAAGATGTAGAAAATATAGTAAAATAACCGCCTATTTCCAGGTGGTAAGACCCCTCACAATAATCCTCGAATCCTTCCTACTGGGCTAAGTATCTCCGACGTTAGCGAGCAATGATCAAAGCATACGCATCTAACTAGGTAAGAAACAATAAAAGGATATGAAAAATTTATATATTTCTGATGTTCTAATAGCACAGCCGTGGTGGTAATGTAAAGAAAAGGACAACACTCTTAAGACGTCCAGATCCAATTCAGTCCACATTTGGGTTATACAATACATCAAGATGCAAACAGAGAAGAGAAGGGAAAGGATGGAAAGATGGAAAAAGAGAAAAAAAGGAAGAGAGAATTCAACCAAGAAGAAGGCTAGTCGACTGGATCTTCCTCAAGGAGAGTCTTGAAACTGAATGGCGTAAACGGCATGCCCTCGCCCATAAAATGCTTACTCATGGCTTCGACCCAATGTAGACGAAGAGAGTGAAGCATGGCGCTAGTACCTTCCATAACGCACAGGATGATAACAGTTAATGTGAACCACATATAGAACGTGATAACAATCATTATTACACGGGTGGTTGGGTTTTCCTGCTCGAAAGCACCGCCAAGGGTCATATTCCATAGCACGATGGAGAGTTGTTGATGGGCCAGCGACAGAGCCCACAGACGCAAGTAGGAGGCAGTGTGGGAGATACAGTTGAGACAGAATTCGATAGTGTGAATGACTTGGTGAATCATAACCTCGGAGAAGTCGAACTCCTCGTGTTCCTCGTCCCCGAGGTCCTGTGCAATCATAGCAACGCCTTCACCCTCGCTAGCCAAGCTATCGCGGGGTCTCCCGTCCGTTCCCCCATCGTCGTCCAGCGCACTAACTCTGGACTGTTCACCGAGACCCCGGTAGCCAAGAGCGTGAGCTCGGTTATGTTCCCGCCGCAGGTAGAAAGGTTTGAAAAAGAGCATGATAGGAACTTGGACAACTGCAAGCAGCAACAGGACGATTTGGACACCAGCTTGGCCGGGGTAGAGTGTCTCCTGGAGTGTTCCAGGGCTGAGGAACATGAAGATCAGCATGTTGAGGAGACCGGGCGGCGATTCTCCGATAGCTTCCCAATCAACAGACCATTTGTAGATGATAGTGATGACAAGATAACCGAAAATGGACTGGAAGAAAATCATTCCCGGAAGAAAGTTTCCAATAATATCCACTTTGGACTTAAAGTGGCGGGCGTTAACGTATTGTAGGCAAAGGGCGTAGGTCATATGCGCCCAACCTAACACAATACTCATCTTCATTTTCAAACTGTTCGTGAAAAGCAAGCTGTTTTCGGCTTCATGCCAGTTCCAGTCAAGGCCGAAGGGGAACCGATAGCCGCCCTTCAATGATGCCTCGACGGCTTTGCCGGCTTGAATATCTTCAGGCCACTGCCAGGAGCTGGGCAGAATGGTGAAAGACTTGGAGAAGATATCGTTGTACATCAAACCAGTATACATCGAGAAAAGACCCATCATCAGCATAATATAGCGGCCGTAGAACGCCATGTAACTAATTTCGTCAAGTTTAGTTTTTAGGAGCTTTCTTTCCCAGAAGATCATAGCGGAAGCACACATAGCCATGAGGGCACCGTGACCAAAGTCACCAAACATGACGGCAAACAAAAAGGGGAACGTAACCACGGTATATAGACCCGGGTTGGCTTCCGAGTACTTCGGGATACCGTAAGCATTGACAATTGTTTGGAAAGCCTCTGTAAATTTGTTCGTCCGCACATAGGTTGGGGGTGTCTTGTTGGTACGGATCTGGTTGACAATGGTTGGGACGCTCAGGCCGGCACGGTCATTAACATCTTGCAACGTTGACTTGATCAATGGAAGGGAATTTGTCGGACACCACGCCTCTGCGATGAGAGTTTTTCGCGCTTGATCGTACGAAAACCTATTAAGCGTGTCGTAAACGGACTTCTCCTTCTTGACGATAATCATCCAGGCAGCCAGAGATCGAGCAATTTGCGAGAGCTCTGCATCGAGGGTGTTCTTCGTGTTGCGCAAGACATTGCCCACATCGCCCAACCTCGTGTTCACTTCGTGGATTTGGTCACGTCTCAGCTCGCTGTTCTCGTCGACATTATATAGAGAGGCCCCGAGGGACTCCGAGATCTTCCTAATCTTTGCGATAATGTTCTTGCCATGAGCAAAGATGACGAAAACGTTCTTGTTAGACTCCTCGTTGGTGGACGGGTCGATGATAGGATCGGGAATCTCCGATTGGTTCATGTACAAGTTACCACGCAGGGTACGCCAGAGGATACGCTCAAAGGCACCGATTCGATCCCGAGGAATAACTCCCGCCACGAACCCAATGTTCATTTCTAGGAAAGACTGTTGACCTTGAGCGTCGCCGTTTGGCCCCCGATGCTGCCCCTCAACATCACGAAGAAGAGGGGCTTCATCGTTGTCGAAGGACTGACGGATTTCCTCCGTCTGGGTGTGAGCACGATCGAAGAAACCACCAGCTTCCCTAAGAACCCATCGCCATTCCGTCAACTCCACCTCACGCTTCTTCAAGGTTTCGTAACTATCGTTCAACGAGGCAATTCTTTGTTCGAGGCTTTCGCTGCGCTCCGCAAGCTCGTCAATCTCCGATGCATTAGGGGCAGCCAGGGTATCCGAAAATTCCGACGAAGACCTCATCGGAATGGCGGCCTTGTCCATCTGAGCATGGAAGTATCCTATCGAAGAAAAGCAAAGTATTTAGCCTAACAACCCATCTCTCAACAATCATCGATATTCGAAAAGAACGTTCTGTTTTCGGGGACGGCAAAGCATACGTAATTGTCTCTCTACATTGTCCAGCCGGCGGATCTCCTTGGTAAATGTTCGCTGGAAGGCATTTGTGTCGGGATTAAGCTGTTAAAGAGTAAATCAAGTCAGTCCCCGACCCGGTTGACGACAGGAGCAATCTCTCTCGCGTGAAGGGGTCATAAACTTACATCCCTAAATTGCACTTGGCCTAGCTCTCCGAGAGCACTAACGACCTCCCGTCCAATTTCGTTCGCGATATAGAGCTGAGTCAAGCTCATATCCGACGAGCGGAAGAAGGTGTCTTTAGGAGCCATGGTGAAAGAGCGGCTGCCTCAAGCAAGTTCTTTCCACCACAACGGCAGAAAATGCGCAAGAGCGCGAAATTAAGCAGACGTATAAGTGAATAGGAATAATGATAGATAAATACCCAACTGATAGCCCATGAATAAGTGGGAAACTGAAGGAAAAAGCCCCAAGCCAAGCCCCTGGAACTGGTGATATTGCTTGACGCTGAGAGAGCCGCGTGGCTGTTTCTGTGCACGTGATCTACTAAACAGGGTTAGTCGTTCTACGTTCAGCTGAATGACTCCACCTAGGATCTCAGTATAGGTACTTAGTGTAAGTAATACTCTTCGATACTCGAGTGATTTTAAAATTGATCCCACTACCTGGGGATTCTCGCCGCCAAAAATTTGGATTAACTGTTGTCTTGTGTTAAAATAATATTTGATGGTATGTAAGGTACGGAGAGTTTAATACACTGTTGCCGTCCCAGTCTCAGTCGTCAAGAGCCAAAAAGAGCGAAACAAAAAGAAATGCCCAAAAGACCGCCTGTCCTAGTTCAATTATAGAAAGGGCACCAAGATTTTTGGTATGGGCTGACTTAGTGTACAAAGATAGACAATGCAATAATGGGCATTTGAATATTAAAACCCCCCCCCCCCATGGACCTATGCGTTTCTTAATCTTTTCTGTATCTTGTCTAAGCGAAATAGCTCTTCCAAAGGACACCTGAAAGGTCTTCTAGTTGGTCCGGGGTGAATGCCTATTACATAATGTTAGATTTCCTCTCCAAGTCTATAACGTGCAACTAATAGTAAAATCTTCTTACCTTCGCATCAATATGCCAGGTATCCTGCCTTGTCTTTTTGAATTCGCTGATTATAGACTTGACACTCGAGCCAACAATACCAGGGTCATTCGCAGCACGAACGCTGAGTGTAGTCAAGGCCTCCGGCATCCACGTAGGGGGGGGGCTGCTGTAGGGGAATGCCTGAATCAGAGCTCCCAACCCCAAAACAGCTCCATGTCTGCTAATGATGAGTCGGGTGTGTTCAGGAGTCGGGGTGCCGGCTCCAGAGGAAACCGGAGATGAGATGCCAGAGCGAAGAAGCTTGGGCCGTTTTGGAAGGGGGTTTTCGACCAGTATTTTTGTGAAACGTTTTTTCAGTCGACCTATAATATCTTGTCGGAGAGACTCGGGTGAGCACCGAACCATTCCAGATAATGTAGCTGATGCACCGGCTCTCACTTCATGCTGGGGGTCTTCAAGCATGCTTGCAACGCAATCAAAAAGTTTATCGCGGTCAGCAACGGAGAGCAAGAATAGACGGCGGAAATAAATAATTTGAATGTTGATCATGATACGCAGGCGTTGATGCCAGGAAGGTGACGTCTGCCCGATGTGAATGAGGGATTTGATAAACCCAGAACTCCGTTCTGCTGGATATGGGATGTTAGGTAGGTGGCGGAAAACATGGTATGCCAAAGACTGGAGTTCTGGGTCCTCCTTGACGTCCATCATATGTAAAAGCTGACCAGTAAACACATCGGGGAAAAACGGAACGAGCTGTGTGCATTCATGGGACGATAGCGTTGAGTCGAGCCAAAGGAGAACCGTTTTGCTTCCTGAAGTATAAGAGGACGGGGTTTGCTGACCGGGTGTCCTCTCTTGCCGCCATTTCTCAATTCGGTTGAAGACATCGTGGATCATTTGAGAAAAATCTATGCTTGGAAGGTATGGATATGTACCAACCGACGACGCGGATTCCTGCGCATTGAGCAAGCCCTTAAGGTCCGGATAGGATTCGTGATACCGCGTGCGGAAAATCGTCGCAATTGTCTGGCCCATTGCTTCGCGAACACCTTTATACGGATGGTCAAGGTGTGAAAGAAAATCTTGGACAATCGGCTTTTCGAGTTGGAAATGCCACCCTGCATCTATGATGGATTGGTGCAACAAATTGATCTTAGAACTCTCCTTGAAGGCTGCGTTGGTTGCCATATCCAGTCGGAAGCTTGCTAACCAATCAACCAATGGCCAGACTCGCCGCGGATCCCGACATTGGAGTATCATGTGCAGGAATGTGGTCCAATAACCAGAGTTTTCGGGAGTCAACCCGTCAGTGAAAATCCTTTGCACAATCGGGAACGCGTACTCCCACACCATAGTCCGATTCTCAACGCTCGAGTCCGCAACAGAGCTGACCAAAGCGCCAAGGATTTCCGCAGTAGCCCTATGCTGGTGCTTGTCACTTCCGTCTTCAAACACTGCTTCAACCTCTTCTTGGATGTCCTTGAAGCTAGCGGCGGTAAGTTCATCCCGAAGCATTAACTCAAAGGCATAAAGGAGTAACATTGCACAAGGCATGCGGAATTTATCAGCCGAAGGGTCCCGTGGTTCTTGCTTCAAGTACATGAAGAACTTTGAGAACCACCCTCGAGTAAACAATTTGCCCATATGTGAGCGAACCTTCCATTCTACCTCATCATACTCAATGTCGCGCGCCACATTAGGCTTATACCCTGGCATGCTGTCTGACCATACGAGCCATCCGGGGAAATCGTGATCAATATAATATTCCGCCTCGGGGTTGGCAAAACTTGCAAGGAATTGCTCGGTCCAACCTTCCTCATATCGCTTGGTTGCCACTTTGATTTTTGATGGGAAATTCTGGTTGCCCAGAATGTAATTCTTGTAGTCATGAGTGCAGATTGCGCGGACATCTATCATAGTGAATAATGCGGTGAGCCCCTGTGAGTACATGCCACGCAACCCAGGATGGTCATCGATTGATCCTTGAGTTACCAGCTCCACGAGATTCTCACTGGCGATGTAGTCAAACCTAAGACCCATGGAGATAACGATAGTAGCCGCTCGGCTAGCAACCTTCCAGTGAGAGGTTTTAGCCAGGCTGACCAGCTCTCCTGCCAGAGTGGCTTTCTTCTTTTCAATTAGGGCACGTTTGTTGTTAATATTCTTACGTTTCTTCTCAATTTGTTCTTGAAGATTCTGCGTCGGGGCAATCGACTCGATGATGTCTTGGTCTAGGATAGCCATTCTCTCCATAGAGCGGCCGTAGTCCATGATTTGATATACCACACTTGAGCAAATTCTCTGTACGGAAGGCTTGTCGACCGCGCTGGCGTCAATAAAAGTTTTTATTAAGGTAGGTGCATATTTCCAGTGACGTCCAACAGTTCTGGCGACACTGCTCAGCAGCAGAGAAAATAGAGCGCCTTTGATACGGCCGTAGTCATTTTCTTTAATGCCATTCTGCAGGGCCTTGAGTAGGGGAGGGATAACCAAAAGCCGAGAGCCCCATACCGCTTTCAGAGCCGATTCGCCCGCGCTTTGAGCATTGCGACGGGTTTCTGTGTAGGCAGAGACACACGACTCAGCAATATCCAAAAGCAATATCTCATCTAACCGGGACCGGCATCGGGGGGCTGCATTGTGTCTCAAACGCTGCAGATGGTACATATTTGCTCGTCGAACGAGAAGGGGACGTGGATAATCCTTACGAACCCCACTCATTTTATAAGGATGAATGTCTGCTATAAGCAGACGGGTAACCCTGTCAAGGACATGGGCGGATCTCTCGATGCCGACATCGACAAACCAGGAGCGGTACGCCGAATACAAAGCGCCAAAGCAGGGAACATCATCTTCTTGCTTGTCAGATAAAAATCTATGCACCTTGTGAAGGACCCAGCCTGCCCTTTCCCGAATGTCATGGATGGTGATATAAATAGGATCAGTTTCCTGGAATGGGTAACCTGTGGGATACAGAAAGGTCTCCCTAACAGTACCCTCATCGGAGCTGTCGAGTAACGAATCAGAATCATCATCTTTCTCTCCGGTAGCTTTTTGAGCATCTGCCATTTCAACGTCATTCGACACATCCGAGGCGCTATTCGCTCCAGTTCGCTTCGTCTTTGAGGCTGCCTTGGAGTCAAAGAGCACAGAGATACCAGAAAGAATGAGTCTCAGTAAAACTAGGTTTCGAATCACTTCGTCTGACCAGTTCTTGCCGCTTCCATCCCGTTTGACACTAGACGTATCATCAGTTAGGGCGGTCAGTTGGTTGAGAGCAGTCTCAGCCTGATTTTGAAAGAGCTCGGCGGCAAATTCAAGCTCTTCGCGTTTCGGGACGTGCCATTTAATGGTAAGGTTTCGAGGGTCCGGTCGGTAGCTCCAGAGTTCAGGTTGGATACCCTGAGCTACAACTTCAGGCTCGTACAGGGAGTAATCAGAGGTGTACGTCCCAGTGAGGTTCAGCAAAAGATGGTGTATGAAATTGGAGATGTGGACTGTAGGAATTCCCCTACACTTCTGCTGCATGTACACAGCAATATCGAGTAGCTCTTTCTTGTGAGCAAGCACCGCGTCGCCCACATGAACAACACACATGCTGAGCATACTGACATTCCAGACCAATCCCCGGTCACGAGGGAGGACGTCTGTACCAGTCGTTCTGGTCGAGCCTGCGCCATTATCGTCGATCTCAGTACGGATTGCCTGAGTCAATACCGGAATGAAGCGCTTCAAAGCCTTTTCGGGGTTTACTTTGCAAACCGAATTGCAAATAAATGCCATTGCATCCCGAGCTTGGTGAATCACATGGTTCGAAACAAAGTCGACCACCTTAGATAATGCAATATCATAATACTCGGGTGAGAGGGATGACAACAATGGCATGAACGTTGCAGGGAGAGTATTCACAATGTTTTCTTCGGGGGAGCCGTTTCGCACTCGTGTAACATCTGGTAGGTTCTCCAACAACGTGAAAACGCGGCCCAGGAACGACACGATAAAGTCGCCAAAGCCACAGGTAGAGGAACGGAGGATCATTTCCTCAGTTTCGTCATCCAGGTCTGTGTCATAATTTAATTTTACCTGAACCCCCTCTTCCTCCATTCGTTCCATCTCGCCAGGAATCCATTGCATCGCCAACATATTAGAATTTATCTCCTCTCTCCCCTTGGTCAAGTCAACCATGGGTATGTTGTAACACGCGGACTGTATGAATGATAGAGCGTGCAATGATTTCTCGAGATCATTGGCATCAATCCCCGGTAGTGCCAGGCCAAGCAACGTTGTCAAATGACAACGGTATCCTTTTGTCCTGGAAATGATCCTCGACAGCACTTGAAGCGCTCGAAGGGAAGATGTGGTACGGTGAACCTCTACTAAGCCTTGTAACGAGGGGTATATCCTTTGCAGAGCCCCCGGTAGAATCAAATGCGGCTCTAAGAATGCCAAGCCCTGTAGAGTAGACAAGGAAAAGCTCATGGCGGTACTGCTTTTGGAGTAGATGCCCATAAATATCACTTCACGCAAACAAAGTACGAAGCGGCGTTTCAAAGGCTCATTTAACTTGCGCTCAGCTGGGACTTCCATCTCCCCGCTTTGCTCCCTGTTCCAACGCATTACGAAAAAGTCGGTCAGGTAATATACCAACTGAGCTAGGGTCTTGGTCCAACTTCCAGAATTTGAGGGATGAAAAAAGGTTTCCACGGCTTGTATGAGGCCCTCTAGTTGCGTCAGTATCGACTCCTCCGCGTCAAGGCATGCGGGTGAGAGCGACATGATGATCCACCTAGCGATATGATGTGCTACAGGGTGCTTTCGAGAATCTCGATCAAGCATTATGCCCAGCCCAGAGGATATATCCACGAGAGCACTGTAAGGCGAAGTTGACTGCCCAACCGGAATCTCCAAAAGCCTAAGGATAGCAGTGAAGATAAGGGAGGACTGCTCCTTGGTAAAGAGACCAAACTCGGAAAACGAAATCTGCTTAGCGGGCAGCGAGTCTCGAGCCAATCGAGAAAGATAATCAAGGAAGGTCATATCAAAGGTCTTCGACCGACTAACCAAAGACCAAAGATGAAAATACGTCGGTAGGTAATGCTGCGGGAGCAGATCCTCCCTAGATTCCGGGGCTGGGGACGTTGGGAGAAGGAGATTGATCAAGCCAACAACAACGAACGCACCCTCCGAAAATGAAGTTGTATAATGAGGAAGAAACTCCTCCAGCATTGCTGGCAGCTCACAAGGGTCGACATATAACTGCACGAACGCGCAAAGCTTTGTCAACGTCTTGACATTGCGCTTGAGATTTGAAGAGTGGACAAGCCCCGATTCTGTCGGCAGTACAAAAGCTTTAAGTTCCCTATATAGGGGCTTCCAATCTAATGCGAGGTCTTTGACGGGTTTCAGGTAATGCTTGCGTCTGCGATCGAGGTCAGCACTGAGCAAACAAAGACAGTCAACTCCAAAAGATCCACTCACTTGGTGAGTAGCATGAACATGCTCGCAAATCGCTCAGAAACATTTGGATCAATCCCAGGGGCAAGAGACAGCTCATAGTAAAGCTTCACAAGGTTGATTCGCTCACTGCGAGTGGGATCAAATTTGAGCGATAGCCATCCTCGGAGCTCCCGTGTCCAGTGCACCGCTCCCGGGCTAAAATCCCCCGCCTCCACGCAAACATAAAGATGATTCAATATCTCTCGCAAATTCTTTTCTCTCTGACTTTCGTCCTCAAGCGGGTATGGGATGTATTTGAAGTATGGGTAGGTACGAGGCCGAATGCGAGCCTTGGGCTCTCCATCTCCATTCAGGCCAGCAGGCTCACCACCTGGAGAGGTGGCGCGAGAAATCATATGCACATTATGGAAGTTATCTGGCGTAAGAATTATTTTGGGGCCCGAATTATCCATAATCGTCCAGTTCGCCCGGCGATTACCGTGGTGTTGAAGACGGGAAGTTTGTGTGGTTCGGAGGAGCTCTAGAACACAGCCTCGTTAGCTTACACAAATTCACAGAAAAGGAAAAACTAGTCACTAATCCACAGGCTGAGTTTACATTAAACATGAAGCATGTATCCAGATACTATGCTATGAAAAAAAGATGCCCAACGGTAACTTGCTATGGGTCTGCCTCGCATGGGCGATTAAGATAACCTGGGCTAGCAGAACGAGCAGAAGCAGGAGCTTTAAATAACAAATGTAGGCTTGTCAGGTAATTTTATAATTTCATTCCCCGTAAAAAAAGCTGATCAACATAAAACCCCTTTCTTGCACGGGTTTGTTGCTCTAAAGATGAGGGTGAATTTCACTCACGCGTTGAAGTTGAAGGTATCGAGCAGCATTAAGTCTCTCTCGGTTGTGCCAGATTGCTGATGACATAATGCAAGCTACGTAACTACGACAGCAGCCTAAGGGTCTAATCAACCCGCAACCCCAGCAAGACGCTTCTTATTTGTGGCGGAAAACCGGTCATGTGTGTTAATGGAACATAGAAATCGATGGAATCTCTAAAAAGAAACTCCCACATACTCGATACCCTCTCAAATTTCCAGCCATTCCGAACTTCTAGTGTGCCAAAGATATGTGCCACATCGAAAACGACTCCGCCTTCCTTACCGCCCCACGCCCGTGTCGCCTTCAAAGTTTGAATTGCATCTTTTGAAGAGAAAAGTTATTGGAAACGGTAAAAAAAGGATCGAGGCATCTAGAGGAACAGGGTTATAATTATTAACTCTAAAGGGCATCCCAATTGAGTTGACAATCCGAGACGGAAGCCTTGTCGAACGTAGATTTTCTAGAGACCACATTATATATATTCACCCTCTATCCATCATTGGGGAAGCTGGATAAACCAGGATGGCTTAACTTAGCGCTGGAGCTCGCGGAGAGCACACGGAGGATCTCAATTCTATCGAGTCCCACCACTAACCAGCAGTTGATTGTTGAATATCGTCCTTGAGCAGGATGACGGCAGCCATGGATGGCTACGGCCTTGGCAGCTACAGTGGATGCAGAATAATACGGCAGAAAGATATTTTTCAAAACTCCTGGGCCAATCTCTTGATGTGAGAGCTTAATTTAGATACACCTAAGCCGGAGGGAGAAAGGAACCGAATAAAGTAGCCTGGACAAGTGCATAGATAACCATGACTTGCGTGAGAAGTGGGAAACGAAGGTTGGACTTGGAGGTAGGTCTAGAATTCCTCCAGTAGTCTACGGCCGGCCACACAATATACCAATACCACAAGGGATACCCCGACGAGATGCGGTTGATGATCTGGACGTGATAGCTGGTAACAGCCATCGAGGATAGCAAGAGTTGAATTATCGCTAGTTGGGGCAGCAAAGAAGGTGCGGAGTCGGGTGATGTGGCTGCATTTGCTCCGTCTTTGGGCTTATGTAATATGTAGGGTGCAGTTGTACTCAATCCCCAGATGCCAGATAGACAAAGGATGACTAGCATCGGCGAGGCTAGTAAAAAGAGAGGAACGTTTGATATCGTCCAGTATCGGAGAAAACCAACACCCCTGTTTGGCGAGTTAGAATATGATATAACACCAATCCATGAGCTGCATACCAATAATGAGCTTGAACGAAGCCATAAATATTAGGAACAAGCGAATGACACCATGGACGCATGGTGCTCTCATTCACACAGTACATAGTATAGGCTAGGAATTGAGGGATGATAAGTCCCAAAGCGACAATAGATCCACCAGCAACAGTAAAGCAGAGTCGGACGGCGGGTTCCGCTAAGGAACCACGAGAAACGATTTGAAGAAGTTGTAGGACCGCGTCATAAGCGAATAAAAAGCCACTAAGGATACCATTGCTGCGGATGGTTATTGCTCCTGCAAACAGGGTCGCCGCAAGAAGCAGCTTCGTGTTACTGGATGTCCTCTTGCCGAGATTGTAGTCAACCTGAGAGGAAGAGTAAATATAGAACCCGGTGATATTGAGAAAGGAGAACAGCGATTCCCCGTAGGGCGCAGAGAGAAACGCTCCGGCGGGTGAGATTATATGTAACGCAGCGGAGAGAAAGCAGGCAAATCTCTTCTCAGCAGTATCATTGCCGAAGATATTCAGAGAGAGTCTATACAGGGCAAGCACAGATAGATAGTGAGCAACGTGGGAGAGCACCACTGCCGCCACAGCGAGGCTAGGAGCTCCACTGAAGATATTTGACAGAAAAAATACTGCCGTGTTTGTTAGTCTCGCTTCTTTTTGTAAATATTTATTATAGCCTTAGAAGGTGAATGTACCATGAGCGAGTAGATTCACGAGTTTACCGTATACATAGCTAAATGCCCATTCTTGCTCAAAGACGTAGCCACTCCCTCCTATATGCAAAAAGTAAATTGAATCCCACCTGACGAATTTCAGCGGTAGGGGGAGAGACGTATGTCTCGTGTCTCCTGAGAGAACATCGAACGACCCGGCATCCTCGAGAGGGAGATGGCTTGTGGACGTGTCATAGCCCAGCCCAGGGCAGCCAATGATGACAAGAAACAAAAGAGTTTTCCATAACCAAAAAGCTCGTGATAAGCTTCTGACTGGTTTGCTGGGGTCAAGCAGAATTGGACGCAGTGATAACACAAGCGAACTCATGGTCGTGACGGCGCGTTGCACTTTGGCGTGTATTATTTTTAGGTATTATGATTGATCTTCTCTGATTGGATGAACGGTCTAGTTCATCCTCGTGATTCCACTTGATGCCTAGGCATGTTTCGATAATGAAAATTAATTGAATATTTTTCTTTTGCCTTTAGTGTTGGATGATAATAATAATGATGGGCCGAGGTACGGAGGGAGTGGTTGAGTTGTGTAGACAGAGTGGCTTCAGATGAGCGCCAAGTGGATCGGCCGGATTCATCGGAAGGCATAATTATACCCCTTATTCAGCGCATGACCTGTAATGTGCATAAAACTGGCCCCATCTCAATAAAGATGAGCTTCGAGAAGAAAAATATTACAGTCTAACTCTTAGACATGAAGGGTGCTGTGGTGATTGTTGTGATGAACAATAATAATAATAATAACTGTGCCCCAAGAGAATCTAGAACAATGCACTTCTATGATTGTGTACATAAAGTCGATGTTGCTCGTGGAACTGTGAAAGTCCTAACCTTGGGTCGGCTTGGATAGCCGCTCAGCCCTATGAAAACAGCTCTGAGAACCAAGTCTGAGCTGGATATCCACAGTTCCACATGTCATTACTAGTATTATTAATGAATTAATTTTACGCTGCAATTTGCCAAGAGCAAGATGGAATCATCATCACCAAGAGCTTGCAGGGTTTGTGTATCCCTCGCCCCCATCAAAATTTGAAGATTTGCGCGTTGCAGGTTTGATCCGAGCTTCCGAGTGAGAGGACGATTTGAGCGCCAGACATTTTTTTCATCATGAGACCGAGGAAAATTAGTCCTGAATAGGAGTAGTACGGTGATCGGCAGTGGGTGAAGATGTGGAGAGAGGACTTGGTCGCTTTATGCACGACATGTAAATGCACTCAGAGATCAAATTCTGTATGTAAGAATAATGAATCAACCACTCTCATAAGTCTTCCAGTATGGTTTTAATTAATCAATGTTTCCGCCACCTTCATCGTGGCGGTGACACCAATTATTATAGTATCCATAACCATGATCATTATTTGCCACCATGTCTCTTCTGACCAAAGTCACCCATTCGTTTTTTTGTGGGGATTACCTTCACCCATCATGGATCAATCATCAATTATTAATGGGATGAGGGTAAAAATTCTTTTTTTCTCTTTCTGAGTTCCTCTTCGAAATGATCGTTTATATGATTATTCTTATTATTACCAAAGCTTACAGTTCAAGTCTCCGCATGTCTCCACCATGAGGAGACTTAACTTTTCTTGTTAGGTTTGGTCATCATGATAATATTAAGGTCAAGAATCCAGTGTTAGAGCTGATGAAAAATAACACGTGCATTTTTAACATCCTAGGCTTATGTGTTTGAGACCCGTCGCAAATGCTTTTCATGGCAAACAAGGAGCTTGTGTTCTTGACAGAGATTTTGCTTCTTGTAAAATCCTGATGCAGGCCTCATCTAAATTTTCATAGCACAAGGAATCATGATCATATTATCAATCAACGATCACTGATCAGGAAGAGGCATAAGAGACGGACGAAATGCTTGCTCCGCAGTCCGTACTCCGAGTCCGTCGTCGTTCTCGCTCCGTCCTTTGATTAGTATCATAATAATTTCTTTTTTTGTCGTTGCCTAGACTTGGATGAGAGTCCAGCTGGAAACCACGGAACCAATTGTGGAGCAGACCGGGAAGTCGGCGCTTCCGAGGTCCGTCTGCTCACATCTCGCGGCGTTGTCCTCCGTCCTCAAAACCAGGTGTTAGAATTAGATGGCTGGATCGAAATGCGACGAAAACTCATTACTCTGACTACTGCGAAGAGGGCGAATTATTATTATCAATGGTCGGTAAGGATTACGAAAGGTGGATGAGCAGAGGGGCAACTTCTGGATGTGCAGCGGGATTCTCTGACCATCTCAAAATGTGGTAATACTGTGTTGTGCAATGGAGCTGAGCCTTGGCCTCTTGGTTTGGGAGTTTCGATCTTGGGCGCTTGATGGATTTACTAGTGGAAAGTTTCTTTTACGAGAAGTGTCCCTGTCAGGCGATGACAACAAGGTGGTTTTTGCTTTTTGCTTTGCTCACTAGTCCCAACTCCCTTCCAATGTTCGTCCCTTCTGCTCTCATCTGGGGAGGAACCCTAGCCGCCTCAAGCATCGAACTCTGTTCTTCGAGCAGGGACTGGGATTGGCTGTTGGAGTGGACAGCGAGCTGAAGTGGTAGCGTCGGGCTTATTCTTCTTTTATGCCCGAGGATCGGCGTCTATACTTTCGAGCTCTCTTCTTCTGCGGACTGGGCCAACGTCCAATCCGTGGATTGCTTCCCGAAAGTTGGTTCATGCACCATTCGTCCCTTATAGCTGGACCACCACCTCGATGGGGAGAGTTTATCCTCCCGGAGCCTAGGACTGTGTAAATTTTAGTCATTTTAGTTCAGATCCAGATTGAATAAAATCGGCGATTAGTATGGAGTCCCGGCTTCTTAGTATCCAGTAGTGTACCTTTGGAATTTTGGATCCAACGGCAAAAAAGAAAAAAAATGAAAGATTACATATTCTGATCTTGTGCACCTGGCCACCGATTTGTTGCACTTTCCTATTCTTGTCTTTTTGTCTCCTTTTTTTCTTCTGATTTCTATCTTGGTCTTCCCATCTTCCCTTCGCTTTATTATTATTATTTCTTTTTCCCTTACTTTACTCAGAGTATACTACTTCCTTTCCTCTCCCTTCTTGAAACCCTGCGTGCAGAAAGGGATCCAGTCGCAACTACAATCATTACTAAGTCCTGTGGCCAGTCTATGGGGTCCGTCAGCCAGCTTTGACCGCTCCTCTACTTGAACGATGCTGCCTGTCTCTCACATTCCACAAGAGTTTGCTTCATGATACGTACCTGAATCGGAGGGCACCCGCAGCAACTTCATCTTCTCTCCTTCCAATTTCCTTCTCCCTCCCTTACATATTTCCCGCCCGCTTTTTGCATTGCTCCTCCACTTATACATGATCTGACGTGACACAACTGTGGCACCCTGCTTTTGTTTGCCTCTTTTGCGGACCTTTAATTCTCTCCATCTCCCTCGCAAGACGGGTGCTGATTCTTCCTCCTCTTACGTACTTCTTTTCGGGTGGAGCCTGAATACCTGTCGTGCAGGCCACGCCAAGTTTCAACATTCTTCACCCCTCCATCGCAGCCAAAATTTCTATAACCATCGTTTATCACCTGTACCCCTCTTATTTCACTTTCCTCTCTCTGCAGAGGTTGAGGGAGCGCCTGCCTAGCTGGGGTGTCGCTGATTGACAGCCCGGAGCTATCACCACTTCTAATCCCGCTGTTGATGGTGTCCTTGATAACTTGACAGGGATCGGATCTCTGGATATCATGCTATTCAACCTCGGTATGACAGCCGACGCGGCGGCAGCCCACAACGAGGTTATTAGCTCCCCTTCAGAGACCCAGCTCTCGACTCCCACCCGCTCGTTTACTACCTTGCCGTCGCGGGGACTGGGGACACTCCCCAGCAAGAATAAGCTTCCAGACATAAGTGGGGCGAATAATGAGCAGCGACGATCGATGCCAGTTCGGCCGGTCGAACATACGTTTTCGGACGATGAAGATAAACCACCCTCTGCATTACGATCTCATTTGATGGGCCAACAACCAGCGAAACGATCATCGCGGACGAGAATCTCCTATCAATTGGCTCACCCTGCAGCCAACGCACGACACAAACGGCTGAAGCTCAGACCCAAACTACTTCTACAGCTGCAACGAGTGTCGCATACCTCACGCCCGCTTCCTGTGTTAGATATATTGCCGTCGACGCTCTTTATGCCTAGGTTATCGCGCAAGTTCCCGACAATTTTGCGCGGTAAGAAAGGGCTCGGGCCGAATGATTTGATCGTAACAACCAGCGACTTGTATGAAGGGCGAGGCGTAGACCCTACGGATAGGAGCATCAGCTCCGACGAAGAAAATGGGGATCATCGTGAGGTTGTAGCAACGATATGCCAGATGCTCAAGGAGGATGCGTTGTCGAAGGGGAAAGCAGAGATTTGCCTCGATAGCGGACCTGTGTGGGAAGCAACCCCACTCGCCAGCGGGTCATACGAGTTTACAGCGAACACTGACTCCGGGATGATGATACTACGGTGGGTGCGACGCGGCGCGAAGAAACGTCGTGCATCTGCACCCCCTGGTTCAATTCAGCAAGAAGACTCTCGGCGCTTCACATTTAGCGTCATTGATCCCAGCACGCGCAGACACCCCATTATTGCGTCGATGACACGAAATCAGCTTGAGGTATATGACAGATACTCAGTACCTTCCGGGCCCGGGGGCCCTTCCTCACCTACCTCCGCCATGTCCGTGATTAGCGATGCTTCCGATGTTGAATCCCCAATAGATCGACCTGTAATTGAGACGGACGATAACCTCCGCATGCTGATCATTATTACCAGCATATGGGTTGCATTCCGGGAGGGCTGGTCGCCTAACTTTAGCTATAACGACACCGCGGTGACCCCAAAGGCTGTGCGCTCGCCTACCTCTAAGGTGGGCAGGGTTGAAAGCGAAACATTGCCAGCTGAGCAAGACAGCTACCCTGAAAAACAAACGCCAGTTGAACAAAGGCGCCGGGTAGCAACTTGGAGTGTTTTACCTTCGCAGCAGACCCCAATTCCAGAGCACTCGATGCAGTATGGCAGTATATCCAAACGTTCAAATTCCACTGGAGCCGCCTTTATCGCGAGGTCCAATCGGCGCTGGTCCGCGACTAATAGTCGACCCCTTCGCCATAGTATGCTCGCGGGCTCTCGTGAGCCGGAGCAGGCAACTGTACCTGTGCCCAGCCCTACTCCACGGATTTCCGATAGCCCACCCACGAAAGGTAGTGCGGAGGATACAAACGGCGTTTCCCCCCACACTACGAAACCTGCCGGGTCCCGAAAAGCTACAGGTCGCAAAAGTCGTCCTCCCGAGGCATCTCGTAAAAAACCTAGCAAAAATCCCGAAAAGCCAACGTTATCAAAGGGCAAGTGTCGACACCGATTTAGCAGCTTGTTTGATTTCATTCTCAGGAAGCACGGAAACCATAGCTAGCGGTCTCCCATTCTTTCCACTATGATCTTCTTCCCACTGTCCTACCCAAAAGCCCAATCAACGACAGCCTCTTGAGGAGGCACGGGTAAACTTTGCGGTATAGACATTTTCTTTGAACATTTGCATTTATGACATTTGAGCCAGGAGCTGTTGTCTTTAAGGTACATGGAATACCTGTGGAATGACCAAAAAACTACCCACTTCCCACCTTTTTTTTTCTCCCCAGTCGAACACCGAAATTTCTATCCCAAATAACTCAAAATGTGCATAGGGCGTTAGAGTTACAGGCAGCCCTCTCCTCCACTCTGTTCGGTTTATTGCACTTGTGATGGTATCCAAGACATGTACATATATGAGCTAAATGCGCCAGGTAGCAGCGTTAGATCATGAATCCGCAATGCAAAGCATACTCTTTCGATTATGAGACTACTGATTGACTGTGATGAACTTAAAAGACGAAATAAGGACAATTTGACCATGAGTGCAACACAAATCCACCATTTCCATCACCATCTTACGCAAGTAGTCAATTAGCGTTGATTGCAGTGATTTTTAGTTGACATGATGAACATATATTTATATATTTGTAAAAAAATGATTTTCAAAATTGGACATAAAAACATAACAAGGAAGAAACCCACCCCTTTACTTCTCCAGAGGAGACAACGTCTTGGGAACATAGGGCTCCTCTAGGTAATTAATTTCTTCCTGGGTGAGTTTGACATGGATACTTGCGACGGCCTCATCGATGCGTTCCTTACTGTTCAAGCCCAGGATAGGGTTTTCGTGAGGGTGGCTCAGGGACCAGGCGATGGCCACCTGGGCCATGCTGATGCCCTTCTTCTTGGCGATCTCTTCGACACGGTCGACAATCGCCTTGTCTGCCTCGGTCTCACGGTTGCGGAGCAGGACGTTGAGGGCGCCATCTGTGTTTTCACGGAGGGTCTTGCCAGATCCCCAGGGACGAGTGAGGAGACCACGGGCCATAGGGGACCAGGGGATCAAACCGATGCCAGCATCGAGACAGTAGGGGATCATCTCGCGTTCTTCCTCACGGGAGATGAGATTGTGGTAGTTCTGCATGGAGATGAATTGGTGCCAGCCGTTGCGGGCAGCGATGTTATTGAGGGCCTGGAATTCCCAGGCAGACATCTATTTGGGGGAGAGTCTCATCTTAGCATATCAGATCTCTCTTTTTATAAAAGGTATAAAAAGAAGGAATGGTATTTAAGGGTTAGGCAGACTGACTGTGCTGGCACCAATGTAGCGGACCTTTCCGCTTTCGATCACATCGTTGAGAGCCTTCATGATCTCCTCTCGGGGCGTCTCACGGTCCAACCGGTGGATCTGGAGAACATCGATGTAGGTTCCGAGCCTCTCAACGCTGGCGTTGACCGCGTCGAAGATGTGCTTGCGGGATAGACCAACACGGTTGACGAAGCTGCCATCATTTCTGGCGGAAGCAGCGATGGGAGGGAGACCACCCATGTCGTCGACACCATAGAAGCACTTGGTCATAATGACGACGCGGTGGCGGGGAATATTGAACTGCTTAATCGCTTTGCCGACAACTTCTTCGGAACGACCGTGGGAGTAAATATCGGCCTTGAATGCGCGACGGGCATAGGTGAGTCAACTGTTTGTCTATAGGCCTGTATTCGGGCTAGCGTACCGTATCCCAAGTATTGATACCGCACTTGTAGGCATGTTCGATAAGGGGGAGGGACTTGTCCTCATCTAGTACCCAGTCCTGCCACTCGCTGGTGCCATAGGACATGGTTCCAAGAATGATCTTGGAGATTTTCAGACCGCTCTTTCCGAGGCTAGAGGGCGTATTGGGTTAGCGATTGGAGGGTTGCTGCGAATCGATGTAAATGGGGGGAGGAAGAGCGTACGTGACATATTCCATTTGGTTGTTGGCAGCCATTGTGTTGATGATGATGTCTCCGCAAATGTCTGTTTTCAGGATTGTTAGCGATTAAGGTATCGTGCATGCGGGGAAGTCAATAATAATAATAGCGGAAAGAGTAAAGTACTAACGCCAAAGGCGGGGAGAAAAAAGGAAGCAAGATGAATGATGGGACTAACTGGAAGTACTTAGTATAGGTATGACTCTCTAGGTAGTGGAAACGATTACGAGTTAGGGGAGGTTATAGAGAGAGGATATTAGTGTGAAGGAAAAAACTGAGTTCATCCAGCTTTTGATTTCTTCAAAGTCGCCCATGATGGTTCGTCGAACCCCCGCCGTTCAATATTATTCAGCTCTCTCCGAATCTGCCGAAAGTTGGAAGCGATGATGGACAGAGCCGATGAGTTACCGACCAACGGCTGGCTCCCGGGGCAGCTGGTTGGATGGGATCCGGGGTTCGGGGACGAAAGTCGGGAGCTCAAATTCTTGGAATGCTCGAAGGCCCATCTGACATCATTGGTCTACTTAGGACTGACGATGATGGGACACCATCCGCAGCAGTATAGATAGATTTAAGAAATTTGCTATGAATTGATTCTGGGCTAGCAACACGAACATGAATGAGGGGCTAAAATGAATGATTTGGATGATTGGGGTTTTTTTCCATGGCTGGTGACTAAGCATGCATTCCTTCCACTCCTCTGTATCTCAGTGTGGTTCCTGCCCAAATATCTTATTAAGACACTCTGTATTCGAGGCTATAGCTACTTAATTAATGAATCCATTACACCGAGTGCTATCTTCATCCGTTGGTATGTTGCCCCCCCTGGTCCTCGTTTCGATCTTGTTCTAACTCGATCATCAGGTGTTTGATCTGTGCCCAGGCGATTGTGCCAAGCAATGTCATTGCGTAGATCACACAACAGACGATTGGTCCTGGGCCTGTCTTGGTCAAGACTTAAACTAAGCAGGGGACTGGACGCTTAGGATTGGCGTTTCCCCCCCAAAAAGATCGAAGAAGAGAAAAGCAATAATATCGTAGAACCTGCCTGTGCCCTTCCTTCTTTTGCGCTGGGTGGATGAACCATCAAAAGCCAACAGATGCCCTTTTGCCACCACATCTGCAGACCTTTTGATTCCTTGACGAATTGGGCTGGTTGACCGGGCCGCTAAACCGCCGTATCGCGAACGAGATCCAGTCGGCAATTGTTGCCTCTGTTGAGGGACTCTTCAGTGTCTTCACCCCATTCTCATCTCCAGGCCAGTCCTGAAGAAGCGGGGAAATTAGATTAAGCTTCATGATCAACTTTTGCCGCTCCTCCGCTCCCGTTTGGGATGAAAGCCCTTCGCATGCCGCCACCAATATATAAGAGAGGCTGTGGCTTCAGTCCGGAGTCCCTAGGCTGTTTTGACTATCAGCCACCACCAGACACGCCAACTAATCGGGATAGAATTCAGGAACGGCAATGCCATTAGCGTAGCTCTAACACCAAAATGAGGGGTGTTAATTGTCGCTAGGACATCAATCCACGATCTAGTCTTATTTCCTTTTTAATTTCAGGCTCATATTCGCCGAATTCTTATGTGTCAGCTTGCAAAATGATACAGCTAATTTAGCATGAATCAGGGTGAGGTTTCTGGGGTGGTGTTCAAGACTTTGGGAGCAATTTTATGGGTGCGAGGAGGCTAAATCGGGGCTGTACTCTCTCATTCGCGATGCATGGTCGCTTTTCGCTTGCTTCAACATCCGGAACGACGGTGTTGATATCCGTCTGGATGGGGGTAGTCGGGGTGTATATAAACCTCCCTGGGATCCGGGAAGAATTGCTTGAAATTTTCTGCTGCAGCCAGTTCTCTTGACAGAAGCCTGTAAATCCCCCATTCATAAACCCAAAGGACGTCCCACAATTTCAGGATGCGTCATATCTCTGCCTCCCTGGCACTCTCTCTCTTGTTGCCGGCCATCCAGGCCCAGCAATCCCTCTACGGACAATGTAAGAGTCGAGATCTCCTGTCACATTCTATTGTGCTAATAATGCTCTTTAGGTGGCGGTACTGGATGGACTGGTGCCACCAGCTGTACCGCTGGAGCGGCATGCTCGACGCTGAATCCTTGTATGGCTCTGTGACCTGAGCAACTTGTATTCCGTGGTGGCATCTTGCTAACTAGCTGGTCTAGACTACGCTCAGTGTTTGCCGGCCGCAACCACGTCGACTACTTTGTCGACGACAACTAGGTCTTCTACGACCACGACCACGACCACCACTACATCCTCATCGCGGTCAACTGCCACTAGCACGAGCACAAGCACGAGCAAAAGCAGCACCACCGCCACCGCCACCACGACGGCTACTGCATCGGGTAATCCTTTCAGCGGCTACCAGCTGTATTCCAACCCCTACTACTCCTCTGAGGTCCATTCCTTAGCCATCCCATCCATGACTGGGACTTTGGCTGCAAAGGCTACCGCTGCCGCTGAGGTGCCTTCTTTCGTATGGCTGTAAGTTGCCACGGATTTCCCACTCTGTGCGGATAATCAGCAAGGATAACAATTGCACAGTGACACCCAAGCGAAAGTGCCCACAATGGGTACTTACCTGGCCGACATTAAAGCCAAGAACGCTGCTGGCGCTAGTCCCCCAATTGCAGGTATATTCGTTGTTTACGATTTGCCCGACCGTGACTGTGCTGCTCTGGCAAGTAACGGAGAGTTTGCCATTGCCAACAATGGTGTCAACAACTACAAGGCTTATATTGATTCCATCCGGAAGTGGCTGGTTCAATACAGTGATGTCCATGTCATTCTCGTTATCGGTGAGCTACTCAACCTCCCTCCTTTTCTTCCGTCCGTCCTTCCTTTCTTTTCAAATGTTTTTATACTAACTTCGTTCAGAACCCGACAGCTTGGCTAACCTGGTGACCAACCTCAACGTTGCAAAGTGCTCTAACGCCCAGAGCGCATACTTGGAATGCACAAACTATGCTCTCGAGCAGCTGAATCTCCCCAATGTTGCGATGTATCTGGATGCTGGTATGTGTCTTCCCATCCCATCCCATTAGACTAGGACTGAGCGTATTCTTTCTTCTAGGACATGCTGGATGGCTAGGATGGACCGCGAATTTGGCCCCAGCCGCCGAGCTTTATGCCAAAGTCTACACTGATGCTGGTTCGCCCGCCGCGGTTCGAGGCTTGGCCACTAATGTTGCCAACTACAATGCCTGGACCATCTCTCCTTGCCCATCCTACACCCAGGGTAACACGGTCTGCGATGAGAAGGACTACATCAATGCAATTGCTCCACTTCTGCAGTCCCGAGGCTTCGATGCCCACTTTATTATTGATACTGGTGAGTAACAGCACACACTGTGAACCTCTAATGCGAAAGATCAATCCCTTTTTTTGCTTTTCAAGCGGGCTAACCTTCTTTACAAGCCCGTAATGGTGCTCAGCCTACCAAGCAGAATGCCTGGGGTGATTGGTGCAATGTGATCGGGACCGGATTCGGTGTCCGCCCTACCACCAATACTGGTGATGCGCTCGCCGATGCCTTCGTCTGGGTTAAGCCTGGTGGTGAGAGTGATGGAACCTCCGACAGCTCTGCCACCCGCTATGATGCCCACTGTGGATACTCCGATGCTCTGCAGCCTGCTCCCGAGGCTGGTACTTGGTTCCAGGTAAGTTTGGCCAACCTCTTTTCCCCACCGTTCTTTATCCGCACCTAGTAGGATATGTCTGACATAAGAAAAAAAATTGATAGGCCTACTTCGAACAGCTCCTGACTAACGCAAACCCATCTTTCTAAATGTGCATGGATCTTTTTTTGATTCAATGGTGAGTGATCCGTTGCGAGGAGCTTTGTCCAGGGGACGGGGAAAAAGAGAGGGAGAAGAGGAATCTATGTTGAGTAGAAAAAAATCGATGTTTGCCGTGCTGGTACGAGTGAAAAATTCAAATCAATTGCATTATGTTACGTGAAGGAGCTGTAGGTTATACTCAAGATTTTTCTTTTACCTTCCTTAGGCTGGCCGACGAACTAGCGGAGCATGGCTAGGGGAACCACCCAGATGTATGATTTATCAATATGTCCGAGGAAATGATAAAATAAGAGGGTGGTAGCTTAATTGGAGCGAAGGCAGTAGAATACCTTGTGAAGATATGCTGGGGGAAAGTGAGGAGACAACCCCGGAAGTATGGCACCTCAATAGCTGTATGAAATTGAGTCGGATGGCTTTTTACCGCTGCGAAGGGGCTAGTCTTCGAAGTATTGACCGTTCGTGCCTAATAACATATAGGTCCCATTGGGTATGGGATATGGATAGCTTGTAGAGGGTTTATTGTCGGAAGTGCGGGCGACTAATCCTGATACCGAATCAAATACCATCCTTGTGCCTAACACATTGTCTCCTGGCGTCAGACTCCCGTCGGAATGCAGCTTCCTTTCCCGTTCCCTGGGGGCTTGAGCGATCATCTTGTCGGGATACATGAGGCATTTCTCGAAAAGTCCGCATGTGTCCATAGTGCCTAAGAGACAGAGAGTTTCTGCGCCACTTCTGATGATCATGGTCGGAAATACCAAGAGGGAGAGTGTCATCGGAGCCCTTAAAAATTTGCACCGATGATGGCCGGGGGAAATGCTTGTTGCCGAATCCGGGATAATCCATCCTCAACGACTGTTACCTTAAGCCCTAGGATATTGGAAAGAATGCAAATAAAACGCATGCCTTCCCCTCCTCCACGGAGCATCGGTGACTAAACTAGTGAGATATGGCGCAGTGTAGAATTGTGGGATTCGTGTCCGGGAATAATGGTGACTATGTCGAGGAATTTGGGGAAGCTGCTGAACGTCACGATCTTTCCCCGGGCCATCTTTTCATTACGTGACTCAACAGCTTTGAGTATCATTTAGCTCTGGTTCAATTTCAATCAAATCCTCTGCATCGGGGAAGTAAAGGATGTGCTGCCTGAAGTTAGCCATTGGCTTTATATTAACAGAATATTCACTATATCAGTAAACAAATGAAGATGATAAAAAGGGTAGGGGATACACCACGGTGAAGTTGATCAGCATTTTTGTCACTGCAAAGGATGGCATCTATCATGCTTTGAACTGGGAAAGACATTCATTTTAATAATGTATTCTTCTCTTTGTTTCTTCTGATGTATGTACATTTTTTTTTATCTATATAATCTGGTCTGCTTTTAGTAACTATTCACCGTGAAAAATACCGAAATTCGGATAATTTTGAAAATATATCAGAATCCAAGAGAAAGGGCTTTTAAGCCAGAAGAAGCATTTAACCAAAATTACGAAACGCAAACACGCTATAATTAATATCATGAGGTACCTCCGCGGCCGCCCACGCTGGCCAGCGCCGCCTTCTGGTCCTCAGTAATCGGCGCAGTCGGCAATGGGCGTTCTCCTGGGGTAGATGGCGGGGGCAGGAACCCGACGGCTACAAGGTATGAGACATAGAGGCCAACAAGGTCTTCTGTCACGCCAGCCCCTGCGGAGACGTCAACACCGGACCAAGCTGCGTCGGCACGTAGAGAACTAGCGGCGTTGCTATCATCTAGCTCCGGGGCCTTGGTGTTGGATGGAAGATCTGCGGTGACAAAGTGATAGAGAGGCATGCTGGTGGTATGGATTAGCTTTTGGCGAATAATATGGGGGGAAGGGGACAGGGCTTGAAAGGTAGGAATTACAGGGCATGTTGCGATTCAGGGTCGTCGTGCTGTCCGTCATTAACGTAAGCTTCGAGCTTCTTTGACCATGGAACGTAGTCCATCTGGCCAACGTTGTATCCATATGGCTCGAGGGCGCCGAGGAATTCATTGAACCGGAGTCGGGGATGTCCAGTAACCTGTGCGACACCGACCGGGCTGCATGGTGGCTGGAAAGCACCAGCAATGACTACCTGGGCAACGTGGTCAACGGGGACCATGTTGACGGTGTTGTTGATGTTGGGACGGGCAGAAAGTTGGATACATCCTTTGATCATTCGAATGAGGAAGTCGTCGGTGTTGGTAGCTAGAAAAAGGCATTTTTTGTTAAGTTTTGTTCACAAAGGGGTGAAACCAGGCTTGAACTTACTTCCGGTTTTGGAATCTCCTAGAACATATCCAGGGCGGACAACAGTCCCCTTCAACCCCCTCTTACCGGCTTCCCGGACGAGGTACTCTCCGGCCCACTTGCTCTGGCCGTAGCCAGTTCCGAGACCGACGCTGCTCCCCTCAAGGTCATCTGCTTCACTTATTCCAGCTTCGCCGGCTGCAATGAGTCGTTCAGATTCCTGAACATAATAGTCGCTGTCAAGAACACTGGTGGAGCTGACAAAGGAGAATTGCTTAGGCTTTCCGCTAGCGCACAGGTTCAGGGCGTCGATTGTGCCTAGCACGTTGGCGGCCTTGAGAGTCGAGTAAGGATATACCCAGTGAACCTGAGCTCCGTTGTGAATCACTGCATCGACTCGGTTGGTTAAATCATCCCAAAGAGCCTCGCTAAGCCCAAATCGAGTGTCCCCAAGACTACCACATACGCATTGCAATCTGCTTTCCCATGCATCATCCCAGAATCCGTAGGCACGGCATGTGGAGCGAACTCGATCCAGCGCCTGCGCCTCGCTCTTGCCTCGAACCAAGGCAACGACCTTGGCAGATGGTGACTTGCGGGAGAGCAAATCGCGAAGGATGTGCGCACCAAGGAAACCAGTGGCGCCAGTGAGGAAGATCGTGGGTTCTCCGGCGAGGATATTCTCGGTCCTTGGAGGGAAAGACTTTGGAAGCGTTTCCGCCAACTTCCGTGCGTCCCGGGAGTATTCGTCGTCGGGTTCATTGGAAGTGGCCGCAGTGTCAGCGGCGGGACCTTGGATATCGTTGCTTGCAAACGACTCGTGGCTCAGCAGACGGTCGATTTCAGAAGCGAATCCCTTCAGGGTAGGGCTACGGAAAATGGCATTCATGCTGATATCCACACCGCGCCACTTGCGCCTAAGATCGAAGAACATCTGCTGCGCCAGGATACTATGGCCACCGAGATCAAAGAAAGAGTCGTCAGGGCCGATCATGCGGGCAGTGATATTGGGGATACGCTGAGCCCAGATTTGGGCCAGAGCTTGCTCCGTTTCGGAGTATTGCTGTAGTACCGAGGACTTGCGTCGTGGGGCTGCCGCGCTCAGCTCTGCAGTATCTGGGAAGGGCAGTGCAGGCTTATCGATCTTTCCATTAGGGTTAAGAGGCATTCGTTTCAGGGGAATGAATACTGTCGGCACAGCATAGGCAGGGAGCTTCGTGCGCAGAAGATCTCGCACGTCATCACGAAGGGGGCGGAACCGCCTGAGCATGCCCACCATGCCATCGGCAGAATCGTCATCGGTGAGGCTTTTGCTCTCCAACCACGAGGCCCATTTGCTCATATCAGGCACGAAGTAGCTGACAAGCGTTGGTTCCTCGAACTTGTCTCGCCGTACCAAAGTTACGTTTTCTCTCACCAGTGGATGGCGGGAAAGGTGCGTATCAATTTCTCCAAGTTCGATACGGAAACCGCGGATTTTCACCTGGTCGTCAGCGCGACCAGAACATTCGACATCTCCAGAAGGGGTGTATCTGCCAAGATCTCCGCTGCGATACAAACGATCCCTCGGCCCAAAGTACAGTTCCCTCCAGGGCTCATTCGCCCCCTGTGACTCAGCCTTGTCTTTGTCCGACCAGACTTGTGGATCCACAAACCAGTTAGTAAGGAATTTCTTTTCGTTGAGCTCAGGGTTAGCCAGGTAACCTTCAGCAAGACCAGCTGCTCGAACGTAGATTTCGCCAACTTCTCCAATGGCACAGATCCGGCTAGGTTCAAAGCGATTGACGACCAGCATCTGTACGTCGACCATTCCCCGGCCGGCCGGAATCACGTCCTTCATAGTGTCCAAATATCCACCATCACTGGAGAAACTTGGAATCTCGTAGTAACTGACAGCACGCTGGGTTTCGGTCGTACCATACATGTTAACAATACTGACATTCGGAGCCAGCCCTTGTAGGGAACGGCAGTCTCTCTTGATCAAAATATCACCGACAAAGAAAGCGTGGTGGAGGGCAGGGAACTGCGCGGAAGCGCCACCGACCAGGATTTGCCCCATAGCAGGTGTGAGATGAGTGACGGTGGCTCCCCACTGCTGCATCCATTCGGCAAGCTTCTCGTTCTGAATGTCCTCTCGCGCTGGAACTAGCAGTTGAGCTCCCAAGAATAGAGGGGTGAATATATCTCTCTGGATAGGGTCGTGGGCAATGCCGCTCAACATGGTGAATTTATCATTGGGGGTAAGCTTGAAAGTTTCAGACATCCATGGGAAGTAGTAGGCCAAGGAGAAATGACGGCCTCGGACACCCTTAGGTCTACCTTCGGAGCCGGAAGTGAACGACAAGGTAGGCGTGGAGTCGGGACCGACAAGAACACCAACTGACTTCGACTTCAAGGGGACTTGGTTGGCCAAGACATCCTGACCCTCAACCGCGCCTCCTAGGAGCGATCCATCGTCGCGTAAGGCAAGGGCTGGAATCTCTGTTCGGAGCTGCAGGTTTTCGTTGATGAAAGAACGGACTATGTCCGATAGCTCACCGGCGTCCTTGGTAGCCTTCTCGATATTTATAAGAGCTCGGGGACGGGCGACATCAAGATAGATACATTGTCTTTCCGGGGGGTATGCGGGATCGATCACAGAAAAGGTTGCACCCGCTTTGAGGATACCCATGACGGCTACAACAAGGTCGACACCGCGGTAGGCGTAAACCATGACGACTTCTCCCCTCTCGACACCGGACTGCACAAGATGGTGCCCCAGAATATTGGAAGCCTCATTAATCTGTTTGTAGGTAAACTCGCGGTGCGGGGACCTTTCGGATTTGGTCTCGACGACACAGAGTTTGTCGGGGTGCTTCTCAGCATTTGCCGCGAAGATATCGTGGATAGCACCGCGGAATTTGGACCAGTTAAGGTCGGACGTGGGGTCGGGAAGAAGAGCCTTCTGCTCTGGGGTCATGAAATCAATACGACCAATTGCTTCTTCCGGATTTGCGGTAGCATTCTTTACTAGCTGGGAAAGCTGGCTTAGAATAGTGGAGATCCTGGCACTTGAGAAGAGACGCTGGTTATAATAGGCCCCCAACTCCGCGGATCCACTACTAGCAGGCGCAATATTGACTACCAGATCGGTGGTCTCGAAGGTATTGGCAGGGTATTCCTGAGAGGCGGCAGGGGCATCGTATGCTGCGAATCGGAAAAGAGTCGGTGTGCGTTCGGAGCTCGACTTCTCTTGGATATAGGATCGTAGGCTGCCCAATGGGACGATCTCATTGGACCCTTCATCGAAGGCCTAACACATGATGAGAATAGAGGTCAAAGCGAGAGAACTGGCATCCATATGCATACCTTCTGGACCTTGGAGTATAGTTGAAGGAAGGTCTCCGAATTGTCAATTGGAACCCGCAGAACGAAAGGTCGGCCATCATCGCCAACGCTGGTTCCGACGGCGATATCTTCATCACCAGTCAGGCGAGCGACGAGGACGACGAAAGCTGCCAAGAAAACGGTGAAGCCTGATGAGGAGCCAGAGACCTTCTGCAGGGCAGAGACTGTGTCATTTGGAAGCTTCAATGACTCGAACGCCTCAATTGCCCTCTTGGGAAGCTCCTGGTTCTGGTTGTCGGGATAATCACGGGTAAGAGGGGAAACGGTGAGGTTTTGGAGCCTTTGAGCCCATCGCTCAAGGCGCTCCTGCAATTCAACACCCATGATGGCAGTGACGAGGCCCTTTTGGATCTCGGGGCGTCGAGCTGCACTGGGATGAAAGTTGGATGGATTGTATAATATGAACAAGAGCAATGGCCGACAGTAATGATAATAAATTATGACTCAACGAGTCAGGACTTGCCGAGGGGCACGCGAGAGGAATATCCCGCCGATTTCGCAAGAGCCCAATAAAACTCAACAACCCCCACATTATGGGTTTTTTTCTGCCGAGTTTGACTTGTTTGACTGGGGGAGATTTGTACCGCCTTTTCCCGAGTCCGAGAGGTCCGAGTTTCGAATGGATACAAATTAAGGTTAGCGTTATTTATGACTGAGGCATGCCGGAGTTGATGCCTGAAACACGGTTCCTGGTGGCGCTTTGCCTTCCCTGGCAATTCCGATGAGTTACCTTCGGGAGCTTTGATTATTATTTTGGGTGGTCCTTGTCCAAGTGGCCAGGGGGGCGCAACTACAAAACACAACAACACGACTTCCAATTATTCATCATTGTCTGACGTGCTCCGGGACGGGCTCCAGTCGATTGCCTGGAATTGGTCCGTCCAGGGCCTGGGTCCAAAATCCATGAATTCCTTTTCCCCTTTTGCAATTCTTAAATTCTTGTTTGCCTAGAGGTATTCCTGCACTACCTACGTCTTGGAGACCCCCAACCGAACTAGTGCAGACGGTCTCAAGAGCTTTCCCTGGCTCTCACACAACCTTCTCCCCTGCCTGTGATTGACCGCTGCTTGTCTAACTTCGAGCTCGCGCCTTCGAGCCTTCGATGTGAAAAATGGTCCCCCATCGGAGCACAGCCCTACTCACAATTGTCATATTTGTTGCCCTTCTTTTGGTAATATTTTCGTCGACACCTGCGAGAGATACCTTCGGCGAGGAGATCTCCAACGCTGCCAACAGCGCCGCCAAGTATGTGCCGAATATTCCTTCATTGAACGACTTGCATCTTCCGTCCTTCCATCCCGCTGCACACAAGCCTCCCGAACCGCAGCCTGATAGTTCGAGTGGCGATTCGAAGTGGTTCAGCAATTGGGCCTGGGCCAATCCTTTTTCGTCATCCATCACTCTCGACGAAAGCCGATCCGTTCTGCCTCCTCTTCGAGACCGCCCCTATATTTATACCTATTACAATCCGAAGAAAAACAATGATCAAGCTGTGAAAAACGCGGACGCGCAGCTTCTTCTTGCTTGGCGTAGAGCCTGGTATGCCCAGGGCTTTCGTCCGGTCGTTCTGGGACGTGGGGAGGCTGTAGCCAACCCATTGTATGAGCTTGTGCAGCCCTTGAACGCCAGCCCCGAGATAGAAAAGGACCTGTTTCGGTGGCTCGCTTGGGGACACATGGGTGATGGTCTACTCGCTGATTGGCGTTGCTTCCCGATGGCGAGATACGACGACGTCACCCTCTCTTATCTGCGGCGAGGCGGTGACCCGGATGCTATAATGCGGTTTGACCACATTGGAAGCGCTCTACTGTCCGGTAGGAAGGTGAGGATTAATGACGCAATCAAGGAGGCGGTTAAAAGCGTCGATGAAAAGTCGAAATTCGTGGTGGATCTCGTTCCTGGCGAAGTAGTGAAGACCGAGCAATCTAGTGCGTTAGCGTTCTACGACTCGCCTACTATCACCTCTCACTACGCGGCAATTACTGAGAAGGAACTTTCTTCACCGTCTGCCGGGCAGCTGGCGCTGGTTGACCTCATCAATTCCCACTTGCAAAACACATTCCAGAACTCCTTCCAGGCTGGGGTCGCTGTTCTGAAACCTTTCCCAGAGCACATGACAGCTCTGGTCGAGCCGGCCCTGCGGCTCGCTAAAGCTCTTGGTCAATGTCCTAACTCCATTGTACCATCGTCCTGCCCGCCCAACCTGCTCAAGTGCCACCCTTGCGATGCCGAAAAACCGATGCAGATCAGCCAGCCTGCTACCTACAGAAACAACACCCAAGTTTTCACCATTGGAACCTTACCTCACCCGTATACTTTTATTAGCTTGGAGCATAACTCTGCGGATATCACGACCCGATATGTGCGCCGTGAAACGGATCGTGATGCGTGGCTAAAAGAAGTGACCCGCGAACAATTGGGCAAAGAGATCGGCGGTTCTCCAAGGGCAGCTATCCTCAAGAGAGTTGTCGCCGATGACCCCGCAGTTGGTACTTCCCTATGGCTGACCGTCGAGTCCTTGCCGCCCGATGCTGGCCAAGCCCTTCCATCTGATCTGTTGAACGAGTTTGAGTGGCAATTTGGATTCCGAATTCCCCGAAACAGTAATGTGGATGCCAAAAACGAGGGTGAAGCTAAGGAATCAATGCAACATGCGAACCCCAGTGAGCAAGGCGTTGAGAAGGAGTATGAGATTATCCAACAGGCCAGAGCCGCATTGAAGAGCAAAGAGACCAATCGGATCAGCATCCGGGATGTAGTGGAAGCCTGGAATTTGGCGGACACCGAAGTCTGGCGATTTGTGAAAGCTTACCGGTTCGTTCTTAGTCTGGGGATCCAGGATATAAAGACACCGCTAACATGTTGATTTTTAGGGCGCGCAGTGTTGTCGAACGTCAGAAATGGGAAGAAGAAGAAAAAAATTTTATTGGACCACGACCAACATAGATAAAGAAGGTATATACGGTCTAGAAAAGGCCTGGTCTCTGTTTGTCCCCACATGTACCTTTCCAACATTTTAAAACAGCCCCTCGTGTACTTCTTGTATTCTTTCACCCCTTTTATAGATCTGGATTCTACATGTACTATTACGGAGCATCTGGCACGGCGTTGATTTGATGGAATTTGCTTGCGATATAGATAATTATTACCATTTTTCTTAGTTCTTCGAGCTATTTCGGTAATTATATGACTTGCAGCTGGGCTGTTGGGAGTAGCTGTGGTCGCCCCGGCCGCACCCCTTTCCTTCAGCAGAGTGGTAGCCTCTTGGTTTTGCAATGTTGACGTTGGACCACGTGAACACAGACCTTGCTCGCTGGTGTTTATCTTGATTCGATGGGATCTGTTTGTGATTTCATTCCTAAGAAATTCTATTTATAATAGCCATTATTCCTCCAGCAATCTGGTTCCTGGGAAATGTTACCTGCCTTAGTAAAAGCGCATTCCGCGGGATGGGATTGGGTCCTGGGAGTGGGTAAGTTCCAGCCGTGGGTTTCCGCTGGTTGGCGAGTCGCCATCGCCGTCGGACAGTGGCGATCCCCGCAGTGACACACTAAACGCCTCTCGTAGTACGAGCGTCTCTTCCCCGCGCTGATAAGACTAAGAGCCTGGATTCCAAGCCTTTATCAGACCCCTATATTATTTATTAATCTACGATTGCCCCCGATTTACTATGTCCGTCTCCCCCCTCGACCCAGTTGAACACGACTGAACATGGCTCCTGGAATTTTATCAACGTCGCCGTCCGACACGACGGCCCCCAAAGCTGTTGCCACTTTGGCACAGCTCACAGAGGACTGGGACGACACGATTCGTTTCTACCTCAACGGCACCAAAGTCGTTCTCGACTCCATCGACCCCGAAGTTACCCTGCTAGAGTACCTCAGGGGTATTGGCTTGACGGGAACAAAGCTAGGGTGTGCGGAGGGTGGCTGTGGTGCTTGTACAGTGGTATGGCTTCATCGTGCCCGCCTTATCAGCACGGCATTTACAGTTCTGACTTTAGAATCATAGGTGGTTTCCTACGTAAACCCTACGACCAAGAAGCTTTACCACGCATCCGTCAACGCATGCCTGGCACCGCTGGTTAGCATTGATGGGAAACATATTGTTACTGTAGAAGGAATTGGCGATGTCAAGAATCCTCACCCTGTGCAGCAACGGCTGGCGGTTAGCAACGGAAGTCAGTGTGGTTTTTGTACACCGGGGATTGTAATGGTACATATTTCTTTCTTGCGTTTTAACCGCAGCGTGGGCTAATATCTCTAAAGAGTCTCTACGCTCTACTACGGAACAACCCCGAACCTACAGAACATGCTGTGGAGGAAGCTTTTGACGGTAATCTTTGCCGCTGCACAGGATATAGGCCCATATTGGACGCTGCTCAAAGCTTCAGCGCTCCATCTGGTTGTGGAATGGCCCGCGTCAATGGTGGGGCCGGTTGTTGCATGGAGAAACGGAATGGGGCCAATGGGTGCTGCAAGGGGCCGTCCGTCGAGCTTAATGCTGGCTCAAAAAAGTTCGCGTCGCCTGAATTCATTGCCTACAACCCAGACACAGAGCTGATCTTCCCTCCAAAACTATGGAAGAACGAGCTGCAACCGCTGGTTCTCGGCAACAAGCGCAAGAAGTGGTACAGACCAGTTACGCTGCAGCAACTATTGGAAATCAAGAGTGTTCATCCTGATGCAAAAGTTATTGGGGGTAGCACTGAAACACAGATCGAAGTTAAGTTTAAGGCTATGCGGTATAGCACTTCCGTCTATGTTGGTGATATTTCCGAACTTCGACAGTATTCCCTCAGGGACGACCACCTGGAGATCGGGGCGAATATCTCTTTGACTGACCTCGAAGATGTTTGTGACCAAGCTCTTGAACTGTATGGGCCTCTGCGAGGTCAGCCCTTCACGGCGATCAAGAAGCAACTACGTTATTTTGCAGGGCGACAGATCCGAAATGTTGCGTCGCCAGCTGGAAACCTGGCGACTGCGTCCCCGATTTCAGATTTGAATCCTGTATTTGTGGCAACAAATTCTATCTTGATCGCCAGATCATTAGCACAGGAGATTGAGATTCCAATGAGCCAGTTTTTCAAGGGCTACCGCTCGACAGCACTTCCACCAGACGCTATCATCGCGGGTCTACGCATTCCGGTTGCCTCGGAGAAAGGGGAATATTTGCGAGCTTATAAGCAATCAAAGAGGAAAGACGATGATATCGCCATTGTTAATGCTGCTCTGCGCGTGTCTCTTTCTCCAACCCACGATGTCACCAGCGTCAACCTGGTCTTCGGTGGTTTGGCTCCTATGACAGTATCAGCACGGAATGCCGAGGCATTTTTGATAGGGAAGAAGTTCACCAATCCAGCAACCCTAGAAGGCACTATGGGTGCCCTCGAACAGGATTTCGACTTGAGATTCGGCGTTCCAGGAGGGATGGCTACTTATCGTAAATCCCTCGCACTTGGGTTCTTCTACCGGTTTTATCACGATGTATTATCGGGGATGGAAGTCAACGAGGCCGACCTCGATGATGATGTTATTGCCGAAATTGAAAGAGCTATTTCCACTGGACAGAAAGATCACGAGGCTGCGGTGGCATACCAGCAGAAAATCCTTGGCAAGGCAGGACCCCATGTCTCGGCGCTGAAACAGGCTACTGGAGAAGCTCAGTACACTGACGACATTCCCGTCCAAAAGAATGAATTGTATGGCTGTATGGTTCTCTCGACCAAGGCCCATGCCAAAATTCTAAATGTCGATGCAGAACTGGCACTAGATGTTCCTGGCGTTCATGACTATGTCAACCACAAGGACCTCCCTTCACCTAGAGCCAATTGGTGGGGTGCCCCGAACTGTGATGAGGTATTCTTTGCCGTTGACAAGGTTACAACTGCCGGTCAGCCTATTGGAATGATCCTAGCGAATTCAGCTAAAGCGGCGGAGGAGGGCGCGAGGGCCGTCAAAATCGATTATGAGGAACTACCACCTATCCTCACCATTGAGGAGGCAATCGAGGCTGAATCATTCTTTGAGCATTACCGCTACATAAAGAGCGGTGATGTCGACAGTGCTTTTGCGCAAGCAGATCGCATTTTCACAGGTGTGTCGAGAATGGGCGGCCAGGAGCATTTTTACTTGGAAACCCAGGCTTGTGTTGCTATCCCTAAACTCGAAGATGGTGAGATGGAGATCTGGAGTGGCACGCAAAATCCTACTGAAACGTGAGTTCAATGGTATATTCCTTGTTGGCTAGATATTAATGATATATAGACAATCGTACGTCGCGCAAGTTACCGGCGTCGCCGCAAATAAAATCGTATCACGAGTCAAACGCCTTGGAGGAGGTTTTGGCGGCAAAGAGAGCCGATCTGTTCAGCTGGCGGGCATCTGTGCTACTGCCGCCGCCAAAGTGAAGCGGCCGGTTCGCTGCATGCTTAACCGTGATGAAGACATTGCTACATCGGGCCAGCGTCACCCGTTCCTCTGCCGGTGGAAGGTCGGAGTGACCAAGGAGGGCAAACTGCTAGCGCTTGATGCTGATGTCTATGCCAACGGCGGTCACACGCAAGATCTTTCTGGTGCTGTTGTGGAGCGAAGTCTCTCACATATTGATGGGGTTTATAAAATCCCAAATGTCTACGTACGTGGCCGTGTTTGTAAGACGAACACCGTCTCAAACACAGCCTTCCGGGGCTTTGGCGGTCCTCAGGGTCTTTTCTTCGCTGAAACATTCATGTCTGAGATTGCCGACCATCTCAATATTCCGGTGGAGCAGTTTCGTCTTGACAACATGTACAAGCCCGGTGATATCACTCACTTCAATCAGGAACTCAAAGATTGGCACGTCCCACTGATGTACAACCAAGTGTTGGAAGAAAGCTCGTATGCGGAACGCCGCAAGGCCGTGGAGGAGTACAATCGGCAACACAAGTGGTCGAAGCGTGGAATGGCTATCGTCCCCACAAAATTCGGCATCTCCTTCACAGCCCTGTTCCTCAACCAGGCTGGTGCTCTCGTCCACATCTACCACGACGGTAGCGTGCTAGTCGCTCATGGTGGCGTCGAGATGGGCCAGGGCCTCCACACCAAGATGACCATGATTGCAGCCGAAGCGTTGGGTGTCCCGCAAGACACCGTCTTCATCTCCGAAACAGCCACCAACACCGTTGCCAACACTTCATCGACCGCCGCCTCTGCCAGCTCCGACCTCAACGGTTACGCTATCTTCAACGCCTGCGAGCAACTCAACGAGCGCCTCCGCCCATACCGCGAAAAGATGCCCAACGCGCCCCTCAAAGACCTCGCCCACGCAGCCTACTTCGACCGCGTCAACCTCTCCGCACAAGGCTTCTACCGCACCCCGGAGATCGGCTACGTCTGGGGCGAGAATAAGGGCCAGATGTTCTTCTACTTTACCCAGGGCGTTACAGCCGCCGAGGTCGAAATCGACACTCTCACGGGCGACTGGACGCCACTGCGTGCCGATATCAAAATGGACGTTGGTCGCACCATCAACCCATCGATCGACTACGGTCAGATCGAAGGCGCCTATGTCCAGGGCCAAGGCCTCTTCACCACAGAAGAAAGTCTCTGGCATCGCGCCTCGGGCAACATCGCCACTAAGGGACCCGGAAACTACAAGATCCCGGGATTCCGTGACATCCCCCAGATCTTCAACGTCAGTCTCCTCAAGGACGTGGAATGGGAGAACCTACGCACTATCCAGCGCTCCAGGGGCGTAGGTGAACCCCCTCTATTCATGGGCAGTGCGGCGTTCTTTGCCATCCGTGATGCTCTCAAGGCAGCTAGGAAACAATGGGACGTAGAGGATGTCTTGGAGTTGCAGAGTCCTGCTACGCCTGAGCGTATTCGGGTTAGTTGTGCGGACCCGATTATTGAAAGATCGAGGGTTTTGCCTAGGGAGGGGGAGAAGAGTTTCTTTGTTGCGATTTAGTTCCATCGGGCGTGTCTGTTTCTCCTCTGTCTGTTCCTATATATCCCATATCCTGATGGACTTGATTGGCATATTATATCATATATTATACCTCACCTCTGTGTCATGTGTTACGAATCTCGGTATAGTTCTCGAATTTGAGCGTGTTTTTTAACTATTGATATTTATGAAGTGGACGAAACAACAACCCCAAAGTATTGTGCTATGTGTACTATGGCTTACTTCTACTTTCTATGTACGAGATAATGAGCTTACGGAGAATAGAGTAGGTTAGACCCCCTCTAGGGGGGAAATAGAGTATTAGATCTGTAAAAGACTACTGGGGTATCATGTTCAACATGCCCTCATGAGAATCAACGCCTTGAGTGCTATTTAACAAATGAAACATGACAAAAAGTATAAGGGGAAGGGGAGAATAAAGGACAAAGCGTAACGGAGCAGGAAATTATCCCGGAGAACAAGAGATATCATTTTCACAATATGATCAAAATCGAAAAAGTACAGCTAGCATTTCCCCCCACCGTATTCCACATAGCTACTCCCCCGCAGGTGAGATACACCACTGACCTGGAGAGCATTCCGGTGGCCGGCAAAGCCCAACTTCTCGTCTTCGTAGAACGTATCCCGACTCACTGCTAACCCTGGTACAGACCTATTTGTACTAACAGGTGGCTCGTACCGGGGCGCGGGCTGGGAGCGGTCACTTATTATTTGGTGGTTTTGGGGGACAGCTGTCAGGGGCACATTGGTGAAGCCGTTTGCATCATCGAAACTATTCAGGTGGATGGGTGCAGGTGGGGGAGCACCACCATCGCCACGATTCTTTTCCTGTTTCCAGAACAATGACATGGCACGGATGACACCGATGAAGAAGTTTAGCAGGTAAACAAGGAGGAAAGCCGCTGAGACGAGAGCCTGGAGGCGGATGCTCGCCTCGAATCCGTTGGTGACACGGGCGATGACTTCGGTGATTTTGTCCGCGGTCGAACTGCCCTTGTCGGCAAGGAAGCTGTCAGATGGGTCGGTGTTGCTGTCGGAGATGCTGGCTGCGGCGCCCTTGGAGAGAGTATCGTTGGCCAGCAGGGGGAAGTTGATGTGGGCATTGTCCTGGACCCATGTCAAGCCTTTCTGGATTTTTTCGACTTTGTACCCGATCAGGCAGTTGAAGACACCTTGGACCGGGCCCAAGAGGGCAGTGTCAGCCCAGGTATCCTTCATAACGCCGGTGCTGGTGTCGACGAAGTCGTTCAAGGTGTCATTTAGATTTTGGCTGCCGCTTTCCACCCAGCCAAAGATGTCTTCGTTCAGTTTTGTGTTCATGTCCGCGATTACGCCATTTGCCGTGTCCGACCACTCCTGAGAGCTCGCATCCAAGCTGGCTACCACCTTGTCTGCGAATCCCGCAACCTGCGCGGAAAGCTCCGGCACGGCTTTCTCCACGGCTTGGATTAGGATATACTGGCAGAGACAGGCTATAAACCCGGCAAGAGCAATCCACAGGAAGATCAAAGCTGGTGGCGACGTCGCGTAGGCGATGATCCAACGAACGAGGATTTGCCTCCGGCTGTTGCTAAACCTACTCGCGGCTTTGATTCCAAGAGCTGCGGAAAATGGCCTGGAAACGATATAAACCACGTCCATGGGATCGTGGGCGTCTCTAGTCACTAGCTGTGAGCGTTCCTTCATACATCGCCAACGACGGATTTCCTGCCAGGCGGTTACAATGCAGAGAAGAATCGCAACGACGATTAAAACAGCAATGAAGATTTTCCGAGCAGTCTCCGCGATGTGGGATATGTCGCTGAAGAAGGAATCGATTCCATCGCTGCCCCCACAAAAACTCAGTTGCTTCTTTGCCGGAACGGGGAGGGTGGTGCGGTCAAAAGTAAAGTTTCCCATGGATTCATTCATTTTGCTCTTGATATCTTCAAACGGAATTCGTATGAAGTTCTCTGTATGGTTGCGGGCCTCATCGAAGTTCGGGACCGAGCTGTTAATCTTATTGAGACTCTCATCGATTCCGGATGGAAGATGTGCTTTCTCCAATGTGTTGACCAGTCCTGAGACATCCAAAGTGGGGATCTCGTCCGCCCCGAATACACTGGTAATCGAATTGATCCCACTAACGAAGCTGTCCAGTTTGTCGCTAAAAGAAGAGGCTATGGAGGCCAGGTCATCACCAGCACCTTGAATCGCTGAGTCTATGTAATCGGTGGCTTCCTTTATCACTTTGAGACCGACTTCAACAGTGCCCCGGATCACTAACTCGGCCAGACAGAGGAATAACTGATACAGAATCCCGGAGAGGAAAACCACGAGTTCCTCGACACCGGTCACGATGAGGGTGAGGGTTTGGTGAAGACCATTGACAGCGCTTTCCACCCCCATAGCCGTCAGATCATTCACGCCCTGGGATAGGTAATGAGGCATCGAAGCCATGGTGCTGCCCATCGATTCAACCGACGTACAGGCCGCCAGGGCCTCACGCTGCGCGGAGTCCATGCTCGTCTCAAGGCTGGTGACCGCAAACAAGACTATCACTAAATCAAGAACGATGAGTATTGATAATGGGTTCATCCATATTTGTGATAGATGTGACCGCAGTCCTAAATATGGCGTGATCCCATCAGGGTGGAGCGGGATAATTCGTCCGGGCCCTCGATTCGGATCGTGGGCTCCATATGGAGGCAGGAGCGGAAATATAGACTGGCCGGATCTTGAAAATAACATTATTTAAATGCCAGTGAAAAAACAAGTTGGTTTTTTTTGGTTTTTTTTTTTTTTTCTTTCTACCCTTCAAGGGTAAATTGAAATGCCGTCCGTCAAGCAAGATAGTGGAGCAGAAGAACGCTCGAGGACCAGACTCGAAAATTCGATTAATGCGGATGGCTTTGACAGGGGAAAAATAATAAGAACGAAAGAAATAATATGCAGTGCGTCAGTAGATAAACAAAAGCTGGCCAGCAGCAACAGATTATAGTCAGTTGGGTGATGCAATCTATCGAGGCGTCATGTCACATTAAAATCTATTGAAGATGAAAGAAAGTCGAAAGGAAATAATAAAGACGAAGGAAAGGGCCATGCAAAGGGAGATGGGAAAGAAGGAAATAAAGAAACAATAGGTGAAGAATAATAACAAAAGCCCCAGCGCCGGGCCATTGGACCTTTTATTGTCAGGAGGTTTCTGAATAGACCGGCAGCCCATTCATGACGACACAAGGGAAGCAAGGTGAATGACCATCAACAAAGACGAAATAAAACAAACTCTGCATGGAGCCATTCAAGCTGTTGCTTGTATGGTGCCAAGACCTCAGGAATAGAGACCCGCTCCACAAAAGCAGAGCAACTGCGTATTCCTCCATGGCCCGGTCGGTTTCACTTCGCGCGAGAGTCTGCTCGTGTTTTCTGGATGCCTTGGGATGTGTTGATGGTGTTGGAAGGGCCAAATATAGGTAGCTTGGAAGCTGCGCGCTTAGCGTGCAGCATTGTCACCCAATCCCTTTGTCCCCAGAGATCGACGCTAGGAGGATTAGGCCACCATTGAAACAAGTTGTCTCCACAATCCTGCACACCAGGGTTCTTCTTCATGTCACCTGCACGGCGCTTTCTGTTCCATTTGCCGCCGGGTTGCTAGAGGTCAGGTTGTAGAGGGTGGTATAACTGGTGGAGGAAAGTCTGAGCGGATTATTAGTGCGTGAGCCGGTACCTATGCATAGTAACCCGATTATAACTTGCCATTTTGGATGAGGAGCGTTGCCTGAAAGGGGAGGAGTAGTCGCTCCTCCTGATGGATTCCTGATAATGAGTGGTTGGGTTGAAAGACGGAGAAAAAGAATGAAGCAGAGCGCTCCCTCCATATGATGGATTTGAATAAAAATCTAAAACCAAAACAAAACAAGACTAAAAAAAAAAAAAAAAAAAATTCTTAGTGGAATAGAAGACGAAATGGAAGAAATAGAAAAAAAGTTAAATACGGTCGGGTTTCTCTCCCCCGCCTTGAATTGATGAGCTGTCTCTGTTTTGCTCCCAGTGAGTATATCACGGAGAGATACCACAGCTCTGCTGCACTCCCCGGATTCAAGCATGTGGCATCGATGGCATAGTTATAATATTTGGTTACAGCCGCGGTTCCAGGCAAATTAGAGGAAGAGGAGCCAAGTTGAAGTCCCTGGTAAAAGAAAGGGAAATAAAATGAACGAAGCAGGGAAGAGAGGCTCAAAGACCGAAAATCCCCGGCGCCAACCACGACAACTACCGAGACTCCTACGCAGACAGAATGACAGAAAAATAAAATAAAAAATGGATAACTTGAAAGAAAATCTGGCCGCCTAGACATCTATGAGTAGATTGGATAGCTTTCTGATGCTCCTTATCCTCAATCGTAATTCCTATGAGATCATAGAAAGACAACGACTCAAATACCCCAGAGGATGGACACGGCCAAATGCCAGCGCCGGTGCCAGTGCCCGGCTCAACCGCCCTAATTCCTTAACCCTGTAATCTCCAGACTTATAGATGAGACACATATACCTCCAATCAAGCCGTGGATCCGGAATGGTAAAGAGCAGGGAAGACGGAGGGGATATTGACCTGGTTGGGTCTCAAAAATGCAGGACAATCTCCTCGTCGCGGACTGTCTTCCTTTTTGGTGGAGGTCAACACTCCGCGACAAAAGTCTCGCATTTCATATAATCTGAGCCATTCCGTGTACCGAAGAGAGAAGGCAGATAATTAAGCCAATATCTTCTCAGGCTCTGAGAGTGCACAGTGGTGGTCCTTTGTTCAGGTGTAACAGTAGGAAACAGAAGATTATCCCACGGAGTCTTCCGGAACTTCATGATTAGTCGCCATGTTGGTGAATTCAAACACACACAACAGAAAATATCTGTCTCTCTCCTCAGTGTTCTCCCTCTTGACATCCCCTGAGAACACTTTGAAGCAGCCGAGAAAGAGATCAACCCGACACCTCTGGCCTTGCATTCTTGAACCAGTGGCCTCGCTATCTCAACCCATCAGCTGAATATAAAGATCAGAATTAGCATCAAAACGATCCACGGAGTAGGTACTTTCTCTCTCACCCCGCTGTGCCTTGCCTGACTGACCCTAACACAATACCAGCTGTTTTGCTAAACGTTCTTCCGGAATGGGATCTACTTCGGGAGAAGCTGACCCTGCCGCACCTTCAGTTGGCGAAGGGAACGACATGGGCAACGGCCACAGCAGAACTGTCTCCCCAGTTGGAGATGCTAAATTCTTGACTGATCTGGCAGAGGCCCTTGGGAGTGAGAATGATCGTTGGAGACAGAGCTTTTACCAAAACCAACCCAGCGATATACGTCGCACTGGTGGTTCGATGGTCGAGTGGTCCCCCAGAGCACTAGATGATGACTTTTGGGCATCGGATACCCCTAAGGAGAGTATGAAAGAAACCAGGCATTCGACAGAAAATAAATCTGGTAAGAAAAATCCCCTGCCTTGTTGTGTGTGATTTTCGACCCCCTCGATTTCCTGAGACGTGTCTGCAAAAGGAAATGGCCGCACTAACTGGGTTTTTTAGCTGAGCCTAAAGATGCGAAGCAGCACGAGAGTGAAAGCGAGAAACACAAAACTCGCTCAGAAGTAATCAATTTGATCCGTGCCCGCACCCGCTCTCGCTCGTCTGCTTCGGAGACTGTTGCCCACAGCAGCCCCCCGGACTTGACTCCGAGACAGCAGCCTTCTTCAACTTCTATGGATCGGCATGCTACCGGCAGTATGGTGTACGAAACCGCCAGTGTGATGGACTATGTAGCCATCACCAAGAAGAAGAAGAATAAGAAGAAGAAATCCAACAAAAAGGGCAAAAAGCTAGACGACAATGAGGTTTCTGAAACACCTGCACCTAGCACTGACCCTGCGATTACGGAGGAAGCAAAGGTCCAGTCCAGCACCAGCACGAAAGATGATGTTTTGGATCTAGAACAACAGCCCGGGTCCCAGCCTCCTTCTTCAAGCAATGATTATTCAACTCCTGTAGCAAAGGTAGAGGATACTGTGGCCATTAACTTGGCAGAAGATGCAGATACCTCACAGGCTGAGACCTCCACGTCTGTAAATATAACAGAAGCTTCCCAGGGCCCCTCGGGTACCAAAGACCCAAATGGTCATGGAATTGGAGATCATCTTATTCCTCATAATCCTCCTAAGCAGGACGAAGATCAACAGAAGATTGAAGATAAACCTGTAGCTACGGATGGGGAAGGGGCTTCAGACAATATCTCCACCTCTTCGAAAAGGAAGAAGAATAAAAAGAAGGGCAAAAACGCTTCCACAGGGGCAGAACGTGCTACACAGGACACAAAGGACACGAAACAAATAGCAAGTCAAGATCTCCCTATCCGGACCAAGCCAGAAAGTTGCAAGGAAAATCCCGGTGCATCTCAAACCGCAGATTCAGATAAACGCCCAGGTAGTATTCCCCATAAATCATGACCAAAATTTTGATGCAGAGTTACTGACTGGGGAGCACGCTTAGATTCCAAATCCGCCCATGAAGCCCCTTCAACCAAGGGTGACAACCCTCATGCGGCCACAACCAATGTGCCCTCCACTCCCTCTCGCCAGCGCTCTCGCAAGGCTACGGTTTCAGGCAAGGATAAGCTCCCGTCCATCCAGGAAGTGTCCAACGATATCCGTAAACGCCAGGGGGACGAGGAAGCACCAGATAGCCCGGCCGAGCAAGGAAATTCTGCCAGTGAAACCCTGAGCGTGCTCGCATCCACTCCAAAATCCACCGGAACTGTGTCGACAGGATGGGCCACATCGGTTACGGCCTTAACGCCCCAAACCACTGGGCCGTCCGAGCCCTCCACCAAGGGTACCGGGCATCGTAGCAGCAAGAGAGCGTCCGTTTCCTCTGCGAAACCCACCCCTACCTCCTCCCAAGGACCTACCACCCATGCTCACCCTCCTTCTAGCAGCTCCTCCACCATCACCCCCAGGTCCCAGAAATCCCGCGGCAAAACCCCAACTACCAAGAAACCAGACGGATTTTTCTGGCAGCTCGACAGCCACGGATTCCCCTGCGCTAAAGTTGACTGCGACAAGCGCTGTAACCTCTGGGACGGCGCCACGGTGATCTGCCCCCGCTGCGGACCATACTCCGAAGTTCGTTACTGCAGCAAGGACCACCTCTTCGCTGATGTCAAATGGCACTGGCTGAACTGTGGTAAGCTCGCCTTCCGCCATCCCTGCAAGGACTCAAGCATCCCACGTCCCATGCGTGATGGTCCTCCGCTTGTCCCCTGCATGCATCCATACGATACGCCAGAGCGGCACCGCCAATCCGTTTATTTCAACAGCAATACGCGCCTGGGCGACTATTTCATTTTTTCCGATTGGGCCGATATGGTCGAGGCCGGGTTTCCTGATGACAATGTCCGATTGCGTTGCTCTAGCAAGCTGGTATTTACTATTCAATTCATTGGTGCAGAGGAGAAGGATCGATTTCGACGTGTGCTGGCCGCTTGTCTTTTTAGTACCTCCCCCTCCCCTGCCCCTATCCAACATCTCTCCAGAACTAATACTGACTGATTGATGAAAAAAAAAAGTGACAATCGAAGCCCATGAACTAATCGACTACCTCTTTCGCTTAATTCGCGACAAGCTTCGCGCCCAAAACGCTCATCCCGACCTTGAAACCGCCCTAAAATATCAATTCCACCAGGAATTCGCTGTCACCATCCAACCTCACCTAACTGGCAACCGCCATGCCTGCGAAACCGACTGGGATGGCCGTAACCGACGTAACTGCCCCGATGACGTGTGTCGCGGTGAGTTCCGTCGTCTTCTCGGCTCCCTCGGCGGACGAGGCCATGAACAGCTCCTGGAACACCTTGAAGCGACGTATTGGATCTTGCGCGCGGCAAGAACCACTCATCCGGATGTGAAGGATGCGGCGGCTCGCATGCGCGGGGAGGGATTCGAGGGCGTTCCAGAGGAGGATCAACGGAAGTTTTGTCGTGGGGATGGCTGGGATGGGGCGAATTCGGGGGACATGGAGATTGAGGGGATTAACGATTAATTCCTTCCTATCTTTCTCGATGTTTTTCTATTCGGTGGACGAATCTTGGTCGGGGGTGCTGATCTCATCATCTATGAATCCTCATCTATCTCGACTTAGATGTCTACCTATCTACACCCCTTTTTCCTATTGATGGTTTTGTTGTTAGCGACGGTGGCTGTGAAAGGAGAGAGAATATCTAATTTACATCAAGTTCCGTTCTGGTTATGCTGGAACTGTATAAATTATATGGTTCTGGGTTTGACTGGATTGAGATCATGATGGGTTGGAAAACTTCTGGTACCCTTTTGCAGATTGTTTTTACTAGCAGCATCCGCATCTGCATTTGCAGCATAAGATAATGCATAATGAAATTTCTAAACCTTTTAGCCCTTGGGTTATTAAGGTGGGCTTCCGAGGCCATTTACAATGCGCTTTTTCCTCTTTCTAAAACGGCTCAAGTATATTGGGGTAATATTACAGAAGATACAGCAAAATCTATCAAAATTCATTTTACCTTCTGCTAGTATATGCTATAGTAGGAAAAAGAAAGAAAAAGCAAAAGACGAAAGTTAGTTTATCTTTCTGATATTCATTAGAAATGTTGAAGATGGTTGGTTCATAGATTTTGAAATCGGAATTTGCCGGTTTCACTGTTTGATATACTTCTTCAGCCCGCGGAGTCTCTCCTTGGCGGTCTCTAGGACCTCGTCTTCCTTGCACACTGCGAACCGGAGGTAATCTTCGGCGATATGGGAGTTTGCGTCGGTGTAGAACTCTGTAGGCGGAATAGCAGCCACTCCGACTTCGTGAATTAAGAACCAGCAAAGTTTGAAATCACGGGGGCGGTTGGCAACATGGGGCGGGAAGGGGTAGTCCTCGGGAAGCTTGACGGAGGCCATGTTTGCGAGGACAAAGTAGCCTCCTTCGGGGTCCGAGTACTATGTGTTGTTAGCCTTTCTATCAATACATTGAGACAACGGGGGTGGTAAGAAGACGTACTGGGATATTGAGTTCATCAAAGACCTCGCAGAATAGTTTCATCTTATGCTTCATTTCCTTCACGCTCTCGTCCCAGAAGCCTTCCTTGTCTGCTTGCTCAAAGGCCACGGCGGCGGCTTCCTGTAGAGGAGACACGCTGCTGTAGCAGATACGAGTGTGCGCACCAGCCACGTACTTGATCAGATGCTCCGGTCCAATCAGATAACCAACACGCCAGCCGGTGGCGTAGAAGGCCTTACCAGCAGAGCCAACGGTAAGAGTACGTTCGTAGAGCTCAGGGGAGAGAGTAGCGATTCTCGTGAAGGGGACGTAGTACAGACGGTCGTAGACCTCGTCCGATAGAATGATTAGGTTGTGCTTCACGCAGAGCTCTCCGATGCGCTCAAGCTCTGCGCGCGAGAACACCTTTCCAACAGGGTTGTGGCTAATTTCTATGTTAGGTGGATATTCGAACTGGAAGCTGGTGGGTGGAATGCGACTCACGGTGAATTGAGGACCTAGTAGTTAAGGGTCAGCATTGCCAATCAAAATTAGGCTATAAGTCAGGATAGGACAAGGGAAATAACTGTACATACAATCATTTTAGTTTTCGGGTTAATGGTCTTCTCGAGCTCCTCAAAATCGATCGTCCATTCGGAGGCAGAAGAGGTCCTAGTGGCACCATCCTTAGGCGGGTGAAGAGGAACGTAGCGAATTGTGCCACCAGGCATCTCGATGTTGCTGATGTACCTGACAGAATGTCAGACGAGCGAAGGAAGGTATCCCCGACGATGCTCAACTCACTGGTCAAAGAACGGCTCAAAGATAATGACCTCATCTCCGGGTTCGATGAAGCCCATAAAGGCACTTAGCATTCCCTCATTGGCTCCAGTCGTGATTGTGACTTCGGTGTCGGGGTTGAGGGTTCGACCGAAAAAGGGAGAGTACGCATCAGCGAGAGCTTTCTTGAGGCGTGGACGGCCCTACAGCGCCGTTAGTAAAGGCGGAAACCGCCCTCCCTGCCCCAATGCCTCAGGAGTATGTATTGAAGAGTAAAATTGAAGAGTATATATGTCGCACCTTTGTTGGGGAATATTGATTGCAGTCAACTCGGTCGAGGGCAGCCTTGGCGGCATCGAGGGCGAACTTCGGGGGGTTGTAGCCACTATGGATAGCCAGTCATTAGGATTATGCCTCGTGCATAAGCGGATGTTCTTAGAAGGCGTCACTCACAAGAAGCCTTGTCCCATGTTCACAATGGGTTGGACGGGGGAGGCGGCAGCAGCTTCATTGACAATGGACCTAGAAGGAGGTTAGAAAACACGTTCAGTGCAATATTCTAGATCGCATCTCGCACCAAACATCCTGTCTTTGGCCAGCGACTCGTTGCGCAGGCCGAAAGGGATCTGGGCGAGATGCGGTGGCCGACATCGCTCTGGTTTCGGTGCGGAAAGACCCAAGGCGGGGCAGAGGAACGGTTGCTCTAGAGCAGGTATGGGCGCTCAATGAACTCGAAATTCTGGCGGCTAAGGCAGCAGAGGAGCGATAGCCCACAAGCATAGGGATAACGAGGGGGAAAGAGGATAAGGGAGGAGGGTGGAAGCAGATGAGGCCGATGGTAAATAATGAAGAGTGGATGGGAGGGAGTGAATCCTCGGCGGGCTTCCGGTGCTTCTTTGGGGTCGAGTTGGGGTACCACGGGACGCAAGGAGCCCTAATGCCTCTGCGGGGTTCTTTTTTCTCTCTTCTTTCCCTCTGCGCTTGCAACCTCGGACAAGTAATTATTCTTGATTGGTGCTCAATAACATAGATACGACCAGCTAGTATCCCGTTTGCTCGGATGAGAAAAATAGTGGATGAATGACGACAGCGTTTTCCTCCGAGGGAACGGTGCAGCCCCGAAGCTAGGTACTGGGGCAAGAAAGCAGGGCGACTATTTGGCTCTCGCGCCATATTCTCATCTCATTAATAATGGAGAAAAGGCCGACAAATTCCAGGCACAATTCACTGTTTTCCCATTGGACAGAATAACAGCCATTATACCGTTGTTAGCTAAACCGTCGTTAATCCTTCTCACCCTTGTTCTGAAGCGCTGGACTGGGACGTTCCTATCACTTGTATGCATGGCACGAGCCAATCATCGGAATGGAATCGTGATCGAGACAGCAGGCCAGAGTGACTGATCACAATCCCATCACCATTAAGAGTTCACCAGATCCAAGCCTCTTCGACTCAGTTCTTTTTGCACGAATTTGGGCTGAACGTCCTCAGGCACACCGGCAACCGTCGATGACTAATCTAATATATTGACGCGTTCACGCGTTAAACGGCCAAATCAGCGAGTACTCCAACGAATCTCGCAAGCTCCTTTCGTGTTGCATGAATCTAGGAAGAATTAGACTGATTACACATATGATATTTAATTTTAATTTTACTCCTTTTTCTTTGACATGCCGGGTTTCTGCCTCGATTAACCAACAATCATGGTGTCTTGTCCCATCTGCGGGAAGTCTGTCCCGTCTCTCAAGATCAACGACCATATTGATTCAGACTGTCAGAGTTTCATTGGAGAGCCAACTTCAAGCCCAGGGGACCAGCCTTCCTCTCAGAAAACTCCAGTCCCTACTTTTTTTCAGCCGACTTCTGCGCGAAAGTCATCCGCTTCTCTCAATCCTCAGAAGGATGTGCATTCTGATGTCTCTCCTCTCCGGAATATCAACGGCAAGAGAGCGGTAACGGAAAGCAACACTAGCCCATCATTTTCAGAGGAGAGCGGTCGGCTACCAAATCATGGATCTGTTGCAGAATCGTTCTCCAAGAAGCCAAAAACCAATGCATTCCAGAAGGCCGCTCCGTTAGCCGAGCGCATGCGTCCTCGAACCTTGGACGAGGTATGTGGTCAGGAGCTCGTTGGCCCCGAGGGTGTTCTTAGAGGACTCATCGAGGATGATCGGGTGCCGAGTATGATCCTGTGGGGCGGCCCGGGCACTGGGAAAACCACGATAGCCAGGGTCATCGCCTCGATGGTTGGTAGTAGGTTTGTCGAGATCAATAGCACCAGCTCAGGGGTTGCAGAATGCAAGAAGATATTCTCCGATGCAAAAAGCGAACTCAGCCTCACTGGGAGGAAGACCATCATTTTCTGTGACGAGATCCACCGTTTCTCAAAGGCCCAGCAAGATGTGTTCTTGGGCCCCGTGGAAAGCGGACAGGTCACCCTTATCGGGGCCACAACGGAGAATCCATCCTTTAAGGTCCAGAACGCCTTACTCTCAAGATGTAGGACGTTTACGCTGTCCAAACTGGCAGACAAAGATGTGAAATCGATTCTTTCTCGCGCCCTTAAAGTGGAGGGGCCAAACTATTCTCCCTCAGAATTAGTGGACGACGAGCTGATTCAATACCTGGCGAACTTCTCCGACGGGGACGCCCGTACCTCCTTGAATCTTTTGGAACTTGCTATGAATTTGTCAAAACGTCCCGGTATTACCAAAGAAGATATCAAGCGGTCCCTGACCAAGACACTCGTGTACGACCGCGCAGGCGACCAGCATTACGATACCATTTCCGCTTTCCATAAATCCATCCGGGGCAGCGACCCTGACGCCGCACTCTACTACCTTGCCCGTATGATCCAGTCGGGAGAGGACCCTTTGTATATCGCTCGACGCCTGATTGTGGTGGCATCGGAGGATATCGGCTTAGCGGATAATAGTATGCTGACTCTCGCTGTGTCAACCCATTCTGCGGTGGAAAGGATTGGTCTCCCAGAAGCACGAATTAACCTCGCACATGCTACGGTTGCAATGGCGCTATCTCCGAAAAGCACCCGGTCGTATCGCGGACTTAACAACGCTTTCGCGGCCCTGTCGGAGCCGGGGATTGCCGGTTTACCAATTCCAATCCATCTTCGAAATGCGCCCACTAGATTAATGAAGGAGCTGGGCTACGGCAGGGAATATAAGTACAATCCAAATTATCTGAATGGGGAGGTTGTCCAGGAGTACCTCCCAGGGAGCTTACAGGGTCGGAAGTTCCTAGAAGACGCCGATCTGGGGACGCAAATTGATCCGGATCTGAAGGTCAACAAGTAGGTTTCCGAACTGCTGGCCACGATACAATATTTACTTGAAAAATCCGGCCGAGTCCGCTCTAAATCTATCCATCAAAGTCCACCGTCGGAGGACTGTGTCAGTGGTGCTCATAACCCACGCTATCTGGGCGGAGACACCTACGCCCCGGAGGAAGAAGCTTCTCCTCTCGTATTCTTTAGGGGTTGTGCAAATACCAGGACATAGCAACCCGATCCCATTAATAAGGCGATAAGGCGATAGGGGGATGCCTCACTAACTCCAGCCTCTATTATAATTATATCCGATGTTATAAAACAGGATGCCTTGTGGGACAAGTATTGATATCGGAGGAAGGTGGCTATACAGTTATGATGGGTGTAGCAACACCCCGAGTACTTCTGCCCGGCCGTTCAGGACGACAATCGAACTGTGCCGAGTGCACATTTGTCACAAGGCAGAAAGGGAAACCTATTTCCCCTTGCCTCTTTTGATAGCCAAATAATTTTATATATTTCCCTTGGCGACTTTAAAAACATTTGTCCCTACCTAGGTAGATTCCAAAATCCCAATATTTTCGTTTTGGTGCCTGAGGGTATAGTAGGGTGTTGACCAATCAGGAGGCGATTCGTCCACCGCTTCGCGTCTCATCGCGTCTTCAACTGAAACTCACCTCAACTCGCCGCAACAAAGACGGTCGATGACAGAAATCTCCAGTCCAGAAAACCTCCACCCCTCCACCCCCACCATCGTGCGCCCTGCCCGTCTCTCCCGTCCTTTTTCTACATAATCATCATCGCAAAAGCTTTTTTCTCCACTCCATACTCCCGTCTATCTCTCCTAGCCTGGTCACATCATACCGATCCGTTTGGCATCAACAACACCGCCTATCCAGAAGCGATGGCGCAGCCCCCCCAGCCATTCGGGTCGCGCTCGTACACATCAGGAAAGCTGCCAGATCGATCGATGAATGCCAGTGCTATCCCTTTCAGTGCTTCCTCCTTCTCCCGTCAACGTAGCCTGGGAGGTGCCGGGCCTGGAGAATTCGGCCCCGATGCCGCCAAGTCCACTCAAGCACCACAACAGCAAGCACATTCGCAGACGCATGGCCCTTCGCAAGATACCAATCCACTAAGTCGATTAACAGAAGAGCAACGCGAGGAGATCAACGAAGCTGTAAGGGGTGGCCTAACTTCCGTACCCTGATTTATCCACGCGATGCAACCCCAATTACTCCAACGCAGCCAAAGGTTAAGGGGGAAATTAGCTAACTCCAGTGCTGCTTCTTGTGTAGTTTACTCTCTTTGACCTCGACCGTGACCGTCACCTGGATTACCACGAGCTCCGGGTTGCTTTCCGCGCCCTTGGCTTTACGCTCCCGAAACAGGAACTGATTTCAATTTTAACGACCTACGGTGTCCCTCGCCCCCAAGTACAACAGCAGTCTGCCCAGCAAGGTGCCTCGCAACATCAACAGTCCAAAGCTGCCCCGGCCACCAATCCCCAGCATCCGTCAAATCTGCTCATGCCGCTCTCCTCCTTCCAGGCGGTAACAGCACTGAAGATCCTTGAGCGAGACCCGCGCGATGAGATCCTCCGGGCCTTTGAACTTTTCGATGAAGGTGGCAAAGGGTACATTGACCTCGAAGATCTAAGGCGAGTTGCACGGGAGCTAGGTGAGACAGGATTGGAGGAGGAGGAGCTACGAGCTATGATTGAGGAGTTTGACCTCGAGGGAGTCGGCGGTGTGACAAGGGAAGCATTCGTGAGCATATGCTGGCAGTAATGTGTATAACCACAATACTCCATCTTTTTCCAGTTGGTCTCCTTGGAGTTCTTGCGCTTGTCTTGCCCCTCTTTTTTTTTGTGACACCGTTTTTGGAGTGTCCCTCGCGCCTCTTTTCTTTTCTTTTTTTGGAATTGGCTTTTGATTCATAGGCCAGAAAAAGCATGACCTGGATCCTCGACCGTGCCTATTTTCTACTCGCTGGATTTTCGCATCGTGTTTTCCACAGCACCCCAATTTTTGATTTCATGTTTTTGTTCCTTGGGCATGGGTGGGCGCTTATTGACTGGGTTTTGTTTGTTTAATCGGCCCTCTTATTTTTTGATTTGTTATATACATGGCTTCCTTTGATGGATGTCCTATCAATGACCCATACATGGATCTTTTTCTCCTTTCTCTTTTCCTTTTTTCCTTTTTTCCTTGCTCCGTTGGTGTCTCCTTTCTACTGGCATAGGAGCTTTCTCGAACGTATGTGGATTCCTCTTCATATTTGTATAGAATTTGACGACCTACTGTTACAAATTATCAGCTGGGGGATATTATTCATTAACCACACTCCGTTTCACGAGGAATATGATACAAATGCGACCGAAATCTCGATGAACCTCTAAGCTGGATTTTAACGGAGTTAGCCGATTATTTTACTTCCTGGCTACAAATACTCGAATATTTTTCACTTTTTTGTCTTCTAGTATGTGCTATATATCAGCCCACCCACAGCGCAAAACCCCTTGAATTTTGCTACCATCGTCGCGGTCCGCATTGCACCGGCCACGAATGCCCTTGGTGGCAGTCTGGGCATTACGAACGATCTCGTTCTCCGACTCCCGTCCTCCATGGACCAACACTCCATTGGCAACCAGCATTTCGCCATCAACCATGGTCATCACCACATCCCGACCAGTACAGGCGTGGACAACAGTGGTGACAGCAGTGACACCGGACCGGTCTTCCCAATGCCAGGGTGCAGCGCCCAACCCGCCCCGGCCGTACGGATCCAAGACAACAAGATCAGCCTTTTTCCCCACCTCCAGACTTCCAATATCGCTATCCAATCCCAGAGCCTGAGCTCCCTTGATTGTAGCCATCTCCAGCACGGCCTCCGCAGGGACAACGGTTGCATCCTGGGTGGCACCCTTATGGAGCATGGCCGCAAGATGCATCTCCTGCACCATATCATAGTGGTTCGCGCACGGCGCACCGTCTGTCCCAAGTCCCACAGTGATTGGATCCGGAAACGCCAGCATGGCGGGGATCGGGGCAATCCCAGATGCCAATTTGAGATTGGAAGATGGGTTGTGGGCGACGGCCGTGTTGGTTGATGCCAGCAGGGGCAAATCAACGTCTAGATCCAAGTTGACCATGTGAGCCAGCACGAGATGATGAGATAGTGTGGGTCCTAATTTGGTAGTCCCTTCAACTGCGGGTGAGGTTTTGGGCTGACCGCATAGCTTCGCATCGCGGATGAATTCCATGGCGCTGCAATGGTAATTGTCGTGGTAGATGTCGCGGTCTCGCGGGGCCTCCGCGCAGTGCATAGTAATGGAAATGCCCTTGGCCGCGCAGGTCTCTCCTAGCTCGCGATAGAGCGATGTGGGGGCCCCTCGCGGAGTGCCTGCAGCGGCCCAGACGTGCAAACGCCCGTTCTGCTGGCCGTGATACTCCCGATGACGCTCTACCAGCGCCGGCACTGACATGGCAAGAAGGTCCCTATCGCGCGGGTCGCTGATCGAGAGTTGGCGGTTTGTCTCGGTGAATTTGACCAGTTTGCCCTGGGCGATATCATCAGAAATACTTTTCTATCGGAGAGGAGAAAGTGTATGTGGGTAAAAAAGAACTCACCAAGCATCCCCGTAGCCCCATCTCGCCAACAGCTCTACAGACATTTTCCCAACCTGCTCGATAGGTCACCATCGGATCTAAGAAGCAGGTTGTACCTGTCTTGAGCATCTCGGCCATCGTGAGTCGCGCCGCATGGTACCCGTCCTCCTCATCGTAGACCGACTCCAGTGGCCAGATAGCATCACACAGCCAGTTATGCAATGGAAGATCCTCCGCGAGTCCGCGCAGGAGCGACTGAACCAGGTGCGCATGGGTGTTGATCAACCCCGGGATCATTATCTGGCCCGTACAGTCAATGATTTGAGCCTCAGGGAGGTCAGCCGGCGGAGGGCATTTCCCGATGGCCACGATGCGGGGGCTTTCTACTAGAAGGTATCCATCGTGAATCACCTCGCGGGCAGCATTGACGGTGATGATGGTGGCGTGCACGAAAATGGTCCTTTTTACCGACATAATTTTTCTTTCCGTATTTCTTATCGAAAGAAAAAAGAAAAAGAGTAATGATGAATGATAAACGGAGGGATCGGCGCTATACAAGAGAAAAGACGCTGGTTGATAAAAACGATAATCCTCGGCCGAGGCGATGCGCGATCTGATTGGCTGCCGCTGCCACTATACAATCATGTGTATCGCGGTATAAGACCAGATCTTTCCCATCGTCTTCCATCTTTCTTTTCCCCGTTTCTGGATGGTAAAGGACATATTATTGCAACGATGGAAATGGACTCCAAGACCGATGCCATCTCCACCACCGATGGCCCATTGCCCTCGCCCTCCGCCACGGGAGAAATCCTGCCAGGTCCGGCACCCTGGCGTCGATACCTCACCACTCGCGATGGCTGGGTTGGGGACTATGTACGTTTTTTCTTCCATCCTGGGCCAGTTTATCGAACCTTTTACTGACATCTAAACTCCAGGACTACGTGTATCTGATCACACCCAACATTTGGCCCCTGAACAAGAAATACAAGGACGTGGAGCCCCCATTTTACGGCCTTAACGACGAGGTCCCCATCCTCCTTACCATCGTGCTTGGCCTGCAACACGCCCTCACCATGATCGGATCGGTGGTCTCTCCTCCATTGGCCATTGCAGGAGGAGCCTTCTACCTGAATTCTGAACAGACGCAATATCTCGTTTCCGCAGCGTTCATCACGACCGGCATTGCAACTGCGTTACAAGTCACCCGCGTGCACATCACCAAAACCCCCCTCTACATCGGCACCGGTCTCCTCTCCGTCGTAGCTCCTACCTTTGATATCCTCGCCGTGGCTTTTAACTACACCGACATGCGCTACTCCAACGGAACCTGCCCGACAGACGAGCACGGCTCGCGTCTCCCCTGCCCTGAAGCCTGGGGCGCCATGCTAGGCACGATGCTGTGTACGGTCTGGATCCAGATTCTAATGTCACTCGTGCCACCCAAGATACTTTCCCGTGTGTTCCCCAACGTCGTCACAGGCAGTCTCCTCCTTTTGATTGGAGTCTATCTTATCGGCAACGGCATGCAGAACTGGGGCGGGAGCTCTAACTGTAACGGCGGCGAGGGGTTCTATGCTTTATGTCCGGATATTTCTGCCCCTAGGCCACTTCCCTGGTATATATACACTCCTGCTTTCCCCCCCAAGAGCCAATTCTAACATACCTAAACAGGGGCGACCCCAAACTCATCGGCCTCGGATTCAGCGTCTTCATCACAATCATCATCATCGAATTCATCGGCTCCCCCCTCATGAAATCCGCCTCCGTCATTCTCGGCCTCGCCGTCGGCTGTACCATCTCAGGAGCCACAGGGTACTGGTCCCGCGCCCAAATCGACTCTGCCCCCGTCGGAACCTTCCTCTGGGTACACACCTTCTCCATATCTGTTGACAGTTCCCTCGTTCTCCCCTTACTCATTCTCTTCGCCTGCGAAGCCGTCTCCTGCATGCCCGACATCCTCGCCACAGCTGAGATCTCGCGTGTTGAAATCGACGGCCCGGAATTCCACTCCCGTATCCAGGGTGGTATCCTCTGCGATGGCATCGGTAGTTTAATCAGTGCTCTCGGGACCTCTCTGCCGATGGTTAGTCAGGCGGGAAATAACGGGGTTATTTCACTAACCGGTTGTGCTGTACGTTTCTGGGGGGGGGGGGGGGGGGGGGGGGGGGGGGGGGGGGGGGGGGGGGGGGGGGGGGGGGGGGGGGGGGGGGGGGGGGGGGGGGGGGGGGGGGGGGGGGGGGGGGGGGGGGGGGGGGGGGGGGGGGGG